>CM060837.1:1202500-2402500 GCA_030762175.1 Metallyticus violacea | reverse complement strand
ATAAATGTAGGTATTGTTTGTAAATATTTGTATATATAATATAGTTAAATGTAATTGTTTATGGTATAAATTGAAATGCCCTACTATCACATGAAATGAATTTTTTTCTTGTTTTAGTGTTTGGTGTATCAGTGTATTTTGTTGTAAATGTATTTTCTGACAATAGCTGAAAGGTATGTATGAAGTTTATGGTCTTCAATAAAGTAGTAGTGGTGGCAGTGGCAGTCCTTTGATTGCCATTTCAAGTTATTTTAAAGGAATTAAGCTTTTCTGATAATTAAAGTCATTACAGGTTATAATGTTATAGGCAATCTTGTCATTGTATATTTGCACTTATCAGTATTTATGGTTAATGGGCACATTGCCATTGTTAGTCTAAAATTTTGCTATGCTTTCAAATACTCACATTGCAATGTTTGCTTACAAATATTGCTATATTATTTTGTTTTGTTTTGTCTTTTACAGAGTTAGAGAATCATAAGTAAATGGAAAAACTATAAAAAAAACAATGGACGTCAAACTAGAGATTAAGGAAGAACCAAGGGATTCTGATTCATGTATGCTTGAGTTAAAACTACCAGAAACTCAGGAACAAGGTCCCTGTGTAACTGCTCAAGATCCTGAGTTAAAGGTAAGCATGGAGCTACTTGCATTCTTCTTTCTCCTTCCCTTCATATGCACATCTCGTTTGCATGATTATACTAGGTGATTCAGCAGTGCATGTGTAACAGGTGTCATGGAGCACAAAGGGACCCCTTGTGCTGCTTGTTGTATTTGTCTTAAACCATTGATTAGGGTAATCAAATAAATGAGCTTAGCATTGAAAGCAGTGCTGCTAACATGACACACTAAGCAAGTGCAAGAATTTTTTAAATTAAGAATCAGGATTGCCCCATTGTACATTCTCATGGTATTGCCAGCAGAACTACATCTGACTGAAGGGAGATTAAAAATTACAGTATATTCATAGAAAGTGCTCTTTATATAACTCTTATGCTAAGGGGGGGGTCTAAAGTGTATATATATATCCATAATTATAGTGAAGTTAGCAATGACAAAATTCAAATTTATAGTTTTAAGCAATATAAAAAAAATTGAAAGGTACTGCAATATATATTAAGCAAGATTTGGGAAAAAAGGAGAGGGAAATCAAGAATTTGCCAGAAATGAAGAAAGCAAGAAATCATGCATGAAAGGGATAGCTGGTGTAAAAAAGGATGTGCACCAATGCAACATGAGAAGTAAGGAATGAAGTGTGGCCATGAGTCAGCATCAGGAAAGTGACCTTGAAGTCTAGGAGTGCAGCAGCATCTAATGGCATCGAAGAGAGTACAAACAGCTGATATGAATCACACCAAGAAGGCAGCTGCTTCCACCGGCTCAGATAATTGAAGACACACAAAGAGGGGCCTTGAGAGCATCAGCTGGCATTGATGTATGGTGCAAAGAGGATCTTGGTGTGGTGTCAACACAAGTGGGCATTATCTTGGAGGTGCAGCATCGAGTCATTCACGTAGAGAAGCAATGAGAGTGACCAGAAGCAAAGTGAGATTGAATCAGAAATGGACCAGAATAGGAATTTAGTTTGTCATTGTTAAGTTGGAGTGCAGTGAGTTTATTAGGAAAAGTGACAAGTGATGAATTAAATCAGGTATTAAATTTAGGTGATGATACAGGAGTTGTGGAAACATGGTTGATAAACAAATCAATTGTTAATATAAAGCAGTTTGACTTTATAAATTTATGGAGTGAAAAGCAAAATTAGAGTTCAGGAGCAGTAGTGTTCAGGTGTATCGTCAGGAAGGAAAGAAAATTTAAAGTTGTTGAGGAAAAAGATTTAGAAAGCAATTCAATGCTGTGGCCAACTCCCAGAGATATGAGGAAACCTAATGGTTGTGTGAGTGTAGGAATTTTGTATAGTTGGCCAAGCACATAGGCTATTTTGATCCAAATTTATACAAGAAATTAAACCTGAGTATTTAGTATAATTTTGAGAAATACATAGAAGTGGAAATAATGTTAATGGACGATTTTAACACTAGAACAGGAGAGAAGCACCTGCTTTTAAAGAATTTGATTAGGGATAAACTAATGTAGTGGTGACCGTATGGCCTGATTATTGATTAGTTTTTGATTATGATGATTGGTATATTTTGTAGAAATGTATTTGGTGCTATATTTGTGGATCAATTGATATGATGGGGGCATAATTTTGAACAATTTAGTGATAGTGGTATGGTCTGATTTTTGATCAAGTTCATTGACTATGGTGATTGGTATATTTTGTAGACATGTATTTGGTGGCATATTTGTGAATTAATATGGTGGTAAATGTTTATTATATTTAAAATATTTTTGTTGTTTTAGGTGGTCATTTTGTGTGTGTGTGTTAGTGATTTATTTATTTATTTTTTTTATTTTTTTTTTTTTTTTGCCTAAATGTTTATTATGTGGTACTGATTTATTTTTGAACTGAAAGTTCGGTATACTGAATTAAGCACTTATATGCATGTTTTATATAAATAATATACGAATTTAGCTAATCTGATGTGATGGGGGATTTGGTGAGTTTGAGTTAAATGATACAATGTAAGTAGTAAAGCAGTTAAAAGCAGTTGAACTTTAGCATGGCTGAAGATGGGAACAAAATGTTCTCGAAACCGGTTCCATACATTTATGAAAAGTAAGTGAAGCTTTAAGAGTGTGTAGTTCAACTGAATCATACAATGATATCAATTACTAGTAAAGCAGTTGTTAAGGAAGTGAAATAGAATGCTGTGATTGGTCAAAATAAGGAGGAGGATCATGATTTATGGAAAAGAGGAAGAGTAAAATGGATCAGAATAAAACTTGTTATGATTGGATAGATGGTGTCCAGTGCTCAAGGCCTGCTTGACACCTGATGATGCTTTTATTTTTTTTATATTTTTATATACATATTGAACAAGGATAAACATGAATAATAATTTGCAACCACATACATGATAATGTACAAGTAGAAACACAATTAATTATTTGCAGATACATACATAAATGCTTTAAATGAATTAGTGGTAAATATATATGACCATGTGTAATTTGCCAACAATTAAGTGAAGAATAGTATTACATATATTAGATAATTTGCTGTTCATTGTTTCACTAAATTATGTGGATGGTAAATGATGTCTTCATGAATGCAGTATAGTGGGGTAGGGAGTGGTTATATTTGGAAATATTGTTTTTTTATTTTACATAATAAAAATGTTTTATAATAGTGTAGTTTTGAACTAAACATTGTTAATTGTTATAATTTTAATAACTGGTGGATATATAATCCTATCTTTAATAATAAATAAAAATACTTTTAATCTGACTTATTACCATAAGAATAATATCAATTGCGGAATTGGCAAGAATTACTTCTGTTAATCCTCCTGTTGTGAATAGAAAAATAAATTCTACCTAAAACAACAATAAATATGTTCAATATAACATACCTGTACCCCTATTTTAGTTCACAAACATGCCACCAAGTACATTTCTACAAAATACATCAAATCACCATAATCAATAAACATTATCAAAATTGGACCTTGCAGCCATCACTACATAATGGTCCTGTGTACTGGTAACCATACTTCCCTTCCAAACCCAAGATTGCAGATTCAAACCTGTCCAGGATTGATGGAATTTTTTGGGTATAAAAATCCTAAGTATGACTTCCTTTGGAAGGGAAGTAAAGCTGTGGGTCCTGTGTTGTACATTTACAGCACGATAAAGAATTTCAAGCCTGAAAGAAGAGGCCTATGAGCAAAATTTTCTGGCCGTTTCACGCCCTAAATTGAATGGGACGCTGATGACCTGAGATGTTAAAGAGCATCCGTAAATAAACTAAATGAACAACAACCATCATTATATTAGTTCAAAATTACACCACCATTGTACAAAATAAACCAAATAAAAAATAAACAAAAGTATTAAAACACTTAATTGCAAAATAATTTAATAAACTAATTAAAACATGTATGTACTTGAGAATAAAAAAGAATAGAATATGATAACAGAAACAGTATAGAAAAGCACTGCCACCTATTAGTTAAATTTTATTGTAAACTTGTTATGCATCATGAATATAATTATATTAATAAACATTTAGCCAAATAAATATAACAACATACTATAACTATCTCGAAATTATACCACCATACCCATTACCATTTTAGTTAAAATTTATAACACCAAATAACTTTGTGCAAAATAATGGAATTACCATATTAGCAAATATATATACCCGGCTCACAAACAACAATAATATTGTGTATGTTCTTGTTAAGCAATAATTGTACTTGCTAAACATGTATACACTTGCAAATAAATAGAACAAGCACTGCGGTGGCCAATTCAAATGATGTCAAAATGTACTACCTCAAAACAAACGACACTATATCCAATATTGCCCCTGGCAGATGAGCTTGATAATGTGACATTATTTAATTTTGTGCCAGGGGACCTTAACTACTTATGCTGAAGAGGTACAGAGTTAAATTTTCTAACAATGAAGGGAAAAAATTATTAGAATTTTGTGAGGAGAATAATTTTATAGTTTGTAATGGCATGGGAGCTAGGGATAAGGTAGGAGAGTTTAGATTTGGAAATAGAAATGGTCAAAGTATGGTGTTTTACATTTTATGTTCAGTAAGATTGGACAATAGGCTATAGGACTTTGAGAGATTTTGACTTTTGTTGCAATGGGTTATTTCTGCTAAGAGTTTCTGAATTGTGAAGGGGGAGAAGGAGGTAAAGGTTAGTGGCCTGAGAACAAAGTTTGAAATGTACAAATGAAGGCAATAGAAATGTAAATTATTTACCAAAGAATTAGCTTCAGAGGTGACAACAATTACTTGATGAATGTGTTGTTGAGCAGGTAAGGGAAAGATTACAACAGAGAATTAAAGGGGCAAGAAGCAGTATGAAAATCAGGATTAATCAGCATAGTAATAAAATGCATTGGTTTAATCAAAATTGCCAAGTGGTGAAGAGAGGGTTGAGCAAGAAATCAGGAGATGGAGGCAATCAGTGGTTAATGATGAAAGAGAAAGTTTCTTAGTTTGTATGTGTAGTTATGGATGTCTCTTAGAAAAGAAAAAGAAAGAATGGGGGAAAGAGTGAAATTCTTTTTGAAGCTTCAAAATACATGATAGTTAAAAGATTTGGTTAGTGATTAAAAATATGTATAGGAATGTGGTCATAGAGAACAATATTGAAGCAAATGAAATATGCTATTATTTTACAGGTCTGTTAGGATGGGTTAGTATTAGTAGATAACTAATATTAGGAGATGAGCATCACAATACATTAAAGATCCTGATAATAAAATTAGGATAGTAGAATTTGGAAGCAAATGAAAAAAATAAAAAGGAACTAGACAAGTAGCATTCATAGAATTTCAGGGAAATTTTGGAAGTTACAGTGCAAGGATAGCAATAGTATGAATTTATTAACAAAGTTATTTAATAAAATTTTAGATAGTAATATGATTAGAAAGTGAAATGGAAAATAATATAAAGGGATAGGGTTATTAAGAAACCAGCTAATTATAGAGGTATAAGTCTGTTTCAGTAATAGGAAAGGTCTTCACTGGAATTTTGGCAAATAAATTACAGCAGTAGTGGAAAGGGAGAAGAAGTTATCAGAGTTCCAGTGTGGATTCGGAAGAAAAAAGGAGTTGACAATATTTTCTTGATAAAAACAATTGTTGATGAGTATGTAAGTGTCAAAAGAGGTGGATATATATATTTATAGATTTGGAGAAGCCTATTGATAATATAGATAGATAAGCACTGTGAATTAAGTTAAAATGGAAATAAGTAAATAGGAACTTTATTATAAATGTATTATAAGCATCTATTTAGATAATAAATTTTGCATAAAATGTTCAAGAGATGAGATAACAGAGTGCATGCAGAATTTATAAGGAGTAAGACAGATCTAAATTAAGTGCACTGCTATTTAAATTATTTATTGATGATATTATTGAAGGGATTCAAAGAGCAAATGTGCATTCACCCGTAATTAATAATAACTAAATACTAAATACTAGCTCTACTGATTTAGCTTCACTGTGTTTAGTTCCATATATAATTTTTTAAACTAGCTCTACTGTTTGCAAATGACTTGGCTGTTGATTCTGTCACAAGCGAAGATTTAAGCAGAATTGAAGTTATTCACAACTATTGTAAAGAATGGTGCTTAAAAGTGAATAAGAGGAAATCCAAAGTAATGGGCTTTAAGAAGGGCTTTAAATTGAGAAAGGACAAGAAATTTAGTTTAAGAAATTTGATTATCTTGGGGTGAAGTTAAGTGCTAATGGTAGCTAGAATGATCAGAGAAAGTTAGTATTGGCTAATGGCAAAATGTCTATGGGAAAGTATTAACTAAAGGAAAAATATCTATGGGGATTGTAATGAAATTTTTAAGGAAAATACCAGAAAAAAGTGTCAAATAGATGGAACGAATAACATGTGCAGGTAAAAATGATGAAATAGAAATATGGGGTTATGATGATAGTTGAAATGTCCTGGATTTAATAAATAGACCATTTTGTAATTAATTCTTTCATTCTTGCAATGTTTAAGAGCAAATAATATAATGAATATATGTGGTTAATTATTATTTCAGTTCTATGAATAGAGTGCGATATCTTTATGACACTACTTGTCTGCCATGTTTGGTACATTTCATTGATTCATTATTCTGTAGGTAACTTTGTAAGTAGGCTATGAATATTTTACAGAAGGAACAGAAAAACTTGGCCTCAATATATCAAAATTAAATAGATAATCAATTATGTATTTTCTTAAAAACCTCTGTTATAAATCAGATTCCCAAACCCTACCATTTTATGAACAAAGTTCAAAATAAGTTTCCATCAACAGGTTAAACACCAATGATTGTATGTGGAAAAGAAATATCTGATAACAGGAATATAGCAATGAAATGGTGTTCACTTTTCAGCACAAAATTCTTTAAGTAATACATGTAAGAAGAAACATTGAAAATTTTCAAGAATTGACCAAATATTTAAAAAATTTAGATCCGTAACCCTTGAAAAATCTACTTACAATATGTACCAAAATTGAAATTCTACACAAAACCAGCCAGCAGATTGGACCATGATATTAGTTACAGCATTCCTAATACCAAGTTAAAACAAGTAGGAGATACCTTCATACAGATAAATAACTGTCAATGCATTAATAACAAAAGTACAAGAAATAATATCGGCAATTTATATGGAATTTTTGGTGGCCCAAGGATGATAAGTGAATTTCATGTGGATGGTAGATTCTTTAATTGCTGTCAATGGTAACCTCTTTAACACGCAGACTGAGAATTACATAAAGGCAAGTGGATTCAATCCCAAAGCACACAAACATGCTGTTCTCAATAGCTTAGCACATAGACGCATTAACATATCTATGAATGAGACAGCAAAGAGTACTACCATATTATACAAACAGCAAAACTCAGTGGATATGACCAAGAAATTGTAGACAAGGAAATCAAGATTTTCAAACAAAAGAAGAGGTTAAAGCAGGTTACAACATTGACAGCAATAAAAGAATCTACCATCAACATGAAATTCACTTATCGTCCTTGGGCCACCAAAAAATTCCAAAAAATACTCAGAGAGTTTGGGATTACTTTGTTCCCAGTGAACAAGTTTAACCTAAAAAATCTTCTCAATTCTGGTGATAGTGATAGAGTACCAGAGGAGAAGAAGTCAGGAATATACAAAATCAACTGTTCAGAATGAAACAAAGTATATATTGGAAAAACAAAAAGAAGCATTGGAATCAGGCTGCGGGAACACTGGAGAAACATCAGGTACAATCAAATAGAGAAATCAGTGGTTGCACATCACTTTTCGAGAGATAAACATGATACAGAAGTGGGAGTGAAATTTTGGAAATTTGTAGATCCACCCGTTTAGCTGGAAATATGGGAAAAAACTTATATAAAAAAATATGAGGATAAAGTTATGAACTTTGAGATCCCAACAGAAGATAAATTAATCCAGAAGTTCATAAAATGTCCACGAGAGCTACACCAAGTCCAGCCAACCAACAATGAAGCCGACAGTCAACTCACAACTGAGGATGCAGGCAAAAGCCTGTAAAACTAGTTTTGCATAATTCAACAGTAAGTGGAACATAAAATTATCAAATTGACTCACTAGATAATTAAGAACTCTTAACAAAACTTAACAATAATTATTAAACCTGTTATATGGCAATCAGGCTGTTATAATAGACAACAAAATTCAACTAACTATGCAATCCTGAAACTGTTTTAAATCAGCTATTTCCAAAACTTATTAAATTTATGTACAGAATAGGCAGCAGTAGAATAAATTAAACAAAAGTGGCATTTTTAAAAACTTAAAGAACAAATACCCTGAACAATTAAAACATCTATCATTAGAAATCATCCGAATAAGATGCTCAGCTCTTTGTATTCACAGAGGACTTCTTGATGAATAAGAAAAGCAGTAGGAAGAATATCTTTGCACTACATTGCAGCAGCTTACAAGAAAACAAATCTGATGCAGAAATGTAACTGAAACAACTTTGTAATTCATTTAAGAACTTTTGAAAAATAACACATTTTTAAAAAATTCTGTTGGAGCTCACAGAGTGAAGCTTTTTAAATATAAACTATATATAATCTGCCATCTAACACACCCTTATGCTTCACTTACTTTTAAATATGGTGGGACCGGTTTGGAAGAGACCTCTCCATCTTCAACCAACTTGATGATTGGTATGAGAAACTAACATCTGTCAGGACCTGTGACTCTGTCCTGGTGGTTTTTTTTCTATTTTTCTTTATAAACTGGAAATATGTATTCTCCTGTAATGTTGAAAATGATAAGATGATCCCTATGTTTATGAATGTAAATTTTTTCCCATGTGTCCAATTCTGTACGTTTGTGTACTTCTTTAAGTAACTTTATTTCTCTTTTTATGTCCTGATTATCTTTCCAAAAATGGTGTGCCACTGCTCATTCTGTTTGTACTTAACGTTCCTGAGATGTTCCTTTAACCCTGTTCTTATGTTCCTTTTAGTATTTCCAACGTATATCTTATCGCATTCTTTACATGTTATTTTGTAGATACCTGACTTTTTGTCGTGTGGAATGTTATTAAAATTTTTGTCCACTAAAGCATTTTTCAGGGTGTATCTGTTAACATTTAAAATAATGTTTTAACATTATTTTAAATGCTGGTACAGATATGTTGATGACACTTTTACACAGTGAAAAAAGAATTTGTTGAAGTTGTTTTGAAGCTTTTAAATATACAAGATATGAATATATCCTTCACACTGGAAACAGAAACAAAGGGAATGTTGCCATTTTTAGATACAAAATTTAATAAAAATCATGGAAATTTAGAATTTGGAATCTCTAGAAAGGATACTCAACACAGATAACTATATAAAATCAAATGGGGTTAACCCCATAGCTCACAAGCACTGAATTTTCAACAGCTTAACATATAATTTATCAATCATTAAAGAGGAGTACAAAAAAGAATTTGTGAAGATACAGGAGATTGCCATTATAAATGGCATTATAAATAACAAAAATTTAGTAAACAAAAAACTTAATAGATTCCTAAAGAAGAAATTAATCAAGAATACCACCACACTATTAACTGAAAAAGAGAGACCGGTTTTTAAACAGTCACCTACCATCCAGTAGCTATGAGTAAATTCCAAAAAATTTTTAAAGATATTAACACTCACACTCTGAAAAATGCTTTAGTGGACTAAAGTTTTAATAACATTTCACAGGAGAAAAAGTCAGGCATCTACAAAATAACACGTAAAGAATGCGATAAGATATATGTTGGAAATACTAAAAGGAACATAGGAACATGGTTAAAGGAGCATCTCAGGAATGTTAAGTACAAATAGATTGATAGGTCAGCAGTGGTGCACCACTTTTGGAAAGATAATCATGACATAAAAAGAGAAATAAAGTTACTTAAAGAAGCACACCGACATACAGAATTGAATACATGGGAGAAGATTTACATTCATAAACATAGGAATCATGTTATGAATTTCGACATTACAGGAGAATGTAATATATATTTCCACTCTTCATACTTTAAGGTTAGTGAAGCATGAAGAGTGCTAAGACGACAGATTCAATTCACATGAGCTTCACTGTGTTAATTCCATATGAAAACTTTTTTTAAAGATTTATAATTTTTAAAAAATTTTAACAAATTTCCAGTTTATAAAGAAAAAAACACCATCAGGACAGAGCCACAGGTTCTCATAGATGTTAGTTTCTCATACCAGTCGTCAAGTTAGTTGAAGATGGAGAGAATGTCTCTTTGAAACCGGTCGCACCTAATTTAAAAGTAAGTAAAGCATAAGAGTGTGTTAGATGACAGATAAGATATAATTTACATGAAACAACTTATGTTTTATTTTAGTAGACACAATGCAGCAGAAGTGTCAGTATCATCAAATAACAGCTCCCCTTCAAAATTAATGCAGATATCTAATCAGAATATTAGAAAAACAATGTTGAATTATCTACAGTGGATTCTTTCACATATCACCTTATTATGGAATGTCACAGTGAACACATAAGCAAAAATAAGGACATACTCCATTGACAAGCAATGAAATTGCATAACATTTCTGAATACTCTATTGAAACTAAGATATAAATATACTCCACAAATAAATCCTAATAGTCACCTTGGCAAAATTTTGGAAAATAATGGCAGAAGCAATGGTTATGTTTTAATTAAATGCAAACCATGATTCTTTGATTGCCCACTAGTGCTTAATCAGATTCCTAGAAACAGAAGAATCCATGCATAGTAGGCAAGAAAACACAAAATTAGTTCAGGAACACATATTAATTTGGTACAACTTCAAATAAAAGATTGTAACAATAAAACCTTTGTGAGCTTTAGTGGGAGGTATTTCCAAAAAGGATTCCCAAATATGAGCTATTGAGAACCATTGAGCCAGCATTTTCTTTAAGTGTTGTCACAAACCTAGTCATGTTGCTTTAAGGCAGAAAGAGAATTGAAACCAACCCAAATGAGTCATTCATTTTATTGTTGTTCCTTTTCTGAAAATAGACCAAATAAGGTAATTTACATAGGGACGTACACTAGAGAACAACTTGTGTTTAGCTGTAGGTTGGTATTTATTGTGGAAAGCTTCCATCTTAGTTTGCTTGATTTGGGCTTTATCCAAAATCTGGTGAATCAGGCGCAGTGAAATACTTCCAATTGTATAAAATTTAAAATTGTTCTAAACTTGCACTTTTTTTTCTGCTTTTACCTCCCTCAGTTCCTTCCTTCTTTTCCACAATTTAGAACTTGGTAACATTTTCATATAGATTTTTTTATTTGGTGTTTATATATTTTGCAGTTCCAGAAGAAGATAAGTGAATGTCAAGTGGATGCAAAAATAGAGATCAAAGAAGAATCATTTAACTATAATACATATTCAATTGAGATAAAACCAGAAACTGAGGTGAAAATTTCATATGATCATCAGGTAAACTTAATTAGCATAATGTAATTTTAAGAATATAGTCATACTTAAAAAATATAGCCATTTAAAACATATAAGAGGGTCTTAAATACCCAGTCTTGCCATAATTCTAAAGTGATTCCCTGGTTTTGAGGGAGGATAGAACAGTAACCATGACAGAGATAATGCAAACACTTATATTAGTGAATAGAGTATCTCTCCAAATTTTGTACATACCTTATAGATGTTTCATATGTCCTTTATTGGTGACACGGTAGCATCAATTCTTTGTTCAAGCTCCTGCCACACACATCTGAACATATGATGGTCAATAACAGTGACTACATGCATAATTCTATCTTGCAGCTGTGCTAAATCATGAGGCAAAGGAGGCATGAAGACGATCTTTGGCATAATCCACAAGAAAAAAATCATGTGGAGTTCAGTCAAGTCACCTGGAGGCCACAGAAAAAGAATAGTGTCACCTCCAGCAGCATGTCCAATCCAGCAACGAGGAATTTCAACGTTAATATTAAAACTTCATGAAAATGAGGTGGAGCCCCATCTTGCTGATAAATAAAGTCGTGGTATCTGCATGTAATTGTGGCTTAAGTCACTTTTGAAGCATATTAAGATATACAGGACCAGTAACCGTTTTCTTCGCAAAGGGACTGCCACAGGTGGCCGAGGTCGTTAAGGTGTGGACTCTTGAGTAGGAGGTCTGGGGTTTGAATCCAGCCAGGACCATCCTGGCTGATTGAGGTTTTTTCCAGGTTTTCCTCAGTCCTCATAAGTGGCAAATGCTGGGGAGGTACCCTAAACTTAGACCTGGCATGTTTCCTTCCTTAAAAATAAATGCTTTCCCAATATATCATTTCATCTCAGGTATCATCAATGTTCATCACCTATGGTGCCCCTGTGGCAAAAACAGGCATTAAACAGCATTCATTCATTTGCAAAGGAAAAAGGGCTATACATGTTTGATAAAAAAAAAAAATCACAAACCCATTGACTTTAAAGGAATCATGGACGTGCTCTACCTGAACACTAGGTTCTGTGTACCTTGTGACAGTTCATTTTTCCAGACACATAAAATGTGGCTGCATCACTAAAACTTAAGGTTCCTCAGAAAACCATCTTTTTCAGGCCATTTTGGAAAATCAATACAGATTTTTTATATATATAGTGTTTAACGGGTGTTTTAACTATTGAGGCATCACAGTAATGGACACTAATGATATATGTGACAAAATTTTCAATAGGGATAGGATTTTTATAAAGGAAGGAAGCATTCCAGGTCTAAGTTTAGGGTACCTCTGTAGTATTTGCCATTTATGAGGAATGAGGAAAACTTGGAAAAAAGTTGAGTCATGGAGAATAATCTTGAAGGGAATTGAACCCCCAGAATTCCTACTCAAAAGTCTGTGCCATAACAACCGTGGTGGTCCAAAGCAGAATTAAGTACAATGATTTTGATCTTCAAGAATCAGTACCTGTATCAGCTGTATTCATTATAGTTTTACTTGAAGTCGATGCCAGAGAGTTGGCTCTAGAGTCTGCAATTCCTGGCTCACATAATTTGTTAATTTTTAGGGCTCCTGACAAATGCTTCTAACAAAGACACTGTACCAACCTTTTTGTTGTCCATGACATAAGCAGCCAGTCACTTCAAATTTTTTGTATGGTGCAAGAATTGTTTCCACTGTAGGTGGTTCTTATTGATGTTTTGTATGAAAATGTCATTGTATCATCATAATGGACTCTTATTTAGCAAATTGTAGCATGCAGAAAGCTTTAAGTGTACCAGTGAACTCCCATGTTTTTGCTATGACTGCCCTCTAGCTGCTAAATCTACAGTAATGTCATAGTGCGCACTACAAATGAAAATTAGAAAGATACTCTTTCCAATAATATAAGCGTTTCCATTATGTATGTCATGGTTTATGTTCTTTCGACCCTCAAAACTAGGGAAAAACTTTATATTCACCCCATACTGTTAAAATAGAGTGGTTTAGGAACTAAAACATATTTTTATGGTTTTTAATTTGTAATTCATTCTTGTATTGCCAACATTTATAACAATAATTTGTAAGATAACCCACTGTTTACCCAAACACATGACTAAAATCTGTATAGTAATTCACAGCAATCTTTGACTCCAAGGGCTGCTTAAAATAATCAGCATTAGGTGCCTTTTTAAGCAAACCACACCCGCAAACACTGACTATAGTTTATAGTATGGGGGGGCGGTGTTCAGGCTGGAAGTGCTAGAAGGCAGATCTTGAGCATTAATATAATGTGAAGCATTTCTCTCAAGCCAAGTCTACGTACCATATGGGCTGAAGCTGAATTTAGCTGGAAGCTGCTCTGCCTGTTCTTGAACCAATAAAAGTTTTGTACCATTGGCAATTGTCTTCAATCCCTTCTGACATAAATGGAGTAGCTTTGATGACACCATCATAGCTCTCTGCTCACAAATAAATTCTGGGGACTTTTCTGAACATTTTAGACTCTCTCTTGAGCTTATACTCTTATAATGTTAGCAGCTTTCTTCAATATTGAACACTTCCTTATCAGTAAACACAACTTTCCTATGGCTGTATATAGCATATTGTTTTAGCAATCATTTGCATCTGAACATCCTCTGCTGCATACTTCACTTTTATAGTTAGAAAGTGCCCACTATTGTGATTTAAAGAAGCTTTGAGATTAAGGCTCTGCATATGGATCTCCATTAGTATTTGCTTCTGAATTAGATTCCACCAAACATTGCCACCACAGAGTACATCCTGGCAGGATGTTTACCTCAGACCTCCAGCTCATGAGTCCATGCTTTAGCAACCTTGTTGTCACAGTTAATAATGTTAAATGCGCAGTATAAATTTAACCCATTTAAGTCACCAGTTTGAGATGGTATCTTTCCTGCAATGTAGAAAGGGCTTAATTTATTTCACATCCTCCTGTGCAACCTCTTCCAGGTCAGCATATCCTCCGGGCCTGGAGAGCTACCAGGGTAGTGTTTATTCCTAAGCACAGTTGTAGTAACTACACCAAATAACTATGCAGGCTCATCAGCCTGTCAGTCTTGCATCATTCTTTTTAAGAGTTTTCATTGATATTAACTTTGCTGCATGCTTAACACTAAAAATTATGCTGTGTATGTATATAATCAGTACTTTTGGTCTCAATATGTTCTTCCAGGTCAAATACTACGACTTCTGTTATTTCATCAAAGTTTGTTTTATTGTATCCTACTACTATGTAGATAGTGAAAAAACAGTGTTTGTACTGATCTCTCTCTTAATGTTATTGATGAAGAAGAAGAGGAGGAGAAAAACATTTATTGCCTTTTATGGTGTGCCTTACATGAAAGAACACTGTTAGTTTACGTAAAATTTGACAGCTATTTCTAGCACAGAACATAGTAGTAAATTGTTCCATGGTCAAAATTAGTTTAATTTCTTAAATGTAAAATTGGAACTTAAACACAGTGAAGCCAATCATATTAATGGATATCATTGTATGATTAGTTGAACTGCACACTCTTAAAGCTTCACTTACTTTTTATAAAAGTATGGAACCGGTTTCGAGAACATTTGTTCCCATCTTCAGCCATGCTAAGGTTCAACTGTCGGATCATTCGTTGAGCTGTGGGAATGTAAATTCTGCTCTGGTGGCGGTGTGATAAACTTGTAGTTTATGTTTTCATCCCCGACAATGTCGAAGTTCATTATGCTGTTTTTGTATTTGTAGATGTAGATTTTCTCCCAGGTTGCTAATTCCGTAGGTCCTTGTACTGATTTTAATAATTTTGTTTTATTTATTATGTCGTGATTTTGTGTCCAAAAATGATATGCTACTGCTGATTTCTCTATTTGCTTGTACTTTATGTTCCTGAAATGTTCCTTTAACCATGTGCCAATGTTTCTCTTTGTTTTCCCTATGTAGATTTTTTCACATTCTGCACAGTTTATTTTGTAAATACCTGATTTTTCTTCTTGTGGAATACTGTCATTAACATTATCTATCAGCAAATTTTGAACATTAAATCTATTAATCGGTGCCAACCTGATATTAAAATCTTTTAAGAATATTCTGAAATTTTTTTGTGGCCCATGGATGATATGTGAATTTTTTAAAAATAAGTTTATCTTTTTTTGCTATTTGTAGGTTAACTAGCCGGTGTGTTAAACTGTTAATTACTGCATGTTTGTGTGCTGTAGGGTTTAAACTGTCAGCTTTGATGTGATTATCTGCATGTGTATTCTTTCTGTATATTCCAAATTTAAGTTTTTCTTGGCATTTCATTATTTTAATATCCAGGAATGGCAGCATGTTATCTGTTTCTATTTCGTATGTAAATGAAATGTTTTTATCTTGAATATTTAGAAGTTTTAAGGCATCGTCAATGAGTTTTCTGTCAACTATGGCAAATATATCATCCACATATCTGTACCATACCTTAAATATGAATGGAAACGCTGTGTTGATGTGTGTTTCAAATCTACTCATGAAGAGGTTAGCTAGAAATGGAGATAAGGGGCTGCCCATTGTAAGTCCTGCTTCTTGTTTATAAAATTTTCCTTTGAAAGTGAAAAAGGCTTGGTTTATGCAAATTTCTGTCAGTTTGATGTATTCTTTAATGTGTATATCATTAATTCCACTTGTTTTTAGCCAATCATGTAGATAAATCAGGAGTTTTTCTTTTGGTATGCTAGGAAACAGAGATTCTACATCGAAAGATATAAGTGTGTCAGAGGGGTGCAATTTTATGTCTTTAATTTTTTCTATTAACTGACATGAATTATTTATGCTCCTGGTTTGAAATTTTGGTAAAGCCTTGAATCTTAGCTAACCATTTTGCTAAATAGTAAGAGGGAGTATTGATGTTGTTAATGATGGGGCGCATACCATTTCCAGTCTTGTGAATTTTTGGTAAACCATATAACCTAGCTATTTTAGGGTTGCTGTGTTTTATTTTGAATATTGTTTCTTTTGGAATGACTGTACATGTTTTCAGAACCTCATTGATGGAATTAACACACCTTTTCAATGGGTCTGATGGGATCGGAACATATTCTTTTTTATTTAATAAATTCAGCATTCTATTATTATAATCTTCTTTATCCAAAATTACTATTCTGTTTCCTTTGTCTGCTTTAGTATAAACAACATCTTTTTCATTTAAGGATTTTATTATATTCTTATAAGTGTTGTGTACTGCTGTATTCTTTTTAACAATGCCTTTAAAAACTTTTTCTGATTTAATTCTAACTATTTCTTTATCTTTGTTCTTCAAACCTTCAATGGCCACCTCCAAATCTACCAAATAATCCTCTATTTTAGTGGAGTATTGTACACAAGTTTTTAAGCCTTTATTTAGAAATGCTAATTCTTCTGTTTTGAAATTTTCATTAGATAGATTTTCTACATAATTCTGCTTAGGGTTTGGAGTTATCTTTGGTTTTTGATAAAGCTTACTAAATTTTCTTTTTTGATAGCTGACTTTTTTGTTTACTAGAAATTGTATATCTTCTAAGGCTGTACCAATTAAATTATCCCATATTATGCAACCTAACCTGTTTGAAATCTGTAAGTGTTTTCCGTATAGTTTAAGATCAATATCTGCCATTTTAGTGTAATGGTTTGACCTTTCAATTTGAATAACTTTTTTCTCGGCAGCTAACTGCTCGCGACTGTTGTGGTTACATTTAACGGTTTTTTGGACGAACTTTGGACACACTTTATGTTTTAGGCAGCGGTTTAAAAAAAACTTAAATTTGGAATATACAGAAAGAATACACATGCAGATAATCACATCAAAGCTGACAGTTTAAACCCTACAGCACACAAACATGCAGTAATTAACAGTTTAACACACCGGCTAGTTAACCTACAAATTAGCAAAGAAGAATATTTTAAAGAATACAAACAAATAGAAGAAACAGCAGTTAAAAATGGTTTTAAAAAAGAACTAGTACATAAAAAGGTGCAGAAATTCAAGAGACAAAAACATATCAAAGAAACCACAACACTTTCAGCAAAAAAAGATAAACTTATTTTTAAAAAATTCACATATCATCCATGGGCCACAAAAAAATTTCAGAATATTCTTAAAAGATTTTAATATCAGGTTGGCACCGATTAATAGATTTAATGTTCAAAATTTGCGGATAGATAATGTTAATGACAGTATTCCACAAGAAGAAAAATCAGGTATTTACAAAATAAACTGTGCAGAATGTGAAAAAATCTACATAGGGAAAACAAAGAGAAACATTGGCACATGGGTTAAAGGAACATTTCAGGAACATAAAGTACAAGCAAATAGAGAAATCAGCAGTAGCATATCATTTTTGGACACAAAATCACGACATAATAAATAAAACAAAATTATTAAAATCAGTACAAGGACCTACGGAATTAGCAACCTGGGAGAAAATCTACATCTACAAATACAAAAACAGCATAATGAACTTCGACATTGTCGGGGATGAAAACATAAACTACAAGTTTATCACACCGCCACCAGAGCAGAATTTACATTCCCACAGCTCAACGAATGATCCGACAGTTGAACCTTAGCATGGCTGAAGATGGGAACAAATGTTCTCGAAACCGGTTCCATACTTTTATAAAAAGTAAGTGAAGCTTTAAGAGTGTGTAGTTCAACTAATCATACAATGATATCCATTAGTTTAATTTATCTGCAGATTACAAATAGTCAAAAGTTGAAATACATTAATATTATTATAGTAAAAAACTCCTTAAACACAAATGTTACTATACAGAGATGTATACTGTGTCTGATAGAATCATTACCAGTAACAAATGTGAATATCTTCTTACTCAGGCAAGGTAGAAATATGATTTTAATCTTATCTTGTGTAGAAACTCTCCTGCCTGCACATGGTATGCCAACACATAGAGTTAAAATAGCAGAAATAACAGTCCAGCACAAATTGAAATGTTATTCGATAATTAATGCTCCCAATTGAAGTGCAAAGAAGATTAGGCAGGCATATGGTGCAAATGCTCAGAGCATCATACCATTGTGAAATAGCATGATCATATATTAGAAACATGTTCTGGGTTAACAAAAAAGATAAGCTGCAAAAAAGCAATGTCTGCAGCTAAATTGAGGATATTAAGCAAGCATTTCAGTGCAGTATGCAGAAATCAATTCAACAAGCAGGTTCCGATCTGAGTGTTACAAAGTCCACTTTCACAATATTGTCCAAAAAAGATTTCACCTTTGAGCATACAAAATCCAAATTGTGCAGAAGCTTCAGCCAAATTATAAATCCAAATGGACAGAGTTTGTAAACTCAGTATTATCTTACATCGATGATGACAATGGATTTCTCCATTATGTTGCATTCTCAGATGCAGTCATCTTTCATACTTTTGGTAAAGTGCACTGGCATAACTGTAGAACATGGGGAGAAGAAAGCTCCCATGTTGTAATGGAATATGGATGTGTTAGCCCTAAAGTTAACATGTGGTATGCTTTGACTTGTAATTATGCCTGTTCAAAAATCTCGTGTGTGTCATACCAAGTGCAAGACACACTAGCATCATAATTTTCATTGTTACAAAACTTGGAGAATTTCTACACAAGATGCATGAAATCATATTTCTAACTTAACTGAGTGAGGAGGTATTCATATTTCATATTGGTATTGATTCTACTGGACTTACTGTATATTACATGATTTTTTTGATGATACTACTGAAGTGAGAAATAACAGAATTATTAAAAACGTTTCCTGGTCATGTTATATATACCACAAACAAGTAATGAAGGAGCCCCCCTGCATACAAGAAGCTGGTTATCTTGTTTGGGTGGTTTGTAATGATAGTTGTTTTAAGTGATCAGTTATTTCTCAATATTAATTAAATTTTGAATCTAAAACAGTTAAATATGCATTAATAATCTCTTCTGAATCAAACTATTTAAACACACACTTTTTGACTTCACTTACTGGAGATTTACTCAGGGCATGTTTCATAGACCCTAGTGTACATTCTCAGCTGTTAAATGACTGTTGGATAATTCGTAGAAATTAGGTTGGTAGGTGTCTGGATTGCCCTGGTTCTTTGGCTATAAACTTGAATAAATAGCTATCTGCTTCTGGAATGTCAAATTCATTAAATTTGCTCATGGTTTTTTTTTATGTAAATCCTATCCCATATGTTTAATATCTTTGGTTGTTGGACTGGTTGTTAATAACTTTATTCTGTTTTCTATTTCACAGTTTTCATTCCAAAAATGTGCTGCCATTGCTGATTTTTCTATTTGTTTGTAATTGTGGCAGTGATTGCACATTTTTTGGAATAAAAAACATGAGATATAACAAGTATCAAGCTATTAAAATTAGTCCAACAACCAATGAAATTAAACATATGGCAAATGTAAATTATATCTAATCTGTTGTCTAACACATTCTTATGCTTCACTTACTTTTAAATACGGTGGGACCGGTTTCAAAGAGACATCCTCTCCATTTTAAATCAACTTGACGACTCTATTAGAGTATAAAAATTCATTAATTCCTATATCCTTTAACCAATCTTTCAAAAATGATAAATCTGTCAGTTGGAATACTTGGGAACAAAGATAGTATGTCGAAAGACACTAAAATATCAGAAGGTAGAACTTTAAAATCTTTTATTTTTTCTATTAACTGGAACAAGGTTTTATGCTTCTACTTTGAAACCTTGGTAGAGCTATAAATCTGTCTCTAAGCCATTTTGCTGGAAAATATGTAGGGATTTTTATATTATTAATGATGGGTATCATGCCCTTCCCAGGTTTATGGATTTTAGGTAACCCATATATTCTGACTATATTAGGATTGTTTTGTTTTAAACTGCGTTTTTCTATGGCATTATAGTGCAAGTCTGTATAGCTTCATTCACTGTTTTTGTGCATTCTTTCAATGGGTCAAATTTGACATGGGCATATTCTTTGTAACAACTTTAACATTCTGTCAATGTAATCATATTTGTCTAATATTACTATTTTATTCCCTTTATCAGCCTTTTAGTAAATAACTGCTTTTCCTTTGAGTGATGTAATAATGTTACTGTAATTTTGAATTCTATTTGGTTTCATTTTGTTAATCCTTTTAGGAGCATCCTCTGATTTTATTCTAATCTTTTCTTTCTCTTTATTAGTTAAACCTTCCATGGCAATTTCCAGATCAACTATGTAATCTTCAATGTTATTAGAGAAGTTTACACCAGTTTTAAAACCCATATTGAGTTTAGATAACCCTTCTTTATTATAACTAACTTGTGATAAATTTACCACATTGTTCTGTTTCTGTATTGTTTTTTCACTAGTTTTCTGCAAATTTTTCAATTTCCCAACTTTCTTTTTTTGAATATTTACTTTTTTCTTTACTTTGATTTTTATATGCTCTAGTGCATTCCTTATTAAGTTGTCCTAAATGACATAACCTATCTTTTTGGTGACTCTCAAGTATATGTCATATAATTTCAAATCTATGTCTGCTAATTTAGCGTAATGTTTCACTTTTCCCATTTGGATTACTTTCTTTTCAGCTGTTAATTGTTACTTACTGTTATGGTTAAATGTTATGAAAAATGCTGTAGTAGAAACAGTTTTAATAACATTCCACAGGAGAAAAATTCAGGCATCTATAAAATAAAATATAAAGAATATATAAGATATATGTTGGAAAAACTAAAAGAAGCGTAGGAACACGGTTAAAGGAACATCTCAGGAACATTAAGTACAAACACATTGATAGATCACTAGTGGCATTTTTGGAAAGATAATCACGACACAAAGAAGAGAAATAAAGTTACTTAAAGAATTAAAAATTTTTAAAAATTGTAAATCTTTAAAAAAGTTTTCATATGGAACTAACATAAGGATCATTTGATGAATGTTGACATTCTGAAAGAAGAAAATAGAAATTTTAAATTCATAAAAGTTTCACCAGAGCGGAACATTGCTTCTGATACTACGCAACAACAACCTTTCACACCAGTCGTCCACGGCCGAAGATGGAGATAACATATCTTTGAAACCGGTTCCGTATATTTTTAAGGTTAGTGAAGCATGAAGAGTGTTAAGACGACAGATTCAATTTACTTAAATAAGCACACCAACATACAGAATTGGATACATGGGAGAAGATTTACATTCATAAACATATGGATCATTTTATGAATTTTGATATTACAGGAGAATGTAATACAAATTTCCAGTTTATAAAGAAAAAAAGAAAAAAAAAAACCCACCAGGACAGAGCCACAGGTCCTCATAGATGTTAGTTTCTCGTACTAGTCATCAAGTTGGTTGAAGATGGAGAGGATGTCTTTGAAACCGGTCCCACGGTATTTAAAAATAAGTGAAGCATAAGTGTGTTAGACAGCACATTAGATATAATTTACATTTAACAAGCTTCACTGTGTGAGTTCTAATAGAATTTTTTTAAAATGTCTTATTTTTCGAAAATTCTTAAATGAAATATCGGAAAAGATTTACATAAAAAAAACATGAGCAAAGCTTATTGAATTTCACATCCCAGAAGCAGATGGCTTTTTAACCTAAACTTAGATATTCATTTTTTACACTGAACTTCATTCACTTACACAAAAGTAAGACGCGTTTCGGGAGAACACCTAAGTTTAGGTTATATTGCCACTCCATTGTCAACAGTTTCGTAAGTACAATATTTAGATGGAAGTTTATCACAAGACACCAGAGTCAACCCAACTTCTACAAATCATCGAACAGATAAAGATGTGAATGAAGCTCCATGAAACATGTTCTGAGTAAGTGAAGCCAAAAAGTGTGTGTCTAAATAGTTTGACTCAGAAGAGATTGTTGATCAGTTATTTATTATTGACTTCTAAGTATGAAGTCATGGTATATGTTAAAGAGGTGGTACTCTTAAGTGGATTTACTGTATTTGCTACTTGAGTTCATATGTCTTAGATTATAAAGTAATCTGTATTGATTATTATCACATCTATTCACCGCCACGGGTGGCCGAGGTCGTTAAGGCACGGACTCGTGAGCGGGAGGTCTGCGGTTCGAATCCCGCCAGGACCGTCCTCCCTGACTGGGGTTTTTTCCAGGTTTTCCTCAGTCTTCATAACTGGCAAATGCCGGGGAGGTACCTAAACTTAGGCCTGGAACGCTTCCTTCCTTAAAAAAAAAATATCCTTTCCCAATTTATCATTTCATCTCATGTATCATCAGTGTCCACCGCCTGTGGTGCCTCAGTAGTGAAAACGGGCGTTAAACACTACTCAAAAAAAAAAAAAAAATCACATCTATTCATAATTAAAGTTTTTGTTTTTCTGGGCATATTGCTTCTGATACAGATTTAATTTTGAGAAAGGTTAATGCTGGTAGTTGTTTGACTATTTCTCTGTTTTGTGTGTAAATTTGTAATATTGTAGAAGTAGTTGTTTAAACCCCTCTTATTAGTCTCACGTTTGCATTTTGGATGCTTTCTAGTTTGGCAAATTATGCTTTGTTTGCTGTTATGATAGCCACATTGACAATTTTTATTTCAGGTTTAATCTAGATTTTGTAGATTCTGTTCGGAGTATTTAGGAAGCCATTTCATGCAATTCAACTAAAGCTTTTATTATGTTTTCAGTTTAATTACTTAATTTTATATGTTAGTTTTATAATTGAAGAGTGGAAATATCAAATATTCTAAGTGCCATTTTTAAATTTAATTATTTTAAATCAAAAGTATGTTCTATGTGCCAAGGGGCATATTTCCAGTTGTAATCTAAGTGTCTATACAAAGATGAAGTAGCTCAAATGCTTGTTAAACAGATAACAAAGTTCTGAATGCCATGCATGCTGTCATCTGGTGTTCTAAGTGCCATGACATGCATCTTTTTGAGAAAGTTTTGTTCTATGTTGTGAGAGGGACATTGTGCCCTGATTAGAAAATAATAAATGGAATAAAAATTTTCCTTTATAATGGAAGGAGAAATTTTGAGATCTGAAAAGGTAAAACATAATTGGAGAAGTGAACAAACCAAAGAAACAAGTATGGGAAAATTCTATTAAAAGAGAAATATGAAAGATATTGTTATTGAAAAACAACTGCCCAAGAATGATGTAACCTTATTAAATATATGATTATGAACTTTTTATGATATTTATTTCATTTTACATGGATATCAACAATAAACTATGTATTCTCTGAGCAATATTTTATGAATTTTCTGTCCTAGCAAACTTATTATGCCATTTCTACAATATTCAACTTATATTTATATTGTTTTAGATATCCTGTAAATGCAGTTATAAGTGTGAAGATATACCATTACACTGGAAGCTGAAACTTTTCAACGATTACCATGGATTAAAGAGTGAAAATGAACAAGGAACTTATTTGTTAGATTTAATGCAGATCATTGAAATCCGTAGACGCAGACATGGTACGTATGATGATCCAGCAAATAGTCACCGCCAGTGTACAGTGTGCTATTTAGTACCTGATACTGCTGGTGGCACACGGCAGGTATGCAAACGAACATTCCAAGAAATCTTTGGTGTCCGGCACAGTTTTTTGCAAACTCTTCAGGGTAGAAAGAAGCAAACAAGGTGTATCGGTTTACATGGACAACCGAAGAGAAAATGCAGGTCAAAAAACATTCAGTGACAGCAATAGACAAAAAATTAAAGTACCCATTGAAGAGTTACACGCCATTATAAAAGTCACTATGATCGCTCAGTCAAGTTAAGATCACATAAGCCCAGATTTGAATGTATTACAAATGTATATGGCTTATAAGACAGTGTATCCACAAAACTCTATTTCATACAAATTTTACATGTCTGATTTTAAGAAATATTTTCCACGTGTTCCTTTCATTAGCCTCATATAGACCTATGCAAACAATGCGATACATTAAATTTCCAGGTTGAAGTTAATAATGAATGCAGTAACTGAAGTTTCATTGTGTAATGTGCAATTGAATTAATAGCCATTCATTCAGCTGATTCAAAACAACCCATTTGTGAAAACACAGTATGTCCATTGAATTTTACCTCTATCAACATGACAGTAGCAATATGTTTTACAGTAGCAATTAAATTATAATTTTGGAGTTCATATCACTGGTCAGAATGCTGCTTATATGTGCATATTGGATGAAAGTATTGTTTCAAGAAGTTGCTTCTTGTTTGTTCAATTTTTTAATCTGGGAATATTGAAAAGTAAAAAAACTTATTATCTGGTCAGATAACTGTGTGGTACAAAAAGTAAACAGCACAATTTTTTTAATGAAGTTTTTGATTAATTTAGGATGGTTCGAAGAGATAGTACAAAAATATTTAGCAAGTGCTACAGATTTTTGAATTGCAATAAAGATTTCATTATTAAGAATAAAAGAAAATGTGTAAATAATATCTTCATTCCCCAAGATTTATGTAGGATTACAGAATCAGCTAAAACTATAAATCCTTTACATATAGTTTCAATGATTTCTTTGATTTTAAGAATGTTGCTGATTCACTATAAATATTAAATAAGTGCAACATTTCAATGCACAATGCTTAAAGTATCTTGATCTGATCCATCTCAGATAGCTCTTAAACGAACTTATGCGCAATTAGAAGGGTGGAGGGTTTTTGAGGTTTTAAAGAGAGGAAAATAGGGGTTGATATACAACTCTTAAAAGTACTTAATGGTAATTATACATTGATCTTAATTATAAGAACAGTTTAGTTTTTCAATTCTTATGCTAAACTGTTTATTGGTTGAACAAAAGAAAGATATCTTGCCCATGTTGCCATTCCTTCCTGAAGAGCACAGAGAGTTTTATGGGACATTAATTTCAATCCCTGTGTAAGAATTGAAAAACTAAGCTCTTCTTATAATTAAGGTCATTATATGATTGTGTCAAACTACACACTCTTATTGGCTCCACTTACTTGTTTATATGTAATACATGTTTCACGAATCTTTGCTTGCTTCCTCAGCTACCTGTCGACAAAAAGTTCATAAAACATGTATATATATAAACAGTAAGTGAAGCCAATAAGAGTGTATAGTTTGACTGAATCATACAGTAATCTTAATTATATGATTAGCTTCCAATTTCTAGTTAAACTCTTACTGTCAGCTGTGAGGAGAAAATATGAAGTTTGCTTTTTGTACATGTTTCATAATTCATTTTTGTACTTTTGCCCTTAATAATATATTTTGTGCTAAATAACATTATGGTTTATTTTATAACAAATTTTTTAAAATTCTGTTGGAACGAACACAATGAAGGTAGATAAAATATAAATAATTATCCAATACTGTTATCTCATATGCTGTAGTACTTCACTTAATTTTAAAATATTGTGGGACCAGTTTTGAAGAGAGTCCTCTCCATCTTCGACCAACTTGATGATTCAAAATGAGAGGATTCTCTTTGAAACTGGTCCCACCATATTTTAAAAGTAAGTGAAGCACTAGAGTGTATTAGACAACAGTATTGGATAATCATTTATATATTATAATATATGTTCCTGCTAAACTTAATATTATTTTTGTAATTGTTTCCCAATAGAACAGGAAGTACATTGTAATAAAAGTTTGAATGGCACTTGCAACAACTCTTTTATCATATAACACATAGAACCTTCTTAGTTTTATCCATTTTTTTCTCTCTGACCATTGTATTTTTGGCAATGATTTGTTAGACAAAATACTTTTGTAGAAAATAATTCATAATCAATTTTAGATGTAATAAGCTAAATTCTAATAGAGATGGGTAATTTTTTTTTTTTTACTTCTCCTGTAAAATTTAGAAAACTGTTCTTAGAACATTTGACATTTCCACTCTTCAATTGTATACCAAGATCCAGGCGTTTTTCTGATTTCTGTATTCTATTTAAGTTTGTTATTAGTTTGAAATCATCATTCTTGTGTTTCATTGAAAAAAGAAATTGATAGCAGGTTTTGTCTGTGTTTTATATGTTATTTTGCTCTGTACGTAAAATTAATATTTTCCAAGATGTTTCATAATCATTTCTTCATTGATAAGTGCTATATAATCCCATTTGAAGATAGTAATGATCAATTTAGTGTGAATATGAGAAAGTTTCGTAATATTTGTAGGTTTTTTTCAAGATTTCTTGTTATCATTTCCAAGTTTTATTGCTAAGTTTCCCTTCAACTGTTTTCTGAGAATCTATGAATTCTTTATTTAATGAGTTAACCAAAAAATATTCCTAATTTGCCTTGTATTTTTCAAATGTATCACAAAATTTGCATTTACTTGGAACAAGCTGCACTTTCAAATATATCTTAAATTGACTTTGCTTTTGGAGTGAGAGAGAGAGATTAACACTACAAACACACAGTCATTTTAAATTACTTGAAAAACTATAAAGTGTTTCAATGGGAAACTAAGATACACTGTGTACAAGCTGTTGTGTTACAGTGACATTTAAAAACAAAGCCTTCTAGCACTAAACTGGCCCCTTATTTTAGATTGGAAGTATTATTTAACATGCGCCAAGTCATTAAGCCCTGCAGCCCGTACCACTAGCAGGGCCCCTTATGTATGTGCCTCTCCATGTCTGCAGGGATTTGTCCCCCATTTAAAACTTCCACAGGTGGCCGAGGTCATTAAGGTGCAGACTTGTGATCGGAAGGTCTGGGGTTCAAATCCCACCAGGACCACCCTCCCTGACTGAGGTTTTTTCCAGGTTTTTCTCATTCCGTATAAATGGCAAATGTTGGGCAGGTACCCTAAATTTATGCCTGGAACGTTTCTTTCCTTAAAAAATTCTTTCCCAATATACCATTTCATCTCATGTATCATCAGTGTCCATCACCTGTGGTGCCTCTGTAGCAAAAATGGACTTTAAACATCATTCATACACTCTTATTCAAAGATGGCTCAGTAACTTCCGGAGTTGCAGTTGCATTAATGTGAAAAAGGACTTGGATATCTGACACAGCAATATTATAAGTTCTATTAATATTTGGGACTGGTAGAGGTCAGGCTGGAGAATGAAGGGGTCCAAAGCCCATTTCTCTATTTTGTAACTGTATTTTTGTTGCTTCTTTTGTTAAATATAATGTTATAAGTACTGAGAGTATGCTAAATGTTTCTTACATCACTGCACTGAATAAGTTGATTTGAGTTACAGTAGCAGAAGATATTTGGCATGGCCATTCTTGTTAAATTATATAAATATAATATTCATATACTTGTAAAAGCAATAAAGCATTTTTAGCAAATTTTCAGACTTATATGTAAGTAAAAGAGCAAAGTCTTCGCTGTTTAAAAAATATAATTAAAAATAATAAAATTAAATTTTACTTGTGTTTTACCAACCTTATCTTAGTGCTTAGGATATGCAAAGAAGTGTAATATAACTAAATTTCTTCTACCCGGAATACGGTCAGTATAGATGGGCTTGTTTCTAGGAATCTTGCTTAACTGATTTTGACTGTGCTAATTTTCTTATCTTTGTTTTTATTTCTCTCATTCTACTTGGCTACTTATTCTTCTTTCTTGCTCTTACACATTTCTATCAGGATGGATATATTGAATCTGAAACAAACTTAATTTGCAGTGTGGTTTATGTGTTGGTTATGTGCATATTAGTGTAGTATGAGCATGTTTGAAAATAAATAACCTGATTTATTACAGGAGGAGAAAGAAGTTGATATAGATTCACTCAGGAAGATCAAAGTTGAAGAATTTCATATACCAGCCAGTGGTACAGGGTAAGCCACTTCTCTGTTTCTTAATAATATTAATTTGCATGTTTTTTACAAACATAAGGCAAATACAACTTAGGAGACAAAGTGAAAATTGTTAGGATCAATACAAAATTATGAAGTACCATAGTTTGTCAATAAGTACAATCTACAGATAACATTTTGCTTATAGAACATCTGAAGCATTGTTGTCTTAAATTCAACTTAATTAATATAACAACTTATTTATGAGGAATTCACTCAAAATCACTAGTTTTGTTCAACTTACTTGGACATCTTATTTTGATTTAAAGTAAAACACTAAAAATCATGTCGTCACATTAAAACTCTCTTTAAGTTTCACAAACACACTTATAAAAGTAATTTTGGTACATGTTTCGTGAGGTACATTCCTCACATTGTCAACCAAAACGACGACTGAGGAGCCAATTTCAGCAAAGTATGTATGTTACTATGCTTGCTCTGGTGGTCTGTTAATGAACTTAAACAATATGTTGTCTGCTTCCGGTATATCAAAATTCATAAGTTTGTATTCATATTTTTTTATGTAAATTTTTTCCCATATATTAAGTTCTTTCGGATGTTGAATTGTTTTTAGTAATGTTATGTCCTTCTCTATTTCATGATTCTCATTCCAAAAATGTGCAGCCACTGCTGATTTTTCTACTTGTTTGTGTCTAATATTTCTCCAGTGTTCCTTTAATCTTATCCCCAGATTTCTCTTTGTTTTTCCTATGTATATTTTCTCACAATCCTTGCAATTAATTCTATATATACCTGAATGTTCTTCTTTCTTCTTTTTTTGTTTAATTTTATTTAGATTTAATAGTTTACCAACACTATATCTGTTTATTGGTGCTAGAGTAATGTTGTACTTTTTGAAAATTTTTTGGAATTTATGGTTAACATAAGGGTGATATGTGAATTTTTGATAGGTATTTTCTTTAAGTGAAGAACTGAGTGTGGTGATTAGTTTAATTTCCTTTTTATTTTTAAATCTTTTTATTTTTTTATCTACCATTTGTTTGTTAAATCCATTTATTTCTGCTGTGTGTATTATATGTGCATATTCTTTCCTGTATTCTTCTTTACTGAGTGGTGTATTAACTAGCCTATATGTCATACTATTGAATGCTGCTTCCTTGTGGGGTCTGGGGTTGAAACCTTTTGCTTTTATGTAATTGTCGGTATGTGTGTCCTTTCTGTATATACCAAATTCTATATTTTTATTCCTTTTTATTATCCTTAGGTCCAGAAAAGGTAAAGTATTATTAACCTCGGTTTCCATAGTGAATTTTATGGTTTTTTCTTGCAAGTTCAATAGTTTCAATGAATCTTCTATGAATCTATCTTCTACAATGGCAAACACATCATCAACATATCTGTACCATGTTTTGAATATGTATGGGAAGGCTTTCATTATATGTGTTTCAAAATAGCTCATGAACAGATCAGCCAAAAATGGAGATAGTGGACTACCCATCATTAAACCTGATTTTTGTTTATAAAACTTTCCTTCAAATGTGAAGTAGGTTTGGTTTAAACATAGTTCTGTGAGTTTTACATATTCTTTTGTGTGTGTTTCTGCAATATTGATAGATAGTAGCCATTTTTTTAACAAATTCAGGGTTTTCTCTTTTGGAATGCTTGGAAACAATGCTTTTACATCAAAGGAAACCATGATATCATTTGAGTTTAGTTTATTATCTTTGATTTTGTTTATAAGATCGAATGAGTTTTTTATACTTAGACTTGGGAATTTGGGAAATGTATTAAATCGTGTAGTTAACCATTTGGCTAGGAGGTAACATGGGGTATTGATATTGTTAATTATTGGTCTCATGTCTTTTCCTGGCTTGTGTATTTTTGGTAATCCTAATATTTTAGCTATTGATGGATTAGGTATTTTGATTTTGTAAACATCTGAATTTGTGAGTAAGCTATTTCCTTTTAATATGTCTTCTATTGATTTCTTGCATTTATGTAGGGGATTTTTTTCCACTTCAATCTCTCCAAAGAAAAACTGAATAAGGATGAAACAAAACTATTAAATAACGGCATCAATACATGTGTCAATTTCTCATCAAACATTGACGAATATATTACAGATATCGAATTAACTATTGAGAAATTAAACACCATAGATAAAAATTATATTAGGAAAATGTCTTCAGGAATATTACAAGAAATTAAAAATCATAGCCAAATCCCCAAATCATACCAAAAAACCATAAAATCATTAAATAAAAAAGAAGTCATATATACAAAAGCAGATAAGGGAAACCAAATTGTAATCCTAGACAAAGAAGATTACCAACATAGAATGCTAGAGTTACTAAACAATAAGGAGTTCATTGAAGTGGAAAAAAATCCCCTACATAAATGCAAGAAATCAATAGAAGACATATTAAAAGGAAATAGCTTACTCACAAATTCAGATGTTTACAAAATCAAAATACCTAATCCATCAATAGCTAAAATATTAGGATTACCAAAAATACACAAGCCAGGAAAAGACATGAGACCAATAATTAACAATATCAATACCCCATGTTACCTCCTAGCCAAATGGTTAACTACACGATTTAATACATTTCCCAAATTCCCAAGTCTAAGTATAAAAAACTCATTCGATCTTATAAACAAAATCAAAGATAATAAACTAAACTCAAATGATATCATGGTTTCCTTTGATGTAAAAGCATTGTTTCCAAGCATTCCAAAAGAGAAAACCCTGAATTTGTTAAAAAAATGGCTACTATCTATCAATATTGCAGAAACACACACAAAAGAATATGTAAAACTCACAGAACTATGTTTAAACCAAACCTACTTCACATTTGAAGGAAAGTTTTATAAACAAAAATAAGGTTTAATGATGGGTAGTCCACTATCTCCATTTTTGGCTGATCTGTTCATGAGCTATTTTGAAACACATATAATGAAAGCCTTCCCATACATATTCAAAACATGGTACAGATATGTTGATGATGTGTTTGCCATTGTAGAAGATAGATTCATAGAAGATTCATTGAAACTATTGAACTTGCAAGAAAAAACCATAAAATTCACTATGGAAACCGAGGTTAATAATACTTTACCTTTTCTGGACCTAAGGATAATAAAAAGGAATAAAAATATAGAATTTGGTATATACAGAAAGGACACACATACCGACAATTACATAAAAGCAAAAGGTTTCAACCCCAGACCCCACAAGGAAGCAGCATTCAATAGTATGACATATAGGCTAGTTAATACACCACTCAGTAAAGAAGAATACAGGAAAGAATATGCACATATAATACACACAGCAGAAATAAATGGATTTAACAAACAAATGGTAGATAAAAAAATAAAAAGATTTAAAAATAAAAAGGAAATTAAACTAATCACCACACTCAGTTCTTCACTTAAAGAAAATACCTATCAAAAATTCACATATCACCCTTATGTTAACCATAAATTCCAAAAAATTTTCAAAAAGTACAACATTACTCTAGCACCAATAAACAGATATAGTGTTGGTAAACTATTAAATCTAAATAAAATTAAACAAAAAAAGAAGAAAGAAGAACATTCAGGTATATATAGAATTAATTGCAAGGATTGTGAGAAAATATACATAGGAAAAACAAAGAGAAATCTGGGGATAAGATTAAAGGAACACTGGAGAAATATTAGACACAAACAAGTAGAAAAATCAGCAGTGGCTGCACATTTTTGGAATGAGAATCATGAAATAGAGAAGGACATAACATTACTAAAAACAATTCAACATCCGAAAGAACTTAATATATGGGAAAAAATTTACATAAAAAAATATGAATACAAACTTATGAATTTTGATATACCGGAAGCAGACAACATATTGTTTAAGTTCATTAACAGACCACCAGAGCAAGCATAGTAACATACATACTTTGCTGAAATTGGCTCCTCAGTCGTCGTTTTGGTTGACAATGTGAGGAATGTACCTCACGAAACATGTACCAAAATTACTTTTATAAGTGTGTTTGTGAAACTTAAAGAGAGTTTTAATGTGACGACATGATTTTTAGTGTTTTACTTTAAATCAAAATAAGATTAACAAAAGTTTCACTGTGTGGATTCCCAAATTCCGTAAACATATTACTTGGACATGTTTCGAAGGCTATTGCCTTCATCATTAGCACAGTTACACTGGCAACTTCCCAGCTCAGTATTAAGGTGTTGCTTTATGGATTTTATGCACTTTGTGATGTTGTTTGAAAGATCAAAATAAACTAAATTTTGTTTTCATTTATGAATATATTTTCCCACACTGATAATTCTGTGGGTTTTTGAAGTACTTTTAAATGTTTAGGTTCAATTTGGAATTCCTGTTTTTTTTTTTTTTTTTTCCAGAAGTGGTATGCTACTGCAAATTTTTCTGTGTTTATATTTTACATTTCTAGTCTGTTCCTTAAACCATAGTGTAATGTTCCTTTTTGTTTTACCCATATATTTCATATTGCAGTCTTTGCAACTGATTTTGCAAATGCCTGATTGTTTTCTTGGTGGAATTTTGTCTTTCCTGTTGGTTTTTAAGAGGTTTTTTAAACTGCATTTGTTCAATGGAGCCAAAATAATGTTGGCATCTTTAAAAAATCTTCTGAAATTTTTGGTATGCCCATGGATGGAAAGTAAATTTCTTATATATATGATTTCATTTGTAGCCATTGAATGTGATGATGTGTTTTTATTTATTTTTTTTCCCTGACCAGGTCTGTTGTGTAGCCATGTTTCTGTGCTATGTCTATGATATTTTGGTACTTGATTTATATTCTGTCTTGCATATTGGTAGGTTTGTTAATCTGAAAGTGAGGCTATTGATTATTGCCAGTTTATGTTGTTTTGGGTTGTGGCTGTAGTTTTTTTATATAATTATCTGTATAGGTATCTTTTCTGGAAATTCTAAATTCCAGTATATTGTCATTTTTTATAATTTGTATATCCAGGAAGGGAAGAACCTTGTTGTTTTCTATTTCCATTATGAGTTTAATGATTCTGTCTTGTAGGTTGACTAGTTTAATTGCATCCTCTTTCTATTTTTCATTTACTATTGCAAAGACGTCATCAACATAGTAGTACCAATATTTGTATATATGTGGGAAAACCTCAACTAATTTTGTTTCCAAAAAACTCATGTATATTTCTGCTAAGAATGGGAATGGTAAGAGTGGATTTCCTATTGCTAAACCCTTCTTTTGTGTGTATATATTGCCCCTGAATGTGAAATAGGTTTGAGTGATGCAATTTTGGCGAGGTTCAGATATTGTTCTATCACTTCTCCAGGTAGTTTTATTGAGATTAGCCATTTTTTAGGATACGTGTTAGTTTTTCTTTAGAAATGTTAGGAAACAGAGAGACCACATCATAAGAAACTAGCCAGTCCCTGTTTTCCAGTTTCATATGTCTCATTTTATATTAATTCTGATGAGTTTTTTATACTTTGGCCTTTGTATTTCAGTAAACTATTGACTTTTTTAAAAGGTAATTGGGTAAATTGTATATAGATGAATTTATTATATTTACTATAGATCTCATTTTATTACCAGGTTAATGTATAGGCCATAGATTCTGGGTGTGGTAGTGTTGTCTGTAATAATCTGTTCAGAACTATGCATGTTTATGTATGTGGTTTAAATTATCCATTGCAGCTATATATCTTAAAATGTATTGCACTGTTTTAGATATATTGATTTTGAAGTGCACTTTATTTGTCCGATCTGTCAAAGTATTTTTACTGAACTTTAGGTAAAAGTAACAAATATTTCAGCATAATTTGCAATTTATGATAATTTGCAGAACTTCATGCATCAATTAATTCCTACTAATTATTGTAGTAGCCAGAACAAACATTTTCTTACCAAGTGCCAAAAGATATATATACATTTTTTACTGCATAAAGTACAAGTTGCATGTTATAGAATTGCTTGTGCACAGTCCACAAACTGCCTTTGACATATTAAACATCATATATTATATTTTGCATTTCTTACCTTTGGCACTGGTGTCTCTTTCATTCCTCCCCTATTATGCTGTTTTGCACATAATCTCTTCTTAACTCATCTGCAAGCTGTAGAATGAACTTCTGATATGGATTGTATACATAAATTTGGTGACACTATACTTGGCTAATCGCTTAATCTTTCAGAACATATTTCAAGAGTTGGTTCCCAACTGAGGATGAGAGTAAAAGCTCTTGAAGCATGTTCTGATGTATTAAGCAGTTAATGAATTATAGTGTAACTTAATATGGACTTCTTTATGTTTATAATCAATCCACCTCACTGTTTCTAACTTCCCATTAAATTTGCAAATTCTGACATGAAATCTTCCTCCCATTGTGCATGTCTTTAAAAATGGTCCAGGCATTTTGTGCTTAAAAAATCTGGTATTTTATAAAGGCATGCACCAGACATTTTCAAATTGCTGATCTGACAGAATATTTTCTTGTCATTTGGTCCACATATCTACACCAAATTTAATAATATTCTAAAATTCTATAATTTCAGGAAGCTTCTTTGGTCCTGTTGACACATCAGTGTCTGGGTTTAGAGAACCAGAACAGAACAGTTTTGTTGTTTTTGATATTGTTTACTGTTTGCAGTACATAAGTCTCAAAAAGTTATGCCATCAGTGCTTTAATTTCTTAAAACATTTGCTTCACTTTTGATACATTGTCTTAGTACTTTTTGTTGAAGGAAGAAGAAAATGAGATTTTGTGAGTTTCAAGCAGGATTTAGAAAAGGAGAAGACAGTAGATAATATAATGGTAATATGGCAGTTGTGGATAAATACTTAAGTTACAAAAGAGGGAGGGTATATATCTTATTTGCTGATTTTGAAAAAGCTTTGATACCTTATAATGGAAATTATGGAAAAGGGGACCTAATAATGATTTTTTAGTAAAATGTGTGAAGAAGACAAGTTTATGTAGTGGATCAAAAGCTGAAGTTAAGACAGGAATGTAAGCTAAGTCCCATTTTATTAATCTTATTTATAGGCAGTATCTTGGAAAGAATTACAAAAAGTATGGTATGCACTGTAGTGATAGATAACAAAGCATATCAGGAATGCTTTATGCAGATGATTTAACGATTGATGCTATAACAACAGTGGGGTTACAGCAGTAATCAATGAAGTTAGTAAATTAATGTAGGGAATGGGGATAAGAATATACATAATAAAATCCAAAATAATTCTGTTTAAAAAAGGAAGAAAAAATGAAAACTGGTATTTATGCAGAGAGCAGCTAGAGGCATTGAAAGAATCTAATTATATCCGAGTGAGATTAAGTAGTAATGGAAGTTGGGAATCACATAAAAAGAAGAGGATGGTGTAAGGAAAAATGGCAATGAAAGAAGTGAGAAAGTGTCTAAATAATATACCAGAAATATTGTTAAATTATAAAGATTTTATGAAGTGGTGGGAGGGAAAATTTTATATGGAGTAGAAATATGGGAAACATTCAGAAATTGTAGAAAGAATTAGGCTAATTCATAAAATGTTTTGTAAGGTTTACCAAAGCATCGCCAAAGGAGCAGTATTGGCAGAATTAGATAGAACAGGAAGAAAAGAAATGGTAGAAGGAAAGAGTTTTGAAATATTAGTATAGGAATTTGTACCTAAAAGAGGATAATATAATAAAAATATATATGAATTATCAAAGAACAGTTATGCATAATTGTTAGATAAAGTAATGGGGAAAAAAAATTAGAAGAGATTTATATGGGGGTGCATGGAATAGGAGAAAATAATGTAATAAGATTTTGGAGGAAAGCAAGGTGAAGAATAGAAAATATAAACAGGCAAGAGATATGATCACATTTTGAGAATAAAAGTTCCATGAAATAAACCAAAAATGAGGTTGAGATTAGCAGAAAGTATGTAGATAGTTCTGATAAAGTAAGGCAAACAGGGACATTATATATTGAAGGGTTCAGGAATAACAAGGAAGTATTTTCATGTCTGGGGAAACAAGGGCTTACAATGGTTGGTTGCATTGTAGGGAAACTAGTAAAATGGAAAGAGGCTATTTGGAATCCAAAATGGGATAAAATGGAAAAAAATATTATGCCTATATAAATGCTGATAGAGGGAGGGGGTAAAAAAGTAGGCTTATGGGTGAATATTTAGGAAGAGTATGGCAGAAATCAATTGAGAAAGTTAAGAAGGAAAAGGGAAGAATTTAAATAAAAACTGTGGCTCAAATATATGTCAGTAATCACAAAGTCATGTTGGGGCTCAAGAGAAAATTGTATCAGTCTCAAAAGTAAAGAATTCTATACAATTTGTAATGCTTTTGTACATTGTTGATTAATCTAAGAATTCATTTCTATTTAATTGTTTTTATGGTATTTCAAATTTTTATTATTTGAAAATAAGCATGAATTATAGAAGAGTTGAGCCAAAGTCCTCTGTGCATTCCATTGGGAAACTACTAATAAACCAAAGATTAGGGCTCAGTCACTATTATTATGATAGTAAATGATTAGGTATTAAAAAGGTTTATGTTAATTATTAGTATACATTTGGTAGTGGTATTTGAAAGTTATTAAATTTAAATTAAAATTCCGTACTGATATTGCCATGTTCTGTAAATATCAGTGTGGACAGTTTGGTACATATTACTGTTACATGTTACTCATGAACTGGGTAAATGTTGAAATCCACATCCATAATATAATACATTGAACATAAGTATACATGAAATAATAACTTGTGAAAGCTATTTAAGTATAATTGTTCATTAATATTCAGATTTTTATCTGAATATCTAAATAATGTAACTTCTGTTATGAAATTTATAATGGAAACATACAATTTTTGTGCATTAAAAGCAATTCTACTTGGTAGAGGAATATTATAAACATTGTAAAATATTTTAACCAACAAATCATAATAATTGGCAAAGAGTTGCATATGCATGTAATTTTTATTTATTTATGTAATTTAGTTTTCTATATATGCATTAAGTGCCAGCCATGAGGCATCTCAGTGTTACATTTAATTATTTCTATTTTAATTTTCATCATAGCCCATATGTAAATTCTATATATGTGTATAATTAATGTGTTGATTATCACTATGATTAGTTTAGGAATGCATTTTATCTAATCCAATCTAACCATATTTCAGGCCAAATAAGCAAGACCTACCAAGCAATTTGGAAAATTCAACCAGTATTTCTTCTATTGAAGTTACACAGAATTGCCAAGACAGCAAAAAGAAGCAGATATTTTCCTGCAAAGTTAATGCTAGGGTTTTCAACACATTTCCAAAAGAGCATATATTAATTGGTGAATATAACAAAAATTGTTTGGCACATGAGAAAAACAAGACGAATAAGTCTGAAATAGAGAAGCCACATAAATGTGAAGTTTGTGGGAAGAGCTTTACCAAATCATTTAATTTAAGGCAACATCTTCTGATTCATGATGGAAAGAAACCACATAAATGTGAAGTTTGTAGCAAGAACTTTACCCTTTCATCTACCTTAAAGAATCATCTTTTGATTCATGAGGGTAGGAAACCACATAAATGTAAAGTTTGTAGCAAAAGCTTTACTCTTTCTTCTACATTAAAGAAACATCTTTTGATTCATGAAGGTAAAAAACCACATAAATGTGAAGTTTGCGGGAAAAGCTTTACCCAGGCATCTAACTTGAAGGGACATCTTTTGATTCATGAGGGTAAGAAACATCATAAATGTGAAGTTTGTGGGAAGAGCTTTACCCTTTCATCTTCCTTGAAGATTCATCTTTTGATTCATGAGGGTAAGAAACAGCATACATGTGAAGTTTGTGGGAAGAGTTTTGCTCGGATATCCCATTTAGGAGAACATATTTTGATTCATAAGGATGAGAAACCACATAAATGTGAAGTTTGTGAGAAGAGCTTTAACCGCATATCTACCTTGAAAAGACATATTTTAATTCATGAGAATAATAAACCACATAAATGTAAAATTTGTAGTAAAAGCTTTACCCTTTCATCCACCTTGAAGAAACATGTTCTGATTCATGATGCTAAGAAACCACATAAATCTGAAGTTTGTAGTAAGAACTTTACCCAGCCTTCTAACTTGAAGGAATGTTCTTTAATTCAAGAGAATAAAAAGCCACGCAAATATGAGGTTTGTGACAACAGCTTGAACCTTTCATCTACCTTGAAGAAACAGCTTCTAATTAATGAGGCTAAGAAGCCACATAAATGTGAAGTTTGTAGCAAGAGCTTTACTTGGGCATCTAACTTAAGAGAGCATCTTTTGATTCATGAGGGTAAGAAGCCACATAAATGTGAAATTTGTAACAAGAGCTTTACCCAGGCATCTAACTTAAAAGGACATCTTATGATACATGAGGGTAAAAGGCCACATAAGTGTGAAGTTTGTAGCAAGAGTTTTACTCTTTCATCTAACTTGAAGAAACATCTATTGATTCATGAGGGTAAGAAGCCCCATAGATGTGAAGTGTGTGGTAAGAGCTTTACCCAGGCATCTACTTTGAAGGGGCATCTTTTAATTCATGAGGGTAAGAAACCGTGTAAGTGTGAAGTTTGTAGCAAGAGATTTACCCTTTCATCTACATTAAAGGGACATCTTTTGATGCATGAGGGTAAGAAACCACATAAGTGTGAAGTTTGTGGAAAGAACTTTACCTGGGCATCTATCTTGAGAAGACATCTATTAATTCATAAGTGATGGAAGGATGTAAACTGATATTCTTTGTAAAGGGGATATCACCAGTTATCTCATAAGTAATGCATTTTTAATTTCTAATAGCCAGAAATGTGAAATTGTAAGTAAAATATGAAATTAGTAGAAATATAATTAGATGAGTTAGTGCAATAAATTTTGTATGTGGTCTTTTGCAAGAAAACTTTACTAAGATATTTATGCTACCATAAAATGGTGAATAAAATATACACCAAAAATTTCGTGCAGAGTTATTGCATCTTGAGCATGCCCACCTGGTCATTAGAAGTGTTTGTATCTTTTCTTTATTTACAGGTGTAAGTAATGTATAGACTTCTTTTCGTCATTAACTTAATCTATATTTGAACCCTTTTATATGGTGGAAATTTTAAAAATTAAATCTAAGAGAAAGCCTTCCAAACATGATAGAATCATATACATTGATTTTCAATTGTGCAGGGGATCTGCACAGAGCAGAGTGTACAGAAAATGTACTTTGACTGAAGGAGTTTATATACTACAGTTTAGATCATGTAAACTACATTGTATTTCACATATGTGTGAGTAAGTCAGCACTGCAAAATGGTTATCTGACGAGCAACTGAGCACACTTTGAGACTTTGGCTTAGTTTTGTTTGTTTCTCAGTCTCATCAGAGTTGTGACAAATTCAAAAGTAATTTGACCTGTTATAAGAGTTTTGACTTTTGTTATAATAATGTCATCATTTAAGTTTACATTACAGCAACATATTTTTACATTGATTCGTATGTGATTACATCATCTTGCAGGACGAGCACATGGATGGCTGAGGTCATTAAGATATAGACTTGCAAGTGGGAAGTATGTTTGATTCTCACCAAGATCATTGTTCTTGACTGAAGTTTTTCCAGGTTTTCTTCAGTCTTCATAAATGGCAAATGCAGGGGAGGTATCCTCAGGCCCGAAACACTTCCTTCATTTCATCTCGTGTATCATCTGTGTCCAACACGTGTGACACCTCAGTAGTAAAAACGGATGTTAAACATTATTAAACAAAAAAATTGCTTTAAAGGAAAGTTAGATGGCGATTTTTAATAGAATTCCAAGGTGTGCATCCTCCAAGCAGAGAAGCCATGCAAAAACTTGTATATAAATTTAGAGAAATGTTTCGATTCTTGATAAGAAGCACAGGGTAAAGTGGCACATACTTACTGAGGAGAAATTAGGTGAAAATAGAGAACAATTAAAACATTCTCAAAAAATCTCTGCCATGGCACAGGAAACCACAATTTCAACAAGTTCATCGTGGTGAGCAACCAAACTCTAAAGTTTAAACCATACAAGATTACTGTTATGCACGAATTGCTTCCATATGTTAACGAGAATTGGGCACATTTTTATAATTAGATTTTGAGAAATGCTAATCATATGGTATATGATCCATATGTAATAATCTGCTCTGACAAAGCATGGTTTCATTTACATGATCACGTTCTGATGCAGAATAACCACATTTGAAGCTGAGAGATACACAATTCATGCAGTAAACTGCATTACAGGCATAATATTCTTACCCCATTCTTTGAACTACTGACTGATGTTGAATGTTGGTTTGGATATTTCCAGCAAGATGCTGCCATTGCACATACATTTTCGGGTCATTAAATTTCATTGAGGACATTTTTTAAGATAATGTAATTACTAAAGGGTCATAGCCTGCACGGTCAAAGGAACTCACATGGGGGAACTTGAAAAATAATGTGTATAGGTCAAATCTTCATACATTTGAAGAACTAAAAAATGTACCAGGAGCAGCTCGAGATGATTGGAAGACCTGTGCACTACGGCCTCAGTTCCGCGCCGCAAATATGGAGCCCTCTGTGTGGCTTCTGCAAACATACATATTGTATGTTATGCCTGTTCAATTAATAGCAGGAGTTAGAGAAGGTTCTACTTATTCGTGGTGTAGCGCAACACCTACCCTCTCATACCATAAGCACATTGGTGACCTTGATATCGTAACGCAGCATGTCCGGCGAAGAAAATCCACGTCACGGAGGTTCCATATCCAGAGTGATCGTTGTCGGTCCTGGTGGTGTAGTGGTTACCATACTTGCCTCCTAAACCCAAGATCGCGGGTTCGAACCCGGCCAGGACCGATGGATTTTTTCGGGGCGTAAAAATCCTAAGTATGGTTTCCTTCGGAAGGGAAGTAAAGCCGTGGGTCCCGTGTTGTACATTTACGGCACGAAAAAGAACCTCAAGCCTGAAAGAGAGGCCTCTGAGCAAAATTTGTCAGCCGTTTCACGCCCTGTGTTGAATGGGGCGCTTATGACCTGAGATGTTAAAGAGCGTCCTTAAATAAATCAATCAAAAAAAAAAAAAAGAGTGATCGTTCGCCTACCACCATTCTGGCCAGATCGACCAGCACTATAATTCGCACAAGGAAGCACAATTCGGGTTCGCCGGCATAACTTGCGAAAAAACCAAATTCAGCCGCATCATTTCGCAACTCGACCACCGGTTCGCGGCGGAAGTGGAGGACATCACTCTCTGGGACCAACCGTACCAGACACTAAAGTCCGAAATAGTCGCCCGTCGCCTGTCAACTACCACAGAGCAGCAGGTGAGACAACTTCTGATTCACGAGGAGATAGAACCGTCGCAGTTTTTTCGGCACTTGAAAAACTTGGCACCGGACGTCCCGGACGACTTTCTCCGCAGCATCTGGTCGGGTCGTCTTCCTGTAAACATACAAACCATCCATACCTGCCAGTCCAACATCTCACTCGACTCCGTCTCCCATTTGGCGGACAGAGTTCACGAGGTAACGTCAGCTCCACTACCTCCACCTACGGTAGCAGCCGTCGCGCCCTCCTCGGACACCTCCTGCAATGGATCGAGGACCTCACGCACCAGGTGGCAGCTCTCACCGCCCGATATCGCCGTCACTCCCGCTCGTGAGAGCCGTGACGCGAAAGCCGTTCTACCGGTCTAACAAGAGAGTTCCAGCATCAACGTTTTAGCAAGAAGGCACAATGATGCACCACACCCTGTTTCTACGGCCAACAGGAAAACTCGAACAGAGTCGGCAGTGGCGGCAAACGGCTTCCCTCCTTTTCTTACCCACCTTTTCGCCACTAACAAATCCACTGAACATCGAGACGTCTGCGTGTTTCCTAGTACATTCATCCCAGAGCGCAAGGAACGGAGCGACAACAAGCCAACGGGTGCACAATTTCCACCTATGGTTGGTCTCCTATGAAAGTGAACCTCGGACTTTGTCACGATTTCACCTGGCGTTTCCTTGTGGCCGATGTTCAAGTATCACAATAATCAGATTGGATTTTCTCTCCTACAATCTCGTCGACTGTCACAATAACCGCCTGCCGCCTATGTCAGTGTCAAGACCATTTATATGAGCATTTCCCCAAACGAACTCGTCCGGACATCTGGGCAGTCACGAGAGATTCAGCACAACACCGTCCAATTCATCAGGACGACATCCGGCCCTCCAGTTTCATGAAGTCCACGTCATCGGCTCAGAACAGTAAAAGCCGAGTTCGATGCCTTGCTTCAAGAAGGCACCGTGCGGCATTCGGAGAGTTCCTGGTCGTCGGCTCTGCATCTTCGCCCAGAAAGGACGACAGATGGCGGCCGTGCAGGGATTACAGAATGCTGAACGCTCCAACCACCCCAGATCGGTATATCGTCAGGCATATCCATGACTAGTCCACCAACCGTGTTCTCCAAGATTAATTTGGTAAGGGCATACAACCAAATCTCCGTCCACCCAGATGATGTTCTGAAAACGGCCTTTCGGGTTGTTAGAATTTCCATATATGTCTTTTGGCCTGCTGAACGCGAAGCAGATCTTCCAACGTTTCATGAACGAACTTCTCCGTGACCTTCTGCTTCGACTTTTTGGTATCATCTAAGACCTAAGAACACAAGGAGCACCTGTGAGCACTCTCCGGACGTTTCGGGTAGCAAGGGGTTCTCATTAATGCCGCAAAATGCATCTTTGGTGCCCCAGGAGCAACCTTCCTCGGTTACCAAGTCTCTGCGGACGGTTCCTGTCCTCTAGAAGACAGGATTACTCATTTCCAGGCCTATGCCCTACTCAGATGGTTCGACAGCTCCGTAGGTTCCTCGTTATGATCAACTTCTATCAATGTTTCCTACGCAATGCTGCGGGGGTCCGAACCGCATCACATCGCCTCTCCGGTTTCTCCCTTGCCACCTGCCCACAGCTCCATCTTTAATTACGTCGGAAGAACCAACCACCCAACCACAGCCATCGCAGCCGATCTCAAACACCCTCACATGGTAGCATCACTACAGAGACCCTATCTGGACTGAATTCCTGCACCTTCTCCACCGTCATCACTAATGTTCCATGACACTACACCAAGAAGTATCTCCTACACAAGGCGCAGGTACAATGGGGTCCCGCCATCCGTGCTACGAGAATTCTCTCCACAGGTGATGCTTCACCACTAGTATGCCTCATCTTTTTGTAGGAGGCAGAATATGATGATACACTCCATAACAGTATAGAAGAGCATTGGAATAGCAAACCAGTACCTCGGTATGGAACCAAGCTGCCAACGACGCTCTCTTGTCGCAGATGCTGCGGCTATAGCCATACACCTGCATGCGGCCCCCGCTCTGCCACTTCTGTGGTTCCAGCACCATAAGGCCAGCTGCAACCAGCACAATCTAACTACACCATTCTCCAACATGCTCCGGGCAGCCTGCACAGCCAGCACTTGTCAAAGTGGAGTCTGCTCTGCCACCATCCAACAGTGAAATACACAAGAGACTTCAGACAATAGAAGAGGAAGCTGCTCTAACCAAGAACTTTGCGCTCATCGCTGAAATCATCAACACATTCAACACATCTTTGTGCTTCACCAAACTGCAGGTCATGCACATTGCCTCTCGGGATAACGTGCTGACTCACATTAGGAACGTAACACCAGTATCTCCATGTATCCAGTCAACGACCAAGGGCGAATTTATAGCTGTGCTTGAAGCAGCCTGAATCCCATATTTACCTGCTTAAACAATTTTCAGCAACTCATTTCCATACAACTGCCAGAGCAAACCTACCTCAGAGTACAAATAGATTCACCACCCTAAACAGATATACAACTGATGATTAAAAGAACACCTCTTAATCTGTCACCTCTTACAATTCCCGAGGGGGCAAGCTGGGCCTCACCTCCTGACATGTATTGTAATATCACCTAGGATTTGAGATTGCAACATGCGGTACCTCACCACCCAGCTTCTTTTAGCTCCCAATTGTTCCTTTCTTTATTTTTCCACCTTTCTTTGTTATACCTTACATCCTTTATCCTTGTTTTCCAATAAAAATCCTCTTTGTGCATGTTAGCACTAACTGCATGGGGAGACGATGTAGCTGTCTAACATGAATAAATGCTGTTGTTTCTAAGGAGATTTATATAAAGCAGAAACCAGGCAAGCCTTAATTAGTGGTGAGAAAACAGTTATTTTAAATGTGTTTTCAAAGTTCTGGAATAAGTACCTGGCACTCTCAATAGAGGAAGTAGTAAACCTAACAGCAGAAAATACTGATGCTTTCTTATCATCACGTGGCTTAGTACTTGGCACGTGTTTCTGACTATTGGGAGTATTCTTGGCACCAATTACAGAAAGATCACTCTGAGATTAAGAGTGAATAGATAATAGAAGTAAATTTAGTATCTATAAAGTAGTGCTACTGAATGATCTTATTACCATAAATGTTATATATTTAACTGGGCATTGGCTTATGCAGGAAGAGACTAGCTTCTTAAACTTGCCCAAATATGAATAAGCCAGCATTTATTGCCTATTGTAAATGCAAAATGGGAGCAACATAATGAAGTATAAAAATATAACTCTTACATCACTTATATTTTGCAAAACATTTTGAACGTATGGTTGTCCGATTAACAAATTGTATTTAAAATTTATTTCCTATGTAGGTCTTATTTGCACAATAAAGAATATTTACTAATTTGTTTTGGTGTCCTCTTAAATAGGTTAAATAAATTTGTTTTCTTAATTCAGCTTCATCGCATATCCCTGCTATGTGCTGGTAATTGAAACACATTTCATGGTAAAATCTGAGAGCATTTATTGATTATAAGGTCTCGTTGGCTTTCCAGCATCTACATTAATTTGTGACAGAGATACTGCTAGAAGAGTTAAATTGTTATTCAGTAGGCCATTAGTAATTCAGGTGCAATCTAGCAGGCATAGCTAGATGTTTCCACTAAAGCCTACGTTTTCTAATTCTGTTTTCATTTTATCTATGATGAACTTCACATTATTTGGGTTTATATCGTGGTTTATTGCTGTGTTAACGTTTGTATTACCACTGATTAAGGCAAAAAGATTTTGCCCTTTTGAGGGTGAATAAATAGTATATTAGCTTTAAACGCATTCTTATCATCTAATAATGTTTATGTTCACGTTTGCTTGTTATTCTAAAAAATAAATGCTGATATAAACTTCTATTACAACTGTTTTAAAGCAACAAGTACTGAGATATGCAGAAACTAGTTCTTGGCTATCTCTTTGGTGTATAAGAGTTTCATACTGCTGATACTTGCACACTACTACCAGGTTGCCACTATTGTGGTTATAAGGCTTTAACTGCCAACTGCAATCGATGCAACGCAGCCTGCTGCAACCAGCACATGGTTTGCCATAACAAGCAAAATTCTCCAAGATTCTCTCACTCCAAGAAGCCATGACCAATCACTTTAATGCACTTGAGGAAACACTGACCAAAACCACATTCAATTTTAAATCACACTCACAACAATAGCCAAGCAGAAACACACCCTGACAGAGAACATCACATATCAACATTCTCAACTCCTTAGGCCCATTTTGGAAGCAATAAATGCCAATGCAGAGCACATCCCCAAATTACTGCAAGTACAATCACAACACATGAGCAACATACAGGCCGCTTTTACAGACAACCACGATACCTCTCGACAGGATCATCGCAATCTTTGACACCAAATCAATAAACTGTCTATTGGAATACTGGACAATCTTACCACAACTGTAAAAAGTACTGAGCTACATTTTGCTGATCAAAAAATGATAATGGACCAAATCAAACAACTTAATCCAATTGCCTAGCCAGCATAAGAATGGACCATGGCGCGTGGCCACACAACAAGAAAACTAGGGCCACTGGCCCCATACTCACTTTGAGAAACATACCTATAATAGTATCTCTAAGAACACCTACAGCACTTATCAAAAGCTAGCATATAAAAATTGGTGATTAAAGATATCCACTCCTACTACTCCCGAACATGCTTTTAATTCCCCAGCGAAGTAGTGCTTTGGCCATACCCTGCACCAGGTAACTTGCTTACTTGCTTCCATTTATCATCTGGCAGCTTTACTTATGCCACTTTACTGAAAGGGTGCATATATGGTACCTCTCAAAGTCATGCTGTCTCTTTTTCTTAGTTTTAATAAGGGGGAAAAAAAACATAGCCAACTTCTGGTATACCATGTGGTTCCAGTGCTTGATCACTTTGGTTAACTACTGGACTATGCTTGCATGTAGTGTACCAGTACTTGCACAGCAAAGTTTTTTATTATTAATACCATAAAAGGCATTGTTATGGTTTTAAATGTTTTTTAGACATGTAAAATTAAAAGAAGCTAGGAACAATGAAGTTACATACAAATGAGTCGGTATTAGGTCACACTAAAACTTCACTACTGATTAATTCTTTAGAACATGTTTCAAGAGCATTTCCTCTCATCTTCAGCTGGGGCCCTAACACTGGCAGGTGATAAAGTAACCTTTAGTGGTTCCATTAGATAATGGAACAGGAAGTCCATTGGTAGAATGTCGAAGTTCATAACTCTTATGTTTATTTTTTAAAATATAAATCTTTTTCCAAGTTGCCAATTCCTTGGGACAGGTGGTAGCTTTTAACAGTTTGGTTTCTCCTACAATGTTGTGATCGTAAGTCCAAAAATGATCTGCAACCACCAATTTATCCCCTTGTTTATATCTTACATTGCTGAAGTGTTCTTTGGTCCTTGTCTCCAAATTTCGTATTGTTTTGTCTGTATATATCTGATCACACTCCAAACAGTCTATCTGATACACTCCTGTCTTTTTGCTGGGTTGAATAACATTTTTTATAGTGCTGTTTAGAAGCTTTCTAACATTAAATTTATTTTGTGCTGCCAAACCAATATCATAATTTTTAAAAATCTTCATGAATGTCCTTTTGCCCATGGAAGATATGAGAATTTTTTAAAAACAATGTCCTTTTTTTATCGTGGAGAGAGTTATGATGTTTTTAATATCTTTCTGTCTTTTGAAATATCTGATCTTCTTATCAACTAAAGAGCTGCACAACCCATTGTTGAGGGCTGTTTTGATGATATAATAATATCCTGCTGAATATTCTTCTTTGTTCAGCAGGTCGGTCCCCAGCTGAAGGATGAGAGTGAATGCTCTTGAAACATGTTCTGAAGAATCAATCAGTTAGTGAAGTTTTAGTGTTACCTAATTCGATTCATTTGTATATTGTTTGGACATTTTGCACATATTTTATAATAAAAATATCTTAAACTTAATGTATATTGCAGCAGATTCAACACCTGCAACACCATGTGATAAATATGAAAGCTTCTACTACAGACTGACTAAACTTGTTTTCCTTTTCCAATTCCTATATTTTCAGTTCCTGTTTGATTTTGATATCTTTCGAAATTGCTTTCAGAAAATTACTTTGATGTTACAAGCTATCTATATACTCTTAGATGGCTTATAATGGAAAATTCAAGAATTGGTTCACTATTGGTGCAGATATCTTACCCATAAATTATTGTATATTAACACCCAATATGCTCCATTTTGCTTCTGTTAGTACTTTAACATTATAGAGCAAGTAATAATATTAGCATGGATGCATTTGTCATTTGTTTTCTGATGTAACTATTTCAACATGGGCATATGCAATTTGGTATGTTAATAAGGCAATGACTAAGAGCAAATAGTTTGTTGTATATCATTTACCTATATTCCACTTGTATTTATTTGCTACTTTGGAAATTCATTACTTTCAATAGTAACAATGTCTGCATGTAATATTTTATTTCAGATAAATTTTTATATGGTTTATGAAATTTCCCCATATTCACCATTATCACTTACATTCCATTGTCTAATGCATTTCATACTGTTGGTACAACCATGATGTAAGCACTCTATGCCATAATTTCATCCTTTTTTGCATTTCAACAATAAAAGTAGATGAACTATTTTGGGAGGTTGGATGGTATACCAGCTTTTAACTGAGTCCCATAATAATACCCAAATATTACTTTTATACCCTCTCTTGCTATTCTAGGTATGTTTAGCACTTTAATTTCTATGGCTATGCAAGTTACACAAAATGTTTTACTTGTGGGATGTACAGATGGAATTTCTTTATCATCATAACAATGCACTTAATGGACTATCACTTTAGTGGTTCTACTCTTATTAACAATGATATTACAGATGCAGTTTACTGTATGGATTATGAATGAATAGGAAAATGCTCAGGATATAAATAGTTTTATTTGTGCTAAACAATGTCGAAAGTTCATGTCTTTGTTTAAAATATAGTGCATGGTATCTCATACATTTTTCTCCATGACTTCTGCACACACATTCTGGTTGGTAATGTGCAGTATATCACATATTCTAAAGTTAAAATCATGCAGCGTGAAGTTTGTCATCACGTATCTCAGTTACTAATCTCATTGTTTGAGTTTGTAAGATTATGACGTCAGTTGTGTAGATATCATTATGTATTTCCTTGTTTTGTTTGTTTTTGTTTTTTTTTGGGTCAATTGTTGATAGCATCTTTGTATGGCCAGAATATAAATTAGGCGAGATGGGGTGAAGTTTGACATATTTGCCTTGTAGACCCAAGATGGTAAGTTCAATCCTGGTCAGGGTCGATGGATTTTTTTTAGGCATAAAATCCTATTCCTTTGGAAGGGAAGTAAAGTCATAAGTCCTGTGTTATGGATTTATGACATATGAAAGTACCTGAAGCCTTAAAGAAGAGACCTCTGAGCAACATTTATTTGACATTTCACGCCCTGAATTGAATAGAATGCTTAGGACTGAGATGCTGAAGACAATTCATAAATAAACCAAATAAAGAAATAAATAAATTGGCATATTTAATGCTTTCTTGATGTATGTTACCAGTTTAATCAGCTGACTTGGTAATAATCAAATGTTTTCCATGCCTTATGGGGTGGTAGATGAAACAGTTTTGTAACATTTTCTAAAGATAATTTATTGGAATGCTTAATCTCACTCATAGTTTTTTTCATTGACCATGATCTTTATGTGATAAATTCATTACTGGGTGTTTGGAGAGTTTCTTAAGTACTTAAAGTGTCTGACTACTAATGTGGGATTAGTCCTGTGATAGAAGGCAGCCTTAATATTTATTGACATTGTTTATTCTTCATTGAGACTGATCTTGTTTCTTTCTGTCCAGTCTGTTACGTATTTGAAGTATGTTTACAGTTTCTCTTCTCTGTGAATGCTATCACTATATTATCAGTGTAGATATTAATTTTAATCATTTCAAAGCATACTGATGATATGAAAGAGTTTAAACATTATGGGGTTATAAATAAACATATGCTGCAACTATAGATTTCATACAGGTAAAGCATGCATTATTCATTTCTGCCATTTTCAACATTCATCAACAATGTTTTCATCTAAAGTGCACATTTTCCTTAACATTCGTTTTTTGTGTTAGTACACCCAAGTGAAGTTTAATGAAACTGGCTTCAGGTCGCTCTAGCAATGCGCTAATGCCTATAGATTGCCTTGTGTTTAGCTCTCTGGGTGGTGTATATTGTTCCTTCTTACAAAATGGCTTTTTTAAGATATTTTTGAACTTCTTTAAATTTCATTTTTGGGACTATAAGGAATCTGCACTGGAATCTTTTCATAGTTCTTAGCATGAAGTGTACTAAGGAAGTTGCATTACTGGTCACTGCTGCTGATATATAAATAGCTAAATTTTCTTAAAATATAAAGCAATAATGCACTTTAAATTATTTATTGTTGTATAGAATTTTAAATTTAAACTAAGCAATTTTAGAAATTAATTTTTTTTTTTTATAAATATTACTCTTCAGCTAATGCTGGCGTAAAAGTACTAACACAAAATGGAAAATAAAATTTGGGAAAGTGATGAGGGTGATATAAAATGCCAGATATTTATGTTGTATATACTATAGTTTTTTTCTTTCTTTTATATTTTTTTCATTTTGTTTGAATAATCCTTTAAAATTAGAATTATAAAGTAGGGTAACATAAAATAAGTTAAATAAATTATATTTTCTCCATATCTCATAGTTTATTAGCAATCATAGTATTCAGTATTATAGAATAGGACTTGTACAGTAGAATTTTACTAATATAAAAAAATGTTAACTAAGTGATAATATTTCACGCAAATTAACAAAGTAAAGAAATACATTCATGACGCAAAAGCAACAATATGCTTAAAACCTTATCTATCATCATCATCATCATTCATAATAAGTACTTTAAAAATTTAAGGCCTTGAACAACGATCCCCCATAAAGGAATGTTAAATGAAATTAAGTGTACATAACCAAAATAAATGTACATGAAAACTTACAAGTACTCTATAGCCATAACATAATTTACTCAATTTCATCTGGTTTAGCAATGTGTGTATTCCGTAAAAGATCTGTATTAACCCAGACACTTAAAAAATATGTAATTGTTACCTCTTTTATTTGATTTCCATTTAATTTTAAGACAATTTAAACCTCTCTTGTGATTAAAGTACATTATACTGTTAAAAGTATTGTTTATTATGTTGCAGCCATACTTGCTCTCATATATTTACTTTATTTGGATTGCTTCAAATATATTTCATTTTATGTAGTTAATGAAATAATAGAAACATTTCTTAAAGGCACATATGCCATTACCAGTCCAACATTTTGCTATGCTGATAGTGCAAAGTTTGCTTGTACTATAGACACATAGGGACAGGCTAAAATCTGGCATGAGTGGCTGTGAATGCTTTAGATTATTATCCAAAGCTAAATTATGTTTAGCAAATAACTGTAAATAAGTTATGGATTCATTAATTAAACTTTAACCATAATGAAAATGCACTTTTTTTTTCAAAATATATATGAAATTCCCTATTTGATATTGATATAAAATGTAATTGTTAAAGAGCATTACATTAATTTAGATTGATAAATCTTGCTTTTTTTTACAATCTGATTTATCAGTTTCAATTGTTTATTGGTGGTTTGTGAATACTGGTCAAGCATTTTTTAGTATTACTGTTTTTTTTTTCCTCCTAAATTTCTACTTTATGTTTAGCTGAGAAAGTATAACATTTTGAATAATAGCACTTCTGAAATTAAAAAGATAGATTAAGGGGCTGTCTAGCATAAATTAGTTTTATAATTACCATATATGACAAATCTCTGAGAAGCATATTGTATTTTCTGTGAGCATCTTTACTATATGATACGCATTACTCAATTATCAAGTAGGAAAGGGGGGAAGATTATTGTAAAGAGATATGAGTGATGTTTTGTAAAATTACTTTAAAATAAGCAATTATTCAAGGGCAAATTTCACTGCACAAATACCACCTAGATTTGTTCATTGTTTTGCATTTATTTTCTTTCTAGCATTTTACCACACATGAACAATCTAACATACCTGAAACAATAATGAGAAGGAGTCACACAATTTATTTGAGTACCTGCATTAATTACGAGTATTATGTGGCAGAACATGTGTTTTTAAAATTTACCAATAGTGAAAATATATGAACTTGGAACTTCATAGATCATTTGGTCAGTATTATTCAGAGAAATTTGATTCAACATCAGAATTTGTATTATTTTCATACCTATGTAAGAAAATTATTGAAGGCTTTATTTCTCAATAGAGGCCAATGCCAGGCATAATAGCAAATTGCCACCAACCCAGTGATTTAAGCTTTAGTATCAACAGTAAATATTTCAGAATGCTTATATCAATAGTATTTTGGTGGCATAGATGTGCCTCTTAGCTGTTTAATTGATTAAAAGAATAGCAATACATATTTTTGGATTATATACAATTATGCCATTCCTTTATTTATGCAGAGTCATCTGTAGGAGAATACAGGTAGTAGAATTATTGATTTGATTTAAATTATTGGTGCTCTTTAACATCTCAGATTATCAGCATCCCATTCAATTCAGGGCATGAAATGGCCGACATATTTTGCTCAGAGGTCTCTTTTTTCAGGCTTGAGGTTCTTTTTCCTCCTATAAATGTACAACCTGGGACCCTCAGTTTTATTTCCCTTCTGAATTAAGCCATACTTATGATTTTGCGTTTGGAAGGCAAGTATGGTTACCACTACACCACCAGGACTGACTGATGATATTCAGGGGAGTATAGAGTTAAAGGCAAGGATATATTGAGCTTTATCAATACAGACAATAACCTGGAGTTATGGTGTGATGATGAATGCAGGCAACTTAGAAAAATGTTTAATGTTTAGAATAATTTGTAGCTTGTATGTTCTTATTGTTAACAGATATATCTGATGCATGTATTTAAGTGTAGTTGAGCTGATAAGGGTAGTTAGTAAGCTAAAGATATAGAAATTGTATTTTTGTCAATGTAAAGATATTAGTTGTTTAAATTCATTTATTCTTATCCTGTTGTGATGAAGAATGAAAGAAGTTTCCATATGTACTGTTCCCTGTCTTATTCATGAAGCATCCACCTCCTGTATATGCAAGTAGCAGGGTAATGTGTTTATTTAATTTCTTTTTGAATTATTCAAGTGTAACTTTGTCTGACAAATCAAGGTTAATGGTAAATGTGTAGTACTTTTAAAGAATTTATAGGCTCTATAGTAATTTCTACTTGGTTTAGTATATCCATATTGTTTTAAATAAGTTGTATCGATTGTGATCAATACTGTTTAGAATCTATAGGCTCTACAGTAATTTCTACTTGGTTTAGTATATCCAGATTTTTTTAAATAAGCTGTATCGATTGTGATCAATACTGTTTCTGTTTCAACTTTTTGTTCCTCTGGGCTCATTTCTTCCAGAAGAGAATCAATTTACAGAAAAGTCAATGCTGCCTGTTATTCAATTTCATTGATTATTGCTTTATTTTGTGTATATATTTGTAAAGCTATAGAAGAAGCTATTTTAACTGTTTCTGTTTTTAGTCTCAGGATTGCATTTTAGATGCTTTCTAGTTTGAGGAGTTTTGTTTGTTGGTGGGCTTACTGACATATTATATTTCAGATTTAATATATGTCTTATAGGTTCTGTTGGGAGTGTTTAGCAACTTATTCCACTAAAGGTTTTTTTCTGGGGTCGATCTTTATTTTGCTTATTTTTATTACTTTTTCAGTTTAATTATCAACTTAAGTATGTTAATTATCTAATAGTATTTCAAGATATGGACTTTTCTGATTTCTCTATACTATTATTGTTTATTATACGGTTAGACTCATCATTTTTGTATTTTATTAAAAAGCATAGTTATCATTTTTTGTTTGTTATTTTGATCTGTACATGCAATTAATATTTTCCAAGATGTTCCACATTCATTTATTCATTATTAAGTACAAAACATCTATTAGAAGATGTACTGGTCAATTTACTCTTGATTCTATGGGTGGCCAAGCTCATTAAGATGCAGACTTGTGAGCAGGAGATCTGGGGTTCAATTCCCCTCAGGACCATCCTCCCTGAGTTACTGAGTCTTTTCTTTATTTTTCTTTCAGGTTTTTCTCAGTCCTTATAAATAGCAAATGTTGAGGAGGCAATAGTAAATGCTGAAGAGGTATCCTAAACTTACGCCTGAACACTCCCTTCCTTTAAAAAAGAAATCCCCAATTTATAATTTCATCTCATATATCACCAGTGTCCATCACCTGTGATCCTCAGTAGTTAAAACAGGTGTTAAAAAAAATATTAGTCTGAAGATGGGAAATGTTTGCAGGGTTTTTCTAGATTTCTTGATATCATTTCTAAGTTTGTGTTAACTTTTATGTTAATTGTTTTCTGAGAATCTGAGATACTGTTAAACCAGGCAATAAAATACCTAATTTACTTTTGTTCTTCTGCAAATGTATCATAAAATATGTATTCACTTTGAACAAGTTGTACTTTGAATAAGTCTGCTTTTATGGCATGTGGTCATAATGATATGTATAAAGCAAATATTTATAGCTGTAAAATAATCCCTATTTCAGATTAGAAGAACTATTTAACATCTGCCGAGCCACTAAGTTCTGCTGTCAGTATGATTGGTACAATGGCCTAATGTGTATACTACTCCAGCTGCAGGTGGTTTATCTCCCATTTAAAAATGACTCATTATTGCTTCAGTGTTCTCAGTAGACCCAGAGTTACAGTAACATATAATTCATGAATATCAATTCATTCTGATGAATCATTGCAAAAAGGGATGGATATCTCACCCGGTAATGGCATAAGCTTTATTGAACTAGAATAAGCAGAGATCCGGCCAGCTAATAAAAGGGTCTAAAACCCCATATACTAATGAGAGCTTAATAATACAAAGAAGACATGTTCCTAAAGTTCCTTTTTTGTGACTACCTTATTTATAGTTAATTTTCATTATATTATTCGTCATTGTATTTTTGTTGCTTTTTGTTAAATACAATTTCCCAAATAGTAAGAGAAGCACAATTTTTTCTTAAATTGTTGCACAGAAGAAGCTAATTTGAGTGTAGCAGCAGAAAGTATTTTGTTATATACACATTCTTGTCTTTTATATTGATGAGCAATTTTAACTTTTTAGCTGATTTTTGAGACTTTCATTTGAGAAAACAAGCAAAGTTTCAAAATAAAATATTTAAAAAATAATCTGTTTATTGCACCTTTGTTTTACCAGCATTACCTTGATACGTTGAAAAAGTTTGACATAATTTTATTATGTTATGTTAGAAAGTCTGTCCATAGTTCTGTGAGCAAGTACCAACTTCATTCTAGAAATCTTACTTAACTTATCACAACTTCTTTTCCAGTTGCTACCATACATTCTTGCCTACATTTCGTTCTTCCTCATCCACATCTTTATCTTAGGATACACTGCATCTGAAACATGTTTAGCATTTCTCATATATTATATTAGGAGGCTTGGAATTAAATGCACTCATTTATTACAGCAGGAGAAAGAGGTTGATATAGATTCACTTAGGAAGATCAAAGTTGAGGAATTTCAAATACAAGCCAGTGATACATGGTAAGTCATTGATCTATTTGTTGGCAAACATTAACAATTTGTATGTCTGATTCCAGTAACCAACAAGCATAACAGTAGACTGAGAATGAAATTTGTAAGGATGAATACAAAATTTGTAAGCAATAAAAAGTATTTTAATCATATCTTTGCCTCCTTTTCGGAAAACCAATTTATCATTTCCAGAATTATAAAAAAATGTTTGTACAACTTAACTAATTAGGTTCCTTATCAAATTCATGATATTGGTAACTGCCACAAACTGAAATACACACTCAGCAGTAATAAGCTTTGTTGACATTGTTTATGACAAAATTGACATTAGTGAAGTTGGATTAGGCCTATTTTTATATATGACTAGGGGTATTTAGGGTATTTGATGCACTAGACTAGTTTCTTAACAAACCAAGCAAATATGGGGTCAGAGGGGCTATATTAATGTTTTAAAAGCTAGATTAGAAAGAGAACAGGTAGTGAAAACCTAATATACAAAGGCAGAAAGATGTCAGATTATAGAAAATTACTGAAAGAAAAACATTTCAGTGCAAGTCTTTCCATTTTATTTGGTATATATCACCAGTGTTCCATTATTCTTTGGATTTGTAGAAGTAAATGTTACATTATTTTCTAGTGACAAACTTAACTCATTACTGGAAAAGAAAATGACATGGCTACGTAAAAAATTACTATATGAAGTATAGGATTATAGAATGGTTATTAATTAATTATATTATATGCTAAAAATACATTAGCATTAAATTGGAGTATAAAAAAGCAAAAAAATTATTAAAAAACCATAAATGTATTTATGATGTAAATTGGTGAAAAGAGTCTTTGAATGAAATTCATATGACTGTGGATCCATAAATATCTTAAGGTGGGACAAACAAATTGAGAAATTAGTTCTTAAACTGAGTTGATTGTGCTGTATTTCAGTATAAATTGATATTATCATTTGACACATTTAAAATGGTGCCATTTTGCTAATTTTTCATTTTAGTATGATGTATAATTATAAGGGTCAAATCTGTTGACACCAATGTAATTTACTCTACATGTGGAAGCTTTGAACCTCCTTGCAGGCATGTTCAAGGCAGAAAGCCAGGAAGAAAATTTTAAGCACTTAATATACTGAGCATATGTAAGTGAGTTGCATGTGCACAGGACAATATGTAGCGCCATAATGCCCAGAACTTATGTAATGGGCAATTTATTTAATTACATTGGAATAGGAGAGAAAAACTACAATATCCACCTTGTCCAGTCGGTCCTGGTGATCTAGTGGTAACCATACTTCTTGCCTCGTAGACCCAAGATTTCAGATTCAATCCCAGCAAGAGCCGGTGCACATTTTCGGGAAAAAAAATCCTAAGTATGGCCTTCTTCGGAAGGGAAGTAATGCCATGGATCATATGTCGCAGATTTACGGCTTGTAAAGGAATCTCAAAACATGAAAGAAGAGGCCTCCGAGCAAAATTTATCGTCCGTTTCACGCTCTTAATGGAATGGGACGTTAATGACCTGGTATATTAAATAAACAAATAAACCAAACCAACTCAACATCTTGTCAACAAACATTCGTGTTACAGCATATTTAATAGCTGTTGTAATATACTCCAGTAAATCAAATATGAAATTACTTTCTACGTTTCCAAATTGAATAAGTTAATACAGTGAGTTCGTACTTAAGCATAAAATATATTGATTTATTTATAGTGCCTAGTTAAAATTTAGGCCAAGAAAATATCCAAACGATTTTTTCAATTTAGACATTAATTAGCTCTAAGAAGTATATTGCGCCTCATGTAGTGGGATTCAAACACAGTTGCCAGATTGGGGACGAGTAGCTAATTTGACTATTCGGTTTGGCTATTAAATTTTATTATTGAGTTACTTGCTATTTTTGGGCTATACAAAACGTATGTCCTCAGAAATTTAAAAGTACCAAAAATATTATAAGGAGTGATGTTAGCAATGCTGAATTTAATTACGTACTGTACGGAAGTTTTGACTCAAACGCTCGCATAAGAAAATATTGTCCGCCATCCTGCTAGTTGCAACAATGAACGAATGAACGAACGATGTTTGGATTTGACATGCCACTTGTCTGGAGAGTGTCAGCGAGATATATTATAAAAGCGTGCAGGCATTTACAACAATGTAGCTAAGATTCAACGTTCTGTTGCATTTATTATTAGCTAAATATAATATGTATACATGCATGAATGTATATTGGGCCACGATTGTTCTATTGTCGCGACTTTTGCAAGCATATCTGGCAACCCTGGAATTAAGCTCAGAACATGTGTGAATATATGCCTACATGTTGGCTAAATTGAGAAGTTGTGTCCTGTTAATGATGTGTTTTGATTTGTCGTTACAAGTAGGGCTGAAAACACTACTGCTTCTAGTGGAATCATGGAATCTCTTGCTAGTGCAACGCCCGAGCGACCACGAAGAGAGCCGAAAGTAGTGACGCACAATTATAGCTAGATAATGAGGCGACTGACAAAGCAGTGGCATGATAGCTCAGGCGCTTAGAGCGCCATGCTATAATTATGAAGACAGTGGTTTCGAACCTTATTTTTATTTTTTAATGTCTTGCTGTTTAAAAGCGATTTGCCACAATTTGAATGATTTACTCGGTAATAGTATCACGCGCAGAATGACCTATAAGAGATTTGCCAGCATTACAGTGACTTGCCTGCCCCTATCAAATTATATTTAAGAACAGGAGGCGAGCTTAGGCCGTTAGGCCGTAGCGAGGAGCAGCAAACCACTGGGTTCACCGGTTTATAGGATTTACCCGAGGTTAGCGTTAGGGTTAGTGTGTATATATGAATTAGTTGCAAATTGAAATAAGAATACATTTTCCGCCGTTACAGTATTTCATCCGCCTAACAATGCCCTTATTACAGTGATTTACCCACCCTTATCAATTTATATTTACGAAAAGGAGACGAGCGTAGGCAGTCAAATCTAATATTTTACCCGCGTAATAATGCATTATTAATTCATTTTCACAGGGCAACACATGTTATATTACTTATAAAAAATTAAATTCAAGTGAGACACAAGTGTGTGCAGTGAAGTCAGCTGCAGCTCGGGTTTTGCTCTAACTGCATCATTCTACTTGCAGTACTAGTGCTTTCAACCCTGCTTGTACGGGAAAGTCGCGATCTGTGCCATATAGCCACAACATATAACGTAACAAATTGGAGTGGTATTTGTTAGGGGCACCTCAGGGTTTGGTACCCATCTCTTCGTATATTAGTGTCTACTTAGAAGTGATTTTTGGTAAGTTATAGCCGTTTTGCAGCGTGGCGTTTGCATAACTGACAGTTAACTTATATTCAAATGTAAATGAACATGGTTGGACGCTTAAGGAGAAACTTTCATATGATTATGAAAAAGTTTTTAACTTGTCATTAAATTAAGAACAATATGAATAAAAACAGAATTATCAAATATTGTCACTCAGTAGTACCTCAGTAATGCCTGGTAAGTCAATAAGGCAAATTTCTTAAAAGTAAACTTTACGATCATCCACAATCACCGGACCCTAATATAATTTAATGTTCGTTTTACAAAGATCTTGGTGAATCTTAAAGCTTACTTATCGGTTACATTTTAAGATTGTAATTATTAAATTAGGTTTAAGTTTACGAGTAATGTTAGTGCACATAACGGTACTTTGGTACGTCTTATTTCTACAATTCCATTTCCTTTCCACCAGAAATGTTAAACGGTGAAAATAAATAACAGTTGGCAACTATGCAAAATAATGTGGAACCGTAGCAGGCTGATTTGGAGATTTTCTATTAGTCCAACATCAAAGTCTAAATTCCGATATGTTCACATTATGTTTTAATAATGTCTCCACTCATTTTCCCTATAATTTTAGGTAAGTTTAAACTTTAATTTTATTGTTGCAGTGCATGATTATATTCAAGCTTAATATAGGAACAACATTGCTTAGTGCTGCTGACAATATCTTTTGGTAACATTTTTTTACAATAATGAGCAAGCTTTTGGGAGAGCCTTAGGAAGGAAGCCAAACACTAGTCTAATGACATTATGAATATGCCTGTTATTATTATTCCCACTAACCTTACTGCTACCTACAGGTATCTTCTACAATGTTAGTGATGTTACAGACAGCCACTAATTGAGCAAGTAATGCTATTGTAATCAGTCTACTTTTGAGATGTGTAGTAGTTCAGATCAGTTCATTTCGGAAATGGGATATGTAATTGTTTTACATTTTGTTGTAGATACAATTGTAGGTGCCAGTATCGACATGCAGTTATCCTAGAAAAATACATGCATAAGTTCACATGCTCACTCAATATTCTCCCTCATTTCTGCTCTTGACCACATTGGGCTGTCTCCACAATAATATCCCTCAACCTACCCCTTTTGTACCAACAGTAAAGAAAAATAAGTGCAATTTCCTTCATCTTTTGAACACATATATAAATATTCAATAGATTATGAAAGTGTTTATAATGAACTCTTACAAACAACTGATTTTCTGGTGAAACAATTTCTAGGTATGCTGTAAATGTTTTAATATGCTATTTTCTAATTGATTTCTATTTCTACCTGGTAGAATAACAGGAGTTCATAACATAGTCAAGTGCATATGAGAGCTTAGAAATATGTAGATATTCTTCAATAATAATAATAATAATAATAATAATAATAATAATAATAATAATAATAATAATAATAATAATAAAATATAACTCCAAAAAATAATTTAAGAAAAAGGTGAACAACATGAGAAATTCAGTGCTCAAAACTAATAACTAAATAAATCTAGAATAGAAAGGAATACAGTATATCACACAAGCCTTAACAATTAGATTGTGCAGGTGTATGCTGAAAGGCTAAAATATTTGGTATTGAAGCGTGTGTCAAAAAGGGAGAAAAGATATATGTCTCTAATTATAGAGCTATAAATAGTTCACCTGGATATTCTAAGAAGTTTGAGAATGTAATGTACAATAGGCTTTACCATTACCTTAAATTAATAATATTCTTGTTAATGAGCAGTTTGGGTGTATAAAAGGAGCTTCAATGGTAAACGCAATCTTTAAATTCACTAATGAAGTTTTAACTCTATTTAATGAAAGAGGACACATAGGAGGAATATTTTGTAATTTAGCAAAAATTTTTATTGTTTCAACCGTGGAATTTTGATAGATTAATTTGCATTCTGTAGAATAAAAAAAAAAACTATTTAAAATGGTTTATATTTTACCTTGACAAAAAGTAACAAAACGTAGTAATAAATTGTTCTTTTAAAAATAAAAGCAATGCATCAGAGCGGAAATGATTAACAATGGAGTGCCTCGAGGATCTGTTCTGGGCCCTCTTCTTTTTCTGATATATATAAATGACCTCTCCTTATCTATCCAAGATGTAGGAAATGCTGTTCTATTTGCAGATGACACAAGCATATTGATAAATGGAAACAGCCTCAATGATTGTGCCATTAAATTAAATCTGATTGTGAGTTCATTGTGTGTATGGTTCAGTGCAAACAAATTACCTGTAAATCTAGATAAAACAAATGTTATGAATTTCATCACTTACCTATCACCAAATCCCCTTATTAAACAGAGGATATATAACCGAGTACTACAAACAAAATAAATTACATTGTTTCATAATTAATAACCATCTGAATTAGAAAGATCACATCAGTCTTATCATACCTAAACTAGCAATGCATGCTGTGCTTAGTAAAATTGGAGTCAATTAAGACTTTAAAACTAGTATGCTTATTTGAACTCATTGATGAAATAGTCTTTATTTTCACTTAAAAGTGAGCCTGATGTCCTATTACAGAAAGAACCCCTTAACAAATAATCGCTAGTACACATAGCAGACATTATAATTTGAAATTTTAACTCTTTCATGTGAATATATTTTATCCCTCATAAACTTTTATATAAGAAATAAAGAAAAATTGTGCAAAATGAAAATATGCATAACAAGAGTACTAGTCAAAGCAAATCTATATACACAAGTTTCAACACTTTACTGTCATCAAAAAGGAGTTTATTACAAATGCATTTTAGCATAAAATCCCCTTCCCTCTAGCCTAAAAGCCTTAATAAACAATGGTAAAACTTAAAATCTGTTCTTAGAAAATTCCTATTTAAAAAGGCGTATTATTCTGTAAAGGAATATATGAGTGACAATATTATACCGAGTTAAAAACACTGCATTGTTTCAAGTAAATTTGGTTCCTTATTAGTAGTCACAGTATTAATAAAGTATGAACATATGATACAGTACAAGCATATTGATTTATAAATATTAACTAAGCCATATAACTATACAAGTTGAAGTAAAGTAGGCACTTGTGCATGCATACACAGCTCTATGTGTGTGTGTGTGTGTGTGTGTGTGTGAGAGGAGAGAGAGATTGATAGAGAGATTTTGGTTGTAGTTTATTGCCACTGTCTGAATTTCTGCATTAAACTCCAGCTTGTTTCTTTGTGTAAAATACTATTGGGCCATTTCTTACTGAACAGAATATAGTATATTATATTCAAATTAAATTTAATTTAATATATATACATCTGAAACGTTTTTGAAGGATTAGCAGTCTTTGCATATTTACGTCATATGTCCTTCCTCATTCCTTAAGTACACAACAGAAATCTGAATAGAATGTAGCACTAGTGTCTAAATGTATATATTGGGATAGTTTCCTTAGTGAGTATAAATGAATGAATTTTATTTCAGTAAAAATGTTAAATTTACATAAACAAAATGTCTAAGAATTTGGTAATACCGAAACTCTCGCACTTTAACCACCAGGTTATATGTATGGTAAAGAACACCTAAAATAAATATCATTTGCACAACTGTATGCATCCTCAAGCTCATGCCTTATACTTCTCCTCCACTATTCCAACTTTTCCTAAGAGCTCCTCTAATATAGTTTATTTTCTCTACCCTCATCTCCAATAACATTTTTAATCGCCACTATATCTTATTAATGTTTGGCCCTTTTTTCATCCCAGAGACCATCCCTCCTTTTACCATTTCACATTCTATTAGACAGTGGAAAGCAATAACCACTTTCTCTCACATAATACACCCTTTTTTAAAATTTTTCTTTAATCCTTTTATATATAAAACTCCTGTACTCATCCATGCTAGATCTATTGCTCTGAATTGATAACAATTATCTATATATTTCTCCTTCCCCAATTTGTTTTAATTATTTTTTATACATGTAGAGAATTTTTATCCACAAATCTCTTGATTCTCTGTATCTTCCATCTCTGCCTCACTTCTTTCCAAAATCCACTGAGCTACTTTCATCCATTAGGCATACGTCCCCCATTCCAGTTTCTTCTAATATTTTCCCCACCACTCCAAACCAACTCTCTCTTCCAAGTGCATCTCTTTTTGGTACTTAAGACATTCTTTTAATACATTGCTATTATCTAATTTTAAATTTCTGTAGCAATATTCCAGGATTTTCTCTACTGTTATATCTTTCCTTCCTACTCATTTTTGTTTTGCCAAACTCACTCAGCAAATTTTTGGTAACCCCAGAACTTCTCTATGAAACAAATACTTACTTACACCAACCTTTGTCCACCCCATCTCCTCAAAATTCTACTCCATCTTTGACTAAACCACAGCCGTAGTTAGTTAGTTCTCGGAGCATTCAGTGAGTTCGTGGAGCAACCACAGAAACCTACGAACATTGAACTTGTCATATACAATTACCACAGTAGTTTTCAATATGTATTTACAAAAATTTATTTGCATCTACATAAATAATTACAATAAAAATAAAAAAGAACACTCAACCAACACCAAAAACAGACAAATCAATCATACAAATTTTATTATATACATGATTACATATACATTGATATGTTGTGCAATATAATATTGTCAATCATATATTCCTTTACAGAATAATAGGCCTTTTTACATAGGTATTTTCTAAGAGCAGATTTAAAGGAATTGTCATTGTTTATTAAGGCTTTTAGGCTAGAGGGAAGAGCATTGTACACTAAAATGCACTCATAATAAACGCCTTTTTGATGGCGTGAAAGTGCTGAAGTTGGGCGATGTAGATTTGCTTTTTGTCTAGTATTCTTGTCATGTATATTTTGATTTTGAATAAATTTTTGTTTATTTCTTATATAAAAGTTCATGAGGGATAAAATATATTCACAAGGAAGAGTTAAAATTTCAAATTTCCAAAAAAGGTTTCTGCATGAATGTCTGCTATGTGTACCAGCGATTATTCGTATGACTTTTTTCTGTAAAAGGAAGACACGTTCACTTTTAACTGAATTTCTCCAAAATATTAGACCGTACTTCATTATTGAGTTGAAATAAGCATAATAAACTAGTTTTAAAGTCTTAATTGACTCCAACATTACTAATGCACGTATTGCATAGCATGTACTCCTTAGTGTTTAAGTGTAATAAGATCAATGTGATCTTTCCAATTCAGATGGTTATCTATCAATTATTAAACCAAGGAATTTAATATATTTGGTTTGTGAAAGTACACTGTTATAATATCCTATATGTAATTGTGGATCTGGAGATCTGTGAGTAATGAATTTCATAACATTTGTTTTATTTAGATTTAGAGACAGTTTGCACACAGATATCCTGTTTGTTCTCTCCTGTCACAGTAAACATCTTGCTGGCTAATTTCCTCCTCTTTCTCCATGTTTGGGCTCCACAGCTGCTTCTGTTTCCAAATGCTTTGCTGAATCACCATTTCTTGATATTCACTCTTTTGTAACTTGTCACTGACTCACATTCTGTTTCTTCCCATCTATCCATAATTCCATAACTTTTTGCCCTCTTCGATTAGCCTGTTTTATTTGCTTTTGTAATGAATTCCTAACATCCCTCTCTTCTTTTCCATAATCTTGTTTTATAAAAATTCCTGTTCCTTTCAATTTTGTTGCATTGTTCAGAATTGACCGTGTAAATTTATTTGTTGCTAATCTAACCACTTGTTCTGGGTTCATTTCCTCCTCTTCCGATCCTAAGCTAATCACAATTTCTCATCCATTCAGTTTAATTTCCAAACCATTCTCAGATGTCTGAACTGTTTGCAGCAATCATTCCTCTCTGTTATCCTCCACTTCAAATAGTATCAAATTGTCTCTTAACTGCTTCATTTTTCTCTCCAACTTCTGCATTCTTTCTTTACAACTTGAAGATATTCATACACTTCTTTTTTCATTATATATAGCATGCATTTGACTTCTATCTTACTATCTAACTTCATCTTGATACTCTTTTCTACTTTTATCAGATCATCTATATCTTCTGAGATGATTTTTAGCATAGTTATTATCTACTGAACTTTTGGCCTTGGGTTCATTTTGATGTACCGAATAATCAACATTCTGTCTAGTAGGACTAACAACCGCAAATGCTTCCAATTGCAAGCACTTATACCAAATGGAGTGCACACATATCCTCTCATACCAAGCTCCTAATAAGTATATATGAGTGTAGGTCCATAAGTTTCTGGTTTTGCTGATAAGGATCCTTCACAAAACCCTTATCTGGTGTCATACCTTATCTATTAAGCAAATAATTGCAGCTGTAACTTCCATTCTGCTGTGTTCAGTTCAGATATAGTTGCATAAAGAAGGCTATTTGTAGAAGATTGTGACATGTTCAAAATGGAATATCGAGCTGTTATTAAGTTCTTCACAAAAGAAGGACTTACTCCAAATGAAATTAAACAGCAGTGTATTTTGGGAAGCATCCCCCACAAACTTTTTTGAATGGATCAAGAAAGCATTGAAGAAAAGAGCATGCAGTGCAGGTCGGCCCTTGGTGGTACTCACTCCTGAAAACATCACTCTTGTGGAACTAGAAATTATGGAAGACTGGTGGCTCAAAGTTACAGAAATAGCAGCAAGGCTGGGCCTTTCCTAAAACAACAGTCCTTCAAATTATTCATAAACATTTAAACATGAATAAGGTTAGTACAAGATGGGTGCATAGGCTTCTTTACTCAGTTTCAAAAGCAGCAATAAGTCATCTGTTGTCAGGCATATTTGGAACTCTGCCATGGCACTGAGAGAGAAGTACTGCAAACCATTGTTACAGCAGATGAAACTATAGTCCTCTTCTATGATCTCTTGTACAAAAGAGAACCAATGGAGTGGCATAAACCTAGTAAAGCACCATCTCTAAATGATAAGGTCACTCAGTCAACCAAGAAGATCATTGCTACAATCTTTTGGGACTGTGAAGGAATACTCTTCATTGACTTCAAGGAGAGGAACACCACAGTAAATGGGGAGTACTATACTGGCCTACTGCACAGAATACGTGCTTCCATCAAAGAGAAAAAGTCAGGAAAGCTGAGTGGTGGCGTGTGCCTTCTTCACAACAATGCACAGTGTATTGCAATAAAGGATAACAATATTGAAAAGTGAAATATAGTTTTTGTGTTTATCACATCTAGAAAATGATTAGGTCAGAAGTTTATGGACCTACCCTCGTACATGTGCTCACTTTGTTACAAATATTGTCTTCATGCTATTTGATAATTGATCATCAACAATGACTGCTAATGTATTTATGTGATTAATTTGTTCTATTACTTCTCCATTAATTATCACATAATTTGATTCTCAAGCCTATTATTTCTTATATGTAATTTAAGGCCTAGAAGATGGGTCCCTAGAAGGGTATATGTAATGAATTGCACATGACCAAAATAAACATACATGAAATCTTCATGTGAAAAAAATCTTAGATAGTAGTGTAAAGATGTAGCAAAACTAACCCAACTTTTCACGTGTTTTAGCAATGCGTGAGTGGTAGAGCCATGGCCAAATGGCTTGGCTCGTCTGAGCAAATACAATCAGGGTTCAACACCAGCAATTATAAGTAGGATTTGTAGCAGTGGGATCTGGCCAGAGTCTCCAGTTTCCCCTGCCACTCATTCCATTCTTGCTCCATTTTCACCTAATCTCCATCTGCTAACTTCTTGGTGCATGCATTTAAAATTGAATATGGTATCACTATCTAATGATATATGGAAAATTTTAATAAACCGGACTTTAGTAATTACCACCAAATGCAGTGTATGAGTTCCATAAAGATCTGTATTAACTAGGATATCTAGAAATTTTGGGTGCGTCACTTCTTTTATTTTATTGCTATTTAAAAGTATTTTAGAAGAATTAGTTTTTCTGGTTATTAAAGTGCATTATATTAGTTAAAGTAATATTTATTATTTTGCAGTAATTCTTCTCATTATATATTTGTTTAATTACATTGATCCAATGATATAGGAGGAATCTTTCTTAATGGTACATTTATCATTATCAATTCTACATTTTGCTATGCTTAGCAATGCCCCTGCTTGCATTTTATATTTCCATTATAAATGATGCTGTATTTTGTTCTTTGTTTTCTTTACAGAGTAAATAAATGAAAAGACTATGAGAACATGGATATTAAACTAGAGATAAAGGAAGAGCCAGAGGATTCTAATGCATGTTTTCAATTGAAACAATCAGAAAATCAGGAAGAATGTTCTTGGGTAACTGCATATGACTCAGAGTTAGAGGTAAGTGGAACAAAAAAGTTAAAAACACAATACTCTTTGTATAATTCTAGGGAATCTAATGCAGATTTTTAACATATGCATATAGTTTTGTTTCACCTCAAACATGGACCAGGTTGAAAGTTTGGAGGTCACAGCTGCACAGACCAACTGTCAGGGATTGATATTGCTGCTGAATGAATAGTGTTTAACATCCGTTTTTACTGCTGAGACACCACAAGCAATGGATACCAATTATATATGAGATGAAATGATAAATTTGGAAAGGACTTGATTTTAAGGAAGGAAACCTACCAGGTCTAAGTTTAGGGGGACCTCGTTGGCACTTCCATTTATGAGGACTGAGGAAAATCTGGGAAAAACCTCAGTCAGGGAGGACAGTCCTGGTGAGATTTGAACCCCAGGCCTCCCACTACTAATCTGCAACTTAATGATGTCACCCATCCATGGCAGTCACATTGCTGCTGATTATGCTGGTTAGTGTATGGTTAGAAATGGAGCAATGGCTGTTACTAAATTATTGCATTTCATTCATCATTTTGCCATGGTTCAAAGATTTAACACAGAAATGGATTTCATTTAATTTTGTAAGAAATGAATAAACTGCTCATTGCGATACAGAGTTTGAAGAATATTTCCCAGATTTTCATTCACCTGACATATCTGTTGTTGTAATAGTACTTAAATTCAAAAGAACAGGATCTGCATTGAATAAGGAAGTAAGTAGGAGGTGTTGTGTATTAACAGAGGAAACCCAGAATGATATTACTGCTCTTTTAGAACAATCTTGCAAAATCAGCACAAATTGGGTTCAGTTATTAATTTGTACATTCCGCAACAAAATTGCTAAAATTACATCCCTACAAAGCTGCTGAAGTGCATACCTTACATCCCACTAACTTGGGATGAAGAAATTTCATCTTCTGTGAAAAATTTAAGCATATTATAAATTTTTACTTAAATGTAAATTGGAACTTGCACAGTGAAGCCAATCATATTAATTGATATCATTGTATGATTCAGTTGAACTATACACTCTTAAAGCTTCACTTACTTTTCATAAATGTTTGGAACCGGTTTCGAGAACATTTAGTTCCCATCTTCAGCCAGGCCAAAGTTCAACTGTCGAATCATTCGTTGAGCTGTGGGAATGTATAGCTCAGCTCAGCTCAGCACAGCTCAACGAATGATCCGACAGTTGAACTTTAGCCTGGCTGAAGATGGGAATTGAATGTTCTCGAAACCGGTTCCATACATTTATGAAAAGTAAGTGAAGCTTTAAGAGTGTGTAGTTTAACTGAATCATAAAATGATATCAATTAATATTATAAATTATTAATGAGGAAAATTCACTTTTTTGTTTCACTAACTTGAACATGTTTTGAAAGCTGTTGCCTTCATCATCAGCATGGTTATACTATATTTCATTGTGAAAATACTACCTGTGGTGCCTCAGTAGTAAAAACAGATACTAAACACTATATAAAATGTGAAAATCCCAGCTATTGTAATTTATGCAAACATATTCCCAGTGCTTTACCAACTGCACAGTAGATTGGGTGTGGGCAGCTGCACTGTTCACTGTTTCCAAATTGAAGACATGATGTAAATGTTTGACACATCAGGGTGTTACTTATGCATCTGAAAATTTAATTCCTAATATTTGTTCTAAAATTTGTGCAATATTAAAAACTCAGTTTTTAGCTACTTCCATCATCATTCAAAATTTCAGCTGTTTTTAATATAAATAGGTGTTGAGACTTTACTCTTTTGGTGTAACTGAGCAGGTTTGGTGTCCATTGTTACTGCTTAACTTCTTCACAGTTATTAAGTTATTACAGAGCACATCCAGAATGTAGGTTCTGAAGCCAAATGTACTTGGTATCATATGCAGAGTGAAGTATGTTCATAGTGATATAAAGGCATTTGAAGTAGCTCATTGTTAGGGAACAGATTATAGATTTTATTAGGTCTTTCATTGATTGCATGGAATGTAAGATAATTAAGTTTTTGTACTCTTAAGAAGGTGATGCTGGCAGACTTTTGATAATTGTGAGTTATATGTACTGGACATCATGTATGACAAAATGGTTAAGCAATGGTACAGGTTATTCATAGAAGGCTGATCCAATGTGCATGATAAAGCCTCTAGTGGCTGACTGTTCCTGTAAATGGTAGGTTAATGGAAAGTGGACGGCCCGCAATATGCTTCACAGTGCGGAACATTAGTGAATGTTGTGGCAGGTGATACAGAACGAGGACAAGGAAAGTTTAGTGCAAGGTGTTTTCCATTCTTTGGCAGCAGCCTTATAAAAATGTTATTGTTAATGCCTTAACAACAGCAAGGAATTTGTTAAAGAAGTTACAAGTTGCCATACCAGCTGCAATGTATGTGTTTTTCTTCTGGTGCTCCTGTCTCATTTTACAACCTATCGCAACTTCTTTCTGGATGCACCTAAGGTGTGAATGATAAAGCATTGTTGTTTCTTAAGCAATAATGGATCAATAATATTATCTTGATACATTTCTAACATATTTTAAGATATTATTTTGAGTTCATCAGATTCACCTTTAACTGCAGATGGAAAGGATGAACTGCAAGAATGCACCTTCAAATATGTAACATCTTTTTAATAGCAACTATGGCTTTCCATGAAAACTCCCAAACCTTTTTGTAGCTAAATACATGATGGGTTCACAGAGGTTTATTAACATAATGTCGAAGTCAGTCCTGGTGGTGTAGTGGTAAGCATACTTGCCTTCTAAACCCAAGATGGCGGGTTCAAACCCAGCCAGGATCAATGGATTTTTTGGACGTAAAAATCTAAAGTATGGCTTCCTTCTGAAGGGAAGTAAAGACGTGGGTCCCGTGTTGTACATTTATGACATGATAAAGAACCTCAAGTCTGAAAGAAGAGGCCTCTGAGCAAAATTTGTCTGCCATTTCATGCCCTAAATTGAATGGGAAACTGATGACCTCAGTTGTTAAAGAGTGTCCATAAATAAAAAAAAAAAAAAAAAAATTGACATAATGTGGAATGCATTAATATCAGCATATCCAAAGCATTGACATAGTTTGATGTCCCACAATGCCCAAATCTTGAATTTCCAAAGTATGGTATCTACCAAATCAATTGCAAAGACTATGATTAGGTATCTATTAGAAAAACGAAAAGAAATTTGGAAATCTGTACCAAAGTATATTTCAGAAATATCAGTTACAAACAGATAGAGAAATTGGCAGTGGCACCCCACTTTGGGTCAGAAAACCGTGAAATTGATAACAAAAAATTATTTAAACACACTTGCAAACTTTTGGAACTATCAACAATAAAAACCATGTCATGAGCTTCGAGACAACATTGTTGGATATATTTGATAAATTTCTTTGACCGCCTACAAAGTATGCTTCTATCAGTTGGTCTTCTGCTGATGATGGGTGTGAATGTTCCCAAAATATGTCCAATTAAAAAATGCCAAGTAGGTGAAGCATAAATCACCAAACGTACTCTATATCAATATATTTTACTACTTAGCTTTAAAAGTGTAAGTTCACATACTTTCCTATTAAAAAATGACCAGTTTGACATCTTACACAACATACTAGCCATTGCTAATTTTATTTTGAAATATCCTGTAAATCCGTAAGAGAACCATACATTTAATATTCATCTAGACACTTAATAAGTTAATAAAAGATTAATATACGCCTGGACAGTTTAAACAACTATTATTAGAAGCTGTCCAAACAAGATACTCTAGTATAGCTTGTTTGCTTGTATTTGCAGATCTTAAGTCGATAAAGCAAAAGTTCCTACTTTTAATAATCTGTTTACATTACATGGCAGTGATGTACAATAAAACAAAATTTGTTGCAAAAATAAAAGACATACTCTTCGCCCAAAACAATGTATATTCAATCAAAAAATACTATTGTTCCTTTAGTAAACTCAGGGAACAGTACAGTCCATAGCAAATAAAAGGCATACTCTTCGCCCAGAATCAAATTATATTCAAACAAAAAATGTTGTTGTTCCTTTAGTAAACTCGGGAAACAGTACAGTCCATAGCATCAATTAAAAAAAACCCTACAGAGTTAACTGATCAGAGCATTGGAAAAACAGTAAAAGAAAGTTTACTTTCAGTGGATACCTATATATATCATAATAAGCTGATATATATATGTCAGCTTATTATGGAATGATAACAGCATACTCATTGGCAAAGAAACAAACCAAAATGCAGTTTTGAATAGCGGGAATTTTCACACTAAAATATAGTATAATATAACAAATTATTATTAAGAAAATTACTCAAATTACACTAATTTTGTTCCACTTACTTGGACATGTTTCAGAAACTGTTGCCTTCACCTTCAGTATGATTCCGCTGTACTTTTTTAAGCAAGTGTATATAAAGACAGTGAAATCATGCTAAAGATGGAGGCAACAACCTTTGAAACATGTCCAAGTAAGTGGAACAAAATTAGTGATTTCCTCAATAATAACTTGTTATAGAACCAATCTGTATTCATAACACAGCTATATAACCTTTTTGCATTACTCCATTGAAGATAATGGATGGAAATACTTGACAAATTCAACAAAAAAATTACAAGAAAAAATGTATGCAGACCTTGGAAAAACATGGGAAATTAAACTTAATTAAATGTTCTTACGAAGCTGTTGACAATGGAGTGGTATATATATAAACAATGTAATACAGTTTTTTTGACACTAACTCCATTCACTTACATAAAAATCTAGACATATGTTTCGGGAGTGATCCCTCTCATCTTCAGCCTGTAGATAAACTTATACGTGGCGGTTGGGTCTCTTGATGTTCTTGTGGTGGCACATGTTGGTTCTATTAGGAATTTGCTGAGTTCATCCATTGGAGGGAAATCGAAATTCATCAAATTACCCTTATTTTTTGTAATGAAAATATTTTCACAAGTGGAAAGTTCTATTGCATCATGAAGTTGTTTCAGTAGTTTTATCTCTGGTTTAATTTCATGATTTTTATTCCAAAAGTGCGCTGCTATTGCTGATTTATCAATTTGTTTTAAGCGAATATTTCTAAAGTGTTCTTTTTTTTCTGGATTCCCAAATTCCTCTTTGTTTTTCCAATGTATTTTTTATCGCACTTTGCACATTTTATTTCGTAAATACCTGACTTTTGTTCTGTTGGCATGTAGTCCTTTACTCTGCAACCTAATAAGTTCTTTTTATTAAAATTGTTCTTTGGGGCTAACATAATTCCTTGTTCTTTGAATATCTTTTTGAACTTATTGTGGTAAATTGGGTGGTATGTGAAACTTTTGAATTTGTACATATCTTTTGCACTTTTAAGTGTGGAAACAGCTCTTATTGTTTTTTGTTTTTTGGTTTTATTAATGATTTTTATTACTGTGTCTTTGTTGTATCCATTAGTATCTGCTATCTTTATGATTTGTTGGTATTCCAATTTGTACTCTGTAGCTGTGAGTGGAATGTTAACTAATCTGTGTGCTAAACTATATCATGTGGAATGGGGTTAAAACTGTTAAAACTCATAAAAAAATCTGCTAGAAATGGAGATAACGGGTTTCCCATAGCTAGTCGCGAGACTTGTTGGTAATATTTTTTATTGAAAATGAAGTAATTTTGTTCGATGCAAATATTCGTAAGTTTGATCAAGTCTTCAATTTCTTGTAGAAAATATAATGGTATCGTTTGATACTTGATACCATTATTCCCAAGCATACTAAAAGATATACTTATGTTAATGTTAATGAATTGGTTAAAATCCTTAGATCTACAAGCACAAGAAATTGAAAACTTGATCAAACTTACAAACATTTGCATCGAACAAAATTACTTAATTTTGTTTTTATGATTTTATAGATTTTTTATGAGTTCGTTTGAAATGCATATCACCAAAGCCTTCCCTCTAATCTTCAAAACATGGTATAGGTATGTGGATGACATATTTGCAATAATTCTGAAAAAACATATAACAGATGCACTAAAACTTCTGAATTTGCAGCACAAATTTATAAATTTCACCATAGAGGAAGAAAGAAGTGAATATCTCCCCTTCCTAGATGTAAAAATCATGACAAATGAAAACTATCTTACATTTGGAATTCATAGAAAGGATACTCACACAGAAAATTACATAAAAAATGACAGTTTTAACCCCGTTCCACATAAATATGCAGTGTTTTATAGTTTAGCACACAGATTAGTTAACATCCCACTCACAGCAACATAGTACAAATTGGAATACCAACAAATCATAAAGATAGCAGAAACTAATGGATACAACAAAGACACAGTAATAAAAAGCATCAATAAAACCAAAAAACAAAAAACAATAAGAGCTGTTTCCACACTTAAAAGTGCAAAAGATAGTTACAAATTCAAAAGTTTCACATACTACCCAATTTACCACAATAAGTTCAAAAAGATATTCAAAGAACAAGGAATTATGCTAGCCCCAAAGAACAATTTTACTATAAAGAACTTATTAGGTTGCAGAGTAAAGGACTATATGCCAACAGAACAAAAGTCAGGTATTTACGAAATAAAATGTGCAAAGTGCGATAAAAATACATTGGAAAAACAAAGAGGAATTTGGGAATCCAGAAAAAAGAACACTTTAGAAATATTTGCTTAAAACAAATTAATAAATCAGCAATAGCAGCGCACTTTTGGAATAAAAATCATGAAATTAAACCAGAGATAAAACTACTGAAACAACTTCATGATGCAATAGAACTTTCCACTCGGGAAAACATTTTCACTACAAAAAATAAGGATAATTTGATGAATTTCGATTTCCCTCCAATGGATGAACTAAGCAAATTCCTAATAGAACCAACAGATGCCACCACAAGAACATCAAGAGACCCAACTGCCATATATAACAACAGTTTATCAACAGGCTGAAGATGGGAGGGATTACTCCCGAAACATATGTCCAGATTTTTATGTAAGTGAATGGAGTTAATGTGAAAAAAACTGTATTACATTGTTTATATGGGAAATTAAGTTTTAATTAAACAGAGTACATAGTTTGGTTGCCTATCTGTTCTTAATTGAAATCCTTGAAACAGAAGAATGCACACTTTGTAGGCAACAAAACCCTAAAGCAGAGCAAGAGCACTTGTTAACTTGTCACAATGGAACATCTTAATGGGCTTTATGGCAAATCTAAATTAAATGTTCTCAAATGTGAGCTATTGAAAACAAGGAATTATCATTTAGTATTGTTGCAAATCTGGTTATGTTGCTTACAAACATAGCAAGCAAATCAACCCACCCGAACTAGGACAAATTGACCTTCATGTTGTTTTTCTTTGTCTGCAAGTAAGCTATGCAAGAGAAATTGCATTTAGTCATAGTGTCAGCTCTTTTGTTGCTCTATTTGAAAACTGTAAATAGCTATTCAGTTATATAAAGACTCTACTCTGCTTTGCTTGATTTGGGTATTTTCTCTACTCTATTGAATTAAGACTTATTCAAAGAAAATTTAAGATTATTCCCAGCTTGTGCTCGTTTCTTTGGGTTTCTACCCTTCTTTTCACTCGTTTAGATTGTAGCAATGCTTTTTGTTTAGGATGTTTTATTTTGTGTTTATTTGTTTACAGTTCCACAGGAAAATAAGCGAATGCAAAGTAGAGGCCAAAGTTGAGGTTAAAGAAGAACTATTTAACCATGATATATATTATACTGAAATAAAACCAGAAATTAATGAGGAAGATTATGACACTGCATCAAACCAGGAGGTAAATTTATGTAGTACAATGTATAAGGAAGTTAATATTAGGTGCAATATTTCTCTTTCTAATTTGTAATTTTAGAAAAATATTTTTATATACATTTTTGAAATTATAAAGTACAATATATGTTAAAAAATATAGCCACTCTTAAAAAAATGTACCAATTTTACACTTTCCCAGTCTTGCCATAAATACTCTTAAAGTCAATTTGTTAACTGCAATATATTTTAATGGCTTTTCATTTGCTTTTAATATGTTCTCTCATGTTTTATAAATGTTGGGCACTCCCTTTTTACCTTTATACATGACTGATATATCTCTGGCCATTCATTGCAGTATCTGCTGTCTCAAAGTATTGCTTAAAATTCTTAGTGTTAGGTGCCTATTCTTGCAAAACATACCCTAATCACACTTTGGAGTCCAGAGGGTTCAGGTTGGAAGTACTAGAAGGCATTCCTCATGAAACCAATTTTTTTCATCAGCCTCTTTTTTCTTTCACTCCTATGTTTACACCAGCTCTTTTAACAATTGATTCCAAACCCTTCACTGCCCCCTCTACATTTCCTATCCTCTGAGCTGCTTCTACTCCATATTTTATCATCTGGTTATCTATTGATCTTAATCCTTGCCAATAAACCTTACTTAGCTCATAGCACTTGAACCTACTTATAAATGTTAACTTCTATAATGTCTCATCACCTCTACTACTTCCCCCAAGATTTATGTTTGTTAACAAAAGAAAATGAACACTACTAACCACTTCATCAATCACTCTGAAATCACTAAGCTTTTTGTCCACCCATTCACTACAAAATGCATAATCAACCACAATTTGACCATTTACATTCATTCAAATAACACTATTACACATTGTCAAATTGTTACCTTTACAAAAGTTAATTAATTCAACTCCTTCCCTATTACATATTTTATCAAAACTTCTTCTTTCTCCCAATAACAATCACTTTCCATTATCACAAATCTTATTTGATTTTCTCTTCGTTGAAATCCCCCATTATAATAAACTCCACAATAACATACTTTCTTCTTATATCATCTATCCCTTCATTAAATTCATCAAATAACTTTATTATAAAATTCAGATGACAAATGGGGGTTGTATACCACACCCCACACACAATTCATGTCTACTCCTTTTACCTTGTTTATTTTTACTCATATCACTTAATTTTCTTCCTTCATCAACATCTCACATGCCTTAACTTTAATACTTTTTTTACAAATACACCTATACCACCTGATATTCAACCCCTAATGCTTTTCCTTACTCCACACTTTCCTGAAAAATAAAATCATGGAACTCCACAATCCACACTGTTACCTTGGTTAAGTATATTTCAGCAACTGCTATTACATCACCCAACCTTAAAACACAAATATTTTACTAGAATTTATTTTCATTTTCAGGCCGTCTATATTCCAAAAACTGTACTCAGCCCCAATCTGAATGTAGTTGCACTTCTCTCTGCCTTAAATTTCTCCAACTTTGTCTAGCATCTAGTTGTTACTCCATCTGCTGCAATTAAATCTTCCTGCCTGCTTCCATCAATAACTTCTAATACACTGTCCTCCAGAGTAGAAACATCACTCAAACTACCAATCTTAACCTCTTCTCCCCTATCTGCTGATTTCAAAGCTACTGCCTCCCGTTTCTCTTGATCATCTGGTACCATACATCTTCTTGGTGACATCATGTTGCTTGTTATTCTCCTTTTCAGCTGCTCTCTCTGATACCCACCAACCTTCTTTCTACTCCTCCCTCCATAGTTCTATTTTCCACGTGTGCTACAAAGTCAGCAATCTCCTCTTTCAGATCTATATGCTGACTCATAACCTGTTTCCTTCCATTAATCCACTAATCATTTCCTGTGACAAATGCCCTTTTCCCTTCTTCCCTTGTGTGTTTCATTTTCCCAATTAAAATGATCATTTCTCTCTTTCTTCCTTAGTAAAATATTGGTTAACAAAAATCTTCTTTCCTTTGAATTCCTTCACTTTCTTCAAAACTTGGCATATAAAACGCATTGTGGCTACCTTTACAATTATCGGCCTATAATAGTTTCCTGTCTTTTCTAATCTAAAACAGTCAACTATCTCCCATCTACTTTTAACTCCTACTTCCTCAAAAATTTTTCTTCCACCAGCTGGATTAATCATCTTTCTTTATCCTCAACTTCAAATATAGTCAGATTCATTTTCCTTTGTTCCGCTGCAATCCTTCCTCCTACTTGTTCCATTCTTTTCTTACTATTCGACAATCCACTATTTGTCTCTGTTATTAAAGTTTGCAATGTATCTTTAAACTTCTTCATACAGTTATCAATTCTCTTCTTCATTTTCTTTAATTCAATTACATCTTCAAAAATTTTCTTTAGCATTGTCAGCACTTAGTTTAAATCCTCGGGTTCTGGGTTTACTTCTGTTCCTTCTATTTTCAATAACATGCTAATACTGCCGCTATCCATAACTGCTCCTTCATAACCATTATACTCTTACTTTCATTCGTACATTCCTTTCCATTAGAACTTTCAAATCTTGCCTGATAGGTCATCGATTTTCATTACATGACGGAGCATTATGTATGTACATGTGCTCTTTATCGCTGCTCATGTTAGACTCCACACAAAATATGTTATAGGTGGAGAACCCAAAGTTCCTTGAACAATAATAAAACTTAATGAGAAATAAGGTACTTATCAGAATACAAGTTGATGGCCTTCATGTATTCAAGGAAATTTTATAAATCTTTCTCTCAACATTGCCACAGAAATCACCTGTTGTTATCAGCATACCGCCTATTGCATATAATCTCAAAGTAAGAAGAAACATTGTTCCAGCCAATAGTCTTGTTCCTGAATTAATAAAGATCACTGTTTAACATTGAAGTTACTAATACTAATTGTTATGTATGTTTTATTTATCTTCAGTGGTTTCCAACTTTGTCTGCTGACTGTGTACATAGCCTAAATCTCTTGTAAAATCCTGAATTGCTCCATAGATTAAAATGATCTCAACGGGTTCTAAATGTTCTTGGTATCATTGTCCTTTCAATTTGAGATAGAAGTAACTGAATTTTTCATCACTTATATTTTCTTCCTTGGAATACATTCTGACCTACAATAATAACCTAGCTTAAACCATGCTCCTCCTCAGCTTAAGCCAAGGGCCAATTAAGCACAGCTTACCATTCAGTTTGTGTAATGTAAAATGCATATGTAGCTTAAGTTCCAGCTTAAGCTTTGAACTAAATTTAAGCCTGAACTGTAATACTGGGCCTTAGTCAGTAATATGTAATTTTATTGGTACTTGGAATCAGCAGAGTTCAGGCCATAGAGTGAAGGGATCATGTAGCTCATTTTTCTTGTCCTACTTGAGATTCAAGTTTGTATTTTTGGAGTTCCAGCTGTAGTTCTGTATGCAATGCTACTGCATGCAAAAGTTATGAGAAACAATCTCCTCTTGTTGATCTCTAGTCTACTTCCAGTGGCTACTATTTGAGCATTTATGCAGGCTACACTTAGCACAGCAAATAAAACAACTAGTGACCATCATCTTGTATATCTGGTCACTTTGTTTCTCATGTACATCTTATTTACTTCACCCTTGGTCTCATTGTAGGATGTTAGCATTACAGGTTTTATGCTTTTGCTGGTATGATCATCAATTGAGTCATCTGTAGGCATACTTGAAACTGCAAACAATTTAAGAGAAAAGGTAGCGTGCTGACCAAAACCAAACATTGATGATTTGATTTCCCTGTTTCACATTCACTAGCTCTGCTGGCAGACATCTTTTATCATCCAATAGGACAATATCTTTTTCTTTAAATTGGTATTTAAGTTCACATCTATAAACTGGTTGTAACCAGTTATATTTTGGCCAGTATATAGGGCTGTGCACCAATTGCTTAACAACTACTGCAAACTACTTTGTTTGAAAAGGCCCCTCAGGCTGCTTCTCTCATAAATTTCCAAATTATGGCAATATAAAGTTTAGCATTTGCCAGGGCATATACTTTAATCCCATATTTGCTGACTTTCATGGGATGTACTGCTTAAACTAGCATCTCCCATTAAGGGCTTCAAGCTTTTCACTGGTTGTTAACATATGCCCAAGATATAGCTTTTCTTACAGTTTTTAACAAAGTATGAAAATATTTCATGGATTACTGGGAATTTGTTCAAGCTCTTATTTTCCTGTCTTGTGGTTCTGTCATCAAAATGGAGGTAGTGAAGAAGGAATTTTAATTGTCTGAGATTTATTACAAGATGGAATTTTTCAACTCCTTTGCCACCTGTGCCCCAGAGAACTTATAGCATCATTCTATTTCCTTGGTAATCACCAGTCAGATGTAAAAAACCTAAGAATACCTTTAATTCACTACTGTCACTAACTTTTGTATATTTTTCTTTCAAATTTTCCTTTTACAGGTGCATGTATTGCTTTTTATATAGGAAAATAGCAGTCAACATTTCATCAGTTATAAATAGCTTCCAGCAGTCAATTGCAACTTTGTTATGTTGTGCTTGATGAATAACATCTGGCATTATAGTGAGCAAATTATGTGAATTGTTCTCCGTGTACCTCTGGGTTCAGGATGCTTTCCCATTTGTGTTTCTCTCCCTCTCTAAATAGAACAGAGTTATCTCTAAAAATAGGTGCATATTCTATGTCACTTTCCCCTGTTTTGGAATTTTCTTCTCTTCTCTTGGATGCCAACTCATCTCCATCAGCATCACTTGCTTCTTCAAATTGTTCGTCATTTTGTCCTTTGTTTATATCTTCCTTTTGTAATAAACTGAGAGCTATTTCTAATTCCTTAGGTTGTTTAATCAAACATCTTGCTAATTCCAGCCATTGTAAAAAGAATAGACAAGTTCAGTCATGTGGCCTCTAATGGATGCCCAATACTAAATTTTATAGCTTGTGTAACCGGAATAATGACCACTTATCATTGGCAACAATACATTGTCTGCCAAGATGATACTGAGATCAGCAGACTTTCAAAGGCAGATGCCAAAATCTGGTGCGGGAAAACCCTTGCTTTCTGCTTTTACTGGATGTACTGTGACCAATGGAGAGTTAACTCATCTTGACAGCTGATTTTATCTTTAAACATTTTTCTCTCCTCTTGCTACCTCATTCTTAACTTCATTTATTCTTTCAACTTGCTCATCATATATTTCTATCTGCAAATGCGTATACAATATCTGAAATATGACTTAATTTTGTGGTATTTGTGTGTGATGTATCTTTTTTTGAACATTTCTCATATTAATATAATATTAGCAGGTTTGTATTTAAATGAATGTATTTGTCACAGGAGGAGAAAGAAGTTGATATAGATTCATTCAGGAAGATCAAAGTTGAAGAATTTCATATACCAGTCACTGATGCAAGGTAAGTCATACTCTGTTTGTTACTAAATTTAATCTGCATGCTTTATCCTAATATTCAGCAAGCATAACATGAGAGGCTAAAAGCAAAAACTGTGAGGACAAGTACATTTTGAAGTGCTGTATAAAGATATTCTGATATAACTTTTGCCCATTTTAGTAAATCAAATGAGTACATTCTATATGTGATATTTTTACAACAGAACGGCTGAAGTATTATTTTCATAAAGAAGTTAAATTGCATTTTACATCTTGATAATTTTAAGAGAAGAGATGTAAGGTTGATATTGTTTTATGGTTAAGTGCAAAACAAAATGAAGATCCAGGTTAGTGATGCAGGTCAAGTGTCCCTTGGTGCTCAAGTACGTTGAGAATGTTAGGATGTTCAGCTACTGAGAGTTTTAGAACTTGATGAGCTATCGACTACATGAAACAGAATGCCTCACAATCTCAATTTTTAAAATGTCAAAATTGTTAAGATCTTAGGAATAGTGCTGTGAAAATACCATTACTCATTGACTGAAATAATCATTGAGTTATACCTATATCCCATGAGCATAAGTAAAAAAAAATTTAAGGCTGACTGGAATAGTAATGTAAGATTATTCATATTATTGGTAGCAGTTACTGCTGATTTTATTTAGAAAATTATTTTTTTGCCATTTGTTTTACTTCATAGAAAGAACCTTAATTTCTTTATGGTTATGGTAACATATTTGATTAGCAGGTGTGTTTAGTGGGTATAATATAATACAATTTTTATTCTATTATAAGTTCTATATCATAAATAGTACTTCAAGCTGAAAATTCCATGAAAGTAGTTATCATTACTAGACTAACAGTTAACAGTTAAAGAACTTCTACCAGAAGTTCTAGAAGTCCAAGCTGTCGCTATCTTCTGTTCATAGATTTTAAATAGCATACATTTAAATAAGCAGATAAGAATTGTGTAACATATTATTTCAACAACAAATTCACGCAGAAGTAATCCATCTGCCTACTGCCACCACTCATTAAGGCGCAGACTCATGAGCGGGATGTCTGGGGTTTAATTTCCATCAGGACCATCCTCCCTGACTAAGGTTTTTTCCGTTTTCCTCACTCATAAATGGCAAATGCCAGGGAGGTACTGTAAACGTATGCCTGGAACGCTTCCTGTAAAAAAAAGCCTTTTGCAATCTGTCATTTCATCTCATGTATCATCCATAATTGTCCACTGCCTATGGTGCCTCAGTAGTTAAAATGGGCATTAAACACTATTCAAAAAAAAAACTATCTAAAATTATCATGTCAGATACTTCAGTTTAAGACACATGTAGATGTGAAAGAGGCATTCAGGATGAGCACAAGGCCAAAATGTCCTCCTCTGTAATCTATCTTTGAGCTGAGTAACAAATACAGATTTAAATAGTTCCCTGTTATATAAGTGTGTCTGGGTAATATGCTAACAATTTACAAGTTAGAAATTGTATGAAACAGAAGAAATATGTAAACAGAACCAGCAACTGGTGAGACAGTACTGTAGTCATCGTAATCAAATATAAAAACTGTCTGTCAATCTGATCTCAAGGTTGGGACATCTACAGGGTAATGACATTTACATAGAAAGTTACTAGAGAGCAAAAATGCTTCGGGCTTTATTGCCATATATAAAGCATTAGATAACATTTAAAATTTTTCGGAGGTGTTCAGGAACAGCAAGGTATCTACATTTAATATACAGAACTTATGCATAATTCTTTTCTTAGCACATGAAATTTATATTCCTTTTCCTATCTATGTATTTGTGTTTCCCTTTGATTTTATTTTTAACCTTTTCAGAGTGATTGTACCCTTAAAATGTTAATAGAAATATATAAAAATATTGATACAAATCTGTTTTGCTGTACAGATAATGCATTGATTCACCAAGGGAAAATAGAGAGCTAGCTTTATAATATCCTGAAGAAATTATGAAATACTAGCAACTGTCAGTTTGAAGTGCTAATTGGAACTTGTACATTGAAGCAAATCAAATAATTAATATTATTGTATGTTTGAGACAAAGTACACACTCCTATTGGCTCCACTTGTTTTATATTTAGAACAAGTTTTTTTGGACATTAAAACATCAAGGCAAACTGGAATTTGAAATCTATAGAAAAAACATGCATGCAGACAATCACATTCAAGCTGGTGATTTTACCCCAAAACACATAAACATGCAATAATTATCTGCCTAATGTACAAATTCATTACCGTACCCATTTACAACAAAGAATACTTCAAAAAATACAAGCAAATAGAAAGAATAGTGATTAAAAATGGATTTAGCTAAGGAATGGTTTATAAAAAGTACAGAAGTTCAAAAGGCAAAAACTTAAAGAAACTGCAACACTTTCAGCAAAAAAAGGTCAGAAAATTTTTAAAAAATTCGATCATTGCTATGCACATTCGAGCTATGCACATATTTCAAAATATTCAAGGTTTTAATATTAAATTGGTACCAATAAACAGATTTAAGGGCAATATTAATTAAAGCGCTCTGGTGAAGAAGAAAAAATAAAAAGGTATTTACCAAATAAAATGTACAGAATGCAAAAAAATCTGTATTGGGAAATCAAGGAGAAACATAGGCACCTGGTTAAAAGAACATTTTAGTAATATAAAATACAACCAATGGGAGAAATCAGTATTGGCATCTTATTTCTGGGTCACAACATAGTATAAAAAGCTAAATTATTAAAGCCATCACAGGGATACACAGCAATGTGGGAGAAAATCCACATTTATAAATACAGAGGCCGATTAAGCCTATAATAGTAGTGCCCTTATCTAATGTATTTTGTGATTTGCAGAATTATTCCACAGTAAAGCATTTACAGTTATTTATCATTATTTCTTATATTTGCAATATGTATTTTATTATTATTTTTTTCCTTCATTTCAAATGTTCATTTTTATATTATGAAAAAAAAAAAAAAAGAAGGAAAAAACCTCTCAAGTCTGGAAAAAAAATAGTAACAAGCTTAATAAGATTAGCTTTAAATAGCAGGAATTTTCACAGTGAATTATAGAATCATTAATGCTCAATTATACAATGTAATATACACTGATGTGTACAAATGTCAATAAATTCAAATTAAAAATGGAAAATACAGAACTCAAAATTATGTAAATGCAAAGGTGAATACAGTTATCATAGTTTTCTATATATGGAAACTTGAAATACTTGAACTATTCTCTGATATCATTACCCCATATACAAGTTTTCATCATCTGACTCCTGCTGAACACAAGGTTTTCAATAAGTAACCATATTTTTGTGCACCTTACACACAAGCTTGTGATAAGTAGTACATGAATATTGTGTCTTTCTGTTTTCTTTTCTCGTGCAAAATAAACATCTCCCAGATTCCCGAAACTGGTTTGGATTTTGTAGCTGACTCTTCAGGCATTCCTCGTAACCTCCTAAACTGTGCTCCCAAGCTGCGAGACAAATTTTGCACAGCTAATCTGACCTTCATTTGATCCAGACAAAGTTGCTTTGCCAGAATCTGCAAAAACTCTCTTCTGAGCATGCTTTTCTGGGTGCTAGTCTGGAAAGCTATATAGCTGTTGAAACCACCAAAATTCATTAACATGGAAAAGAGAGCAAGAGGCCACCTATTTGTTTTCCTTGATATGAAATATGCAGCATTCCTCTCATCCATTGTATCAATGTCTCCCTTGGTGAGATTTTAAAATGTTAGCATCCAGCTAACATTCTATAAAATCAGAAAAATGCATTGATAAGAGCAGAATAACCACATGATTTTTCTTTTGGTACCTATGACAAGAATGTAATCTTTTCACGTGAACCAAAAAGACTACTGCATTCTTCATGATGTTTTCCTTTAGTGAAAACCACAGGCATTTCCCGTGAAACAGTAATCCAGAACAGATGAACAAACACACAATGTTGTAACAGATGCCTAATAATGGAAGTTAAAAAGGCAGCTAAACAAAGAAGAAACTGCTTTCAATTGTTGGCAGTATATACTATTCACAACTGTTTTCTAGTGCAGAACAAAATTCCATGTGTGACCAACATAGGTTTAATGAACTTAGACACTTACGGGTATTAAAGCATAAACTTGAGATCATCACAGCTCCATCAGAGTAGAATATGCATCTCCAAGGGAACAGCTTAATTATCCAGCAGTTAGCTGAGGAAGCAGATGATGGTCTGAGAAACATGTTCTAAATATAAAACAAGTGAACTCAATAAAAGTGTGTAGTTTGACTGATTCATATAGCAGTATTAACTGTCAGTTAGTTTTCGAAAGAACATACCAAATCAATCAATATCCACACTATCTATGGCATGCTTGACAAGATTTAAATGGGAGTTCCAGACCTGACAAAGTGTTTGATAAAGTAGACTTAATGTTCTTCCTAATAAACTTAACTAAATGTGGGATCAGAGGCTTAACTAGTTCAGAAACTACTGAGATAAAAGAACACACATAATGAGAAAAAAATTGGAATGTATTAAATTTACAGAAAGGAACATTCCTCAGTGCAAGGAGCTATTTTAGGTCCCATGTTATTTTTATACATAATAAAAATGTTATTTTTTATACATAAATAACTTACCATTACACCTTAAAGCTTTTCCAAAAGTAAATAATACGCTTTTGGCGATAAACATATTTATTACTGGAAAAGAAAATAACACAGGGCATTTGACTGTGTTATTATAATAATAATAATAATAATAATGTTCATTATAACAAATTAAACATTAATGAAGAACAAACAGTAGCAGTCAACATTCAGCATAAAAAAAAAAAACTGGAAAACTCCAACATCAAACTGGGGTTCAGATTGATGAGCTATATCTCTGAAGCTAAATGTTAAGACTGGGACAAACAATACAAAATATAAATGTGACAAGTAGCAATTGTAACCTAGTGTATCATATAAAGTGCTTAAAATTACAGTTTTACACTTTCACTCTTTACAAGACATAATACTTTGGGGTAGTTCTGTTGAACATTAATCCTTATTTAATATACTCATATCACAGACATTAATAATTTTTAATGCATTTAATTATTTGATAAATTTATGGAAGTATGAGTGTCAATTTATATATTTTACATGCCACTATGTTTAGCAGCTATACACTGAAGTTAACAATAAAGGCTTATACCAAAAATAAGCTATTTTTTCCTCAGATTTTACTGCTTTTCCACAGTTTGTGCACAACTGTGCTCGCTGCTCTTTGCAGAATGTCTCAACAAAAATTGCAGAAAGTGGTTGTCATTCACCTCTTTTTCGAAGGACATGTGTCACAGATAGTCCTCCTTTTAGTTTTTGATGGTCCTGCTTTCTTTCCCAATAATGGAATGAATAGTACTGCTGGTTGAACAGACTTTTACATTTCTTAATCAAAATTAGTATTATTTGATAGATTAATAATGAATAAATAGAAGAGAGTTTTCAAACCATAAATTTCTCTAATTAGTGAAATGTCTTTATATTATTATATCTTGTGAGATTTGTAATCATGTGCATTTTACTGACTTGTATCATATTATGATTTTCCCAGTCATGAGGCATGTATGTATTAATGTATTAATTTGTATTTTTATTTTCTTTTAAGTATATATATATATATACATATACAGTACATATTATTTTTATATCTCTTGATAAATAATATCTGTAACTGAGGACTTGGATGTAACAACAGCATAAATTGGCTAATGGTTTGTACCAAAAGTGATATTAAAGTTTAAATCTTAATAGCTTGACAGAAGTTTCGAAGGAAGTAGTAATTTTCCTTTTAATGCCCTTATTTATTCAGTAATTTTTCAGAAAGAGCTGCTGTATTATTTCCATAATTTATTTTAAGAAATTATTAAATATGATATTGTAGACAACTGGTATCTTGATCACACTGATGAATTTGTTTCATATTTAGTTCTGTGTAGTCTGGAAAATGTTACGATAATATTTCAAAATGTATTCATTTATTGATAAAATCTAGCATTTCAAATTATATTAATCTTTTATACTTTAACAATATCTAACTCTACCTCTTGTTTGTTTATATTCTAATAATAATAATATCATCTTCAAGGCATAAGATGATGAATAAGAAAGAAGAAAGAAAAAAATGGAAAAAACTCTCAAGTCTGGAAAAACAAATAGTAACAAGCTTAATAAATCTCGCTTTAAATAGCAGGAATTTTCACAGTGAATTACAGAAACTTTTGCAATGTTATGAGGAAATTTCTGAAATCAAACAATCAGACATTTACAAAATCAGTTTGCAAAGACTGCAGTATGAAATATGAATATAGAAATAGAAAAAATGAAAAGAAACATTGCCCTACAGTTTAAGGGAACAAATGAGAAATGTAAAATATAAACATATGGGGAAATTGGCAATAGAAAATTTCTAGCAACAAACCATGAACCAAAACTTTTAAAAGCTCTTTAAAAGCCCATATAATTAACTTATGGGAAAATATATTCAAACAAGGAAATTGAAATTTATTGTATATTTACCTTCACTATACAAGTTCTAGTTAGCATGTTAAGTTAATCCTTTTCCTTATGTGTGCCAATCTAGTTAGTTTCCTGCAATCAGCTGAAAGCTGCCAGAGGTCTTCCTCACTTGTAAAATGCTATGTCTTTAAAAGCACAAATGCACGACTTTGAAAATTTGCTTCTATAAATTCAAAAAAAGCAAATAGCATTATAAAACTTTCCATATAGTAAGTGCATATTGCACAAAATTGATTAAGTAACATAAAATATAATAACTTTAAAATAACCTCATTGTTCAGCCAATATTAAATATTTTCAAAAGATAAATATGGTTTTCATGCTTTGGTTTAATTGTCAATTTTAAAATTAAAATATATAATAAACTTAAGTGTTCATGATGATAGGGTATTCGTTTATGAATAAAATGGCATATAACAAGATATGCAAACTGGTCTGTTGTGACTATTCATTTTAAAAAGTTAAACATGGTAGGAAAAGAGCGGAACTAGTTAATTGTATTCACTGATACAAGCAGCAGTTAAGATTTATCATCAGATGAAATATTTTATTTTATACTGTGCGATGTTTCAAAACACTTTTAATACACTCAGATTTACTTAAATATGTGTGCTTTAATGTTCAACACTAACATTAATATTTTGTCTAGTATTTATAATGTAATACAAATAAGAAAAACATGCAGAAGTGAAATATATCTAGGCCTAACACAAAACAAAGAAAACGTTTTCACTAACAGTATACTCCACATGTTATTTATATTTGCCTTAAAATTGGTAAGTTTTTAATTGCTACACTTATATTGTGGTACACATTTAGCATGCAACTCTTGATCACTCTGAAAGCACATTGTATGCAACCTCGTTCTCTGTTGTGTGGAGTGTGGAGTGATGCATCGTCTTTCTAATTTTCTTGGCAGAATTTTCACACCCCACACCAAACTGAAATGTTCTTGAGATTCAAGGTTTCATCATCACTATTTGCATGATTGGAAACTTTAGTGTTAGTTAACTGAAATTATTAATTGGAACATTGCTGGTGAAGCTAATCGTGTATTCAGATCATTGTGTGATTGAGACGAACTAACACTCTTTTGCTCAACTTGTTTAAAATGTGTAGAACTGGTTTCACGAAACCTTCGTCCGCATTCTCAGCCCATTGTTGACTAGAAGAAAAAATTGTTACACTGTGGGAATGTGTAATCTGCTCTGATGGAGGTATGATGAACTAAAAGTTTATGTTTTCATCCCCGGTAATGTCGAAGTTCATTAAACTCTTTTATGTTGTGGTTTTCTGTCCAGAAATGAGATGCCACTGCTGATTTCTCCAACTGCTTATATTTTATGTTCCTGAAATGTTCTTTTAACCATGTGGCTATATTTCTTTTTGTTTTTCCAATGTAAATTTTTTCACATTCTGCGCAACTTATTTTATAATTACCTCTTTTTCGCCAGGTGGAATACTGTCATTAACATTGTGAATCAGGAGATCTTTAACATTAAATCTGTTTACAGGTGCAAACCTGATACTAAAATATAAAAATTAAAATTATTTTTTTTTAAATCTACAAGTCCTCCACAGAAACAGTTTTTCCTACATATATTTATAATTTGACTCTGCCATCTTCAAAAGTGCAACAACTGATTTTACTATCGATTTGTTGAAATCATAAGATTACTTTTCAGTAGAGACACCGAGAATGTGTTTCTTGTATCAGTTCATTTGTTTGACTTCAAGGAGAAAAGGCATTCAACAAAAGTATTTGAACATGGAATATCCAGTATAAAGGACACCAGTTTTTTCAGTCATTAAGTTTCTGTCCTGTAGTTAGTTTAGCAAACACTATCTTCTATTTCTATGATACATCTTCTGTACTCTCTCTAATCCAGAAGGGATGTTTTTGACAATGCAAAATTCTTCATATAGCTGTTCCATATTGATTTGTTGAGTTAACTGCAGGCATTCTCATGGAGAGAAATCTCATATTTCTCTTCAAACTTAGTACCTGTAGGTTTGTTGCAGCATTGCCCTTGGAAAAATTAGGTCAAGAAATCTGGTGGCTTCATAATAAAATTGCATAAGACTATTCTGCAAATTAGGTTTTATCTGATGGCGATATAGCATTTTTTATGCCCTTCTTACTGTAAAGCCAAAAAACTTGTCATCTTTCCTATGCTCTAGGTTCTTCTTTAGTAAGAATATTGCATCTTATGCTTCATTAAAAAAAGGTGTCCATTTCCAAGATATTAATGCATTCAGCAAACATTTTCATAGCATTGCTTAAGTATAGAAGATAGATCTCAAACAATACATTCATCATGTCATCTTCTGTGCCAACACTTGTGTAACACCTTACAGCAGTCCTCTGGGAAATATTTTAAGTAACTCCTGATGGCAGGCCAGTTGCAAAACAGCATTTCCACTGCTGGTTGCATTGAAGCCATCAAGTTGTAGCATATCATAGAATATCCTTTCAATGAATTCCACAATTTGAAAATACTCCTGCAGTTCTTCCTGGCACTTTATAAACATTATAAACCTGTTAACATTATTAATATCTGTGTCAAGGGTTATTAGCTCGCCTCATGGTACTGTGGGATATGGTTCATGAGTTTCTAGCCTAATAATGTTTTTGGTGAGCAATGGAATAAAAATACAGATATCCATTTTCAACTAATCTTTTTTTACTTCAATACATTTATGTCCTTAGATAAAGATTTCAATATCCCAGTTTGAAACTTTGTTTGCAAAATGCTGGAAACAGCATCCTTCACCTCAATATCATTAGTAGATCTCCACTATCAAAGGTCAGATTTCAGTTTTAAAAAGAGGTAATAATTCCTACAGCCAATGTTTGGACTCTATGTTGAATGATCTAGTTACTGGAAGTCACAGCAGCCTTGTAGACTGGTGAATTGCTGTGCAGCACAAGTTTCTTGGCTTAGCATTTCATGTCTCTTTTCCTTGACGGTACCATGCAATTAATGCAGTAGCTCAGCATACTTCCCAGTTACGATTGTGTTCCTTTCTTTCAAGTCTATTGTCAAAATTTCTCTGCATTCCGATAAATGGTTGCCATGAATGTCTTCATGGTATGTGTAACCTTCTATGTACTAAGGGTGCATCACTATTCTGTTACTCCAGTGATTCTGTTTTACTATTCTGTTACTCCATTGATTCTGTTTTTAAAAGAGGTCATAGTAGAGGTCCATAATTTTGTACTCTATGATGATGGATTTAAATATTGCTCTTTCGTTACTAAAAAATTTCTGACATCATTCCACACACTTGCATGATATTGAGAATTTGGGCAAATATTTATGAGGGATGTGAAGCACAGTTTTAGAAAGCCTCCAACCATGTAGCTACTTCTTTTTCTTAAAATGCCTGTCAATGAAAATTCTTCTTCAACAAGGGAGATGTTGCCTTGTGGCAGTAAATCCACTGGGTTCCCTTTACAAGGGTCATCTTCAAAATTTTCTCTGCCCAAACAAAATCATTTTGGACATTCCTTCATTGCACAATGTGAAAGGGAAGCCTAATGTTAATTATGCACCAATTTGAAAACCAATTTCTGTTTTTCATAATTCTCATTAGTGTTGTCTGCAGTAAAATTTGATAAAGGTAGACTGTTTTCAAAATATCTCTATATAATAAATTGATATATTAACCTTAGATGACATGCAGCTTTCACAGCATTGATTACTTAATAAGGCTATAAAATTAGAACAATTTCCAAATGTACATCAGTTTCTAATGAAGACCACAGATTTAGAATGGCAGAAAACTGAATTTTCATTATTCTAATGAAGTTGGTAACTCAAGAAACTTTATTATATATTCACTTTGCCGCCTCATTACCACTGCCATAGAAGTCCAACAGCATTTAAGCGCTATCTGTGAATGTAAATTACTTCACAAACATAGAACATTTTTTATGATGTGTCATCTATGGTTGCTGTTGAAAAGAAGTGCTCTTTTATAACCAGTTCATTGAGTAGGGTTTTTTAAACATTTTGAACCTAAAACATCCTTCACCAAACTTTTGGGTTTTTATTCATCCACATGAAATGACTAGCAATGTTGGAACCTCCAAAAACATGAGAAATTAACTCATTGGAACAATCCAAGGAGGCATAACTCAGATTATAGAGGGTAAAAAAATGGTTATATTAAATGAGTCTAAATAAATAAATATAAAGGTAACTTATCTGCCAGGAATTTAGGGGTGTTTGTCAGGAAAAATGTGATGTTACTTCTTGCATTTAAGAACGTCCTCTTTTCCTTGCTATTAATTTATTCTAAATATTGGTTAGTTGCTAGTGGCCATTGGGGATGCTGATATTTATAATTTTTTACGTAGCTTCACAATAAAGAGCTTCCAGATTATTTTTCATTAGTTGCTGTCAAGTTGGCTGCATGTCAATAGATGTTCTTTGTTTAGGGTAGTATTCCCATCCTTAACAATGGGCACTAGCTGTCTTTGATTAATTTCATCCTGAAGAGATGTCGTGCCCAACAAATAAGTGGAATTAGGCAATTCCAATTTTTCTTGGTTTCAATGATGTTTAAAAGTCTTTAGACCATCATATGATTGGTTTTCTTCAAGTTTTTGTTTTATATTATGTTATTGCTTATTAATCTTTTTATGAGTTTTAATTTTATGGTAACTCTGATTTTGTAAGTATCAGCAATCTCATTCCCCTTACTCCAACATGGTTCAGGATCCAGTGTAAAATTATTTCTGTATTTCTGATCTGGATTGTATGATATAGTTTTATTTCATTTATACTGTATGTTGGTGGGTAACTGTTATTCATTATACTTTGTTGTGCTGCTGTAAAGTCACTTAAGGTAACACCCTTTTATTTAACCTCAACTCATGTATTCACATTTCTTACACTATACTCCATTCACTTACATAAAAGTAAGATAAGTTTCGGGAGAATCACTCCCATCTTCAGTTGCTCACTGAACCTCAGCTACTCGAAACTATAGCTGGACAAACGGATGTTTCTGTGGTGGCCTCTGTTGGTTGAAGTAGGAAGTCGCTGAGCTCATCTATGGGAGGAAACTCGATATTCATTAGGTTTTTCATATTAAAAAATAGAAATTTGAAATTCATTAGGTTTTTTCATATTAAAAAATAGAAAAAACCTAATGAATTTCGAGTTTCCTCCCATAGATGAGCTCAGCAACTTCCTACTTCAACCAACAGAGGCCACCACAGAAACATTCGTTTGTCCAGTCATAGTTTCGAGTAGCAGAGGTTCAGTGAGCAACTGAAGATGGGAGAGATTCTCCCGAAATGCATCTTACTTTTATGTAAGTGAATAGAGTATAGTGTAAGAAATGTAAATACATGAGTTGAGATTAGATTGCCACTCCATTGTCAACAGCTTCGTAAGTACAATATTTACCCTTTTATTTGTTAGGTCTGTATTGTTTCTTAATCTATGTTAATGAAAAATTGGTGTCAGTACTAAATATTAATTATATAATTAAGAAAATAAACAAGTTGAAAATGAAAATAAGTGCGTGATTAAACCAACATTTCCTTACTACAACATTGTTTTACTCTTTTGAATATTTTACCAGTAACATTGTTTCCATTAAGTTGTTAATTGGAACATTGCACAGTGATGCTAATTATATATTAAGGTCATTGTGTGATTGATCATTGCCTACTTGTTAAATAAGTAAGTGGAGTAAAAGAGTGTTAGTTGGACTCAATCACACAATGATTTTAATATTCTTTCCATGTTTCACATGGCAATTTTTGTAGTATTTCTACTTTGCTTTGCAATGCCTCCTTTTTATCATTTGGAATCCATCTTCATCCTCTGTGCTGTTATATTTTGGCTTGAGCCCTTCATTAAACTCTGAACTTGTCCTTAATTGTAAAGTATGATTTCAATTCATCAGAAGACATTTATTCTATCACTGGAATCGTAATCATCAGCTAAGCCATACTAGACTTTCTTGACATATATGTTCCACTAGTCATTGGATGCAACAGCAGAGTATTATGAACCAAAACATCCTACCCCATAGTAGGAGTGTGAAATATTAAACAGACTTGATGACATAAGTCAATGAGGTTTATAGATTACGGTGTTAATGCTTATACAAAAATAGAATGCTCTTGTTGCACCTAAGTCCTCATTTGATGTTTGCTGTCACTGTATATAATTAGTGAAAGCATAAATTGCATCTAATCTAACCTAATCATATTTCAGGCTTTATAAGGAACAACTGTCTAGCTGTTCAGAAAATTCCTCTAGTACTTTTATTCAAGTTATACAGGATTACAAAGACAACTCAAAAAAGCAGAAATTCTCCTGTGAAGTTAACAGTACTGCTTTCACCACCTCTTCACCAATAAAAGAGATTGTATCAATTTGTGAACATAAAATAAGTAATTTGAAGCGTAAGAGCAAGAAAATACGTAAATGTGAAATTTGTGGAAAGGGATTTACTGATGGATCTACCTTGAATAGACATCTTTTGATTCATGAGGGCAAGAGAAAATATAAATGTGAAGTTTGTGGAAAAAGCTTTATCCAAGCACCTAATTTGAAGAGGCATCTCTTAATTCACGAAGGAAAGAAGCCACATAAATGTGAACTTTGTGGCAAGTGCTTTACGCAGGCATCCTCCTTAAAGTTGCATCTTTTGATTCATGAGCATAAGAAACCACATAAATGTGAAGTTTGTGGGAAGAGCTTTACCCAAACTTCTACCTTGAAGTTGCATCATTTGATTCATGAGGGCAAGAAACCACATAAATGTGAAGTTTGTGGAAAGAACTTTACCCTATCATCTACCTTAAAGTTGCATCTTTTAGTTCATGAAGGAAGGAAGTCACATAAGTGCAAAATCTGTGAGAAGACCTTTACTTATGCATCTAATTTAAAAAGACATCTTTTGATTCATGAGGGTAAGAAACCACATAAGTGCGAAATCTGTGGGAAGAAATTTACTTATGCATCTAATTTAAAGAGACATGTTTTAATTCATGAGAGTAAGAAGCCACTTAAATGTGAAACTTGTGGGAAGAACTTTATTCATGCAGCTAATTTAAAGAAACATAATTTGATTCATGAGTGCAAGAAGCTACATAATAATAATTTTACCTTGGTATCTACCTTAAGGAACTATCTCTTGATTCATAAGTGAAGGAAAAATATAAACTGAAATTTTGTGCAATGGTTGTGCCCAGTAATTTAAAAAATAATGCATTTTTATTTATGAGGTCTAGATATGAAAAGGTGTTAAAAGAAGCTTTATTCAGAAGAAACATCATTTAATTCATTAATGTAAGAACTTTTATAAGAAAACATTACAAAGTCTTTAAGATAGGTCTCTTACAAGTCAACACATTTTAATGGTGATTAAAATACATAATGTCATGATTGATATATTTCTTTCATAGCTTTAGCATTTCTTGAAAATGCCTAGAGTGTTCATTAGAAAAATTTATATCATTTTGCTTTTAAAATCAATAGAAATTTGTTGGTCATTCTTTTAAGTGCTATTGAAGTTATATTTCTTTTCATGGAAATTCTTGAAGGATGAAATCTATAAATAAAGAGTTCGAAAAAATGAACATTTGAGTTAATTAGAAAAGTCTAGCTCACCTCTAAAGTAACCAACAGTGTAGTTCATATTAAATATGTATTACAATAAAGCTGACCAAAATGCACAAGCTCAGAAATTTAATTATTATTTAATATAAAATAATATGTAAAAAGTAAATTAATTACCTGTTTCTTTGGTAGGCTAATTAATGTAATAAACTATCTTATGATTTATGAGGGCAAAAAGTATCAATAACTCTTATTAATTTTGTCTTTTGAATTAAACTATGTCACATTTATATATAACATACCTGTTTATTCAAGGTGAAATTTACCAATATACAATTATAGAGAAGTATTTGCTGTATGAAACAAATATACTGACAGAAATTAATATTGTTTGTAGTGATAGTAAGTGGTATCAGTAGTAGTAGGAGTGTAATAATAGAACCAAATATTACAGTCATTGTATTATTGTGAAATGTCATGCTTATTCAAGGTATTACAATGGAGTGGACCATTTATAAAGACCCCTGTGACCTGAATGAATAACAAAATATTAATATACCAGTTGTAAATGAAAGATAATTGTTGGCAAAAATATTTACTTACTTTATGTGTTCAAAAGGCTCCCCCTCATCTTGAAGATGCATTTATGCTTGGTTAACCAAGTTGTTTCATTACACATATCAATATCCCCAAGGTAATTTTTTTTTTTGTGGGTGTCATGGGTGATCAGATAACCTGTATCATTCTAGTTCTGTTTTTATCAACTTTTCTTTGAAATAACCGTATAGGGAGTAATGCACTGACATTAGGGGGACACTCAACACCTGAAATGAAAATTGGGATCACATTGGTAATTTTTTTTCTTTATGAAAATAGCATCTGCTTTTAGATTTCAAAGTAATTTTGCAAAGTTTAAGATGGAAATGGATTGAAAATATGTTTTATCTGAGTGTAAAGGAACGTGGAACCTTAGAAAATGCCATGTTGTAATCTGAGGTAAGTTTTGTAAGTAAAGACAAATACATGGACTAAAACTTACTTACATCTCCAGGAACTCAACATTTATGATAAAGAAACATAATTTAAAAGAAGACGTGTAAATCATATATCCAAAAGACAGGACACTAGTCTCAGAAATATAGTAAAAGAATGGAAACTGAGAAAATTAGCAATCAAGGAAAAGCTGCTGAAAGTTTGAAGGAGGCGACTATTGTCAAACTTACTAATTATATGGGAGCCATAGTTGAAAATGTACCTGATGTGAAAAAAATGAAGGATGCAGTACTCCATGAGCACTGATAAACCACCAAAACACTTCAAATACTCTTCTGGGAATGGTGTTTATATAAAGCAGCCAAATCTAAGAGCGAGACACCAAAATCCCACAAGACAGAGGTCTATTGTAAGCAAAATAATTCCATTATACCAGAGACTGGCCTCAAATTCAATTTTTATCATAATGCATTACTGGCAAAACACAAAATGCCAATGTAATCTCCATGGCATCATCTGAAGTAAGTGCTCAAAAGAGATATTTGATATTTGTTTCCAAAAAAGAAAATTATTTTGGCTGTAACAGAAGCTGTTTCGTTAGTAAATCAAGGGCAATATCACAAAGAACTAACCAGGATTCCTGAAAGTTCTCCATTGCTTGGAATTGCATAGAATATGAGCAGGCAATGAAACCAACATGGACTGAAACAGCATCCTTGCTGAAGGAGAAACCAAGAAGTACAACCATTGTGTCAAAGTACACACAGAGGAAGCAAAGAAACGGAGGGAAGGGGAATCATATGGATCAGCTGCATTTTATATGGTAAGTAGGTTGTAGAATGTTTGTAAAATCTTTATGCCTGTTTTCTCCAGTTTCTCAATTTAACGTATTCAAAGCATACTTTCTAATAATAAATATGAACCAATTTCAACAAAACTTTAGGTTGTATGCAGACTTACAGTATCAACATATTTGTGTATGGAAATTATTATAGTAGTACTACATTTAGGTATTCATTTTTTAAACTAAACTCCATTCACTTATACAAAAGAAAGGCACGTTTCTGGAGAATCTCTCCCATCTTCAGTTGCTCACTGAACCGCGTTACTTGAAACTTGAGTAATGGCGGTTCAGTAAGCAACTGAAGATGGGAGAGATTTTCCAGAAATGCATCTTATTTTTGTGTAAGTGAATGGAGTTTAGTGTAAAAAATTAATACCTAAGTTTAGGTTATATTGCCATCCATAGTCAACAGCTTCATAGTACAATATTTATAGTACTACATTGCTCAAAACAATTGGAGGGACAAAAATTTGAACATTTTTATTGCTGCTGTAGTTGGGTTTAGGTTGGTAAATATTTTTTTTATTGTTTATTAAACAATAGTGTGTATCTTGTTTATTTCTGATTTCACACAAGGGTACTGTAAGCCAAAATTGAAGACAATGTTGTAAACTAAAGTGGAAACTCCTGCAGTTTTCAATTTTGTACATAAAGGAAAACTTCATTATATGTTATGACCTCCATGCTCCTGAATTATGGCCTCACATCTTTGAGGCAAGCTCTTGATCAGTTTATGCACCTCCTCTTGTGGGATATTTCCCCATTCTTTGATAAGGACATCTGCAATCTGTTGAGTCTGAAGGGGCTATAGGACTGTTTCAAACTCGGAGCTAAACCCATAAGTGCTCAATGGAGTTTAAAGTCAGATTCCCAGCAGTCCATTGTTTGAATCTGGAGTTCCTGTAGGGTGGCTGTGGTGGCTCTTGCTGCAAAACAAACTGGGACTCCATTTTGACTGCAATAGATATAACGTGCTCTAGTACCATTTCACCAATGTGCTTGGCAGTATTATATCTGTTTCTCACCATCAAATAGTGATGCCACTCTACACCATGACTGGCCCACCACCAAATCTGTCCCTTTCCTGGCTGCTGTTTCTGTAAAACATTCACCATGGTGACAATACACACGCAGGCTTCTATCACATTGTGTTAAATAAAAATGAGATTCATTTGTAAACAGCACATTGTGCTGGTGACAAAGTTGCCATTTCCAGTGATCCTGCACAATTCTCAATTGGGTTTTCTTGTGCACAGGCATTAATCTCTTGGGCTTTATGAAGTCTTTGTTAAAATTAAAACAAAGACCACGGCAAAACAGCCTGAAACTTTTTAATTTTAACAGTATGAACACCGACCCCAAAAGCTTAAGATATGTTATGAGATCTTTGTGGTCTTAAACCTGCTGTCTTCTAAGTCTGTTTCTTATTGTTTGGTCACTGACTTTTGCATCGGTTGCCACCCTCAAATCATTTTTCTGAACCTGAGCCAAAGAGCACAGTTGAACTATATATTGGTCTTCTCAGGCTGATATTTTACGTTTTTGACCCTGGCCTGGTTTCATAGACCTAAAGAAGTTCAGTTTCTGTGAAATGCTTCCATGTTCCTACTAATAACAGATTTAGCCACATTAAGCTCAGCAGCTATTTCACAAATAGTCCAACCTTCCTGCAGCAATGTGACCATTTGAACAGTTTCTACTTCATGTTCCTCATGTGGTACTTCATTGTGAATGAATACATAAATGTTATCAAAGAATGAAAGGTGGAACCTTCAACTATAGGCACTAGATATTAGTTTCAAACAATGCTAATCTTTGAATATCACTTTAGTTTTTAATATAATATAGGTAAACAAATGTGCAAATGTTAATAAAAGTTTAAAACCTTCTGTAAAATATTTACCATCCTAAACCCAACTAAGGGAGAATACATATGTTCAAACTTTTGTCCCTGTAATTGTTTTGAGCAATGCAGTACCATAAATAAAATTTGTTAAAATGCATCGTATTAAAAATAATTTCTCAGAAATTAATAAAGTGAGATCAGAATGAATGCACACTATTTTGTGCTCATGTATTTTTTTTTCAAGTGATATAAAGAAACTGCTTATAAATTTTAAATGGAGTAAAAAGTTGGTTTTTAAAAGTAGAATGATAAAAAAATATTTTTTTTATCTAAAACTACTGAACCAAATTTCACGAGATTTTAGCTACATATTTATAAACAAGGTGTCCCAGAATTCAATCACACAAATTGCCAGGATTGTGGAGGGGTCCTAAATAACCATTTTGATATAGGAAACTTATTATCTCTTTTGTAAACTTTCAAAGTTATTTTTCCGAAATTGGACATCAGAGCTGATTCGTCAGTATAACATAAGTGTGTGTATCAGATTTTCATTCAGAATGTTCATGTGTTGCCCAAGTAATTGGAAAAGGGTAGTATTAATTCACAGTACATGGGAAGTTGAAGGCTTTGCTACTTCTGTAAAATCATTCATTCATTCTGGAGGTATGCACTCCACAGATAACAGTTCACTAGTGCTGTAAAGTTGCGCATAAGTACCTAGCATATCGCACTTGAGTGGTAAATGGCCATTTTCTGCTCTGTGTATAAAATGCAACAGATTGTTTACAGTTGCTTTTAATCATGGCTAATGCATTTTCATTTACCGAGCTTGCTGATATGCATTTGATTTATGGGGAAGCAAAAGGACACACATCTGTAGCTCCACAGATGTACAAGAATAGATTTCCACACATATATCATCCTTACTGCTCAACCTTCCAAAATGTCCATTTTCATTGCCAAAAACTAGATCTTGTGTATGTATTGTGTATGGAACTAGTGCCGATGCAAACCAAAGATTTTGTACTCCCAGCCTTTGAAAAAGAGGTGCTTACCTGGATTTGGGCAGAACCTTCCATCAATACCTAAGCAATTGCCAAGCCCTTGAATACAAACAAATCTAGTATGCATCTACAGGAAGAATGACTCTATCCCTATCATCTGCTTAATTTGTAGGCATTGGGGTTAGTGGACTTCAGTCCCATACTAGAGTTCTGCAGGTGGGCCTTGGAGTAGCAGAATGAACAGCCTGATTTCTGAACCATAGGATGTCATGTGTGGAGCATTGCTAGCTGGTTATCAGCATAGATTCAGGAGCATCAAAATGTGGGTGGGCATTATGTCAATTGAGCTGCATCTATTTCCTACACAGTTAATCTGGCACCTGTATCTTCAGTTCCTAACCCATGTTTTGCCTGTGTTTTTGGAAGGTGTCCCTCTGAACATCCAACATCAGCAACATGATGAAGCTCTTACCCATTTCAGCGTGGAAGTACTAGATTATCTCAATGGTTTCCTTCCTGGGCAGTGGATTGAAAGAAGTTGTTCTGTAAATTGGTCATCACATTCTCTAGATCTCATTCCCCTATATTTTTTATGGGTACATCTTAAGAGACTCGTGTATGTAACATCAGTTGATACTGATGAACAGTTACTAGCATGGATCCTGGGTGCAAATGATTAGGTTTGTAGCACTCTAGATCTTTTTGAGAGGGTGCAAGGATCATTTGTTTGCAATGCAGGTATGTTGCGAGCCCTCAGAAGAAGCAATATCTCTGGTAATCTTTATTTTATTTTTTGTACTTTAAATACCTTTTTTTCTCAATCCTCCAATTTTCTTTTATTTCATTTTCACACAGCAACTTAATTTTTCTTAGGATTTTGTTTCATTCAGGCACATTTTTCCTTTGCTCTGAAGAAAGCTAAATATTTTTCCCTTAAAGTGTTACGATGTTTACCATCATTAGCTAGAGTGGAAGAAACATCTGTAAATTTTGAAATACATTTGCACATACTGTACTATATGTACATCACGTTTTTAAGGTGATAAGACACTTGGGTAATAGCTTGTAAGTTTTGAGTTACTTTGTTATTAAACTGATTGTAATTTATTTTGCATAGTTTGTTGGAGTGAATGAGCGATTCTGAACAACAAAACAAATGGTAACTACAACTAAAAAAGGAAAAAAAAAAGTTATGGAGGTTTGAACTTCCTCCTCCAACACTGACATTTTATGGTGATGTACCTAGGATCCTTTAACCACAGCACTATTCAAGGACAGTAACTTGAGTAAGAGTGGCATCTGTCCTTTTTCCCCACCTCCTGTGGAGGTTTAATCAGTGGCATGCCTACCATTAACAGATATTATGCTATGCATGGAATTAAGAAACCACAGACCATATTTTCTTTATTTCAAAAGGCTTATCTAGGACCTCCAACCATTGCAATTTGGGTGGTTGAATTCTGGGACATCCATTATACAACTAAAAATTTCATAAAATTTCATCCATTAAGAAAAAAGTTCTTCCAAGATGTTCAGTGGCCCCTTAACTCTGGAAACTGGGGAACAGTTAATATGTCCAATATCATTGTCCCATCCTTCTTATGTATGACTATTTCATAGTTTGTAAATCAATAATTATTCATAAATACATACTAACAGCTCACATGGTGTGCCAAAAGTGTACATGTTAATAAAAAGAAAGGGGACCAAGAGTGATAACAATGGTTATTGTTTAAGGGCTTGGAAACTGTATAGTGCATACAACTAAATGTGGACTAAGTTGAAAAAGACTATATCAACCTTGTTTTGTAAGGAAACAATATCATTCTCAGTCTTTATTAATTAGCCTACCTACAATAGACTAGCTTGAAGATAATCAGAAAATGAAGGAGGAAAACAGAAATAGTAACATAATAATCTTTGTTGTCAGATATAAATGAAGTTGAAGGATGTGCCAAAAGCTTTTGACTTATTAAACCATGGAATTCTTTTTAAACACTAACCATATGTGGTATCAAAGGGATATTCCTTAATGTTTCAGAACATAGAGGTGAAGGGAAACAAGTAGTATTTCATTTATTTTTTTAAGATTTCCAAAAGTAAGTTTATGCTTTTTCCAATGACATTTCCAGTCATTATTGGAAAATAAAATGTTATGGTACTTGAAAAATGAATAATATGGAGCAATTAAATTTTACTAAAACAAAGGTAACTTTCAACTTTTGGAATATAAAAGAATACAATGGAAATGTCTGATATTTATTAGAGCTCAAATTGTAAATAAGTCTCTTAAACTCAATTCTTAGACTATGGATAAAAAACAAAACTTAAGGTGGAACAAACAAAAACTTAAGGTTAATTTAAGTGGATGAGCTATGTTTTATACATATTAATACCTGATATATGTAATTTGGAATATTTAAAATTTTGCCATTTTCCTTTTTCATTAATAGGTATTATATTTCATAGCACTAAGTAGCAACTCTGTTAACAATAATGACATATTTATGCCATAAGCCAAGAATTTAAGCTTCTTTTTAAGGATTATCATAATAGAAAGCCACAAGACCATTTTAAGCAGTTAACACACTGATTTTATCATGTTTGCTTATTTAAGAATTACTGGTACGTATGAAGAACCAGACTAGGGAACCTAGTAAATTGTGCTGAAATCCAGTCTAATAGTAATAATTCCATATACAAAAATTTAGAACAATTTTTGTTAGTAGATTTATAATGGAAACATATAAGTATCTGCACTAAAATCCTTGCTATTTGGTTGAGAAATATTGTAAACATAGCATGTTTCAAACAATAACTGTCAATTGAAATGCTAGGAAAAATACAGGAAGGCCTCCACCCATTTGGCCCAGGTTATTATTAGGTATTAACATTCACAAATACAATTAACATGTTATAAACTGATCATAATTATTCTTATTCTAATTCTAAAACAAAATATAAAATAAATACTCCCATGGCAACATCTGCTATCCTATGCTAATGTCTATCTTTGGTTCTTTAGTAGCTTCTACTGGAATTCCAAAAGACAGAGTTAAACTACATTCAAATAGCTCCTTATTACAATTATCTTAGCCAGTCACATTCAAATTTACAAATACCTTCTTTAGACAAACTGTGATTGCATCATAAATATAAACAAAAAGACAAACTACCATAAACCTATGTTCTCCTATCACAGTCCAATCCAGTTTATTTTTCACCCTACTTAAATACTATCCTACTATCCTTAATACAAATTTCAATTACAACTATTTTTCTTAATATGAACCATTTCTGATCTACAAGTTCCTTTCTCTAGAGTCCAGATCGTTATATACATAGATTTCATCACAAATGTGATACTGATTCTATAGAAAGGCATTTCTTAGTCCTTTTAGTCTGAATGCACCTGCTGTTACCCATCCAGTACCCTCTCTTTGTTTCTTATCTACTTTATCAATAAACATTTTGTTTTCCAAGTATTTTTATTTAATTATAAAGTACCAGAGATCCTTTTCTGCTATCTTAATGAATATTTTTTCCCCTCCAATATCCCCACCTTTTTTGCTATTTCCAAAAATCCATAATTATTTTCTCTCCTCCATATATTCCCCTAACCAGTTGCTCTCTTAAAGTTATTTCTCAGACTGTTAGTCCATCCATTGTTCCTGAAACTCCTCTCATTATATTGTGGACTTTTCTTAACAAATTACTTGCTTTTTAAATTCAGGATTCTACACCAGTATTTAAGAGCCCTCTCCATAATCACATCTTTTCTTGTTGCTGTTTCCATTTCAATTTGAGCTACTTCATTTGCAGTTCCACTTGTTAAAACTAAAATTTCCCTATTAAACATTCTGTGATTAACATCTACAATTTCCCATTCTCATACTTCAGTATCAATTAACAAATTGATCTCAACCACTATTATTTTTTCTAACCATTTGACTTTTATACTAAATATTCTATGCTTACACCCTCTAATATTACCATGTATCCTTTTTCTCTTTGCCAAAGCTACTCCCATTTTCCACCTCCATATATTTGAACTCCTAAATAGATACAATCTCCAACTATCTTATAGACATTACCTTCTTTTCACCACTCTTCATGTTTGCTGAATTTTGCTCTTTTCTTAACATTTACAATCTGTGTGTTCTCTCAATTTACATTTAAATTCAATTCATTACTGCATTTACCTATTTCCCACAGGTATTGTTTTAAACCATTTACCCAAATGGATATAACAGCCAAATCATCTGTAAATAATAACCCAGAAATCAAGTATTGTTTATAACTGGCATAAAATTATTATTCTTGCTTATCTCTAATAATATATCTATGTTTTAATAAACAAAATTTTATTGTACTTACAACTTCGTTCTAATCATTTCATTTGTTTTCTTTCTCTAGTTAGTACTCCTTCCTCTCACTAATTTATTGAAGTATCATGGTATATTTACGTCATTTTGAATTACATGTCCATACCCATTTTATTGATTTGCATTAATGGGGTTTAATATATATATATATATATATATATATATATATATATATATATATATATATATACATTATTATATGTATAATTAATGTGTTCTATATCAATGATGTAATCAATTGATGAATGAATTTCATCTAATCTAATCTAACCATATTTCAGGCCAAATAAGGAATTCCTACCCTGCAGTTTGGAAAATTCACCCAGTTCTTCTATTGAACTTACACAGAATTGCAAAGACAACACAAAGAAGCAGATATTTTCCTGTAAAGTTAATGGTAGTAATTTTACTGCATTTTCGTCAATAAAAGGCAGTATATTAGTTGATGAACTCAACAGAAATAATTTGCTGCATGAGAACAAGAAGCAATATAAGTATGAAGGAAACAAATCACATGAATGTGCCGTTTGTGGGAAAAGATTTAATCGCACATCTATCTTAAAAAGACATCTTTTGATTCATGAGAGTAGAAAGCCACATAAGTGTGAAGTTTGTGGGAAAAGCTTTAACCGTTCATCTACCTTGAAAAGGCATCTTTTGATTCATGAGGGTAAAAAACCACATAAATGTGAAGTTTGTGGGAAGAGCTTTACCCTATCAGCTACATTGAAGAATCATGTTTTGCATCATGAGGGTAAGAAACCACATAAATGTGAAGTTTGTAGCAAGAGCTTTACACTTTTATCTACATTGAAGATACATCTTTTGATTCATGAGGGTAAGAAACCACATAAATGTGAAGTTTGTAGCAAGAGCTTTACACTTTTATCTACCTTGAAGAAACATCTTTTGATACATGAAGATAATAAGCCACATAAATGTGAAGTTTGTAGCAAGAGCTTTAATCGCACATCTACCTTGAAAAGACATCTTTTTATTCATGAAGGCAAGAAGCCACATAAATGTGAAGTTTGTGGCAAGAGCTTTGCACTTTCATTTACCATGAAAAAACATCTTTTGATTCATGAGTGTAAGTAACCAAGCATTAATGTAAAGTGTGTGGCACCTAAACTTAAGGAAAAATATATGACATAAAGGAACTACATAAATGTGAAATTTGTGGCAATAGCTTTTCTATTCATCTACATTGAAGTTGCACCTTTTGATTCGTGAAGGAAAGAAATTAGAAGTCTGTGCGGAAACCTTTTGCTTAGGCATTTAATTTAAAAACATCTTTGATTCAAGCTTCATAAGTGTGAATTAGTAAATTTGCCATCTTCTTTGAGCAAACATCTCTTGACTCATACGTAGAGACTGATAGGAACTAAAATTTTGTGCAGAGCTATGTCCATAATCTCAAAATTTAATACATTTTTACTTATTAGGTATGGATGTAAAAAGTTGTTAAAAGAAGGTGTAATTAGAAGAAACATTTGATTGATTAATCAAGAACGTGCATATGTTTAAAGTTCATAAAAAAAAAACAACTTTACAAAGTGTTAAGCATACTAGTCAACACAGTTTGATGGTGATTAAAATACATTAAAAATATCATATATTTCCTGCCAGTTAGCATTTCTTGCCTACAGCTTTCATTAGATAAATTCACATAATTTTCTTTTTGTTATTGGCGGAACCTACTTTTTGAATTGTGTTGGTCATTCTTTAAAGTGCCATTTAGGTTCTTTTATATGATTTCTTTTAATGGATATTCTTGAAGGATGAATTCTACAAAGAAAGAGTTTTAAAGCTCAGAGAAATTAACATTTGAGTCATTAGTGAACTTAGGTTTAACTCATCTGGAGTTCATACATCACAGTGTAGTTTGTATTAAACATGTAACACAATAAACTACATTTCGAAGGTCCAAGGTGCCTAAGCTCATAAGTTAATATTATTTACAGTATAATAATATTTAAACAGTAAATTAATTATCTATTTGTTTGGTATACTATATAATGTAATAAACTATCTTATAATTTATGAAAGTAAGAAGTATGAACAATGCCATCATTGATTTTTGAAATGAACTTTGTCATATTTATGTATAATATTCCTCTTTATTCAAGGTGAAATTTGCCAAAATGCAATTTCAGCATTACAGAAGTATCTGCTGTATGAAATAGTTTGAAGAGACAAATAACTGACAGAAATTGCCATTTGTTTTAATAGAAGTAGTAAGTGTATCTATGTAGTGGCAATAGTGAAAGCATAATCCAGCTATAATAATATTACTGCCATTATTTATATATATGACTAGTGCCTAATATCTTTGTGGTATAATAGTGCATTAATTATTCAAGATGTTTAAACGGAATGGTCCATTTTTAAGTATCTCTGTACTCTGAATGAACAAAACATTAATAAGTAGTCAGAAGCTTTCACGGCTGGAGTCAAGCTTATAACTAGAAGTTTCTTCCAGGCTTAGGAGCCATGGTCTGTTGGAGCTAAGGAGTCCAAATGTTTCATCCCCACCTGCGGAGGACATCTTCAGTGGCACGGTCCTGGCAGTTGTGCCAGGACCTTCGCCCAGAAGACTCAGACCACACTAATGAAAATGTCCTCTGCAGGTGGGGATGAAACGTTAGGGCACCTTAGCTCCAACAGACCACGGCTCATAAACCGAAAAGAAACTTCCAGTTATAAAACATTAATATTCCAGATATAAATGGGAGGTAATTATTGACAAAAAGATTTATCATATTTCATGTGCTAAAGGACTCCCTTGAAGATGCATTGGACTTGTTTAACGAAGTTGTTGATACACACATTAGTTTGTCCATGGTGGTATTTTTCCTCTCTCTCTTTCCCTCATGGTTATTCAGATAATCTGTGTGATTCTTGGTCTGTTTTTATAAACTCTTCTTTGAGTGAACTCATTAGGAAGTAATTAACTGGCATTAATTCTGGAGACCAGGAATGCACAGTTCCTTCAATATGACATGGCCCATGAAGACCCATACTCATATGGCTCATCCTTCTTACATCTGAAACTTTTTGTATAGCTGTTACAGACTTTGTAAAGCAGTAATAATTTATGAAAAACACACACACACACACACATATATACATTGCATCTTATTGTCTGTGGTGTGGCAACATTGCACATGTTGTTAAACAAATGGAGGAACAGATTAAAATGAAAGCATAGCCATCTCTCATCTTCAAAAAATTCAACATTTCTTGCTACATTAGATGAAAACATATAACTAATTAAAGAGGGGGAACCTTTTCTGAAATGCATTCTTTTGCTCATTGTTAATGTCTTATTGTATCTTAAAAGTTTCAGAGAAATTGTGCATAGTTTAGTATATGAGACACATAGTTACATAAGATATGATGCTGCTCTCTACTATGTTTGTCACACATGTCTGTGGAATTTCTGGACAATAATATGATGCACTGCTGTGTAGTACCAGAATTGTCGACAATTTTGTATTACAAGCAATAAGAACAGCATGAACCAGTTCATAATGTAACAATTTGTGTTATTGTGAAGTTGGCATTTGAAAACTACTGGTAAAATTCTCTTTTCAATATCTGTTGCAGAAACTGTAGGTGGGCACAAAATATTGGCAGCATGTAAACAACAAACTGCAGCCTTCTTTACAGAAGTCTTGGTGTAAACTGTTGCATCAAGCATAAGTCAATGAACTAAAAAAGTGTAAAGCTGCATGAAATATGTTACTGCCACACAAGAATTTAACTCTCCTGACAAACAGAACAGACTTAGATTTTGTGATTGATTGTAGTACATGCAGTTTCACCTATTTATGCCCATCAACTATTAGAATATTTGGACTTAATTGGATTATTTTTGTTTGATTGATTTATTTATGGCTCTTTAATATCAGGTCATTAGTGCCTGATTCAACTCAGGGCGTGAAATGGCCGACAAATTTGCTCGGAGGCCTCTCTTTCAGGCTTCGGGTCGTTTTTCGTGCCGTAAATGTATGACACCGGACCCACCGCTTTACTTCCCTTCCAAAGGAAGCCATACTTAGGATTTTTACGCCGGAAAAAATCCATCGGTCCTGGCCAGGTTTGAACCTGCGATCTTGGGTTTAGGAGGCAACTATGGTAACCACTACACCACCAGGACCGCCGGACTTAATTGGGATTCAGTATACTTTCCTATTGTTTCCATGTTCTTCATTTAATGGTGGAGGTAGAAAATCAATTACATGACAGGGAACTTTACACTGGCTAGTTTCAGTAGAATCTTTCATTACCACTGTTGCTTAAACTTACATTAGAAAATGTTACTATCATACATGCTGAAAGGGAATATGATCACAACAAACTATGAATTCTCATATAATTGGAAGAAAAACATTGAGAGATGGGATTAATTCTGTGGTCCTTTATGTGTTTTTGAATAACTTGGAGAAAATGTGCAGGCATGCCTTGATTCTAATAACAAAGGCATTTTGTGCTAGCAACGATTTTGTCATGCTTCTTTATACAAGATATTTCGCATCAAATATCCTTAAATTGCTTAAATAGTTTGAATGTTACATTGAAAATCAGAGACCAAAAGCAAATGGAATACCATTAATATATTACGAAGAGTAGCGATCACAAAGGGAAGGGTTTTATAAAGCTGTTAGTTTGTTAGGGAATTGTGTTACTGTTCAAAATGGGCCATATTTATCCATTCTTAAAGAAACTTATTCTAAAGAAAAGCAATTTGTGTTAGTATTCTGTGCTGCACTGAAACAAATATTCATCAATAGGATGTAATTTTCGTTCTTCTTTTTAAATATCCTTGCATAATGCAAAAATGGAGTCTATGTATATTTAATAGTGGCAATCTTTTTGTTCTTGTTCAAGCCAATTGCCAAGTTCTGTTTTAGAATCATGAGTTGAATTATAACCAGTAATTTTGTTGATATACTTCAAAGCTCTTAGTGTAAGAACTACTGGCTGGCCTAACAGAGATTTGCTTGGCGCTGGGAAGCATGCTGTTTGCTGGCAGATTCAAATATTCATAGCCCCTTAAATTTAGGAGCATAGATTTCTCATGGAAATTATAATGGCAATAACCACATACTTTTGTCATAGATATTGGGAATGATGTCCTTGTGCTGCCACCACATACATCTCGCACCTTTTAAGAAAATTTTATGTTAAAACTTGTTAATTCTTCTGAAATTGCGGCAATTTCTGTCCTTATACTCTCCTTCAGTTCTTCAGACTTAATGTGGTATATTCTGATACTCTTTATTTTTTAAGGTCCCCCAGAAATATAAATTGCATATGGAGACTATGCTAGCCATATTCCTCTAGCGATGACTATCTTCAAAATTTTCCTCCATTAATTTTAATCAGAAATCAGTTGTATGTGCTGAAGCAAAATCTGGTTTAAAATATGCCTGTAACATTCAATGTCAAAAAACAATGCATTTGAAAAAGAACAGAACCTACTATAGTGCCTCAGAAACAAATCTAACTGGCGGTCTGAGAAAATGTAATTATTTTTATTTCAAGAATAAGGAAGGGCTGGTTACTTTTGATTTTGCAAAACTTAATGACCTCAACTCCAAATTTGTAAATCCTACATAGCAACATTTACATTGAACATGGCATAATTGACAATGAATCAACACAAAGGATGAAGGCAGCTGTCTTTAAAACATGTTTAACTAGCAATGGAGTAATATTTAGTCAAACTTATAATTTGTTGCATTTATTGTGAATATTTTTACAAATTAAAATATGCATAATTTTGCAATGCAGTAACTGTAATGCCGGTTGTTAGTTCTTTAGCCTCTGCAGCTGCCATTGAAGGGAATAAAAACTGAATGGGTTATTCCATTATACAATAAAGAGTTGCTGTGTTCTACATAACCTCTTAACTGGCTATTTGCATAAATAATTTTGGAACTAGCAATCAAAATAATAAGGATGTATAGCATTTAGAAAAATTTGAACAGAGCTTAGTACTAGGAGGATTCTTAGTTACTGCCAACAAAATGTTAGTTTTGTATGTTATGTGTAGTTCCACACACACACATAGAAGATAATTGTGTGACCTTAAATACAGGAACGGTCATGTAAAAGGATAATAGTGACCTTAATCATTATCAAAATTGAGTTTGACATTTTTTTATATTGATTAATTTTTCATAGAGAGTTTGTGAATAAGTCAATCTTTCAGTTCAGTTCATCCATAGTAACATTTGACATGTCAGTATAGTAAGCATAATAACTTGCTTAAGGGTTGTGTACAGTGATGAATATCATACTTTAATGCATTCATATAAATAACATTTACAATGTATATACACTAGATTAAAATATAATACAAGACAATTTTATACATTCTTTTGATACATTAGTAAACAACTTTTTTCTAGACATTTTACTTATTTTCTAATCACTGTAAAAGGATATCAAGTTTAAATTATGAATGCAAAAGCTCATCAACTGAATCATAACAGTTGCTCATTAAGAATTTCTTGAAACTTTGGGGGAATTAGTTTTCCTGGCTATGGAAAAGCAATGTATTGTTTCTTGCATGCTGCGGACATTAGTGTTCATAATCTTGGCAATTTTTTCAGATATCTGTCTTTTACCAACATGTATTAAATGCAATATAGATCGGTTCTTGTGGACTCTTTGCACATTTGATGCCTAGGTCTTCTATTCCTGCATGTCCTCTTACCAGCCGAAGTTCTTGTGCGCCAGAGCGATTATCTTGCTTCCTATATCTTCCGTTTGAACGTGCTCTTTAATAAATCTAACGTGATTTCACCATCTGTGTATACTCCCTGTAAAGAGGAGGAGGTGGCTTCAGTCATGGCTCTTCAGATGCGGGCTCAGCGGACTCTTGAGTGCCCGTGTTACCTCTGACATTACTAGAGGAACGCACGGCGCCTCTTCCTTCGGGGTTGGACTCTGCGGGGCTTATGGTGTCGTCACCGCGGCTGCAGTGTGCCACTTGGGAATGTCTCTAGCGTGTGCAATGTTGGCAGAGAGCGCTGTACGTCGTAGGGAGGGTGGTGAACTCCCTAAATTCTCTGGCCTGTGGCTAGGTCAGGCCAACCAGCGCCCGGACGACGCAATCGCTTCCAGCCGGACGGCGGGTGGGGATAAATTTTAGGCACCGTCCTATTGGAAAATTCCATCGACTTCTCGGAACAGCCGGGACAATGGGAGAGATTCCCGTTTATGTCTGTGCATACTGTTGTGGTCTTCGTTTCTGGTAAGTTTTTCAGTTCTTCGAGGACTTTTGCTCTGCCATGTAATTTAAACTTGCATTGCCGAGTTCAAATATTATTCCTGCAGCTTCTACTTTGTCTGCAGACTTACTGCCACCTGTGAAGATTTCTGTTGCATATGTAATGTTTCTCTCAACTTCTTGGATACATGCTGATTCTGCTGGATGACGCCAGTGTGCACCGTAGTGTGCGTTGTGTATTTTTGTTGTTATATAGGTTTGTTCCTTCTGTTCTATTGCGTACTGTATCGGGTCGTATTCCTACTACAACGCAAGAGGCGTCGTAAGATAGTGTTCTAAAGACTTTTGAAATTTTAATGTTTATCATCCTGTGAACTAGTTAGCATTTGACTAGATTCTTGGTTTGCCGAATAGCTTCTGTCCATATCGGTGCTCCGTAAGTTAAGAAGGATGCATTTAAGTGTTCTAAGCCCTTGGTGTCCTAAGCCTCATTGCAGTTTGGCTGTTTTTGCTAACATGTTGATAAAGCTTATTCAGTTTTCTGCCGTGTACTGAATATGTGTTCTAAAATTGCATTGGTATCAAAATATATTCCTAGGTACTTCATTTCATCGGTTTGTGTTAGGTTTAAGTAAATATCAATGCCTCTGGAGTCATTTCTTTTCCTTAATATGAGTAGAACCTGTCATTTCCTTGTTGTTTTGTCTGCAATCCATTTTTCAATTTATTTAGGTCTATGTTGGCGTAGTTTTGTGCTTCCGATTTTTAAGCCCCTCTAGCTGTGATAACCCAGGAGGTCTGCAAAGGTGATGACTTAGTTTCGAAAAGTGAAATAGAAGCGAATTGTACATGATATTCAGCATGAGCCCTGTAGACTCATTTTCAATCTTGAAGTTGTTTAAGGAGAATTATGCTCTTCTGTGGATTAAATAATTTCTGGATAAATTAAACAAATTTCTGGGACATTTGAAGTCTTGATACCTTGAAAATGCTGGGCCACTAGGCTGCATCAAATAGTCCTTTCATATCGAGGCCTGTGATAATTAGCACACTGGTATAATTTGAGGCTTTCTTCTATATAGTTCTTAACTATCATTACTACTTCAGTTGTTCATCTTTAAGGAGTGAAGCCAAATTCATTGTCATTCATAAAACTTAGTGAATAAATGTGGAACAATATCCAGCAGTTTCCTACTAATGGGAAGTTAGGCTTATTGACCTATATATTTAGAGTTGTTTGGTATCTCTCTCTCTTCGCTGGACAATGGGAATACTTATCGGGCGTTTTCGTTGTTTTGGGAACCTCTTTTCCTTAAACACGCGTTATATGGTTCTATAAAGAACGGGAAATAAGATGTCGCTGGTTAATTCTTCCTCTCGCGGAGCTTTCTTTGAACTGAACCTTATCAAGTTTGACATTATTTCGCATCATCAGCCAGGATTTCGCTTCTTATTCGTTGGTGATGTGTCTGTCATCGGGTTAAAGTGTTAAACGTACTCTGTGGTGTAGGTACCATCTTCTTTTTCTAGAGTTATCAATGTAGCGCTCCATTTGGTTTATTCAATTGTTATTTTATAAACGGCAGCCCAAGGGTTATACCCGTCTTCAAGCGTACAGAATTTTTCCAATTTTGCTTGCTGCAGCTTTCCCTCTAAGTATGTTGTTTGTTTCTCCTGTCTTAGATTGTGGTCGTTGAAGGTTCTCTGGAATATTCTAAATAAAGCATTTACTTTTTCTTTTCAGCACCATTACACCTCAATCCACCAGGAAACTAAAATACGTTTTAAAGGCTGTGTTTCCAAAGGATTCGGCACTTATCGTCGTGATACAGGTGAAACAGTAATCCACTAATTCGTGCTCAATTTTCTTGCATATTTTCTGGTCCAGATTATCAGCGTCTTCCCCGTGTTCCCACAGTTGAATTTGGAGATTGGTAGCGACTTTAGGCTAGCATCTAACTTGTCGAAAGGTCGTGGTCCTTGAAAGTAGTTAGTGTTTTTGTCGTGCCACTATTTGGATGTTAAATGGTAAGAGCTGGTCCCCGGAACAGCTATCGTTCGCTCCATACTTCATTCTGCGACTCGTCGCAGACTTAGCCCCATGTGACTACTGCCCCAAATAGTTTCGAAAATCGGTTCTCATTATATATGACGTGAAGGTTCTTAATATTTAAAACTTCTAGGACTTTCTCTCTTTCGTTGGTTGTTACATCAAACCAGATTTTGCTCCTCGCATTGCTGTCAACGCAAAGTATTAATACTTTCTCTTTGGTATATTCCATGATAAGTTCTAATTTTCTGATGTTCGTCTCAATGTCCTCAGTGATGTCACGATGCAGTCTTTGTCGGAAAGCTGGTTTATGGTTATAACGTATACAAGATTTGCTGCTCTCTTTTTTTTTTTTTTTTTTTTTTTTTTTTTTGCCACCACCATATACGTGTCTTGAGTAATTTTGAAATTCCCGCTGGGTTGTTGAGTATAGTGTAGCGTTCTTGTACGAAAGTAATATCAATTTAATGTGTTAATTGCACCAAGTTGCTCATAGCTACAAGCTTGTGGTGTAGATTTGCGTGTAAACAGCGCAAATGTCGAGTTGGCATTCGAGTCTTACTGCCCATATTAGTAATCGATCTTTTCAATGCACTTTTTAGCGCTGCAGTATAGCACTTGTGACTTTTATCTAGAGAGGGATGTTTTTCATCGACTTGCGATGTTGAATTGTGTGATGTTAATGCAGTGCACTCTATCTTTTTGTGGTTTTGTGCACAGAGTAGACAGACTGCTTCAGCGGTGCAATTCTGTGCTTTGTGATGAAATTTGTTACACTTGCAGCAACACGTGACAGACAAATCATCACTGTTACATATTTGCTAGTTTATTTTCAATTTCTTGCTTAATAAGTGCCTGCGAGTTGCAGAATTTACTTAAATCACCAGGTTTATATATTTTTTCATATTTTCGAAAATAATTTTGGCAGATGAGTCATCTTTTTGAATGTTAAGTTCTAAAATTTGAAATGAACTGGCATGTGCTGCTGCATTATCAGTAGTGATATCATCAGGTGCATTGTATACTATACTTCTTGGATTGTTGGGTTTAGGCACATAGCTTTCCAATTCCTCCCCGCATTCATTTATTGTCTTGCACATACTATCCCTTAATGATAAAAGTTAACCCTTTTATCATTAATTGTCCGTTCATTAGACTTCTAAGTGCACTCATTCATGTTCTCATTTTAGTTGGCCTGATCTTTTAATAGAACCTTCGTGTACTCGGCACTCTGATTATTCTGTGACTTCACAATTTATGTCGTGGTGACTTGCTAACATTTCGAACATTGCCGAGTCGCTCAGCGTATAGTGTGGGAGTAGAGGTTCTTCGGTATGCCTTCAGGAAGAGCCATATCTCGGTCGCTCGCAACGGGATTGTCTTGTTCAACAACAGATGTCGCTAGTTGTCCAATCCGGCAGCTGCAACTCAACTCCCTAGCTTGGAGTATGGATTCGATTTTCCTCGTTCGCTTTTCCTGCTCAGTAACAACCTTACATTTATGTGCTTATGGATCATAACATTTGCAAACTGGTTTCTGAGAATATTTAATTGCATCCAACTTCTTTAAGTTTCTTCATGGATTACCACTTATTTCAGCAGTACTAACTATGACATTCAGAGCGTTTTCGATAGCATTTTCAACATCTGTAGACTCTTATGTCTAGGTAGGTAATCTTCCAAGAAAAAAGAAGATGGAAGTAGAGATGAAGAATCTGCCCAAAGAAAAATCAAAGAGAACAGACAACAAGGGTATTCTTGAAAGAAGAACAAATTATAATGAGTCAGAGAATAAAAGAATATGTTGAAGGAAACAGCTTGCAAAAGAGAAAGAAGTTGTGTAATTGTAGCCCATAGTTGGCTGAAACAAATTGGAAAAAAAAGTTATTAATAATGGTAACAATAAAGCAAACTTTGATATTAAAAGTATATTTTGTGTTACAAGGGTAAATTCAGAACAGGGAGATTTTTAATTGTTTACTTAAAGGCCAATGCTGAAGTTCACAACACTGTGATGACATCATTATGTTCCATAATCAGTACACTTCATATGCCAATGTGCAATAGTCAGGTGAGCATTGAACAATGTAAATTTGTACAAAAACAATTATAGATATGGAATTAAATGAGAATTTGGACATACTTTTCAACTTCAACATCATTATCTTGTTCTGTTAGCCCATGTTGTTGATAAGAGAGTTGTTAGATTTGAATCAGAAGGTTCAACACAGTAGGAAGTATCCAGGACCAGAAAAATGTGTTCAGAAATCATTTAGTAATGTCCTCAGCTTTTTGCATTTTTACATGTTTTTCACCTCAATTAGGGGTTGAAAGATAGCATTTACACAAACTTCAGGTAGTTCATTAATTATAAACCTTTAGAGGAAATTTTAGTAAAATGTGACATAAGTATGCCGGTAAACTTTTTGGTATATGATAAAGATCAGTTTCACTAAGTGGTTCCATTAATAAACAGAACTTTAAATACCGGGCTGAAGAGAATTCTTGCCTTCTATGGCAAGGATGGTTACTCAGTGAAAAGTTATAGTGGTATGTTGTACGAAAAGGTTCATGCTTTTTTTTTTATGGAAAAAAAAAGTGTATTACATTTTTGGTAATAATCATGGCCAAGCAGTTACTGTCGCTTCACAACAGTGCATCAGCATGTGTGAAATATTTCCCAAGTACAAACTATAAACTTATTCAATAAATGAGTGCACATAATTTTGGCAAGATAGTGACACAGCCCATGTGGTTTTATTAATCACTACTTTAACTTTCAGGGTTGGAATTTTATAGGGGTTTTTAAGGAATCAATAATTTCCTAATCAGCATAGACTTAATAAACTGAGGGCTAGGTCTACAAAGAAACTTTTAGGCATTGAAGAGGATTATATCAAGCCTGCTTATGTGAGTGCTATACATCATGTTGATGAAAACAATGTTGGCTAAATGTTATCTACAAGAAATGTGTCCATGGCAATGAATTAATGTGAGGGATAAATGAAATGGTTGCAGATTTTTATAGACTTTTATTGAATAAAAATGAAAATAATTCAAGATTGCATAAATATCTTATTAAAATGCCCATTTCCATGCACTGCCCTGTATTTTGCTGTTTCATCATGTACCTAATATTAATAAACATTTTTATATTTTAGTTCATAATCAATTTTCCTCCTCGCCTTTTCCACTCATCATTTTTACTCTTAGCAAAACAAACTTATTGATAGCAACTGCTGCTTTCTATACCTAGCTTAATAAAATGATATTTATAATTTAATCATGGATTAAAAAATAAAACTTGGAGGTCTAAGATAAAAGCACTAGTTCTTCAATTAAACATAGCCGCAGCAATTCCTATAGTACCTAATTAATAAGTTTTTAGAGATTGGCACTTTTTCTGAAGCTGTAAAAATTGCACTTTTTTTTATAGAAAGTGTACCAAGAATAATTAATTATACTCTTTTCCAAATTCTTAGAAAGAATTGGTGGACTTTTAGGTACATGGAGTTATTCAGAATTATTAGTAACTGTCAGAAACTGAAGAAGAGAAGACAAGAAAATAGTAACTTGGCAGTAATAATCTTTGTTCACACACTCTAGACAAGTGAGAAGTTAAAGTAGGTTTATTTTTAGACCTGACAAAAGTTTTGGACATTACATAATTCAGTTCTTATTATACTAATCAAAAATGGGGTCAGAGTGGTTACCCTTAACGGTTTAAAGCCTTGAAGTAAATGGGAGCAAATAATGAAAATCTAACAATGATATTGGATTTTCCCAAATTTCTATTCAAAATTTGTCCTTTTCCATTATGTCCTAGAGTTGTGATTGACAATATTCTTGTGATCACACTTTACCTAGCTGAAGAAGTGAACAGAAGTGTAACAAAAAAACAAACAGAGTTAAAACTCTATAAAATACAAGTTTGTATTTTAACTAATTCCTTTTTAAGTGTTTGATCTTTGATTGCATTTTGGACTTTGTCCTTTGATTCTTAGATCATCCTAAGGCTTTGATTAGTGGAATACAAAATGGGATGATATTCTTTACCCAGTTGGTGAATCTACATTATCAAACGATTAGGTTCTCATTCTTAGTTGTGCAATGGTAATTTTATCAAAATTCCAAAGTCAAAAGGTGTAAGCCTTAAGACAGTAATAGATAATATTATAAAGTCAAATGGCGTAAGCCAAATGACAGTATTTGATCATTTTACTAAGCAGATGATACTTCTTCAAAACATTTGTAAATGCTAAGTCAAAAAACAACATAAGCATTTGTAGAGGTACATATATCAAATAACTACAGTGTTGGATTTTTCCGAATTTCTATTTGAGATTTTTCCTTCTCTACTTTGTCCTAGGTAGTGATCCACAAAATTCTTGTCATCACACTTTCCCTAGCTGAAGAGGTGAACAGAAGCCAAAACAAAGATAACACAAAAATAACAAACAGATATCTATCCAGACCTAAGGACAAAGTCCAAAATGCAATCAAAGATTAAACATTTAGCAAAGGAATTAGTGAAAATATAAACTTGTATTTTATACAGTTTTAACTCTGTTTGTTATTTTCGTGTTATCTTTGTTTTGGCTTCTGTTCGTCTCTTCAGCTAGGGAAAGTGTGATCACAAGAATTTTGTCGATCACTACCTAGGACAAAGTGGAGAAGGAAAAATCTCAAATACCAAATACCAATCAGCCTAGCTAGTATCTTAGCCATTCACAATCAAATTTGCAAATAACTTCTTTATACAAATTGTGATTGCATCTTAACAAAAAGACAAACTACCATAAACCTTTATTTATGTTTCATTTTCTTTTTCTTATCACAATCCAATTCCATTTACTTTTCACTTTACTTAAACACTGTCCAACATTTCTACATTTATACTCAAATATTATTATTAAATATATTTGATTCTATCACAAGTGTAACATTGATTCCCTGGAAAGCTAATTCTTAGTCTCAATATACCTGCTCTTACCCATGCAATACTCTCTCTTCGTTTCTTATTTACTTTATCAATATATATATATATCTCCCTTTCCAAAGTAATTTATGTTGAATTATAAAACACTAGAGATTCTTTTCTACTATCTCACTGAACAGTTTTTGTATCCTGAACTCTCCCTGCTGTTTTCCAAAATCCATTTCCATTATTTTCTCCTCTCCATATATGTGTAAATAAACAAAACTGATCTAACTTAACTGTCATCGTTGTCGTAATTCCTTCATTTGATTTATTTCTCTAGTTAGTACTGCTTCTTCTCACTAATTATCAAAGAATCATGGTATTTTTATGCCAGTCTAAATTGCATATACATGTTCATTTTTTGATTGTAGTAATGGAATTTAGTGTTTATGTATATATAAATTATTGTATTAGTAGTTAATATGTTCAATATCACTCTATGTAATTAAATTGATGAATAAATTGAAGACAACATAAACAAGCAGATTATCTCCTATAAAGTTAATGGTAGCATTTTGAAGCTTATATTAGTTGGTGAACATTACAAATAGGAAGTAAGAAGCCATATAAATGTCAGTTTATAGGAAAAGCTTTAATAGCACCTTAAAAATACATCTTTTGATTCATAAAGGTAGAAAGCTACATAAATGTGAAGTTTGTAGGAAAAGCTTTAACTACACATCTATCTTGAAAAGACATCTTTTAATTCATAGGGTAACCAAGCATATTAATGTAAATGTAGCAAACTGGCATCTAACTTGAAGGATAAAATATTTGTTTTATGAGGACATTAAATTAACCACATTTGTGAAGTTAGCAACAAGATATGCATTTTTCTACCATTGAAGAAACATCTGATTGAAAGGGTAAGAAAGCAGTTAAATGTGAAGTTTATAACAATAACATTATGTTTTCATTTACCTTAAAGGGGAATCTCTTGATTCATATGGTAAGAAATTTCATGAACATCTCATTTACATCTTTTGATTCATGAATGTGAGAAACAATATAAATGTGGTCTCTGGCATGAGTGTTAACCTTTGATCACCTTAAAGAAACATCTTTTATGTTGAAATGTTAAAGAAAACTTATGAGATGTTTAGCCTGTCATACAAGTTGACATTTTACTGTTGATAAAATACAATCCAAGTGTCATGATATGTTTAATGCACAGCTTAGATTTTCCCAAAAAATGTCTACTGTGGTCATTATAAAAAATGTTTAAGCAGTATTTGTTTACACATACAACCATTATTTTGGATTCTTTCATTAATTCTGTTCGTCTAGATTTAAATCCACTTTTTTTTTTTTTTTTTGTGGAAAATGTTTTGCTTGGAAGTTTGCAAAGAAAGGCCTCCAAACCTCAAAAATGAGTGCAAGAATTTTCAATTGTGCCAGAGATTCATCAGAAAATTCCACTCAACTTGATAAGATATTCAGTACAGTTAAGGTCTTATTGAGCCTGGAACATGGTAAACAAAGGATCAAGATGTATACATTGAAAGTTTTGGAATAATACTTTAAAATTTAATTGTTTCAACTATTTTTGCATTGCACTCTACAACGTAATAGACCATTTTTTGGTTTATGATTGAAGAAGCACCATGAGCTCCATCATTTGTTGTGACCTATATCAATATTGTTTGAAAGTAGCCAGTATACAATTGCAACACTACTAAACCATCAGTCGAAGAGGAAAATATACCTATAAATAATGCCATTTGTGTTAGTGGCGGTAGTGGAGGTGGTGATCTAATTGATGTAATATTAGCAGCAGATATTACAAAGGTAATCCCAGATATATATGATAGAGACCTAAGTCCTTAACCTGAAAAATAAACGTTTGACTGTAGATACCTTCCAAAAACTGAATAATGATCCAGGATTGCCAGAGCACATTCGTTTGCACCCTTAAGCAATAATCATCATCTGAAAACATTTGCAAATCTTTGCAGAGAAGACTACAGAGTTATATTTAAGGCATAGTGAACATTTTGAATACCTGCTGTAGATGTTCATCATTTCAGTAATTTGCACAAACTTCACTGTTTTTCAAACAAGCTTCATTTGTGTATGTTCAATCACATTTCTGTGCCATTGCTGAAAGTTATGAATTTTGCTGTCTCTTTATTGATAAATGAAATAAAATTGTTAGAACTTATGTTGCAATTGGCCCTCACATAGTCAGTATCCACACACTTCAGTAGTAGCCCCAACCAATACCATTATCTCATAAATGATTAATTTGTGGACCATGTTTACTGGAGTTTTTTTTTTTTTACTTATTTTAGCTTGTATTTCTTGTGGGTACATTTTTTAACATTATTTTTTAAACATTCTATATATATGCTGTTATTGCAGACACCTGGCATCTTGATAATACCTACTGATAATTTATAAACATTTGTTTTTATATTTAGATTGCATTAGTCTGGAAAACATCATGGAAAGTTTCATAATATAATATTTCAAAATATACTTCTTTATTAACTGCTTACTATATTCTAGTAGTTTCAAATTATATTTAAAACATATTTTTGCTCATTGGCATCTGATTACATCAAATTTGGTTATATTTTGTAAATATAATGATAATATTCCACAATCTAGATTTTAAAATGGTGAATGAGAAAAAAAGCAAAATAATACAATGACAGCTCTTAGTATTTCCAGAAGAAAATTATTACAATTTTATTCATTCTCAAAGTACTTTTTAATTTGATACTTTGTTCACACCATATGAGTCAGAGTCCATGCATCATTCTGCTTCTTAACATTTCTGTGTTTTAATATTCTTTTTTCTGACTTTACTCCTTTTTTCTTAATTTCAGGCATAGAGCAATTATGATTTGAAGAAAGTGAATGGTTGGTAGTTACATTGGTGTTGTAAGTTTTTAACCCTGCTACCACACCATTATTACCATAGAGTACTACAAATTTCTGATACACCCTTTCTCATGTGGCATTTTGAAAAACATTAGCTTTAGATCTGAAGGCCAATCTTTAATTAATGAGGATGCCACTGTTACTAGCAAAAACATATTGCACAGGAATTTTAATATTTTCTACTTGCTTAAGTGAATTCCCAATTTCCCAAAGTTTGTATGATAACCTCAAACATGAAATATGTGCTCTGTTTCTACTTTTAGTTCCTTTAATAATCATGAGCAAAACATTAGAATTTTTAATTAATAGTGAAGCATTAAGAGTGTGTAGTTCAACTAAATACAATGATATAAATTATTAGAATTCTTGTTTTGCCCTTTGTGTGAGTCTGGCAGAATGATATATAATCTTTATTTCTGACAATTCTTTAATTGGAATAGAAAAGAACTCTTTTTCAGCTGAGAAAGGTTTCTAGTTTTGTGTTTGATGGAAAATATAGTAGCCAAGTTGTTAGACTGTCAGCCCAGAAGACTGAAGAACTATAATTTGAATCTCAGGTGAAACCTGAATGTTTAAACTTATGACCTGCATACAGCTAGTGTGAAAGAATTTCTATATATATATATATATATATTTTTTTTTTTATGGGAATCAAATTCTAGATGCAGCATTGCTTCCATTATTATGACATTTTACATTAAAGTTAAATAATCAAAGAAACCTTTTGTAGAATCGGGTAGTTACATTTAAACGTGCTACATGGAATATTTTGGGAATAATCAAATTTTAAAAATGCATCAGTTCTTTTATTATGTATGTCATTCAAAATATATTGATTTTACATTGTTGTAGGCTTCTACTTGTTTCTTGTTTTTTGAAAACACTATTTGGATTAAATGACATTTTGTAAAGTAGGTACACTTGTTGGTTCTCTGTTTACCAAATGAATATTCATTTTTTTTCCATAAAGTGTTTGTAATTTCATTTCCTAAGGTTCATCAATTTTTTCAAAGTAATAATTGTTGAATGTGTGTATTTAATAGGTATGCTGAATTAGAGGTATAATTTTCTAATAATTATCTTGCTATATTTCCTGGGTTGAAATTACTTGTAAGGTATTTGAGCACACTGTTCTCCCACCATATGTCAGGCTCCTGTCTTGGAGATTACCATGTTTCTAATAATGTACCTGGTCTTAAAGCAGTCTGAATGGCTCTGAGCCTCCTCTTAGAAACTTTCAATGAACATATTAAAGAATTGTAAACTTAATAGTTCAGAGCAAATCTTGAAAAATCTTCTGAAAAATTAATCTAATAGTAAAGTACAGTGTAACTTAATATCAACTTCTTTATGTGTAATAATAAAGAATGCCTGCACACAACTCCTGAAAATCTTTAATTTTTACCTAGTAACTCCATAAATTATTTTTTTCACTTGTTATTTTATCTAGCATGACTCAAAAATGGTCTGGAACAATACTATAATCTTCATATTTAGAAAAAATTTTAAAATAAAAGTTAGTGTTATAAGAAAACTGAATATTCCAAACAAGCTGAAAATGAAAAACAAATGTATAATTAAACAAACCTATCCTCAACTTATATATTCACTTTTTTACACTATACTCCATTCACTTACACAAAAGTAAGACAGGTTTCGGGAGAATCTCTCCCATCTTCATTTGCTCACTGAACCACCTATGCTTATTATTTGTTTTATTCTTCTGAATTTTTTTTCCAAGAACATTCTTTCCTATTATGAATGACACACAATTCTTCCCATTGTTGTTACTTGCTTTCCAATGTTTCCTTATCCATGATTTGGCACACCTTTTCTCTTTGCATCATTATATTTTGGTTTGAACCATTCACAAATGTCTGAACTTACCTGTGTTGTAAATTAAAGAATTCATTCTTTTAAGTTTATAATTAAAGAATGCATGTTATTGAAAGGCATCTTTATAATGTCATTCCTTACATAAACATCAGAATCATATTCATTCCTTGATTGATTGGTTGATTGGGCTGAATTGATTACATATATCTTCCAAGCACTATGGATGCAAGAACATAGTACCACCAAATTTATTTCCTTAGTATCCTTCCCATACGATAGGATGCAAAATTAGATTTGTTTAATGGATATATGGTGTTCATAGATTACAGTGTGATGCTTATATAATATCTTTAAAATATGATTGACCCAAGTCCTTGGTTAATGTGTAAGGTCTTAAGACATTTAAGTATAAATGGAATCTCAAGTATTAGGAAATAGTTTTATAGTTTAAGAAAGTATGAATAGCAAGTAGTGTGCATTTGATGCCATCTGATTAAAGTACAGCAACCATGAAATTAATTAAATAAAATAAAAAAAAATAGGTATGGATTTAATTTTACTTCCTTAGTATTTATTGATTTGTTTATTATAGTTTGGCTTTTGGTGCCCCATATCACTGTTTCAAATTAGGGAATGCATACTTTAATCTAATCTAACCTAATCCTATTTCAGGCCAAATGAGGAAAAACTGTCCAGCTGTTTGGAAAATTCTTCTAGCAACTCTTTTATTCAAGTTATGCAAGATTGTACAGATAACACAAAGAAGCAGATATTTTCCTGTAAAAATAATGGTACCGTTTTCCACACCTCTTCATCTATAAATGAGAATGTATTAATTTATAAAAGTAAAAGAAGTAATATGGTGCTTGAGAGCAAGAAACTGTGTAAATGTGAAATTTGTGGAAAGAAGTTTTTTGCATCCAATTTTAAAAAGCATATTTTGATTCATGAGGGCAAGAAGCCACATGTTTGTGAAATTTGTGGGAAAAGCTTTATTCAAGCACCAAACTTGAAGAGACATCTTTTGATTCATGAGGGCAATAAGCCACATAAATGTGAAATTTGTGGAAAAAGCTTTATCCAAGCACCAAACTTGAAGAGGCATCTCTTGAGTCATGAAGGAAAAAAGCCACATAAATGTGAACTTTGTGAAAAGAGTTTTATCCAGGCATCTTCTTTGAGGTTGCACCATCTGATTCATGAGGATAAGAAACCACATAAATGTGAAGTTTGTGGGAAGAGCTTTACCCAAGCATCTACCTTAAAGTTGCATCTTTTGATTCATGAAGGGAAGAAGCCACATAAGTGTGAAGTCTGTGGGAAGAACTTTACTGATTCATCTACATTTAATAGACATCTTTTAATTCATAAGGGCAAGAAGCCACATAAATGTGAGGTTTGTGGTAAGAGCTTTATCCAAGCACCTAACTTGAAGAGACATCTCTTGATCCATGAAGGAAAAAAGCCACATAAATGTGAACTTTGCGGCAAGAGTTTTACTCAATCATCTTCCTTGAAGTTGCATCTTTTGATTCATGAGAATAAGAAACCACATAAATGTGAAGTTTGTGGGAAGAACTTCACCCTGGCATCTACATTGAAATTGCACCGTTTGATTCATGAAGGAAAAAAACCACATAAGTGTGAAATCTGTGGAAAGTGCTTTACTTATGCATCTAATTTAAAGAGACATCTTTTGATACATGAGGGTAACAAACCACATAAATGTGAAATTTGTGGTAAGAATTTTACCCTGGCATCTACCTTGAAGTTACATCTTTTGATTCATGAAGGAAAGAAGCCACATAAGTGTGAATTGTGTGGAAAGAGCTTTAATGATGCATCAAATTTAAAAAAACATCTTTTTATTCATGAGGGCAAGAAGCCACATAATTGTGAAGTGTGTGGCAAGAACTTTACCCTGTCATCTGCCTTGAAGTTACATTTTTTGATTCATGAAGGAAAGAAACCACATAAATGTGAATTTTGTGGGAAGAGCTTTACTTATGCGTCGGATTTAAAAAGACATCTTTTGATTCATATGGGTAAAAAACCTCACAAGTGTGAAGTTTGTGGGAAGAACTTTACCCTCGCATCTAACTTGAAATTGCACCTTTTAATTCATGAAGAAAAGAAGCAGCATAAATGTGAAGTCTGTGGAAAGAGCTTTACTTATGCATCAAATTTAAAAAAACATAATTTTTTTCATGAAGGCAAAATGCGTTATAAGTGTGAAGTTTGTGGGAAGAACTTTGACTTGACATCTACTTTTAGGACACATCTCTTGACTCATAAATAAAGGAAGGCTACAAACTAAAATTTTTGTGCCAAATCATCTCGTATATAACACTTTTTTTATTTATTAGGGCTAAAATGAAGATATGTTAGGAAAAGTATTAATTAGAATAGATATAATTTTATTTAATAGTGATTAAAATACCTACTAAATGTCATGATATATTTCATGCACAACTTTTGGTGCACTGTGAAAACCCCTACAGCAATCTTAAGAAGTAATGATGAGGTTTATTGTTTTGCCATTATTTAATAAAAAAACATTATTATTTATTTGTTTTAGTAATTATTTTAAGTATAGATTAAAGTTTGTGTGATTTCTTTATCAAAAAATGTTTTAAACATTGAATCAAATAAAAAAACTAGAAAAATGAATATATGCATTTTTGGCTTCACTAGGAAATCTATGTTGCAAAATAATCATGATCGTTTTAATTCATCTTGAAATATTTGTCAGTCATACTTAGTTCATATTGAATATGTAATATAGTTAACATATTTTGAAGAATCAAGGTGCATATGCTCAAAATTTATTTATTATTTATTGTAAAATAAAACTTTAAATATAGATGTATCAAGTATTTTTGTATTATAATGTATAGTGCTAATAAAACCTTTTTTGATTTATGAAAGCAAGAAATATCAATTCCATGATAGATTCTGTCATTTGAAGTAACATTTCACAATTACGTATGCTATTGCTCAATATTTGTGGTGTAATTAGCCAGTATGCAATTGCAGCATTACTGAATCATCTGATGTATGAATAAGTTTGAAGAGGCAAGTATGCTGACAAACAATTGCCATTAGTTTTATTATGTTATTAAGAGTAATAGTAATAAAATTTATATTAGGTACACTGACAACATTAGCAGTAACTATTACAAAGAGAAATGAATATGGTCCCCAATATCTTTGTTGACTTAGCTCATATTTCAACAAAATGTCTTATTTTTTAAACAGCTCTTGTCATTGAAACGAATAAGAAAACATAGCAGTTATAGATTAAAGGCTGTTAAATTAGCATCATGTTAAGAACTTTGACATGCCATCAATGGACATCCTATTTTGCAGTATATTGGAACCAACATATGTCTGACAAATTAATCAGTACTTCACTTAATACATGCTACTTAATGTGTATAATGCCTCAATGCATCTGTCGTTATTCTGATTTTGTTCCTGATGGTGGACTATATAACTTGAATTATTCTAGGTCTGTTTATGGACACTTTCCTTGAGATGACTGCATAGGAATTGATCTGTTGACATAAGTTTGAATACCTAGGGGCCCATAGTTCTTTTAAGAAGAAGCTGTTAATGTGTTGCACAGACTCATTGAATTGGTTCATGTGTGTCCCATCTGGCTTATGTCTGTCTCTAAATGACTTTGTGGGAATAACAAAATTGATAATCCTGTAATTCTTTATGAATTATACACAAACAGGCTCAATATATGCTTCATTTTATTGTCTACTCTTGGAAAGAATGCACATGTTAATAAAAGATTGGAGGCACAGGTTAATTGTCAAATCATCTACAATCACCTACAAAAAATCCAGTATTTCTTTTTCATTTGAATGCTTTTACATTTTACATATACATTACTTTCATGTTGCAACCAATGCAATATGTATAACACAGTATTAACCATAATACATTGCAATAAATGTTTTATTGTCTGTATGTACTAGAAAACAGATTCAGTAAATGAATTTAAAGAACACTTATAAAACAGCCCATGTTAAAATTGAGAATTTTAGGAGAGTGTATGATGGGGAAAAACAGAATGTTGAAGTTCAAATGAACAATGAAATGAAAAAAAGAGTAAATGAAAATCATATGAAGTTGGTCTCCATTGTGAAGACCATTATTCTGTGCGGCCACCAGAACTTCGAGGGCACAGGAATGACGGTGTCATTGATTTAGAGCACGGATTTGAAGGTAAAAATAGGGAGAATTTTAATGAACTTCGTAAATTTCCAGTTGACACCGAGGATGAAATTCTGAGGCGATCGTGCAAAAGGAGCTAAAGATTCTGCCCCAACAAGTAAAACAATACAAAATGATTTGATAAACTGTGTTGCTGTCCTAATTGAAAATAAAATAATAGACCATGTTAAGAGAGGGAAATATTTTCTTTTCTCGATGAAAATACGAACAGTACAAATGAACAATTAAAATTTTGCGTGCGTTTGGTTGATCTGGAAAAGTGTTGCGTGAGGGAAGAATTTTGAAGATTTGTTTTAATGTCCGATCTAAGTGTAGAGTTGTGTAAGTTATACTGAATGAACTGCGAGACTTGAGATTAGACATTTCGAACCTACGTGGACAAGGATACGATGGTGATGCAAATTTTTTAGGATAGTTTGGTGGCGTACAAATCCCCATTTTAGGAATTCAACCTTTTGCTTCTATGCGCATTGCCCGAATTTGTCGGTTTCTAAAGCGTGTTCTATAACTTCCATTAGACAAGCTCTTGACACAATCGGCGAAATTGTGAATTTCGTTGGGGATTCTAATAAGCGGTCATCTGTCATGAAAGACAAAACCAATCAGTTGTGCTCTCAACATTAAAAAAAAAAATGATATTATGTGAAACTTTGTGAATTGAACAGGATGACGTTTTTTTACAATTTAATGCTGCAATCATGTTATTCCTAGAAGAAGTAGAGTCTTTGATTAAATATATATATATATATTTGTGTCCAGTTTGCTTGTATGTATGTTTAGCTGCAATTATTTTTTAACCCTAGGGAATTTTTGAGCAAAGTCGGATAATTTCATTTATATGCAGCGTTGGCCACAGTTGTACTTTGTGTATTTCGTGCTGTTGGTAGCATCTCTACGTCAGCACACTAAGCTTGGTTAGGCGTTGACATTTTATTGTTGGTGCAATTTGAGCTAGTGTTGGAATTATAGCTATTAACGTAGTCATATCATCTTTAAATAATGTTTTTATTTACTCCGAAATTATTCTAGGTAAGTTTAATGTTGCGTACCCATACGTAAGTTCCACAAATTATTAAAATAGGTTGCGTTTTTCTGAACTTACACTATTCCAGCTAATCATGCAATAGGCGTACTGTCAAAAGTTTCGTTCTAATATGTTTATTTTGTTTTCAGCTGGTTAAATTCGCGCTATTGTTAATTATATATGACTCCATAGGAATTTGTGGAAATAGCGCTATAATACAGTAACATTTTTAGTTTAGTACCTGAAGAATTTCGTGAGTTCCCAAAACAGTCACGAAAGTTGACATTTATAGTTGGCACAGTAGCGCACATTGCACATTTTCAAACAAATCTGCATGAATGGTTGCAATAAAAATGAAAAAGAAATAACTAGAATAACTCTGTTTATACAACAAAACCAAAGAAGCAGAAACAGACAAATCACTTATTCACATACTGATTTTACATTAATGTATATATAATTGTTTTTAAATCAGTATATTGCCACTCATATATTCTTGTGCAGAATAATAGACCTTGTACACAGGTTTTTTCTAAGAGCAGATTTAAAGTATTTGCCATTGTTTATTAAGGCTTTTAGGCTAACATTTTGTATTGAAATGCATTTGTAATAAACTCCTTTTTGACAGCAGGAAAGTGTTGCAAACTGTTTATGTAGATTTGCTTTTTGTCTAGTATTCTTGAGATGTATATTTTGTACAATTTATTCTTTATTTATAAAAGTTCATGAGGATATATGTTCATATGGAACAGTTAAAATTTCAAATTTCCTAAGAGATTTCTGTATGAATGTCTGCTAAGCATACCAGCAAATGTTGATATAACTTTTTGCTATGTTAGAAAGACATGCTCACTTTTAACTAAGTTTCCCCAAAATATAAGGCCATATTTCAATATTGAGTGGAAAATAAACTAGTTGTAAAGTCTTAATTGACTACAGTGTTCATAATGCATGTATTGCATTGCATACACTACTAAGTTTAGGTATGATAAGTTCAATGTGATTTATCCAAATCAGATGTTTAGTTTAGTTCCTGGAGCATTTAATTAGTTTGCCTAGCAGTCACAGAGATCTATGAACATAGAACTTGTCATACACAATTACCACAGTAGCACACAATCTACATTTACAAAAAATTGCGCACATCTACATAAATGGTACAATAAAAATGAAAAAGAACAACTAGAACAATTCAACCAAACAATATAAACAGACAAGTAACTTAATCATCCAAATTTTACTATATAAATGTTTACATATGCATTGATATAAAATCATTACTGTTTTTATAATATTTTCACTCATATATTCCTTTACAGAATAATAGGCCTTTTTACATAGGTATTTTCTAAGAGCAGGTTTTAAGAAATTATCATTGTTTATTAAGGCTTTTAGGCAAGAGGGGAAAGCATTTTGTATTAAAATGCATTCATAATAAATGCCTTTTTAATGGCAGGAAAGGGTTGAAACTGGTCTATGTAGATTTGCTTTTTGTCTAGTATTCTTGTCATGTATATTTTGATTTTGAACAATTTTTTCTTTATTTCTTATATAAAAGTTCTTGAGTAATAATATAAATTAACAAGGGAGAGTTAAAAGTTCAAATTGCCTAAAGAGAGAATTGTCTATCAATTTTTATACCAAGGAATTTAATGTCTTTAGTTTGTTGAAGTACACTGTTATAATATCCTATCCTTAATAGCGGATTTGGAGATCTGTGAGTGATAGATTTCATAACATTGTTTTACCTAGATTTAAGACAATTTATGTGCTTTGAACCATTAGCAGAAGGAGCTCAGAGCTAGATAGTTCAATGGCACAATCATTAAGGCTATTTTCATTTACCAATATGCTTGTGTCAAATAGAACAGTATTGCCTACATCTTGGATAGATAAGGAAAGATTATTTATATACATCAGAAAAAGAATAGGGCCTAGAACACTTCCTGGAGGCACTCCATGGTTATTCGTTCCACTTGATGCATTGTTTTTATTTTTAAAAGGACAATTTATTACTACTTTTTGTTTCCTTTTGTCAATGTAGGATATAAAGCATTTTAAATATTGGTCTTTTATTCCATAGAAAGCTAATTTATCTATGAGAATTTTGTGAATATTCCTGCTACATATACACATTCATTGAATGCAGTATGCAGTGAAAATTACATTAGCAATGTTATGACAAGTTCTATGTTCTTAGGTCTCTGTGGCTGCTTCACGAACTCACCGAATGCTCCAAGAACTAACTAACAAGTTTCTCCCTTTTTGAACATACGTTTCATTATTCAATATTTTAACCTTTCAGGAAGTACACTAGTTGTTTAAGGCTCGTTACACAAATGACTGTGCTCAGGCCTTTATGACTGCTGTTAATCTCATCAGAGCCAGAAGAGTTTTTTTATTTTAGTTTTCTAATGATATTACAAATTCTGTAGGAGTAGTGATACTTGGTTTGAATTCATTATTTTGACTAGGAAATGATTTTTTAAAATTTTTAATATATTTCTTTTATCACCAGAGTATAAATTTAAATTTTTGTTCATTAAGAAAGCAATCATTAAACACATTTGCTACATCTACAGGGTGCTGTATCTGTTAATTGTGAATGCTTAAGATTATTGCATCACCTTGTTGCAAATGTTTGACTGTTTCTTGTTTTATTACATTCCAAGTAGTCTATATTTTGTTTTGAGACCGACAAATTCTATGTTTTTGATAACGGAACCCTTTTGGTGCTTTTTTACTTTTCTAAGTATCTTATATTTTTTAAAATCTATTTTAATTTAGCATCTTTACTTAACTCGTTGCCTTTTTTTTTTTTTTTTTTTTTTTTTTTTGACAAGATTCTTTAATTCCTAGGATTAACCATTCCCCACTCATATTATAAATTAATTTTTTAGTGGGAAATATGCTTCAAAATGCAATTTCAAGTATGTGAAGAAATTGAATTTATTAACATCATTTGCACTGTACATTATTCCAAAATTCTTGTTGAAGTGCCTCCACCATTTTACTGAGGTTTACAAGATTAATATCTATATATTATATATTGTCGCTTTACCTCCAAAAGCCTCTATGTGCATCTTAAATTTTTCGGGAGAGACAAAAAATGCTATAATTTTTAATTTCCTTCATTTGTAAAGTCAGTTTTACTACCATTTCTTGAAATTCTTTATTGATGCATTCTACAAAATGCTGCTGTTTTAAGACCAAAAATTACAACAATTTTAGATTTTACTACACATAGCGGGTTTTAGCAATGCTGATTCGGACACTTAGTGTATTTTGCTGTGCATAGTATTAATATTGAAACCATCTTAAAAGTTAAATTAAAATAAAGTGTATAGAAATTTAACCAGTTACACAAAAGGCACCGTCTATAACATCATATATAGCATTTATGAAAGGGAGCTTGATTTTCATTTCCCACATTGTCAGCTGACTGCACGGATGAACATTACTGCTGGCATTTTCTGCCTCGTTTCTATTATTGCAACTGTAATAGATAAGAAAAAGGTATGCTATGTTCTATTTAATATTTCTTAAATAAATAGATATGAGTAAATATATATTCAATGACGTAGTTTAAATCCTTGCATATAATCTCCATCACACAGGGCTACCAACCCCTCAAAGAATAGTTTAAAAAAATTAGTGTTATCAAGAAACATACAGACCTCAAAATTATAAAGGTTGCAGAACAGTGGAATAGAACAATGGAATGCAGTACAATATAAGTAGCACACAAGTTTAAAAAAATTTAATTTTTTAGATTTGATTCTGTATTAGCAATCACAATATTTAGTATTAAATATGAGCTGGAGATATAGTATACTGTAATATTAACTAATCCACTATATTTGAAATAAGTAGATACAAATTTATATGGAAAATATATTATCAAATTACTCATATTTAAGTTTTTTATAAACTTTGGCACAAGGCAGCATATATATTTATCAGTTTTTAGAATTCATAGCATCATTATTAATAGCTAGTTGTATGCAGTACAAAAATGTTCATTACTTTGAATTAAGAAACTATAATGAAGCATTATCCAAGTTCACAGATAAGTATGAGTACTTTAAATAGGTCACCAAGAGTTGAAGTTGTTAAATTTAGGAAATCCTCAGCAGAAGAGATAGATTTTGTGTGTGTGTGTGTGTGTGTGTGTGTGTGTTTAATGCCTGTTTTCACTAGTGAGGCACCATAGGTGGTGGACACTGATGATACATGAGATAAAGTTATAATAAATTGGGAAAGGATATTTTTTAAGGAAGTGTACGTTTTGAGGTCTCAGTTTAGGGAACCTCCCCGGCAATTTGCCAGTTATGAGGACTGAGGAAAACCTGGAAAAAGCCCCAGTCAGTGAGGACGGTCCTGGCAGAATTCGAACCCCAGACCTCCCGCTCACGAGTCTGCACCTTAACGACCTCAGCCACCCTTGGCGGTGGAAGAGAGAGTGAGGAGAATGTTCTGGAAGGGACTTAAGTCATGGGTCCCATGTCCCACATTAAAGAGCTAAATACTTAAATGAAAATAATTACACCTTTCACGTCCAAGCAAAACCTTAGTTTTTATTATAAGTGGATTGTAGAGTCATAGTAGATGAATATTAAAATAATTATTTTATATCCGTTCTCACCAATTCTTACCAATTAAGAGAATTAACTAATTAAGATTTAAGTTAATTAACGAAATTAATTCCCAGTTACATCTTTTGCATCTCAGCCAACTAAATATTCAGTCAATTAGCTAATTAGGAATTGTTATCACAGCCTTCTAAATTATAGAAAATCTGTGATTTAAAAGGCCATGGACACAGTAAAGAATGCTGTATATACCATTTGTAAAATATCTGATACTGTAAAAATTAATGGTAAAAAAGAGAGAAAATTTAATAAATTTTGATATTCCCCCACTGATGAACTCAGCTAGTTTCTGTTTTAACTATCAGGGACTGACAGAAGCACAGACGTACTTTGGGATCCAAGTATTAGTTGGTTAACAGCTGATGAGAGGATTGCCGGAAATGTCCTGATGTTGTTTAATTGGAGTTAGCATGAACTTCAGTAATAATACATGGTATTAAAATATAATCAATTAAATTCTTATATTATGTGTGTGTGTGAGTGAGAGAGAGAGAGAGAGAATAACAAGGGAAATAGAAAATAACACGGTTCTTCCCTTCCTGGATATAAAAACGATAAAATATTGAAAATATATTGAAATTTGGCATATGCAGAAAATATACCTATACAGATAATTATATAAAAAACAACAGCCAAAATCTAAAACAACAAACACATAATAATCAATAGCCTCACATTCAGATTAACAAAGCAACCAATAAACAAGACAGAGTGCACATCTGAGTACCAAAAATCATGTATGTAGCACAGACAAATGGCTACACAACAGATCTGATGAAGAAGAAAATAAAAAAATTAAAAAAACAAATAAAAGTCATAACCACAGTGAAAGGCTACAAAGGAGATCATATATCTTGTCTAGCTTCTTGCCATTGAAGAACTCAACGAGTTTGAAATATAGAAATTTCAAGTGTGACTTTAAGTGTTTATCCTATTCTACTTTTATTATTACTGTTAATTTGTTACATTGTTTATAGTGTTACTTTATTTTTATTTTTCTTTTATATTATATATATAAATAAGGAATTCACATTCCATCCAGGGCACACTGAAAATTTCATAAGATTTTTAAAGATATCAGCATTATTTTGGCTCCAGTAAACAAATGCAGTTTAAAAATCCTCCTTAAAGCCAACACAAAAGGCAAAATTCTGCCAGGAAAACAATCAGGCATTTACAAAATCAGTTGCAAAGACTGCAATATGAAATATGTAGGCAAAACAACACTACTGATTAAGGAACACATTAAAAAGGCAAAAGTAATAAATAAGTAAATCGCCATAAAATTCAAGAATGGCAAACAGCAGAAATTAGCACTATGTACTTTCTTAGATCCCAGATAGAAAATACCAAATATTCTAACCCCACATTCCTAAACCCAAGATCGCGGGTTCGAACCCGGCCAGGACCGATGGATTTTTTCGAGCGTAAAAATCCTAAGTATGGCTTCCTTCGGAAGGGAAGTAAAGCCGTGGGTCCCGTGTCGTACATTTACGGCACGAAAAAGAACCTCAAGCCTGAAAGAGAGGCCTCTGAACAAAATTTGTCGGCCGTTTCACGCCCTGAGTTGAATGGGACGCTGATCACCTGGGCTGTTAAAGAGCGTCCATAAATAAATCAATCAATCTAACCCCCACTATAGCAGTTGAAGCATAAAAATACTGGAATTAGCTACAAAAGCATTCAATTCATAGCGACAGTCACAAACTCAATTTGCAATAAAGAAAATCACAAAAATCAGCAAAAGTGATTACAGAAAGATGCAAAACTTTCAACATCAAGATAAGTAAAAATTGATAAAATTTCCTGTAAATTATAAAACAATAATTAACTAGCATATATCATTAGTTATATTTCACTTTCAGAAAGTGGTATACAGGGAGCAATGGAAGAAGTGTATTGATTTCTGCAAGAAGGCTTTTTACCCAAGTCTGTAGATCCCCTGCTGTTGTGGTAAAACATAATCACAGTTATCTAATACTTTCAAATGTAGTGAGAGAGATTTAAAGGTGCTGCCTCCTCGTTTATTTGCAAGCATTTACTTTCCAAGGATTATAGTGGTCTGTAGGAAAAGTGCCTAGGGCCACAACTGTTATTTCTTTTGTATTTTGCTTAGTGCTAAATAAATAAATTAATTAATACTTTCAAAGGCTGGGCATTTTTGTAAATAAGAAACATACAGTAATATTCACGCAGCAGTATGAAATGCCAAGAATGCACATACAGAACTGAAGATAAGGTCCTTTTTCTGTTCCTTTATATCCAAATGCATACTTACTCATATTGAATATTTTATTGTCACAGCCCTTTTTGATAATATAAGTTTTGTATAATATTATAAAAATCATTCTTGACAAATATTTATGTTATATCACTAAATTATAAATTGCATTGTTTTCTTTATTACATATAAGGAAGTTTACTAGTAAAAATTTGTTGAAAGGCATTTGACAGAATCGGCAAGTTTTTGAAAAAGAGACATTTGATTTGGCTCCTACTATAGTAATTTTCCTTTGTTGCTGTATGAATATTTCTTTACTGTCTGTAAAATTTAATTCCAGAAGCCATTTATGAAGGGTAATAGTTTTAATAAATTTCTACCAGAGTACTGAAGTTTAGAATTGTTGTAAGCATGTCAGCATACGTAACACAGGGTGTAGACTTCCTTTTTATATCTAATATAAATAAAGTAAATATAAATCCTATTCAGTGTTAGCCCACAAATTGCTATGTAATTATATACATCAAATGCATAAACATAAATTGTCATTTCAGTGAATTTGGAGTTGGTCCTGGTGGTGTAGTGGTTACCATACTTGCTTCCTAAACCCAAGATCGCGGGTTCGAACCCGGCCAGGACCGATGGATTTTTTCGGGGCGTAATAATCCTAAGTATGGCTTCCTTTGGAAGGGAAGTAAAGCTGTGGGTCCCGTGTTGTACATTTACGGCACAAAAAAGAACCTCAAGCCTGAAAGAGAGACCTCTGAGCAAAATTTGTCGGCTGTTTCACGCCCTGAGTTGAATGGTATGCTGATGACCTGAGATTTTAAGAGCATCCATAAATAAATCAATCAAAAAAAAAATGAATTTGGATTCAATTTTCTCTATGCAATTCAACATGATTTAAATACATTCAGTAAATAGGGACATGTATATAACATTTAATATTTTCATATTTTGTTATTATTGTATTGCTTTATTCAGTATAATGTAATAATCAGCAAGATGAGTAAATAGAAATATTTTTGTATGCTAAAACTAAAGAATAGTTCTTGAAAAGGGGTACTTCAGGACTATACTCCAGTCCTAATCAAGGAAAACTATGAAAGCACATGCAGTCACTGCCACGGGTGGCCGAGGTCGTTAAGGCAGACTCGTGAGTGGGAGGTCTGGGGTTCAAATCCCATCAGGACCATCCTCCCTTGCTGGTTTTTTTTTTTTTTTTTTTTTTTCCCCAGCTCCCTCAGTCCTCATAACTGGCAAATGCCGGGGAGGTACCCTAAACTTAGGTCTGAAATGCTTCCATCCTTAAAAAAATTTCCTCTGTATCCTCAGTGTCCACCACCTGTGGTGCCTCAGTAGTAAAAACGGGCATTAAACACTACTGAAAAAAAAAAAAAACCTTCAGTCACTGTACATTCATTATTCAAAAAATAAGTTCATGTGAGGTACTGCAAAGACAACCATAGAGTTGTACACCAAGGATAAAGGCTGCTAGACACTTCTGCACTCATTTGAAAATGGATAAGCAAAAATACATAATTGGCATAAAACACATTGCTTATTAAGGGGTCAAGCAAAATGGGAGCTAGAATTGAAAGGGATCTTTGGATTGCAAAAACTCCAATCTTGGTGAATTTGAATCTCAGTTTCACTATGCATTATCACATATTTAAAAATTACCTTTTTAAAGACATCATAAAGGCATCATTTCAACACAAATCTATTAGCACTTTCTCATTTTCATTGATTTCTTGCAATAGAAACCACTAATCTAGCTATACCATTCCCTAATGCTATTTTGAGCAAAGGTGTAAATGTGTCTTTTCTTTGTATTAGGGCATGAAATATGCCTTGTTAAAATATATGCTATTTCTGGGCACCATTAACACTACAATGTAAGTTAAGTAAATGAGTGATTAATGTGATATAATTTGCTGCATTTAAGATATAAAACTTTTTTGTATGTCCAATGATTAAAGACATATTCTTAACTTGTATAATTTTATATTATTTGCAATATATAAATTTAAAATGTACATAAGCCTTGGAATAATATATAGATTTGTTCTGTAATTTGAGATTTAATAACAATATAAACTAACTTCAATTTTAATATTGGTTATCTTTGACAGAAGTAAAATCGCTATGCATAAAATGCTTAATAAAATGTTTGAAAAACAAGAAACAAGTATTTATTTAATTTAGTGGAAATATTAAAACATTTCGAAAGCACAACAAAATCTTATAATATGCAATTAAATTCTAAATGCATTTAATGTTGATGACACATCCATAGATATAAAGGGTGTTGGTAAAGATGTTGAATCAGACATTACAATTTTACAACAAAGAATGCAGAAATGGTTTCTACAAAATAAATTAATAATAATAAACAAGAATAAATTTGTAGCCATCTCATTCAGTAATGTTCAGTATCAAACCTTATAAGCCGCAAATAAAATTTGAAAATGAATTGGTGCACTATAAATCCATTATCAAATTCTTGGGTGTATGGATTGACAAACATTTCAAACAGAGCATGCATGTTGAAAAAGTGGCCTCTAAGTTAAATCTGTTTTGTTTTATGATTAGATCTATCAAAAATATTGCAAACTTGCAATACTTTGAGTAATCTATACTTTGCGCATTTTAACAGTTTATTAAAATTTAGTATGATATTATGGGGTAACTGTGATAAAATATAATTTTCAAAATATAAAAATGAGCAATTAGAATAATAATGTGGAGGAAAGAAAGGGTCCTGTAACAATTTATTCAGAAAACTGCATATATTACCACTTCCTATCTTATATGTATTAGAAGTGGTGACATTTGTTAGAAAACATCTGGTATGCTTTCGGACTAACTGTGAAAAGTTTAGCTATTACCATAAACTGGGTCTAATTATACATAATACTTTATTATTTAGCAAAAGCATAAGACATTCTTGAATTATATTTTACTATACTTCAAGCTTCCTGATAATGTTAAACATACTACCTCAGAAGCTATATTTAAGTGCAAAGTGAAAGAATTGTTATAACACTGTTTTTATTCATATGAAGAATTTGTAAATACTTTTCAACAATTATGATTATATTTATTTAATTTTGTTTTGTTTTTTATCTAAATTATACTTTATATATGCATATGTTTAAAAATCAGAATTAAAAAAGTACTTATAGAGCAAATGTCTAGGTAAGATTTAGCTTTAAAACAAAATATTATATTAAGCTCATTTTAGTAGGCATATATTTGCATCTCTTTCACAAAATTTTATGTAACTGCTAAATATGATGGGTATGGACAATATACATCATGTAACTCATGTATGTATTAATAGTAATTACGATCCATTTCCCTTTTAGTTTTTAACTAGTGTTGTAATTTAATATGTATGTACATCCATGTAAGACTGGTTGAGTGGAAAAAGGCCCTAATAGCTTAACTCTACCATCATAAATAAATAAACCTAATGCTTTGTAAGAGTGGTTGCAACTTTAATCTCGCCATTCTAATGTAACAGTACATGTCTCATGAGACTGCTATTAACTGCTTGGATCTTGCAACAGTGAAAATTGCAACTGTTTCATGAAAACTTGTTTGGGACTAAGGATTTTGGCCTTCTCTGCCGATGTTCAAAACCTAAGGTTAAATTATGCATATAAAGTTATATAAATATTTTGTATCTTTTATATTCAATTTGTAGTTTAAAACAGTAGGATGTAGTATAAAAGATAAGTTATGTCTTCTAGAAAAAGATGTTTTATCCATTTTTTTTTCATTGAATTGAAAATGGGCAATTTTTTTTATTTATAATGCCAGTCCTTTTTGCTATGCTAAGCAATACTCATACTGCAATGTTTGCTTGTACTATAGACATTCAAACAAATAGTGCAGTACTTTGCTGTTTTCTGTTACAGAGCAAGAGAAGCATAAATAAATAGCAGACTGTCAAAATGGACATTAAACTTGAGATAAAAGAAGAACTGGATGATAATGAAACATGTTCACTTGAATTGCAACAAGCAGAAACTCACAAACACAATTCCTGGGAAGCTGCCGAAGATACTGAATTAAAGGTAAACAGCACAAAGAGGTGTTTAAAATATAGTGACATTATCAAAAAGTGCACTATGTATATACTTCTAGTACTAAGGGGATCTATACAGGTTTTTAACATATATGCATGTGACAATAAGTCTTTGGTACATCATTATGTTATTTGTGTACCTGAAAACTTCATTTGTCCAAAAATTAGTGCTACATGTTAGCTATCTCCATTTTCTAAAATTTCAGCTATAATTTAATTTTAATAATCATAGCCTTGTGTGTTATTATCCTCTATGCTGTTAAATGTTGAATTAGTTTTACACTTAATTAATAATTTTATTATATAGTGTCTTCATTTCACTAGTTAATTAGACCAGAATGTCATGCCTGAGAAACTCTTAGCCTTCAATGAACCAATCATGCACTAGAATCAGCTAACAGCTGTTGGAAATTGGTCACTGGCTACCTGTTATAATAATGATGACGATAACAATAAAAGGTTTATTGCTTATGGCCTTCTGAAATATAAGTATTAAGCATGGTCAGTATCTATGTAGATTTTATACAAAGCTATAATTACAATTCAGAGCAGATAAGTAATTTAGAATACAGTATGTAATATAATACTATTCAGTAAGGTCCAGTTGTATAAAATTGCTAACTGGAGATTATTTTTAACAGTAGTTTATAAAGTAACAAGAGATTAGTCATCATTTCTGTTGCATTAAAATAGCTTCAAATTACATAACCTTGAGTTTGAAATAACTGTCAAACCTATGGCAACATTGCAAAATGATAGGAAAATTGAGTGAGTTGATGTTCAGATCTTCAACCCAAGAAAATCAATAATTGAGGAGCACTTTTTCAAATTTGATATATGCAAATTTTTTTCAAAATTGAATTATACATCATAATGATATTTTGACTTCTACATCTTTTGTGAATCAAAGTTTAGCAAAAGTCTACAAATATTGCATGTATAAGCAGGCCAATTCATGGGGTTTAGCAAAAACCATCGTCTGCAATCTTGGACAAAAGTCAGACAAATGCAATAAATTCTTTACTTTTGTTTCATACCAAGCATTTTGCAATGACAGAAGTGCACATAGTTTATCCTATGTTTCTCATGTAAGAACGTTTCTTCTTTGATTGGCTGCTTATAATCCTGCAACCAGGCTTTATGGTCATGAACATATTCATGGGATACTTTTAGAGAAGTTACCAATGGCATAGTGGTGTTTATAAGAAGAGATATTTTGAGTTAAATCAGAATGGATGGTGACTCAAGTGACTCTGAAAGTGGTGTGCTGATAAAAGAATGGCAAGAAGATAAGACAAGAAGGGTGCTACCCTTCAAACTATGTCCTTTATCAAAATACAAGAATGTATTGTATATATATTTTAATCTATCATTTTGGACTCCCCCACACTGTTACGTGCTGCTCTTGTAAAGTTAGCCTGATGAAAATGAAATCAAAGAAATGTTTGGGGAAGAAAAGCGAATTGAGATAGTCACAGATTACATAAACTTTGTGCAAAACAGTTTTACAGAATAATGAAAGTAGATAATCTAGGTGTCGTTAAGATTGTCTTTAATATGCAGCAAAACCAGCCACTTCCAAAACTGTTGTAGAGCAAAATTCTCTATGTTAGGCAAGTATGGTTATAGAATCTATGCACCATGGTTCATACTAATGAGCAAAAAAGAAAAACATTGTTTTCTATCCTAAATGTAGGTATTCATTTTTTACACTAAACTTCATTTACTTACATAAAATAAGAAGCGTTTCAGGAGAATCTCTCCCATATTCAGTTGCTCACTGAACCGCCATTACTAAAAATGATGGCTAGACACCCAGATTTTCTTCTGTTGGTTGAAGTGGGAAATGGCTGATTTCATAGTGTAAAAAATGAATACCCAGGTTTAGGATATACTATCACTCCATTGTGAACAGCTTTGTAAGTACAATATTGTTTTCTATACCTGGCTGAAAACGAGAGTCTTCAAGAGGATGCAAACAAGTTGCATCAGCTGTTCAGGCCTTTTTTTTTTTACGTATAGTATTCTTGGAAAAGAGTTCAAGATTTAAGAACATTGTTAATTTCTTTCCAGTCCGTTGATATAGCAATATGGCTCCAGACCAAATTTTTGGTAGAATTGAGAAATCATAGAGAAAAGTAAAATCTTGTCTCATAGAAAGTAAGCACCCTGAAAATATTTGAGGAAGACTATGGAATTAAAAACCTAAAGGATAGTGCACAGAAAGTACTACTTGGGCTACTCTCACTCAAGAAAGTAAAGAACAATGTTGATTAAAAACAGATGTTAATTGGAAAATTGCACAGTAAAGCTAATCATATATTAAGATCATTGTCTGAATGAGTCGAACTAATATTCTTCTGCTCATGAGCATTTTGGAAACAAATCGACTCAGCATTCCCATAAATATTTCAAATATGGTACAGATATGTTGACGATATATTTACCATAGTCAACGAAAAACTCTTTCAAATTGCCATAAAACTTAGGAATATACAAGATAGAAACATATCGTTCACATACGAAACTGAAACAGATAACATGTTGCCATTCTTGGACATTAAAATAATGAAGAGTCAAGGAAACCTAGAATTTGGAATATATAGAAAGAATAAACATGCAGACAATCACATCAAAGCTGACAGTTTTAACCTCACAGCACATAAACGTGCAGTTTAACACACCAGCTAGTTAACCCACAATTAGCAAAGGAGAAGATTTTAATGAATACAAACAAATAGAAAAGTACAGCAGCTAAAAATAATTTTAAAAAAGAACTAGTACACAAAAAAGTACAGAAATTCAAGAGACAAAAACTTATTAAAGAAACCATAATACTTTCAGCAAGAAAAGATAAGCTAATTTAAAAAATTCACACATCATTCATGGGCTACAAAAAAGTTGCAGAATATTCTTAAAGATTTTAATATTAGGTTAGCCCCAGTAAACAGATTTAATGTCAAAAGTCTCCAGATAGATTATGTTAATGACATTATTTCACAGGAGAAAAAAAGCAGGTATTTACAAAATAAATTGTGCAGAATGTGAAATGGTCTACATTGGAAAAAGAAGAGGAAACATAGGCACACGGTTAAAGGAACATTTCAGGAACATAAAACACAAGCAAATGAAGAAATCAGCAGTAGCATTTCATTTCTGGACAGAAAACCATGAAATATTGAATAAAGCAAAATTATTGAAATCTTGGGAAAAAATCTACATATCCAAATATAAAGACGATTTATCGAACTTCTAGGGATGAAAACATAAACTTTATCACACCTCCACCACAGCAGAATATATATTCCCACAGCATAATGAAGTATCCAGCAGTCAAATTTCTAGCTGAGAATGTGAACCAAGGTTTGTGAAACCTGTTCTATATATTTAAACAAGTAAGTGGATCAAAAGAGTATTAATTTAACTCAATCGCACAAGGACCTTAACAATGTTATTGTTTTAGTGAAAAGCACATATTTTGGAGATACAGGAGAAAGCCATGTCATTCAGTACTACCATCCTCTACCTTTCAACCAAAGCAAACTATGGTTAGTAAAGAAAAGAAGAAGAAGATTTCTGCGCCATTAAAGTATTTTGAAGTACCGGATGATGCAAATTATTTCTATAAAAATGTTCTAGGAGATAATAACAAATTTGACCTTTTCTAGGCTAGGTATGTTCAATAATGTATGAAAGACACAATGATTGTAATAACTTACATTTTTGTACTAAAGCTATTGTTAAGCATTATTAAATCATTGCATGTTAACTTATTCTTTTTGTGTTTTATTTTTGTTATGTTTATTCTGAATAAAGTTAACAAAGTTAAATTAAAAAACAAATATTTAATGTTCAATATGTAATAAGTAATAATGCAGGCCAATAATATGCTGGAAACTTATTTATGCATAGGAATTATTTAAAAATAAATAATGCATATAAATGAAAAAAATTAAACAAATAATTGGAATAACTTCAAAAACTAAACCAGCACAAAAACTATTTTAACTATAGTATATAATTAAAGCTAAACTTTTTGCACTTCACTTATATTTCAGTCTGCATACTTTTTAGCTATCTTTACTTTTACAATTAATTTATAATTTTTTTTATATAACTTACTATCAATTTAGAATAACACCTTAGCTCGAACGGATCACGGCTTCCAAGCCCGGAAGAAACTTTTAGATTTAAGTCTGACTGCAGCCGTGAAAACTTCGAACTACTCAGCAAAAGAACATTTAATTCCCAAGAAATCCTGCACATGTTGGCATATTATGGAATAATATACCTTGGCAAAGAAAGGAACCAACCTCTATTGGCATAGTAAACTGTACAGCTGTATAATGGCTTCCCAAATATTCCATTGAAGATTAGAGATACAAATAATAAATATGCCCAGGAAACCCAAAGAAAAAAGTAGACATTCCTTGGAAAAATATGGCAAACTAACTGTCAGAAACAATCAAAAGAAGCCAAGGTTATGTTTTAATTAAATGAAGGCAATGATTATTTGGTTGTTCTCTTATGCTTAATTTAATTTCTAAAAACAGAACATGTGTAGACAACAAAACACAATAGTAACCCGGGAACACCCATTTACTTGTATAACTCAAAATAGAAGATTCTAACATTTGAAGAATGTGTAGTTATTTTTTGTCCTTAGACATGTCCAAATTAATGCAATAGTACATTACATAAATATTTAACAATTATTTGTAAACTTAGAATCAGCCTCTTTAGATTTGAAGTATATTGGTGGTCTTTACTGGTTGGAACAGCTCAAAATGGATTAAAGTGAGCTATTGAAAACTAATAAGTTAGCATTATCACTTAGTGTTGTTGCAGTCTTGCTTATAGGCATAGAAAGCAAGTTAAACTCATCCAAACATGGAAATTCATTAAACTTGTTTTTCAGCCTTATCTGCAAGTAAATTAAATGATGGCATGCACTAGCAAACAACTTACTTTTAGCTGTTCTGTTTGTTCCAAAACTTAATTCAGTTGTATAGAGCTTCCATCTCCGCATTGTTTGAATTGAGTATTTTCTAAACTCTTTTGAATGAGGACTTCCATGGGTAGAAAATTTAAAATTATTCCTAATTTATGCCTGGTTTCTGTTTTTGCCTCACTGGATTCCACTCTTCTTTTCAACCATTTAGTTTCTGGTAGTCTTATTTGATATTTGTATTTCTTTTTGCAATTCCAGGGGAAGATAACTGAATGCCAAGAGGATGGCACTGTCGAGATTAAAGAAGAACCAATTGACTATGATACATATTCAATTGCAGTAAAATCAGAAACAAATGAGGAAGATTCTTATGACCCTGTGTTAAACCATGAGGTAAACTTTAGGAACACAATGTAGTTTAAAAATATACTCGTCCTTAGGAAACTATTTCCATTTTACACCTGTAAGAGCATCTTGCTTACTTAATCTTGTTACAACAAATTAGTCAAATAACTAAAATATATTTTAATATTTTTCCATCTGATTTTGTTATGTTGTTCCGTTATGTATCCATTTTTTTTTAAATGTATAGTTTTATTTTGCAATGCTTAATATCCTAATAACTTGAATACTCTTGATTAATTTTTATTTATTCCTAATTTACATTATTTAAAACAAAATTCTACTGTTTTTAAAACTACAGCATTAATTTATTACTAAACAACCAAAACCTCAAAAACTAAACCAGCACAAAAACTATTTTAACTATAGTATATAGTTTTGCACTTCACTTATATTTCAATCTGCATACTTTTTAGCTATCTTTACTTTTACAATTAATAAGTGTACAATTTTTTTTTTGTATAATTTACTGTCTAAAATCTTAATTTCTGCTAACACTGGTTATTCTGGCTGCTCTCCACTGGAATTCCAGGCAACAGAACCTAGACATGAATGAGATTGCTGCTGGTGTCAAACAGTAGCTATGTGCACATGGTTGTTAGCTGTTAGCCATGCAGTTTCCCTCTTTTATCTTTTTCCTTCATCTTCTTCTACATTTCAGCTTTTATCTGTACATTTTTCATTATAGATTTGGATTGGTTATGGGTGCTTTTTACCTCTGTGCTTCTTCTTTTTTCCTATTCTACTTTTCCATATATTCCTTATATTTTCCTCTTTCTCTTGTTCTCATTGTACTTCTCTCAGTAGCTTCCTTTCCATTGGAAGTCTACCATTATTCTCTACTTCTGATTCAATTTGGGTGTAACTTCTTCATCTTCTTGTTTTCAAACTCTGTGTGTGTGTGTGTGTGTGTGTGTCTCTCTCTCTCTCTTTTATCAAATTCTCTGGGATCTTCAGGGAAGCATATCATTTCTTACAGTTCGATTTTGTCTTATTTGATTTATTTTTTTGTTGGTATATCTTCTGCCATTTTACATGATATTTTGTTTAAATCATTCCATACCCCAAAAGTTATCTTCATCTCTCATGATGCTCCAAAGTATTTCACTATAAGCAGCCATCTTTCCTCAGGATATTTAAGGCATATGAATGAAACATGTTTCGGTTTATCATTCACTTTACAAACCTTACATATATTATAACGAATTATTATTCAGGAAATCACTCAAATTTAAATTATTTTGTTCCACTTAAACATGTTTTAATGGCTGTTATCTTCAGCATGATTCCACTGTCTGCTTCCCAGTGTGGCATTAAGATGTAGCTCTGTGGATTTTACGCACTTGGTAACAATAGGTTACTATTGTTAGAAGATCAAAATTAACCAAATTTTCTTTGTAAATTCTATCTAATCTGTCGTCTAACACACTCTCATGCTTCACTTACTTTTAAATATGGTAGGACCGGTTTCTAAGATACATTCTCTCCATCTTCAAAACCAGTATTTAAAAGTCAGTGAAGCATAAGAGTGTGTTAGACGACAGATTAGATAGAATTTGCATTTAACAAGCTTCACTGTTTGAGTTCCAACAGAATTTTTTAAAAATTGCTTATTTTTTCAAGTTCTTAAATGAATTAAAAATTTTCCTTGTTTTTGTTTATGAATACCTTTTCCCACTATGTTAATTCTATGGGTCTTTGAAGAGCTTTTGAGAGTTTTGGCTCCTTTTGGAATGCGTGGTTCTTTTGCCAGAAATGATCTGCTATTGCTGATTTATTCATGCATTTATATTTTACATTTCTCATGCATTCCTTAATTTGTATGATAATATTGCTTTTTGTTTTGCTTATGTATTTCATATTGCAGTCTTTGCATTTGATTTCGTAAATGCCTGATTGTTTTCCTGGCAGAATTTTGTCTTTTGTGTTGGTTTTTAGTTGCTTGTTAAACTAATGATCATTTTAATAGATTATTGTTCCAGAATGTTAGTAAAATTTATTTTGATTACTTATGGGTATGCTGCACTTAATAGCTTTTTGGATGACTTTGGTTAGTTTTAATGCTTTATTGTTAATGCCATCTTGCAGTTGAGGTTTGTAAACAATTTAAATTCCATTTGCAGTTTATTCCAATTGGCTTTCTTTATATTATAAGGATTTATTCTCGCACTATCTTTGTTCCAGGTTTGTATTAATTTGTATGTCAAAATAAATTATATTATCACTTGATGTTAATGAATGACCTATCCTCCCATTAGTAACTATTTTACTTGCTCTTTTATTTGTCAATGTAATATCCATGTTGGATGTAACTCCTCCTGTATTATTTATTGTAAGTGGGTGGTTTACATGGTTTGTTCTCTACATTTAACTTTAGCTCCGCTATCACCTCCTCCAGCCTTATGGGTGCTGTTCTACCAATGGGAAAAGTGCATTAGCATTCACCATATATATTACTGTAGAAGTTTTATAACCATTTTCTATATCTCTTATTTTATGTATAAATGCTAATTTATAATTTGAAAATTTATAATTTATAATTGCTAATTTGAAAATACCGATTTACTAAAATACAATTTTTCCATCTTAAGTGCTATTCCTACATCTGTCACTTAGTTGCATTATTTTCACTACTAGTATTTCCAAATGAATTACTATTGTTGCCATGGAGTTTCCATCATCCATTATATTTCTTAAGTTTGTCTATATATTGCTGGCTTACTGTTTACATAGTACAGTTGCTGTGTGCATAGAATATCTAACTGCAATTCTTTTGAAAGCCTTCTTAGCTCCAACATGACTAGCTTACTTTTTTGAGTGTTTATTTCTTCTAATTCAAATGTTTGCCTATTATGTTGTGACCGTGACCTTGGTTTTACCTTCAGACATGATCAGTCTTTCTGGCCATTCATCCTAACAGCTGCTGACTCCAAGGCCTGCTTAAAAATTTTTGTTTTAGAAGCATTTCCTTGCATATCAAATGCTGTTTGTAGTCTGGAGGGGAAATTTCATATTGGGAGCGCCATGTAACATTTTTTTTTTTTTTTTTTGGTGCACTGTAAACATAAGTACTATATGAGTTAGATATCATTAGTAAAGTGTAGGCAATGATGTGATTTACTTTCAAATTTGTAAAAGCAAAGAGTAACTTCTACCTAAGTAATTCATAAAACAACTGTAAACACTTAATTACAGTAATTATGCAATAAATAAAGCACATTTAACACATGGTAATTACGATTCAAAACACATATGACATGTGTTAAATTGAGAGGGTGTATTTTCTGGCGATGGTACTCATCCAAAGACTTGCAAAGTCTTTCCTCCATTCTGCTAAATTAGAGATGAGAAACATTTTTAGACAATTATTTCATTGTGTGGCTTTTCACTCTTCTAAAGATAAGCATTGGAGTATGCTTTGTGGATCCTATCATGTTCCAGATTCACCTTGTGCTGTAGCAGTGACACTGTTTATTCTTTTGACTGTCTTGGTGCTTATTTGTTTAGTTTTAATCTAGCTACTTCATCTGATTTTGTCTTGTGTACTTCTGGACAACCCATGACTGCCACTCATCTGGACAAGCGTTCTGCACTAAATAATTTGAACTGTACTGTTGAAAAATATTGGAGAGCTCATAGCCTAATGATGTAATGGTGAATGGTTTGGCATTTGTGAAATAAAAAAATAAATGATATTAAGTTGGGAGCTTAATTTAAAAGATCCTGTTCTAGTCCAGGAATCTCTAAAGTACAAAAACATGTACCTTGTGAATATTAACTGACTCCACTACGTGAATGGTAAGCTAGTGCTGCAAGTGAATCATTCACAGCTGGAAAATATGGAGAAATAAGTTATGTTCTAATAATTAAGATTATTGTATGACTGAGGCACTCTCTGATTGGCTCCATTTGTTTATATGTAAAACATGTTTTGCAGACCATTGTCCATATCCTCAGCTAACAGTCGACTGCTGGATAATTAACATTGTTCCTTTGGGAAAGCATATTATGATCTGGTGGATGAACCTAAAAGTTTTTCAGCTCCTGAAGTGTTCAATGATATATGATTTTTTTAAAAAAAAATATCTTCTCTTTTTATGCTGATAAAGTGTTATGGTTTCTTTAATGTTTTTGTCTTTTGACTTCCATACTTTTTTGTGAACCAATTCTTTGCTAAATCCATTTTTAATCACTATTCTTTCTATTGGCTTATATTCTTCAGGGTATTCTTTCTTGTTAATGGATAAGTTAACAAGACTGTGTGTTAAGCTGTTGATTTCTGAATGTTTAAGTGATTTTGGGTTATATCCATCAACTTTGATGTGATGTCTGCATGCGTGTTCTCTCTGTATATTCCACATTCCAGGTTTCCTTGATGTTTTATAATTTTAATGTGCAATAATGGTAGCTTGCCTGCTTCTGTTTCGTATGTGAACAATATGTTATCTTGTATATTCTGAAGTTTTATGGAATCATTAATGTTTTTGTTAATAATGGTAAATATATAATTAACATATCTATATCATATTTTAAATATTTATGGGAATGCTGTGTTTATGTGTATTTCAAATCTGCTCATGTAGAGGTTAGCTGGAAATTTAGGTAAGGGGCTGCTCATAGAATTTGTTCTTGAATGAAAAATTGGATAGGTTAAAGAAAATTTCATCAAATATCCTCTTGAATTTGTTATAAATTGAATGGTATGTGAAGCTTTTGAATTTGCATCTTTCCTCGATCTTCAATGTAGAAACCTCTCTTACAGATTTTGTCTTTTAAATTTATTGATAATTTATATTACTGCTACTTTGTTAAAATCTAAATTATTGCTGTATTAAATATCTGTTGGTATTCTATTTTGTACTGTTATTCTGTAAGTGGGATGCTGATTATTCTGTGTGCTTAGCTGTAGGTCACTGCATTCTTTTATTTTTGTATAATTTTCTGTGTGTGTTTTTTTTCTAAGGATTCTAAAGTTCAGTCTTTTCATTTTTTGAAGACTAATGACCAATAAAAGAAATCCTCTCAATAGTTGCAATAAAAGTTTAACCAAAGCACTGAAGGAAGTTAATACAACTGAAAATCAAAGAATATCACAGAGCATCCAGTATTACCTAAACTATATACACTTAGTAAAATCCATAAAAATGATAACATGAGACCATTAATTAACAGCATCAATTTACCCATGTACAAAGTAGCAAAAAAATTAACTGTCATTTTCATCTCCTTTAAAAGATTTAAAAGCTTGAGTATCAAAAAATCATTTGATTTAGTTCAAAATATCAAAATTCGAAGAGGAGATGTGATAGTGTCTTTTGATGTAAAAGCCTTATTCTCGAGCGAACCAATAGATAAACTTATGCAAATGTTAAGGAAACGGTTAACCTCCTTAAATTTACAAATGGAAGAAATATAAGATAACTAGAGATGCTAGATGGAACTTGTACAGTAAGGTTAATCACATAATTAAGATTAGTGGAGCCAATAAGAGTGTGTAGTTTAACTCCATCATACAGTAATCTTAATTAATGAAAGACTTACTAAAAACTTACTAACATAAGTTAGTAAGTTTTAACCAATAATTTCTCAAGTTTTCAGTCTAGTCATTGAAAACCCCTACTCTATGTTTCTAGCAAATTTATTCATGAGCCCGTTTGAAATACATATCACCAAAGCCTTCCCATTCATTTTCAAGATAATCGTACAAGTATGTGGACAACATTTGCACTAATACTGATAAAACATTCAATAGATGCTCTGAAACTCTTTAATTTACAACATAAATCTGTACAGTTTACCATGGAAGAGGAGAAAAATTGGTGTCTCCCATTTCTAGATTTAAAAATTATTTGAAATTAAGATATACTGAACTTTGGAATTCATAGAAAAAGACATACACAGAAAATTATATTAAAAATAGAAATTGTAACTTCACTCCACACAAATATGCAGTGTTCTACAGCTTTGCACACAGAAGCTTTAACATCCCACTCACAGAAAAAGATTACAAAATGGATTACCAACAGATAAGTAATGCAGCAATAATTAGTAGTTAAACAAAGACTCAGTAATGAAAATTTAAAAGATAAAAATCTTTAATGAGAGGTTTCCACAGTAAAGAATATTAAGGAAGGATACAAATTCAAAAGTTTCATATACCACCTAACTTATCACCACAAATTAAATAGGATATTCAAAGAACTTATATTAGCCCCCAAAGAACAAATATATCAGAAATGTATTAGGTTCCACAGTAAAAGACACCATACAAACAGAACAGAAATCAAGAATTTAAGAAATTAAATGTGCAGATTGTAACCAAAGAAAAATTTAGAAATTCATAGAAAGGATCACTTTAGGAATATTTGTTTTAAATAAATTGATAAATCAGCAGTGGCAGTTCACTTTTGGCCCAAAATCATGCAATTAAACCATAAACTGCTGAGAGAACTTCACAATCCAATAGAAGTTGTAGACCTGGAAAAAAAATTTCATCCTGAAAAAATAGAAAAAACTTAATGAATTTTGATGTTCCACCCATGACGAACTCAGTAAGTACCCACTTGAAATATCTGAGACTGATTCAAAAGCACCTTGGGATCCAGCCACTAAATTGAGCAGTCGATGAACAGCTGATGCTCAGAGCAATAGCTGTCGGAACAAATCCTAATGCTGTATAAGTAAAGTGCAGTTAGTGTAAGCATATTTGATACATTCTTATAGGATATTAGCATTCCATTATCTATAGCTTCTTAAGTACAATTTAGTTAGTTTCTTCTTTGTTTCCAATGTCTGCCTGCTCTTTCCATGAGATTCTTGAGTATATTAATTGAGTATTTCTTTCTTTTTTTTTTCATTTAAGTGTTCAAGAAAGTATTATCTAATTGTATAATTTTATTGATGTATATAACACTTCAGTTTGCAAGCAGCTGAATATCGTTTTGGATTAGTTACTTTTAATTGTTTAGGCATATGTTGAATTTTTTTTACTTGGGTATTAAGTCAAGTAGAATGCTAAATTTATATTACTGTTAATGAATTACAGACTCAACTGAAATTTATAATTGGATTTATATATATACACATTTTTACAATAAGTTATGTTGATTGTTATCAGATGTTTGTATCTTCTGCTTCTGGTACAGAATTAATTTTCAGAAAATGTTAATGTTGCCCATTGTTTCATTTCTTCCACTTCGGAGGAAATTTGTAAAGCTGTGAAAGTAGTTGTTTTAACTGCTGCTGATACCAGTATCAGAATTGTATTTTAATTACTTTCTAGTTGGCTGTTACAAAGGTGTCACTGACATATTTTATTTCAGACTTATACAGGGCCTTCATTTGGATGTGTGACCGGGTTAATGGGGACTTGGCTTCACTGTTTCTAATTGGTTCTGTTCCCCCCTTCACTTTCCCATCTCTCTGTGTGCTGACACTATGTCTTTGTGCTGTACAGGAGTTGAGCATTGTGCGGCCACTTGTTTCATTATTATATTGTGTTTGTGCTATTATATAATGCCTACTTTATCAAACAGAATCTTCATGTGTGATTCATGTAGAGAAGTGAGACAGCAATTCATAGATAAATTCTCTGCTGTTCATGAGCCTGACAGAAACAGCTTGTGATCTTTTGTAAAACGCCATGTTCCTACAGTAGAAAAACTTAATGACATTGAAGAAAGGTTTGAACAAAGTTTAAAGAAATCTCTGAGAAAGCATGCTTAGGAATCAGGAATTGTGCAAATCTCAGGTTTGAATGGCACTGAACTTTTATGATTAAAACCTTATAAACTTTCTATAGTTCAGGATTTGCAATCACATGATAATGTGAGCATGGTTAATTTCTGTAATTCCACGTTGGTTAATGCTAATGTTCACTCTATGGACCTGTGTTAAATGTTTTTTATGGGTAAGGCATAGTTTTATTTATATGACCATGTATAGACACAAAACAATAGATACTGTAGTGCAGAAAACCCATATTTGGACATGAAATGACATTGTATGACCTAAAAATTGGTGTTTGGTGTGCTGTAGAAACCTACATGCTTGAATTTAAGGGACTATTAATATCTGGCTCCACCAGCAAACAGCTCGTTGCCCAGTACCAAACAATCCTTGTTAAGCCGGCCACGCATCCAAACTAGGGCTGTGTAGAATGTCTTAATAGGTTCATTATAGAGTTATTAGCAGCTTGCATGCGACATCACCAAAGCACTTTATTAAGATACATAATTTTTTGCTTTTTTTCAATCTGATTGTTCATTCAATTAATTATGTTATTGTATTTCAAGATATTGGTTATAGTACTTCTTAGGCTTTCACAGCCGGTGTTATAGTTAAAACAGTTAAAATCTTCCGGACTGTTTTGCTATGGTCCATCATTTAAATTACTACCATAGCTTTCACCAACTACTTCGGTTGGCATCTTTAGTGAACGATGAACAACACCACCTAACTCCAACAACAACAGCAACGGTTAGATGTTGTTCATCGTCCACTGAAGATGCCACCCAAAGTAGTTGGTGAAAGCTATGGTAGTAATTTAAACCATGGACCATGGTAAAACAGCCTGGAAGATTTTAACTGTTTTAACTAAAACATACTGGTTGTTTTCTGATTTTTGTATTTTTTTTTTTTTTTAATCGTTCTTCTGTTTCATTGAAAAAAATTTGTAGTATGTTTGGTTTTTATGTACTACCATGTTGATCTGCATATGAAATTAATACTTTCCAAGATGTTCCATATTTATTTCTTCAATGATAAGTACTAAAACTAAATAATCCTATTTGAGAAGTGACTTTGCAGACAGTAATGATCAGTTCATTCTAAATGTGGGAAATTTTCACAATATTAGCAGGTTTGTATACTTATATGAACTAACTTGTCCTAGGAGGAGAAGGAGGTTGACTTAGATTCACTCAAGAAGATCAAAGTTGAAGGATTTCATTTATCAGCCAGTGATACAGGGTAAGTTACTGATCTATTTCTTAATAAACATTAATCTGCATGTTCTATCCATATATTCAGCAAGAACAATTTAGGGAATTCTGGAATGAACATCATGAGGAAGTAATGTAAAAAGGTATTCTGAGTCTCCTTTGAGACCGCCATTTAGTGCTTTCTCTGTATAGTGTTTTTATAGAAGAAAGGCTGATGCATTGTCATTATATTGCATTTTACTTCTTATTCATAAGAAGGGGATGCAGGATTGATATTGTTTTATTGTTAAGTGTAGGTCCAGGTTAGAAGTGGCTCATAGTGCTTAAGCAAGATAAGGATGATAGTGAATATATTGCTTTAAGATGCTCAGCATCAAGAGGTCATAGACCTTAATTATCTGCATGAAACAGAAAGCCTCTCAGCCTTAATTTTACAAATGACAGAAACTTAAGAATGCCATGATGCTTATAAGTGCCCTAGTCATTGAGCACAAGTAAAAAAATTATAGCCTTTCTGAAATTGTAATGTAAGGTGATTCATATTATTGGCAGCATGTAAGTTATATTCTTATTTGACATCTGTTTTATTTCAGAGAAACAATTTTTGGTTATGTTAACATATTTCATAAGCATATGTTTTAGTATATACAACTTTTGCTTTGCTAAGTAAAGAAACAGTATACATACTGTAGTTTTTATAAGGAAATTACTCAAATTTCACCAATTAAGTTCCATTTACTTGGACATGTTTGATCATCAGCAAGGTTTAACTGTCTGCTTCCCAGCATGATATTAAGATGTTGCTCTGTAGATTTTCAGAACTTATCAATGAAGTTAATGTTCTTTGGAAGATTTTCCTTCATAATCTCTTCTGAGTCGAACATTTAGAACAATTTTTATGGCTTTAATTACATGAGATTTGCTCAGGACATGTTCCTTGAAACTATTGTCCACATCATCAGCTGTTAAATGGCTGTTGCATCATTCATAGAAGTTGCATAGGTAGGTAGGTATCTGGGTGACTCTGATGGTCTTGTGATAAACTTGAATAAAGTACTGTCTGTTTCCGAGATGTCAAAATTTGTTATGAATTCATAATTCATATTAAAAAACATGAGCAAAACCTTATGAATTTTGACATCCTGAAAGCAGACAGCACTTTATTCAAGTTCACAAGACCACCAGATTCATCCAAGATACCTGCTATTCAACTTCTATGAATGATCCAACAGTCATTTAACAGCTGATGATGTAGACAATCATTCCATGAAACAGGTCCTGAGTAAACCTCCAATAAGTGAAACCGTAAAGTGTGTTCTAAATATTTTCACTCAGAAGAGATTATTAATGCGCGTTTCACTGTGTTCATTTCAAAATTGAATTAATATTTAAATTTTCCTTATTTTAGTTCATGAATATATTTCTCTACACAATTAATTCTATGATTTTTTTGAAGATCTTTTTAAGAGTTTTGGTTTATTTTGGATTTTTTAAAATTTTATTATTATTATTATTATTATTATTATTATTATTATTATTATTATTATTATTATCTCTTTGTCAGAAATGGTATGCTACTGCTGATTTCTCTGTGTTTATATTTTACATTTCTCATGTGTTTCTTAAACTTAGGGTAATGATTCTTTTCATTTTGCCTATATATTTCATATTGCAGTCTTTGCAACTGTTTCATAAATGCCTGATGATTTCATGGCAAAATTTTGTCTTTTGTGTCCATTTTTAAGAGGTTTATTTTAGCTGAATTTGTTCCGTGGAACCAAAATGTTTGCATTTTTAAAAATTTTCTGGAATTTTTATATGCCTGTGAATGGAATGTAAATTTCTGTATAATGATCTCCTTCGTTGCCTTGTACTGTGGTGATGTCTTTGATTTTTATTTATTTATTTTGGTTTTTTGAATTTTTCTATTTTTCTTCTTGACCAGATTCTTTGTGTAGCCATTTTCTGTACTATATTTATGATTTTATGATACTTCAATTTGTATTTTGTCTTGCTTATTGGCAGGTTTGTTAAACTGAATGTAAGACTTGATTATTGCAAATTTGTGTTGTTTTGGATTATGGTTATAGTTTTTTATATAATTGTCTATATGAATATCTTTTTGAATATGACAAATTCCAGTATATAGCCATTACCTTGTTTTCTATTTGCATTGTGAATTTTACAGTGCTCTCTTGTAGGTTCGGTAGTTTTATTGCATCCTCTATCCATTTTTAATTTACTATTGCAAGGACATCATCAACATAACAGTACCAAAAAATGTATATGTGGAAAGGCCTCAATTAACTTAGTTTCTAAGAAACTTGTGTACATGTCTGCCAGGAGTTGAGAGTAGATTTCCCATTGCTAAACACCTCTCTTATGTGTGTTTTAATATATATATATATATATATATATACACCTTCTAAATATGAGATAGGTTTGATTGCTGCAAATTTTGGTGAGGTTTGTATATTGTTTTATTACTTCTCCAAATAGGTTTATTGAGGGTAGCCACTTCTTTACAATAATTAGTAGTTTTTCTTTGGGAATGCTGGGAAAAGACAGCACAGCATTAGAAAACTAGCAAATCCTGTTATCTAGTTAACTTGGCTGATTCTTTCTATTAATTCTGATGAGTTTTTAAAGTATTAAATATTTTAAAAGTTAATTGACTAAGTTGTGTGTGGGTGAATTTATTGTGTTAATATAGATCTCATTTTATTACCAGATTTATGTATTTTTTTAGTGGATCATAAATTCTGGGTGTTGTAGTGTTGTCTAGTATAATCTTTTTTTTCCCCTCCTTGTTAAGAATGGTTACTTTTGTTAATTTATGAGCTGAACTAATCTATTTTTGGGTATTACAGTTTTCATAATCCTGGCTAATTAGTAAATTTTACATGCCCTTTTCATGATCTAATTCATTAATTATGAATGTTTTGTTTCCTTTATCAGCCCTACTATAGATAACCCCTTTTTTAGAGATCTGATTACCCTCTGATATGCTCCTTTTTAATGATTTGCTTTTCTTTTGGTCTTTCTAGAACTTTCCCACATGTGATACCATATTTTTCTTCTTCTAGTTAAATGAAAATTGCTAATTCAATGTTGGCTACATATTGTGCTACATTTTGCGTGTAATCTATATAGGAGTGAAACTTAATAGCTGTAATTCTTTTCTGAGAAATGTTTGTTTGACAGGTTTATGATATTTTCTATTCGGCTATTTTGGTTTTCTTCCATACTTCTAAGCACTAAAGAGTTCTGGATGGGAATGAATGTTATTCAAACTTGTTCTAAATTTAAAAATTTGTAACAAAAGTTTTTGTCAACATTTGCACACATGAAAATGTGAATATGCAGAGTATATATTGCTAAATGTCCCCCTCTGTTATCATCTGTAATTGTTATTTAGTTGCCTAAATGTCTAAGAGACGATGCAAAATTGAAGTATTCTGAATTTTTTCAAATTAGAGATTTGGTCAACTCATACCAATACATTTCATTTCATATGTATTTGCAATTAATTTATTATTGAAATTTATGTTTGATTCAAATACATTATTTCCTTCACTTAGATGAAAGTGAACTGCAAGTGTCTGCTCCCTATTGACTTTAAAACAGTTTTTGTCAAACCACCTGAAGGATTCAGCTACTAGTGGGCTGTGAGTTTTCACTTTTCTTTAATTTATTTTCAGTTATATTTATATCAATGCATAGTGGGTAATACTGTTAGATGAGACGATAATGTTTCAAATCATTTAAACACAGCAAAATTAAAGTTGACTATAAAAATAAACCTGCAGGACCGCATATTTAATGTGTTGAATGTTACATTGGCAGTGTTTAATATTGTCTCTCTTAGGTGCAATTATTGCCAGTTTATGTTATGTATGGTTTAATCTACTTAGGTGTATGTCTATTATATCAATTTATATTAATTCAAATACTATATATATCTATGAAATCCTGCCATAATGTGTGTGTGTATATTGGATAAAAGCATTTTATTTATTTTTTCTTTTTATTATATGTATAAAATTCTACTTTTACATCTATTAATAATTATATCTACAACTAAGTACTTAAGAGTAGCAAATGCCAATGAAGAAATGAGCAGAAAATGGAGGAAGAAGGGAAAAAAAGCATGTGTCATCTCACAGGAGCATTCTGGTGCTTCAGAAAGGAAAACAAAAGTCAAAGGAGAGTTTTCAGCTGGGAAAAAAGGGGGGGGGGGACCATAAAAATTTAGATTTTATCGTGATAGAATGGGATTACAATAGTAACCAGTAAGATTATTTGGGTTGTGGAATTGTGAATGTCAAAAATATAAAATTTTTATGGGAACTTTACTGCCGTTATTAGGGAAGGTAAACTATTTGGTAGCTGTAGAAACATGGTTAAAAGAGGACAATATTGCAATAAGGGACTTAAATTACATAGGAAGGGAGAAAGGGAGTTGTATGGCCTAGAGTGAATAAGAATACTAATATAAATCAAATTTTAAACAAAAATTGTAAGAGTACTAGAAAGTAAAAAAACAACTGGAAATGGACTGTTAAAAGACAGAAGGAACAATAATGTGTGATTATGAATGTCATTGGTCTGGAAATGGCTGGGAGTGAAATTATATTAAAAGCATTTGAATTATTGAACTGGTAATATTGGAAATTGTTCTGTAAGGTATATAAATGTAGTATTATAAATTTCAAATTAGAAGAGTTTTATGAAATGGAAATGAACACTAGAGAGGAGTAAGAAACTGAATTAAAATAACTAAATTGTAATATACTAAATTATTAGGTGGTGTGATTTTATGTATGTAACCATTCAGATCTGAGGTTGTAAATTATAGCTTTTAATGTGATCAATAAGCCAGCATATTCTGTTTTTGGATGTTATAATAATTCTGGTCTTGATCATGTGTAGGAATTACTATTTTCCCAATAAAGAACTTTTCCAGAAACTACATAAAATAAAACTATTGAATTTATGAGGCCGTCTACTCTTATTAATCCATGAGTTGGACATCTGAGATGAAACTTACTCTAGCTAATGATTCCTCTTTATCATCACCAATAACAGTAGTTGACATACTGTAGTTTAATATATACATTTTAAGTAGTCCCTACTTTATTTTTGTTTATTCCCAAAATATCTTGTGGCACTCCTGGCCATCCTGCAGCATCTTAAGATTCTGCTGTACACCTGTTGGAAATCCCTGCCTTAATACAAACTAGCAGTTTCAATTTATATTCACATTTTTTTAACTTGGTGATAACTAACTATGACTTACATCATGTAATATGAAATTTAAATTATTTACCATTGAAATCCAATTACAAAATATGTATTGGTAATTAGCAATAAACTTTTTAACCCCAAATCAATACCTTAGAATAGTAATTGTGACTGAGCCTCAATCTTCGGTTCGTCAGTAATCTGGAATATCTGGAAGCCTTTGGCTCAGTTCCTTATGTAATCCACACCTATTTTCAAATAAAAAAAATCATAATACCATAAGAAACAATACTAACAAGAAATTAATTCTTAGATTAATTAAACACTATACAGAAGTGTTACAAATTGTATATACATATACCCAATTCTTCACTTTCAGATTGACACTTGAACTCAAACATATCATGACTATGTGGTCATCCACATGTATTTGGCCCCATTTTTTGCTAAAACTCTTGTGCTTTTCCTTGAATTTTCTGATACTCTTTCTAATAATTACCCATAATCCTACTTTTTTTCCCTGCACTAACTGTAAATATTTTTATACTTACAATATGTCTTTCCATTTTGTCCCCAAATGGCCCCTGTGCACTTAGTTTCCCTTTCCCTTCCCTTTAATTAAAATTTAAATTGGAATTTGCACAGTGAAGCCAATCATGAAAACATAAACTACAAGTTTATCATACTGCCACCAGAACAGAATACACATTCTACAGCTTAACGAATTATCCGACAGTTGAATTTTAGCCTGGCTGATGATGAGAACAAAATGTTCGTGAGACCAGTTCTATATATTATGACAAGTAACTGAAGTATTAAGAGTGTATAGTTCAATTAAATCATATAATAATAGCATACTTCTTTGTTATTCATGAATCCTTTAATATATAATGCCCCTCTCCACCCTACTTTATCACAACTATCTACATACTCCCAATCTTTCTTTATTATATTGTACAATCTCAAGGGACTTTTATTCTCTGAACTTGATCATATCTCTTGCCTCTCTTATCTTCTATTTGTCTCCGTACTTTCTTCCAAAGACCTATTAAATTATTTTCTTCCTCTATTCCATACATAACCTATATCAATCTGTTCTAATGCTTTTTTATAATTACTTCTCACTGACTTATACCCCATTTACTTAATCTCTTCCCTGAAAGGGACGTGTATAGGGACTCCAGAGTAAAATGGGCCTGAGTGACACCACATGTCTGCAAGTGCTGCAAATATAATGATTTTGTAACCTGAAATTTTTTGACATTCATTTATAGAATAAACTTAAATAAATTCTACGATAGTTCAATCTTACCTGTAAATGTTTTTGTTTTGAACGATACATCTTGAACAATGTGTAGTAACATAAGTCTGCAGTCACCAAATGTCAGGTTGGTTTCCTTGCATAAGCCCCTTTTGCAGCTTACCTCACATTTCCAAAGCTGGCACAACTTTTTCCCCATAGGCTGTAGCCCGTTTGGCAAATGCTTTTTCATGAATCTGAGACTTTCTATCCCATGTGTGTATAAACCTCTGAATTTGGTAGCTTTGTAATTATGCTGCAAGCAATTGATAAACAAAAAACCATCCATGCAATTATTATTTGTGGGTTTAGACCTCACCAAATTACCAAGCAACTGGTGATATCCAACATATAAAAAGATAGTTATTTGTAAAGAGAGATATGCCTCAATACGTGATCTATTAAATCAACACCACTCATATGCATATTGTATTTATGTATAATATCAGGCTTGAAAATTGTCATTTTGGTTTTGGCTCTAGCTCTCCTGTATCGTGCATCAAAATTTTGGAACTGCAATTAGATAAAGCAGCAACTACCCTTCTGTTAAGCCAAGCAATGTAAGTCAAAGGTGGAAGCTAACACACCTCCATTTTCCCTCTCTTTAGAGCCCGTACATTCAATATTATGGCAATCCAATACAATTTGAATGTACTGTTCCAATGGCATTTTTCATTCTTTTATATAAACAGTAAATAACTTGGAGGAGCTATATCAGTTGTCTAGATATACAGACCTACCCAGGTCAACCACAGACCCCATGAGGTGCATGATTATGGAGCCAGTTAACCCCAAGTCTTTCTCTCCTGTTGTGTCATGCCAATGTAAATATGGCTATTTTAGACTTACTGTACTTTAAAAAGTATCCTTTTGATATGTTGCTTTCAACCCAAACTGCCCTTCCGGAGCATCAAGCTTAAATCAAGTGACCTTTTCACCAGGAATATAAATTTCTGTTGAATTTTGAAATAAGGAATTAAAAAATTGGCCTTATTTTGGTATTTATTGTTATATTTTCTGTGCTGTTCAAATGAACCTAGTATAGACAAAATCTTTGTTTGACATGCCTCTTCCTAAAAATGGAGTTGCTAGCAAGTCAGCTTTGACCAGTAAATGTCTAATGTAGGTTCTGGAATAACACTATGGGAAAAATTATGCAAAGTATTCTGTAAATCTCATTCTGGGTTACATCTGACCACTTCTGAATCCTATTTTCAAGTCCTAATTTATTTTTTTTTGAGGTCAGATTTTCATGCACTTTATGATCATATACATTTGTTTCAGTAAATATGACAGCTACTAAATCTGCAGTAAAATACTTGGTAAAAAAAACACTTTGTTAGCTGTCACTTGTAAACTGTGTATGAGGTCGTACACCACAGGTTAAACTCCAAAAAACGTATCTTTTTGTGCAACATTGGTTTTTGGAACTCCATAACCCTGTCTCTGCACTAATACCTGCAGGAACAAACTTGCTAAACAAGCTAAAGGTACACCCTGAGTTGAAGCCATGATTTGAACTGGAAATAACAAGTTTGAACTTTGTAATTCCTTATATAGCTGAAACGAAAATATTCTGAATAAACAAACCCAAATATGTGGTACCGAGAACACTTTCCAGTATCAAGTTGCATATTTTTCTATCTCAGCAGCTGAAAATTGTATAGTTGACCTGAGCATAACAAGCTAAGGCTATTGTGTCATGCAAATGCAATCATATGATTCCAAGTCTAAAGGCAACACACGTATGTGTATTAAAACCTGCTCTCTACAAATGATAAAGAAGTGTGTTAGCATCTACTTTGCAATACATCAAATATTTCTGCCCTTACAACATTGATTACATGTTGCATGTTGGCTCAGCTATGAACAGAGAGCTAAGAGCTTCCAATGCTAAATACTAGTGTTGAATGGTAGTAGCGTTCGAGAGAAAAATGTAGAGAACTATTTTAGCTCTGCAAATTGCAGTCATTTTACCCCCATGGCTGGCCGAGGTCGTTAAGGCATGGACTTGTGATCAGGAGGTCTGGTGTTTGCATCTGGCCAGGATAATCCTCCCTGAGGTTTTTACCAGGTTTTCCTCGGTCCTCATAAATGGCAAATGCCAGGGAGACCTGGAACGTTTCCCTCCTTAAAAAATCCTTCCCCAATATATCATTTCAACTCTGTATTATCAATGTCTACCACCTGTAGTGCCTCAGTAGTAAAAATGGGCTTTAAATACTGTTCAAAAAAAATTGCAGACACAAAATAGATTCCAAAATAGAAATTTCTTTCTTTTTCTATTTTGCAAATAATTACAGTAATACTTGTTGTAGTTGACTCATACTACATTTAATATTCTTTAATTCAGTTTTTGATTTATTAAAATATGATTAAATATAAGCAAAATATAAAGATTTGTTCTGAATTGTGGGCCATTTAAATACCTAGATCAGTTTATTAGGTATCCGTGAACAGTCAGTGTGGTGTTTAAAGGGCCATCGGCCAATGGGTTAACTGCATTGACTTAAGTACTCTTCAATAGGAATGAAAGCTGTCTGAGTATTGCATAAGGTGAAGGCAGCTTACTTATTGAAACCAAAAAAAAAATTATTCAGAAAGACCTTATTGTCAGCATTTCTTCTTTCACTTGGTTTTTTGTATGACTTGGCTCTGCTCTATTGTGGCAGACACATTTCATCTTTTCCAATCAGTGGAGAACAGACCATTCCTTAAGGTCAAATGTAGTACAAAACAGTTTTTTACACATAAGAAACCTTTAAGCTGAAACCCTTAAAGTGTAAAGAGGCTTGATCTCTTGATTCTTTGCCGAGCCAGATCATCTTTTGGATGAAATTCTTGCAACTAAATTATTTAGGTAAATTTTAAGTTGATTCTGGGTCATGTCTTCAAACTCCAAAAATACCTGTTTCCTATCCTCTTTAATTTCATTATACTGACAACTCTAATTTTTTTACAAAACATCTGGAAGGTCTTTCATTGTCATTTAAAACTATACTGGCTATCTATAGCCTAGGTATGATTTGCTTTCTATTTGTAGTCGCATGTTTAATATTTTATTATTGTCTGATTTTCTTTGTGTTCCATTATTAACTTTATCTTCATTCATATTCTCATCTATATCTGACATTTCTACTTCGGTTGGGTCTTTATTGTAAACAATTTCAGTATTATTCAAATTTTCCATTTCTTCTAGCAGTTTTTCTTCTTGGTGATTACTATTTGCCATAATTGTTAATAAAAAATCAGAGTACTTCAACAGGTGGTCCTTATCTTTATTACACCCTGCCACCAATAGCAAATCATAAGCTAAATGTTGCCCATGAGAACCATCTCAGCTTCTTCAAGCAGAGCTTCCACATCTTCTGTTGTGTTGTCAATTTGGGAACATCCATCTGAAAAGAGAAAAAGTTTAATCATTAATCAAATTAAAAAGTGCCACTTTTCAATAGGGAGCAGTCATTTCTGCCCACTAAAAGCATGCAATATGGCCTGCTAGAAAGCTGACAGGTTTGAAATGGACCACAGGATACTAGGAACATTCTCTATATTATTATATTAGCTATATTTATATTATTGGAACACAATTACTTTCACTGTTCTGGTATAAGTTTATTGGCACCATTCATAAATCCATATTTAAGTGTTCCATGTTAAGTTTGATAGTAATTAACTTCTTAAAGGATAAAATAGCATTGATCAGATGTGACAAAATAAATGCTGATTTATCATCACAACTCACTCTTAGAACAATTAGAAATAGTTGTCAAAATATACAATGCCTCATATGTAAAAATTCAGCAAGTAAAACCTAATACTTATCAGCCAGTAGCTTGCAAGTACGTTTTATGAGTATTATAAAAATTTTTAAATATTTGTATTCTAATAATGCAAATTAATAAACTTAAATTTATATTATAGTTTTGTTTTGTGAGCACAAGCACTTATTTTGTATAAAAATAAATTTCATAAAGCACAAAAGGAATTACTTATGTGCATCATTTTACACTGTAATCGACCATACATATGGTATTGTTGCCAAATATTTCTGAGCAATGATATGCTGATTTTTCTTTTGAAGCCTCCTGCATTCAGATTTGTTCAAAATGGTTAATATCAATAAATTTAAAAACAGAAGAAATAAAAGACTTACTAATATTTGCATTCAACAAAATTTCTTCAGCTTCAACAAGAAATATTACCAACAAGTTTCAGGCCTAACTATGGGATACCCTTTTTCACCTTTTCTAGCAGATTTATTCATCAGTTCATTTCAAATACATATCAAGAAAGCTTCCCTTTAATTTTCAAGTCATAGTATGTGTATATTTTTGCAATAATACCAAAGAAACAATAGATGCCCTGAAACTTCTTAATTTGCAATATAAATCTATACAGTTTACCTTAGAAGAAGAGAGAAATGGGTAGCTACCATTTCTAGATTTAAAAATTATAAAAAATGGAGATTGTTTGAATTTTGAAATTTACAGAAAAGAAACACACACGGAAAAGTACATAAAAATGAGAGTTATAACCCCATTCCACATAAATATGCAGTGTTTCACAGTTTGGCACACACATTAATGAATATTCCACTCAAAGAAGCCGTGTACAAAATAGAATACCAACAAATAATAAAGACCAATGGTTTCAACAAATACACAGTGATAAAAATTATCAATAAATCTAAAAGACAAAAAGAGATGAGGTACGTTTTCACACTGAAAAACACAAAAGAAGGATACAAATTGAAAAGTTTCACCTAGCATTCAATTTACCACAACAAGTTCAAGAAAATAATCAAGAAACATGGGATAATGTTAGCTCCAAAGAACAGATATAATATCAAGAATTTATTATATTGCACATTAAAAGACTCCATACTAACAGAACAGGAATCAGGAATTTATGTAATAAAATGCGCAGATTGTGAAGCAAAGCTACATAGGCAAAACAGAAAGAAGTTTAGAAATTTGATGAAAGAATACTTTAGGAATATTCGGCTGAAGCAGGTGGAGAAATTAGCAGTAGCAGCTCACTTTTGGACCAAAAACCAGAAAATAAACTGCTGAAACATCTTCACAACCCAATGGAGTTGTCCACTTGGGAAAAATTTTCATATTAAAAAATAAAGAAAACCTAATGAACTTCCAGTTTCCTCTTATGGATGAACTCAGCAATTTCCTACTTCAGCCAACAGATGCGAACACAGGAACATCCGGGTGTCTAGCCATCATTTCAATTAATGGTGGCTCAGTGAGCAACTGAAGATGGGAGAGGTTCTTGCAAAATGCATCTTATTTTATGTAAGTAAATGGAGTTTAGTGTAAAAAATGAATACCTAAGTTTAGCATATATTGCTACTCCGTTGTCAGCAGCTTCTTAAGTACAATATTTATAAACTGAGGCATTGTCACAACACAATCATTGTATTCTGCTTCTACTTTGAATATCTCTGACAATCATTAACAATACATTACTACATTAGTTCATGTTTTGTCCTCCACATAAGTCTAATAGAAATATCGTATCAGGTGCCACATATTTCTTTTGTAAGTTTTGGCTCCCAATATTTAACCCCCATTCATTTCTATCATTACATATATTCTTGAACCTGTTATGTCATTTAAGTCTTTCATTATGCTATCTTCCCAACTATTTTTAATCTTCCTCTTATTCTTGTTCTCATTGGCTTCCTATAATATATTTCTGTATGTAATTTTTCTTTTGACTTTCTCATTATAGGAATAAACCATGTAAATTTTTTAGATTTAATTAAATTTGTAATATTTTATTTTGTATAATAGATATAGTATATTTTTCGTTATATTCTCCAATCATCAATTTGTCTTTTTAATTGACCCATAGATTTTCTTAGTATCTTTCAAATACTAATAACTTTTGTATATGTTTTTCTTTCAATACCTATGTTTCATATGCATATGTTACGGTAGATCTAATTATGTTATACAGCCTCAGATTAGCAATTGTGGATATTAGCTGACTTTTGAATGGATCTAAGTTGTCATAATATGCTCTATTTTCTAATAGAATTCTTGCTTTAATTTCTTCTTCTATTGTGTTACTATTGAACCAAGACATTTACAGGTGCTGATCTGCTTAGTACAGCTTTTATGCATCAGTTGCTTTTTGTACCAGAAAAAAAATCTTTTTTATTAATCTTACCAGCAATACTCATTCTATTTTCTTTTAATATCACTATTTAAATTTTTGTTTTAGCAATCCTGCATTTTGCCAAGGTTTAATAATATGTATCATTTCACATTAAATTATTCATAGTACTTTGTACAAGCTTTGGTCTATATCCTTCAAACCTGAGAATTTTTAGCGATTAAATTTGTATGGTGCCACAATGCTGATCTTGCGCACAACCTCCGTATTTATAACCACCAGAGAAAGGGTGGACCAGCTAATATCCCCAGGTACTGGGTACCCATTTTGGCTGCCTTTAACATACATAAGCTACATTGGTGTTGCTGTAAATTATATCTAATCTGTCGTCTAGCACACCATTTTTGGAAAGATAATCACGACATAAAAATGGAAATAGAGTTACTTAAAGATGGCACATGGAATTGGACAAATGGGAGAAGATCTACATTCCTAAACATAGGGATCACTTATGAATTTCTATATTATAGGAGAATGTAATTCAAATTTCCAGTTTATAAAGGAAAAAAACATCACCAGGATGGAGCCACAGGTCCTCATAGATGTTAGTTTCTCGTACCAGTCATCAAGTTGGTTGAAGTTGGAGAGGATGTCTTCGAAACCAGTCCCGCCATATTTAAAAGTAAGTGAAGCATAACAGTGTGCTAGACGACAAATTAGATATAAAGTACATTTAATGAGCTTCACTGTGTGAGTTCCAACAGAATTTTTTTAAAATGTCTTATTTTTCGAAAGTTCTTAAATGAATAAGTGCTGTTGTTTGGTTCCAGACATCCACAGGACTTTATAGAAAGATTATCTCTTTATTCTTGGCAGTTGTTTCCTTGGTATAATAAAGAACACTGTATTTTATTAACATATTCCAGAAACAAGTAGAAAACACTGCTTTCTCATTGTGGCAATGTCATTAAAGCTATCCTTTTATATTGGTAGTGGGAGATTTTGGGAATAAGTAATAAGACAAGCATATCTGTTCCTTCCTTATGTGTGTCATTCAAAATATTTGGTTTTACATTGTAGACTTGTTTCTTATGCTGAAGATGTTGCAATGAATATATGGATTTATTGACATTTTGTACAGTAGTGACACCTGTTGGTTCTTTGTTAACAAAAAGAATATTCACTTTTTTCCTCTGAAATATTTACATTTTTGTGCAATTTCACAAATGTTTTGAAAGTAATATGACTTGTATGTGTGCATTTATTAGACATAATAGGATTTTCAAAATAATTCCTTTACTATTTTACCTGGGTTGAAATATGATTCCTTGTGAGGCATTTAAGTTCAGTGTTCTTCCAACATTTACCTCATTTTGGTCGGAATAGTTACTGTGTTTTCCCCTATGTTCTTCTAACACTTACCAGATTTTAAAGCAGTCTAAATAGCTTTGAAATGTTTAACAAATACAACAAAGACTGCCTGCACACATCCTTCTCAGTATCTTTACTTTTACCTGGTGACTGCACAAATTATTTCTTTCACTCATCACTTTCCACTGTTTTTCTTCATGTGAGTTAAAAAAACTGGGCATTTTATTATAGTGAAAAAGAGCAATTGAAAAGCTCCAATACTAGTTCAGCAGTCTGCAGATGGACTCTTGCATTGCTGCTGATATTTACTTGCATGGAACTTTTAAACTGATCTCACAACTCAAAAATTATCTGAAACTGTCCTTCTGATCGTTGTAATTGATTGATTTCAAACATTTGGAAAAGAAAAGTTGGTATTAGTACCCAATATTAGTAATATGAGTTACGAAAACAATGTTTCAAACAAGTTGAAAATGAAAACAAATATGTAATCAACCCTTCACCGAGTCTGAACTATTAGTCTGTGTTATAATATAAGTTTTATGTTCATCAGAAGATATCTCTCTTCTATCATTTTGTATATTAATACCAGAATCATCATTTCATTTGTTATATGTACCTTTTAGCTCTCATTGGTTGCAATAACAGCACAGCACCAGTCAACTTTTTTCAATACACCCTTCTTCCTAGGAGATTTGTATAAAACAATGACATGGTGACATAGATCTACAACATTCATGATTAGTGTTGATGCTTATGTAGTGGCAATATTAAAAGAATTCACATTGTTATTGTATCCAAGTAATGTCATATTCCGTATCATTATAAAATGTTGGGATAGAGTTTTCTATAAATACAACTCCAATTATTATAAACTATATAATACTTGGAAAAATGTAAGAGCTTTTTACCTTGCATCTTCTGTTTGCAAAGGCTCAGACACTCGGAGAAATAAAAAAAATAACGTTATGAATTTGTTTGGTACATTTTGGCACTTTGATGTCCCTTGTCACTGTATGTTATTAATGGATGCATAAATTTAATCTAATCAAACTTAATCATATTTCAGGCCAAATAAGGGACATCTGCTCAGCTGTTTGGAAAATTCTTCTAGCACTGTTATTGAATTTACACAGGACTTAAAAGACAAAACAATGAACCAGATATTCTCCTGTAAAGTTAGTGATACTTCTTTCCACAACTCTTCATCTATTAATAGGAATATATTAAATCATAAAAATAAAAGAGGTAATAGCAAGAAACTGTGTACATGTGAAATATGCGGAAAGAGTTTTATTGCATCTAATTTAAAGAAACATCTTTTGATTCATGAGGGCAAGAAGTCACATAAATGTGAAGTTTGTGGGAAAAGCTTTATCTTAGCACCTAACTTGAAGAGGCATCTTTTGACTCATGAAGGAAAGAAGCCACATAAATGTGAACTTTGTGGTAAGAGCTTTACACAGGCACATTCTTTGAAGCTACATCTTTTGATTCATGAGGATAAGAAACCATATAAATGTGAAGTTTGCGGAAAGAATTTCACCATGGCATCTACCTTGAAGTTGCATCTTTTGAATCATGAGGGCAAGAAACCACATGAATGTAAAATTTGTGGAAAAGGCTTTATGCTATCATCTACCTTAAAGAGACATCTTTTGATTCACGAAGGCAAGAAGCCACATAAATGTGAAGTTTGTGAAAAAAGCTTTACCCAAGCACCTAACTTGAAGAGACATCTCTTGATTCATGAAAAAAAGAATCCATATAAATGTGAACTTTGTAGCAAAAGTTTTATCGAAGAATCTGCCTTGAAATTGCATCTTTTGATTCATGAAGGAAAGAGTTCACATAAATGTGAGTGCTGTGGGAAGATCTTTATTTATTTATCTAATTTAAAGAAACATCTTTTCGTTCATGAGGTTAAGAGGCCACATAAATGCAAAATTTGTGGGAAGAGTTTTATTAAGCATTCTTCCTTAAAGTTACATCTTTTAATTCATGAAGGAAAGAAGCCACATCAATGTGAAGTCTGTGGGAAGAGTTTTACATTTTCATCTAATTTAAAGAAACATCTTTTCCTTCATGAGGGTAAGAAGCCTCATAAATGTGAAATTTGTGGGAAGAGCTTTACCCGGATATATAATTTAAAGGTGCATAACTTGATTCACGAGGGTAAGAAAGCACATAAATGTGCAGTTTGTGATAAGAGCTTTACTCTTTTATCTACCTTAAGGAAACATATTTTGGTTCACGAGGGAAAGAAGCCACATAAGTGTGAAATTTGTGGAAAGAGCTTCACCCGGGTAAATAATTTAAAGGGACATAATTTGATTCATGAGGGTAAGAAAGCACATAAATGTGCAGTTTGTGGTAAGAGCTTTACTCTTTCATCTTCCTTAAGGAAACATATTTTGATTCATGAGGATAAGAAAGCATATAAATGTGAATTTTGTGGTAAGAGCTTTAATCTTTCTTCCACCTTAAAGAAACATCTTTTGATTCATATGGGTAATAAACAACATAAATCTGAAATTTGTGAAAAAATGTTTAATTAAGAAAACAGTTTCTTAATCATGAGAGTAAGAAAGCGTATAAAAGTGAAGTTTATGATAAGAGGTTTACTCTCTCAAGCACCTTAAACAAGCATCTTTAGATTCATGAGAATAAGAAAGAATATAAATCTGAAATTTATGAAAATAGCTTTACTGGGTATGTAATTTAAAGGAATACCATTTCAATAATCAAAGCATATAAATGTGAAGTTTGTGCTAAGAGCTTTAGAGATGCATATAACTTGAAGAGGCATCTTTTGATTCATGAAAGTAAGACCATATATGGTATGAGGTTTTTGATAAACATTATCTAGGCATCTATGAGGTTACCTGCTGACTCATAAGTGAAGGTGGATATAAATTGAAATTCTGTGGTAAGAGCTGTCCCCAGTAATGTGGTAATCTTTATTATTTATAAGGGCTAGAAGTGAAAATTTGTAAGTAAAATCTTTAAATAGTAAAACTGTGATTTGATCAATTAGTGCAATAAATTTGTAAGTTGAATTTGCAGGTCAACTTTGCAAAGAAATTTAGACTGGCATAAAAGTTTACAAATTTTAATGATCAAAATACATACCAAATGTAATGATATATTTTATGTACATCTTTTAATGATTGAATATATCTACAGTAGTCATTAGAAAACTTTGTGTTTTTTTGTCTTTGTTGGCAAATAGAAACATTAGTTTAGATTATTTAGAAACATTTTTTGGTGTATTTAAATCCATATGATTTCAGTTTATGAAGCTTTTGAAAGTGGAAATATACAAAGAAAGACCTGAATATCTCATAGAAGAGAATGCATACTTTTTCAACTGTGCCAGAAGGTCTGTGTCACAGAGTCTTTAGGAAAATCAACTCACTGTGGAAAGTATATCCACTGTAGTAGAGGTCCTATTGAACATTGATATTGTAACGATATTCCTAAGGACCAAGGTGCATATGTTGAAAATTTAATTATAGTTCTGTATTTAAAATATAAATATGTCATATATATTGTATACTACATTATATAATGCAGTAAACTATCATATTATTTATGAAGGCAAGCAGCAGCCACTCCTTAATTGAGTTTATCATTTAAAGTATCCTGTTAATATATGTACATACTCTGAATGCTTATAGTTAAATTCGCCAGTATGTAATTGCAGTGTTAAATACATGAGTTAGTTTGATGAGACAAATATGCTGATAGTAGTATTAATGTAATTTAGATTATTCTAGCATTTGCAGCAAAGGGTTTTATGTGTAGTGATCAGTATCTTTGTTGACATAATAGAGGCTATGTAATGGGCTGCACCATTTTTTAAAGAGCTGTCATTTAAATAAATAACAAAACATCATTGTATCAAATATAAACGAGAAGCTATTAATGGGAAAACTATATACAATCGCATGATAATCTGAAAGTCTCCATACTTCCTTTTCAGATACACTTGTGATTGCATCACTATATCGTTTGATACATATCTACATGCTTATATCCATATTATGTTTTTGGCCATGTTTTTCTGGAACCTACATTTGAAGGATTGTGTTTATATGCTCCTTCATTGAAGTAATTCGCTGTCATTAACTCTGGGAGGCCACAGTTTTTTTGAGATGACATAATCATTGAAGAAGCTGTTGTGTATCATGGGTCATGGCACTACCCTGCTTACTCACATTGAAAACTCATGCATCTGTAACTGAATTGGTAATCTTTATCAAAATAACGCAAATTCTATATTCTTAAGTCTTTAGGACCATTTGGGGAACTCACAGTTACTCTTAAGAAGGAAACTAAACAAACAGTTGCATATGTACTCCATCCTGGTGCCTGTGGTGTGACAAGAATGTACAGGTTAAAAGCAGGACCAATGTCATCTGCCATTACCTGCAGAAAGCTACAAAATTTCTTGCAATGTTTGAATGCTCTTACATTAAAAAGACCACAACTATCTACTCTATGTGGGTTCATAGATTTGCTGTTGTAGACAGTAATATTATACATCTGGCTATGTTGTTACTATGATCACACTTTTGTGTTAAAAGCTACATAAATACATTATAGTATGTACTAGTATGTTGTGGAACAATGTACATTTATTGTTTGCATAGTCTAGCAAACTGCTTGAATAAAGGAATGCCAGAGTGAATTTATTGTGGATTTGTGTTTAGAAACAAATGGCAAAATCCTCTTTTCGGCATGTAATAAAAATATTTGTAATCAATGGCAAATTGTTGTAGATCCACAGAGGAAAATATCTGAAAGAGCCTAGACAATGGTGCAATGCCAAAAGATGATTATAAATCTCCCCACAGAAATATTTTAGTGTCCATTCGATCCTGTTCTCGTGAACTTATAGACATTTCTTCCTGAAATGGCACTATTGTAGCTGATTTTTGAGGCAGGGACACCAATAGGATACTTATGTTGTTCCAGTGAAGAAGATAATGAAGTTGATATTGTTGTGGTACACCAGGGGGGGTTGCTTAAACCTATGAGATGAATAAAATGTATGGTGATGCAAATGGGCTCAGGGTTCTTGGTGCATTACAGGTATTTGGAATTTACCTTTTCAGGGTAAGGAAAACTCCTATGAAAGAAATTCCAGGAGACTTGATTTGACTGGAATTGGAACCCAGGAACTCTGAATTAGTTGTCGCAAATGCTGCTACTAGACCATAGAGGTTCTATACAGACATTGTGGGTAAACTTACAGAAGAAATGTTAATAATAAAGAAATTTAAAAAAAATATATATTTTTATTCATGTGAAACTGTTGAATTTAACCCAAACTGCTTAACCTACCCTTTAACATGAAAGAATACTCCAAAGAATACAAGCAAAAATTAAGAACAGTGATTAAAAATGGATATAGGAACTGATTCAGAAAAAAGTAGAGGTTCAAGAAGCAAAAACTTTAAAGAAACCACAACATTTTCAGCTGAAAAAGATAGAAAAGTATTTTAAAAGTTGACATATCATCTATGGGCTATGCACAAATTTAAAATATTATAAAAGATTTTAATATTACATTGACACCAATAAACAAATTTAGTGTTAAAAATCTCCTGAAAGGCAATATTAATGAAGGTATTTCACCTGAAAAAATGCAGATACTTACCAAATAAAATGTGTAGAGCTTTAAATAATTTATATTTGAAAAATAAATAGAAATATAGCCACACTATTAAAAGGTTCATTTCAGGAATATAAAATAAAAAAAAATGGGAAAAATCAGCTGTGGCATCTTTGAACATGATTTCTGAACATATAACCATGACATAGTGAATAGAACATAATTATTGGTTAGTACAGGAACCTGCAGAGCTAGAGCAACATGGGAGAAAATCTATATTTATAAATATAGATACAGCTTAATGAACTTTTGAGACTTCTTGGGATGAAAAGAAGAACTTATCACATCTGCACCAAAGTAGAATATGCATTCTCAAAGGAACACTATGAATTCCTTGTAATCTACAGCTGAGGATGCAGACAATGGTCAGCAAAACATAAACAAGCAAGTGGAGCCAACAAGTATGTGTAGTTTGACTCGGTCATATAATAATCTTAATTGTTCTAATATGTTTGAACATGTTTTAAGATTTATTTATTGGTGTAGGATATGATAACTTTGTATATCATGCCCATCATTCATGTGACATTTTGTCTAAATTCAAACATTTTCTGACTTGTCCTGTATTATCTAGCACATCTGTGCATCACATGATTATAAGGATCAGTGGACATACCCTCCTATTGATTTTCATTAAATGTTACCTAAAAGAGATTTTCTTTATGTACGTATGATAGTGCTACCGTTGGGAAATATAACTGAATTTGTAACCACTTGCACATGTAATGCATGCAGTAGTAGGAGATGGTAGTGTGTATCATGGTAGATAGTCCTGCGATTTGCAATTCTATAAGCTAATAACATGTATGAAATTTATTGTCCTGCTAAACAGCTAGGCTATCATCATTATTTCCGGTTTTTTCTATTAAGTGCAAGAATTAAATTAGGTAACGTTGCACTTTTAATACTTGAAAGCTACTGCCAGTTTACTTTAAAATGCCTTTTCAAAAATTTAATGATGTTCAGCCAACTGTACTCTAGTAGGAGGCCCTTGTCTGTTACGAATGACATAGACTCATATCACTATCACCAATTGTTTTCTTTTTGAAGTATTACAAATTTATTTAAGTTTTGAAAATGTAACATCCAAAGCATAAAACTGTACAAGATGAAAGTATTGTATTATGTTACTGAACAAAACTGGACAAATTTTCAAAATTACAGCATGTGGAAAAGTATAGAAAATGCTATTATCTATTTCAATAAAAATTAAAGCGTCATTGATTTACAAGGTTCTGGTCCAAGATCTGATCAGGGTCCTGATGTGCCATATGAACCAATTAAAATTTAGGACAACAGTATAAAAATCATACTAATAGGAATTGGTAAATATTAGACGTAAAAGATGAAACTGTAAAACAAATTTAAATTATGATCTTGACAGAAATGCTATATATCTTAAGGACAAGAACCTTTACAAATGTGTGTGTGTGTGTGTGTGTATATATATATATGTGACAATGATTAATGATATGTTAATAAAAGTGCTCTTAAACTGCTGAATGCTTTTTTTTTTATATTGTATTAATGTTTTTTATCATGATTAGATATATATTCAGAAATAAAATTGTATTATATTTCCAAATGAATTACACACATTAGCCTGAAAATTATACCAAGGGTGAGCAAAATTTAGCCTAATTTAATTCTTGAAATTAACGTTATTGTTCCATAATGGTCATTTTAAAAATGGGATATATGGAATCACTGCAAGTGTAACTTTGCTAATGCATATAACTTATAAGTTATATCAATAAACAATGTACATAGGATTTAATTAACCTTAGTTGCTTAATATGCTCAAAAGGGCACAGTTAATTTGGTGCACTGCATGCTTTATTCTTCAGTTGTACTGCTTATTGTTCTTTGTGATAGGACAATGAGATCCTATTACATAATCCAGTTACTTTCAGATGTCAATATATTAATGGTTCATTTATTTTATAAAGGCAAGTTAGATTTGAACCACTACATGTAAATCATTTTTGTTAATAACACGACATTTTTACATGCTAATGACCTAATAAAACTATATTGAATATGAAAACATTCTGTTGTATTCCTTCATTTATTCTATTGTTTACCAACGAATAGAAAGAAATTACCCATACCTAAGTTAATTGTGCATCATTTTAGCAGTTTTTTGTTAATTTTTCAACTACTAACTGTTGTATCATTTCACCATATATAATTTATGATGCAATGGTAATCGTATTTTAGAAATCACATAAAAGTGCCACTAAGACAGTGAGTACCACTCGTAAACTTACACCTGTTAAACTTATAATTTTAAGCATAAACTAAACCTATGTTTTACGAAAGTCCTTCTAAGCCAAATATTTACTTTTGATAGGGGTTCTGTTAGGCATTTGTAAAATTTAGCTTAAGAAATTTGCCTACTTGATCTGTACCCTTTATTCCTGCATTTGTAATTCTTTATGTAATGCATATCTTTTAACTTGACATTACAGAAAGACTGGGCTGGTGCTGGAGTCCTGCTTCCAGTCACGAATGGCAGCAGAGAAAGCTGAATTTCACAGTCCAATATGTGAGTTAGAAGGTGTTAGCAACAATGTAGAGTATAATTGGAATGAATGTGAATCATCTGAATATCTTACAAGAGGAAAATTGACAAGCAAATTGAAGGACATTCGTCGTAGACACAAAGCAAGCTTGGAAATAAACAAGGACACCATTATTAAGGAAGATTGTTGTTGGAAGATCCCATCCTCATCAAATAAGTCTGAGACATATTTTGTGCAAGATAACAATGTGCAATGTAAATGCAAATTAATCTGCAGTGAATGTAATACATGCATACACAGATACTCTTGCACATGCATTGATTCCAGTATTCATTGGAATATGTGTAAACACATACACAGCATTTGTCAATTTCAGGTCTGCCATGAACACCCTTATCCAGAAGATGTTAATGGCCTTATAAACACTCATGTATCTGTTGTCAATGAAAAGGAGAAAATGCTACCCCAAGTGATCAAACAAGAAAGTTCCAACTGTTCTGTGCCCCTTTCAAAACAAAAAGAAATAATTGCTAGTGAGTTTTCGGATATAATTAGAGGAATTTCCACAACAGGAGAACTTGAAGTTGTGAAGAAACACGGGGCATTCTTAAAGGCAACATTAGCGGCAGTTCGCAACCAAAATGAACAAGTACCTATGCCTGAAACTAAAGAAATGCCCCAAAAGAGAACAATTTTTCCACAGAGAGGACTCTTTGCTACAAAGAAGAAAGAAAAAAGAAAGAAAGAAAACTTTTCATCGCATTCTCCTTGCAAAACCGATACAACGTAAGCCAACATAATCGCGCTTTCCTTGTCGAGAAAAGAAGCCATTAGTGCCACCACAAATTAAGAAATATGTCACTTATGCAGTTCAGAACACATGCAAAACTTGCTATGTCTCTTCCTGTATCATTATTTCCTTAAAATGTTACAATGCTATGTTAAAATTTCCCATTTGATTTCGCTGTATACTGAGTGTGATTAACGAGTAAAGTGTACCTAAAAAAAGTTAATTTTTGGCGTGTTATTGCTTATTTTATGCTTTAAAGGCCGTCCTGTTTGATTTAAGATTTGACTTAAAATTTATAGTGTTAAAACATCCTGCCCTTTCCCTAATCATTTCCTTTACGTGTTACATTCCTACGTTAAAGTTTCCCATTCGATTTTGTTGTACACGGAATGTGATTAACTAAAATGTACCTAAAAAGTTAATTTTTGACTTAAGACCGTTTTCACCGATTTACGATTTGTACTCACTTTTCCCAACACGGAGAACCATCGTCGTATAAGTCACGCTCCTCACGAACGGAAGTGAAGGGGGAAGCAGCGTCCTTATCCAAAGGAAGTCTACGTATAAGTCTTCAACAGATATGGACGTATAACAGCTTAACCGTCACATCGGTGTGTTAGCGCAGACGGTTGGAGTGTCGGGCTGTTAGAGGGAAGATGGTTGGTTCGCGCCCAAATGATGAAACTTTATTCCCCCTGCTGGAGTTTAAGGATATTTGCCACAATTACAACGTTTTACCCGCTATCAAAGCGGGTAATTTACACAATCCCTTATAAATGTTTATTTACTTCTCTCTCTACTTGAGTTATTTACCCGCTAACATAGTACGAGACAATACGCTGTCAATTTATAATTATGAAAAGAAGGCGATCGTAGGTCGTCAGGCCCTAGCTAGCCGCAGCAAAACAGGATCCGTCGGTTACTAGGATTTTACCAACATTAGTATGGTATATGAATTAATTGCGAATTCCAATAGACGAAAAATAGAATAGGCGTGATAACGTTCACAACTTCAAACTAACAATTAGAAGCTAACATAGGAACATTAACGTACACAGCAGCAAACACCTGCAAATTAACAGTAAGGAGGAAAGTTTCGGTTTTATTAGCTGCCGCTCGCGAAAGAAGGCGTTATTTTCACCAGAATACGGGCACTTGTACCTCTATGCATTGACCCAGCCGTAACTTGGTGTTCGGGACTGCGGAATTCGTCTTTCTTCGCTGCTGTTCGTGACTCCAACATCAAGCCGGTCTTTCAGTAACGTCAAATTATATAAAATTCGGAAGCGTACATTCGTTTAACATCTCATAGGCTGTGACTACGAGGAATACTTGATACTTGGTGACCGTGACTGTTTTTGTTCATTGAAGGCATTTATTGCTGTTCGTGCAACCGTTGCGTCAGCTCAGCTAAACTTACCGTACCCGCAGGGCTGAAAACATTCGACTGTTGGTAAATACCCTAGCGGCTAGCCAGCCCGTGAGACACCGGAGAGAGCGGAACTTATCCACACGCACTTTACTTTGTAAATATAAATGGACAAGGAGGGGTAAATAGGTGTAATGAGGGGATTATTAAGAGGATGAAATGTTGTAACGGCCGAAAACTAAACATAAATGAATAGGGACGGGTAAATTATTGTAATGAGGACATTATTAGACGGGTGAAATATTGGAAATGTGTGCTTATTCCAATTCGCAACTAATTATACTAACCTAATCCATCGGCTAACCTCGGGCAAATCCTAGAAACTGGTGGATCCAGTGGTTTAGTGAGTAAAACACTGTAATTGTGGCAAACTGCTCTAATTCCATTTCGCAACTAATTCAGGGAGTAAATCATTGTAATTGTTGCAAATCTCCTTTAACTCCGGCAGGAAAAGAAAAAGGCCTGGGATAGTAGTATTCGAACCGAATATTAATGACCGGCACAGCTATTAGCTACACAACGCTTCAAGATCAACGGAGCAATAGTTCAGGCGGTTAGAGCGTCATGCTACACTTGTACAGATAGAATAGTGGGTTCGAAAATTACTATCCCATGCTTTTATTTTTTCTGCCGGATTTAAAGGAGATTTCCACAATTACAATGATTTACTCCCTGAATTAGTTGCGAACTGGAATTAGAGCAGTTTGCCACAATTACAATGATTTACTCGCTAAACCACTAAGTCCACCGGTTTCTAGGATTTGCCCGAGGTTAGCCGATGGATTAGATTAGTGTATATACATGTGAATTAGTTTCGAATTGGAATAAGAGCACATTTCCCACTGTTATAGTTTTCATCCGCCTAATAATGCCCTCATTATAGTGATTTACTCGTCCCTATCAATTTATATTTGCAAAATAAAGTGCATGTGGAAGTTCCGCTGTCGCTTGGGTCCAACTAGCCGCTCGGGCACAAGAGTACTTACCACTAGCTGCAGTGGCTGAGTGTTTTCAGCCGGGCGGGTAATGTTTAGTCTTAGCTCTCTACTTCATATATTTCGCCGTTCATGGTACGATTTCAGCTAAGTCACTCTTTGGGTTGAATTACCGGTTTCTATGGTAGTTCCAACATCACTTTCCAAAATTTTTTTTTTTTTTTTTTTCATTCTTCTGTTATTCTAGGCAAGTTTAAATATTTGCCTTGTATTTATATTGTGAAAACATTTAAATTACAGCGTGCTCTGTTAGTTCATCCCAATAGTCTAGTGTTAACTATATGGACACCATAGACGCAAGATCGTGGTTTTAATTTCCGCCAGGGTCCATTTTTTTCGGGCGTTAAAGGAGGTTAGGTAATGGGTCCCGTGTCTTCTAATTACGACACGAAAAATACCTCAAGCCTGAAAAAAGAGGCCTATGGGATGTTAATGACCTGAGATGCTTAAGAGCGTCCGTAAATAAATCAAATCCACCGTGGTGATGCTGTTAATGTTTGCTTTTATTTTAAATTTAAATTACAACATATATATTGTTTTTCTTTTTTATATTTTATTGTTTATTATTTAGCAGTGTTAGAATATCTAAGACTATTAATAAATGGATATCAAACTGGTGGTTAAGGAAAAACCTGAGGATTCTGATACCACATGCTCTTTAGAGAGTTAAAACTAGCAGAAAATGAGGTGGAAAACTATTATGGCTCTGCTCATTTCCTTGAGTTAAAGGTAAGCAGCACAAAGTAAAGTTCAAAAATATATTTAGATGCATAGAAAGTGCACTATGAGCAGCTCTTTGTACTAAAAGAATCTGTATAGGATTTAATGCACAGCCTGTAGAATATCCTGAAGGTTAATACATGTACCTTATAATAGACTCTGAAGATTTTTCTGTTCTCAAGAAATACTAGCCAACGTTAGCAAACAAATTCCCGACTGTTCTGTGTCCTTATCAGAACAAAAGAAATAATTACTTTCGAGTTTTCAGATATAATTAAGGGACTTTCCACAATAAGAGATCTTGAAATTGTGCGGAAACACGAGGCATCTTTAAAAGCAACATCACACTGTTATGGTTCTCTTGGTAATGGGAGACTTCAATGGTAGAATAGGGGGAAAACAAGCCTATGAAATTGAAGCAGGTTACTATTTAGAAAATGCAAATCTAAATAGACAGAGATGTAGAGATTAAATAAGTAATAGAGAAGATAAAAAATTGATTGCATTCTGTGAAATCAATAATCTAATAAGATGCAATGGTATGAGAGGATCAGATAATTGAAGGGAATATATGTTTATTAACCAAAGGGGGCAAAGTGTCAATGATTATGTTTTGTTCAAGGAATTTAGATGATAATCTTGTACACTTTAAGTTGTGAATAGATATCCTTTTCAATTATTAGTAAAATTCCAAACAGTAAAGATTGGAAAACAAACAAACAAACAAAAAACAAAACAAAAGACAAAAAACAAGGAAAATCTATATAAAGCTATACATGACATATAGAGTAAAAAGAGAATTACGGGGAGAATCTAAACTTAAACAGAGGAGAAAACGGGGAGTGTGAAACCGTACAATTGATTGAGAAGAAGAAAAAAGGTGATGAGCGATTTTTTAGAAGTGAGCACTTCCAAAGGCTGACCTGCATGCTCTTCTCTTCAATGCTTTCTCGACCCATTCGAAAAAGTTTGGCTCATTCTTTTATGGTAGAATATGAGGGGGATGCTTCTCCAAATACACTGCTGTTTAATTTCATCTGGAGTACGTCCTTCTTTTGTGAAGAACTTAATAACAGCTCGATACTTCATTTTGAACATATCACAATCTTCTACACATAGTAACTATAGAACAACTGAGCACAGCAGAACGGTAGTTACAGCTGCAATTATTTACATAACAGATAAGGTACACACCACATAAGCATTTTTTGAAGGCGATAATCCTTATTGGCGAGGGCGGAAACTTATGGATCTACCCTCGTACTTTGCCAGAGCGCATGGAATGGTGGTTGTAATGCCAAAAGAGAATTTAGAATGTTTTAATGAGACAAGAATTGAGTTGAAATTGTATATACTCTATTAAATGCATGTCATAAACAATGCATATACATTGGTATTGCATGAATGAATTTTTAACATGAATTCGTGGGGGTAATTATTGCTAGGTGGTAGCTAGCGACGTATGCAGGGAGGAGGCTTATCTGCCAAGTAAAATATTACGAGCTGCATGTGTATCATCTCTTCAAACACTTAAGATTTTATGAAAACAGAATATTAATAGTTGCGTTTTCAACACATACTTCTGACTAGCCACCTCTCCTTCTCCCAGCAGTACCATCAAAGCACAGTAAAATGCCTATGAGATAAAGCACTGTTTCTTTTGCACTCACATCTAATAAAGTGGAAGGAATCATGGAAATTACAGTAAAACACTACAAACATTTATTTTCGCGTAATCATAGGTAATACGCAGCATCATTTAGCATTTATCTACAGCTGCGTGAAAGTATATAGTTCTGATTCGCATACATCATCCAGGAACACTAATTTCCGCTATTTCGATTATTCTCTTACACATGCATGAACATAAACTTCGATTTGATTCCAGCAGTTTTACTTATGCTAATGCTTTTGAATAATAAAGCCAATTAATAAATCGAACTATTCTCAAACATTGACCAATCATTATCCGTTTTAACTTTTAGATTAATTGTGAAAATTATCCTTTCAAAATGTCCCGCCATTTAGTTAAGATCAATACCATGGTTGGAATTCATCGCCGAGTATATTCCAATATTCCTTGCTATATGTGGCGCAGTATTTGTGACGTTTAACGGGAAGATGGAGTGAGCACTCAAGGAAATGAAAGCAGAAGGAAATAAGAGGACTGATATTTATATCAAATAGGTGGGTATATGTTATGGTGTTGGTAATGTAGCAGTATTAATAATTAAAAATGAATGCTAGTTTAATTCATACTTAACATGAATATAAAAACACCCATATATGTCCAACTACATTAACAAATCAACAGCTAACACTCAGACTAGTTAACCCACAATATTTCAATTGCTCTGAATTTCTTGCTGTTGACAACTACAGTGATGTCACCACAAAGGCACTATTTTACCTTCCAGCTGCTGAAATCTGCAATAATTAATTAAATCGTCCATTTATGTTTGGGCAAGTGGGCTAATAGTTTCAAACGAGTTCACATCTGCGTAATTTTTGCTAACTTTTTATGTAGGTTTATTAACCTTCCATTTACTTTTTAATAACGTCGGGCGATTATAGATGTTATACCTATTTCTGATAGGTATACAAAAAAGTTCTCCATTGTTAAACATCACAAATTCTATGCACAAAAATTACATTAATAAATTCATAACCATTCATTGTGCAAAAATAGTCTGTAATCTATCACTCTGAGTAAGAGTAAAATTTTAACCTTAACTAGTACATGTAATACTCATGCTTGGACAATTCTAAGCATCAGTTTATGAATATGGAAACTGTTAGTCCATCATTAATGCACTGGAACTCTTTGGTTGATCTGTACTCTAGATTACCTAATTAGTCTTGATAGGAATATGACAGTACATAATATCCTTTAGGTACTCAGTTAATTTTTTTTATATATAATTAAATCATTTTAAGTCTTTGTGGGCTGATGTAGGACTATCAAATTTAATTAACTTAAAAACATTGGAATATAATGTTTTGGTGCTCAATAAAGGTATAACATAATTTACTATCTTTTCATCTAGTTTGCATATGTGTGTGCTCCATAAAAGATTTGCATCAAGCTAAAAGCTGATATCTTGTGTTTCTCATCTTTTATTTGTAACAATTGATGGTTAATTTAGAAAATATTAATTTTTTGTGGTAATATAAGTGTGTTACAATTGTTTTATCAGATTTTTCGTAAGTTTGTTTTGTTGCAGCATTTTGTAATTGTATTTGTAATTGTTTGTTTGCATTGATTCATTTACAAACTGCTTATATTTCATTATGTGTAATTAATGGGATAACAAAATCTTTTTTTTAAATATATATTTGCTATGTTCAACAATGCTCATTTTTATTTGAACCTATATTATAAATGATAATCTATTTATCTCTCTCTCTCTCTCTTTTTTTTTTTTTTTTTTTTCCCATAGCTAGAAAATCATAAGTAAATGAGGTGACTATTGAAAAATGGATATCAAACTGGAGATTAAGGAAGAACCAGAGGATTCTGATACATGTTCTTTTGAGCTGAAGTTACCAGAAAATCAGGAGGAAACTTCTTATGGTGCTGCCCTTGACCCAGAGTTAAAGGTAACCAGCTCAAAGAAAATTTTAAAATGCCATGACAAATAGGGTTTTTATACTAAGTAATCTATACAGGTTTTTAATGCACATACATGTGTGTGCTTGTGTCTGTGCACATGCATTTGTGTAAATGTTTGCTACATTGTTTTACTTAGTACTTTACATTTTATTGGTAATATTATTTGTCTAAAAATTATTGCTACACAATGAACTGTGCATGTAGCTGCTTCTATACTTTTTCAAAATTGCAGCCAAAGTTTTAACTGTTGATCACAGTAGCATTATCCTTCATGCTGTAGGATTATTTTTGCACCGGGTTGATACCTTTCTTATACAATGGTGAATTAGCTGAGCATTGCATGATAAGCTTTCATCTTCAACAGATTTATCATTAAACAGGTACAATTATTTGTCAATTGCATGAAAGAATATCAATAACCAGCTTCCTATCAAAACAGGTTAAATGTATGTACAGTACAACCTCCAATCCGAAAACCTGGATAATCTGAACCCAAAATTTTGTGAAAGGAAATTTATCAAAGTAATTTCACACTAAAATGATCTTGTATTACACATTCGAACATCAAATATACTGTAAAAATATTGCAATACAATATGTAATTATGTATATTATGGTACAGTTTAGCAGATATAACACTCAACAAATTTAACAATGAAGACGATAAAACAATGCCAGTATCTTACATCACTCATTGTTACACAAAAATTCAGTCACTTTCTGCTCATGCAAAGACAAAAAACTTGAGGATGATGCAATTCATGAACATTATATGTGCTGCTGTAGCATTGAGGTGTTGCTCTATGTACTGCAGGATGTCGCTAATGCTCTTGCTGCATCCAAATGAGTAATTCCAGGTAGTGGGGTTGCATCTGCTACATCTGAAGTGATGAACTAGGGAAACTATTTCGAGATCAGGTATAACTTTATTTTCGGTGTCAGCTGATAACCACTCCTTCATATGTTTCCTCTGCTTTTTCACAGCCTAAGATTTGCTTCAGAGATGTAAAACTTCAGTTCTGGTCTTCTGCTTGGTCATAGTGATAGTCTTGGAAAAAGATATGGCCAACTCTTATAAATTTTTCATATATGGCATTCCTCAGCTATCTTCTCAGTCACAGTTGCACAAAATTGTTCCTTCTTGACTTGATTTTTTTCAGTCACTTATTGTTGCTTTTTCCAACACCGAATTTAGCCGCTAATTTTGTCCCATGTTTGCCTTTATTTAAGCATTTTAAAATTTCAAGTTTATTTCTTAATGATCAAGAACCATGTTTTTTGCTTGCCTACAATTTTTAATCAAACGGCAAAAATGAAAACCACTTTGCTGGATATAGTACAGTAAATCCACTAACACCATTCATGACAATTTATGATTGATATATATCTGCAACTGAATTAAACTCAAAACAAACAACAGATTAAGTACTTACGAAGCTGTTGACAATAGAGTGGTAATATATCCTAAACTTAGGTATTCACTTTTTACACTGAACTCCATTTACTTACATAAATACTCCATACCAACAGAACAGAAATCAGGAATTTATGTAATAAAATGCACAGATTGTGAACAGAGCTACATAGGCCAAACAAAGAGAAATTTAGAAATTTCGGAAGAAAGAACACTTTAGGAATATTCGGCTTAGGCAGGGGGAATATTCAGCAGTAGCAACTCACTTTTGGACCAAAAACCATAAAATAAAACCAGAAATTAAACTGCTGAAACATCTTCACAACCCAAGGGAGTTATCCACTTGATAAAAAATTTTCATAGAAAAAAATAAAGAAAACCTAATGAACTTCAAGTTTCCTCCTATAGATAAACTCAGCCAACAGATGTGAACACAGAAACTTCCGGGTGTCTAGCCATCGTTTCGAGTAACAGCGGTTTAGTGAGCAACTGAAAATGGGAGAGATTCTCCTGAAACTTGTCTTATTTATGTAGGTAATGAAGTTCAGTGTAAAAAGTGAATACCTAAGTTTAGAACAAATTAAGTACTCAAATCCTAGTTCCAGGAAGATGAATAAAATATTCATGAGTCATGCAGCCAAGTGCAAATGGCCTTCAAGAGCTCATTTTCAACAATGACATTCAAATCACAAATATAACACTGCATGACAAATTATTTTTACAAAATCACTTATATTTCACTAATTTAATAAATTAGTAAAATTTGAGTGATTTCCTAATAATAATTTGTCATATTATACTATATTTCACTGTGAAAATCCCCGATATAAAAACTACTTATAACACTGCATGTTAGAACAACAGAGTACAATTAACTTGTAGACTTCATGTAAATACTTTATAGGCATAATTACATTGATTATAAATTAACCCCATTAATCCAAATTTTTGCTAATACCAACAGGCTTCAGTTCAAAGTAGTTTGGACTGGCAGGGTTTTACTGTAATATAATATTTATTTGTTACATTAGTTCATCATGACGTATTTTAAAAATGAAAATGGTAAATGAATTAAATGCTCCTAATTTGCCTTTAGATTCTTCAGATGAAAGATATCAATGCAATTCAACTCTAATTGAACTTACTCGGAGAATATTTTATAATTTTGGCACCTTTCAATATTTCAGGTCTCTTGAATGGTAATGTGACTTTAAGGAAAACTTATGGAATTTATGATTTTACCACATACTTATTGTTGTTTTATATATCAGTTTTCATTTTCAATACTATGTTAATATGATAAATAATAACATAAGATAGCTACAGAATTTATTATAATATTGAGATGCAGTTTGTAATTTCCATATTCTTCATTGTTTAAAGAAAGATCTGTATTAAATAACTAACATCTTTCTTTAAAGATTGTAAGCCAAAAGGTATTGGTAAAAATTGTAGAATATTTTTGTTGAAGCCACCAACAAATTGTATTTGGCATAATGTTTTTGATAAATTTTATAATTTGGCAATGTTTTACAATTTTTAGTTGTGTATTTATAACCAATATAAGCTTCTTTTAGTTTATATTTCATAATAAAAATATTGATTTTCTAAGAAAGGAATACCTCAATTATCACTGGTTAAGACTGTTATTTGTCAATTTCATAGTATAGGAGATTCTTGTAGCTCTGAATCCAAGGTTTGCAGGTTCAAACCCTGCCAGAATCAATAGATATTACAAGACATACAAACATTCAGCACAAGTCTTCCAGGAGAGGGTTAAGCAGTGGGTCCCAAATCATAGGTTTATGCACTTAGAAGAACTCAAAATCTTTGAAAACAGGCTACTGGATAATTTATCCACTGTTTCATGTACAAGTAATACCTTAATTCTCTGTCAGCTGGTATTAGAGGTGATGAGCTTACTATTTGTCCCTCTGCAGGAAAATAAGCTTAATTGAAATTTTTCCTTGGTAATGAAAACCTGCCTTATGGAAGGCACCCAGGTTCCAGGATATTCCTTTTGTATATGCAGCACTCCTCTTATGTAATTAGTTACACACTGTAGTGTGGCTTATTTTAGCTGCTGCTGTAAACAAGCAAACAAAAAATACAGTGAAAGTTCAGCATACATTGGTATTTAACATTTGCAAGTAAACTGTTGATTATATTGTCATTTGAAGCACTATACATAAATCAAAAATACAAACATACAGAACACCTAATAGAAACTAAAATAAGCAATCTTTCTTAGGTGAATGTTGACACAACCTTCATTTACAGGATTTTTAATTGGGACATGTTTCATCAATAGTTGTTTGTATCATTCAGTTACTTCACTGTCAGTAGCTTCTAAACTCATTAAATATTAAACAATCATTGTTCACATGGTTTATAAACTTACAATGGGTAACAGTTATTTTTGGTAGCATTGTGTAATTAAGTTCTGTCTGATTGATTGGAGCAAGCACTACCCTTCTTTAAATACTCTCGCAATACCCGGATTTTCATTCTACAAGCTTTTTGTGCAAGTAAACATTGTGCCAATCTTGGACAGTAATGAAATGCACTAGTTATGCATACAGATTTAGAATACATAATGCAATTGCTACATCTGTGGCACCTTACAGGTATACGCAAATTTATGCATTCTTAAATATTGTACTTATGAAGCTGTCAACAATGAAGTGGTAATATATCTTAAACTTAGGTATTCATTTTTTACACTAAACTCCATTTACTTACATAAAATAAGATGCGTTTCGGGAGAATCTCTCCCATCTTCAGTTGTTCACTGAACTGCCATTACTTCAAACAATGGCTAGACACCCTGAAGTTCTGTGTTGGCATCTGTTGGCTGAAGTAAGAAATGGCTGAGTTCATCTATAGGGGGAATCTCGAAGTTCATAGCTTTTCTTTATTTTTTAATATGAAAATTTTTTCCCAAGTGGATAACTCCATTGGATTCTGAAGATGTTTCAGCAGTTTAATTTCCGGTTTTATTTCATGGTTTTTGGTCCAAAAGTGAGCTGCTACTGCTGATTTATCCACCTGCTTAACCCGAATATTCCTAAAGTGTTCTTTCTTCCAAATTTATAAATTTATTTTGTTTTGCCTATGTAGCTCTGTTCACAATCTGTGCATTTTATTACATAAATTCCTGATTTCTGTTCTGTTGGTATGGAGTCTTTTACTGTACAATCTAATAAATTCTTGATATTATATCTGTTCTTTGTGGCTAACATTATCCCATGTTCTTTGAAAATTTTCTTGAACTTGTTGTGGTGGTAAATTGGATGGTAGGTGAAACTTTATGCATTCTTGCTTGATTTGTTCTTAAAACATATTTTTGTGCGGTATTTATTTTGAAGAGCACATTAATATAATGAATATACAATTCATTAATATTTCAGTTCAATGAATTGACACAGGTGGCTGAAGTTCTTAAAGGGCAGACTAGTCTGAGGTTCATTTCCAGTCAGGACGATCTCTTTGACTGAAGTTTTTTTCCACATTTTCCTCATTATAAATGGCAAATGTCGGAAGCGTACCTTAAATACTGGAATACTTCCCTAAAACAATTTGTTTCCAAAATTATCATTTCATATCATGTATCATCAGTGCCCATCACCTATGATGCCACAGTATTAAAAATGGGCAATAAAGTATTAAAACAATGTTTTATGAAGACAGTGCCATATGCCATATGGATCAAATTCTGAAACTGTTGTTCCATCCAAATGAAAGGAACAATACCCCCAAAATCGCTAGGGTCCATTAGAAGGTTAATTAAAATGTTTTTCAGTGAATGGGCATTGCACCAATAGTATTTTGGTTTCTTTTCTACTTAAATTGTGCAGTTTCTTCTTTAAAATGCTATTCTTTTCTTTCATTTTATTATTTAAATTTTCATAAAAATAATGTTTTAATTTTGCCATTAAAGGAATCCTAATAAAGGAGAAAGTTTAATGTAAGCTATAAACTTTTAATATTAATTCAATTTGGAATCGAACATAGTCAAACATGCATTAATAATCTTTTATGAGTCAAAATATTTAACACACTCTTTATAGTTTCACTTATATGAGATTTACTAATGACATGTTTTATGGAACAATTGTTCACACCATCAGCTGTTAAGTGACTGTTGGATAATTCATGGTTTTTTTTTATGTAAATCCTTTCCCATATGTTCAACATTCAAAAGAATTAGATTGAATTTGTCCAGATGTGGAACATTGAACTTCATTAATACGAGGCATTTCAACTGCTTAGCCAAACATACAGGGAGGACTGTATGAGTCACTTGCAGAGCTATGAGCGGTTTAAATGTTTTGAACATGGACAATGTGGGTCGGTGAGGATCTTAGGCCTGAATGACTTTCCACATAACAGATGATGACAATGTCAAGAGAGTTCATGCTATTTGTGCTGTGTTTGTTGACTGAATCAGAAACAGACCCATGTTGAAATCATTTAGGAACTGCTTGGCACTGCCAATGGCAATGAAAACTTCCTTAAGAACTTAACAAGAGATGAGACATGGGTTTATGGCTATGATGTTGAAACTAGGGTGCAGTCATATTGGTTAGTGGGCAAAGGGCTCCTTGTCCAAAAAAAGCACGCATGAGTCAGTCAAAGATTAAGGTAATGTTGGTTATGTTTTTTGAATGCAAAGACATTTTCCATCAGGCATTTGTACCACATGGTCAGATGGTAAACAAGTTGGTCTACCAGGAAATTTTAGAGCGTTTGAGGGATGCTGTTCCCAGAAAGAGGCCTGAATTGTGTAAAAATCAGACTTAGATGTTGAATCATGATAAAGTGCTGACTCATGCGTCTCTCCTTGTCTGCATCTATTTGGCAAAATATCAGATTCCTGTTGTGCCCCATCCACCCTATTTTCCAGACTTAGACCCAGCAGACTTTTTCCTGTTTCCCAAACTTAAAGCCAAGTTGAAAAAAACGTTGTTTCTAACCCATAGAGGAGATTCAGAACAATGTGACAAGAGACTGTGTGCCATCCCAGAAAATGCATTCCAGGAGGCTTTCCAAAAATGGAAGAAATGTTGGGGCTGGTGTATTGTTAGTAGAGGGGACTACTTTTAGGGGTACAGTGCTTAAAATGTTGTACAATGAGTAATATAGATGTTATAGCAAAAGTGCAGTCTTTTTTTGAATATACCTTGTATATCTAATTTTTTTAAAATAAGATTTTTTGGCCATATTGATGGTTCTATTAAATTATGTATTTCTTTAAACAAAATGGCTTCCTGCTTAATTTCATGGTTGTGTTCCTAAAAAAGAGTTGCAGCTGATGGTTTGTTAATTGTGTTAGCTGAATATTTCTAAATTGTTCCATTCTTCCTGGTTCCCTGGTATAAAATTAGCAACATAAAATAAATATAATATAAGTTCTTCGCTGAAAGGCAGCATACCACCAGAGAAAAAATCAGGCATATTATGCTATGAAATGCTCAGACTCCACAATTTCAAATGCATAGGAAAAACTGAGAGAAATTTGGGAGTAAGGAGAAGGGAACATTTTAGAAATATCTGGCTTAAAAGTTAGAAAAATCAGCAGTGGCAACTAAATTTTTAGATATTACTGAAATTAATCAAGAAACTATTTTGTTGAAAGAAATAATGTCCAAAGAACTATCCACAATGGAAAATTTTTCATTTTAAAACATGGGAATAATTTGATGATTTTTGACATTCTATCTCTGAACAAATTTAATGGATTCCTATTTCAACCAACAGATGTTGAAGTAGAAGTGATTTAGATACAGTCATGATCACACCAAGCAGCCCAAGTAGTCAGTGAACAGCCGAGAATGGGATCAAAGGTTCCCAAACATGTCCTAATTTAAAAACCTTATAAGTGAAGTTTAGTCAGCATTTGAAAACATTCAGTTTGAAGTCTTGTGAATCATTTTGCTTGCTAGCAAATGAAATAAATTTCTTATTTGTATGTTTCCCTTTGTAGCTTTACAGAGTGGTAAATCCTGTATTTGTTTTTGTTTTAATTTCTCTGTCTTCAGTGGCTACAGAATTCTTAGATTTAGAACCAATTAGAGTGTCATAAGGATTTCGGTATATGTTCTATTTGCAGTTTCAAAGGTTAAATGACAGCAAAGTGGATGCCAAAATAGAGATTAAAGAAGAACCACTTAACTGTGATGTGTGTTCAATTGAGTTGAAAGCAGAAACTAATGTGGAGGACTCTTATGATGCTGTTATAAAACATGAGGTAAACTCACAGATTTTTTACAAAATCTAAGTATATGTGCAAATGAAAAACTGATGTATCATTATTTTACAAGGATGTCTGTAAATTTCATAGGTAAATATCCTACATTAAAGTATTCTCACTAACTGCATTTACTTACATAACACTGGACTTTTTTGGAAGCCATTTGCTTCCATCATCAGCTGTTGACTGACTACTGGAACTGGCAGTTGGATCCCATGATGTTTTTATGGCAGTCTCTGATGTAGGAACTTGCTGAGTTTGTCATTGGTTGGAAAATCAAAATTCACCAAGTTTTTCTTATTCTTACTATAAAAGTCTTTTCCCAAATGGATAGTTCTATTGGTTTGTGAAGTTCTTTTAGCAGGCTAATCTCTGGTTTAATTTCATGATTATTGATCCAAAAGTGAGCTGCCAATGCTGATTTATCAACCTGTTTTAAACAAATATACCGTTAGTGTTCTTTCCTCTGAATTTCCAAATTTCTCTTAGTTTTTCCAATATAGCTTATTACAATCTGCACATTTGATTTCATAAATTCCTGATTTCCTGATTACCAATGGAACAGAAAAGTATCCATCTGGGAAAAGTTTTTTATCTTAAGAAATAAGAAAAACTTGATGAATTTTGATTTCCCACCCATGGACAAACTCAGCAAGTTCTTACTAGAACCATCAGAGACTGCTACAAAATCATCTTGGGATCTAACCACCAATTCTAGTAGTCAGTCAACAACTGGTGATGGAAGCAAATAACATCCAAAACATGTCCAGTGTTATGTAAGTAAATGGAGTTAGTGTGAACAAGGTGAATACATTAATGTAGGATATATTACCAATGCATTGTATACAGTTTCTTAAATACAATTTATTCTTTAATTATTCATAGGTAAAGTTTGCCCTAATTTTTACTCTATCTAAAATATGAATTTTTTTTTTTTGCTTGTATCAATTGTCTACTTCTTGATTCCATTGAATATACTCCTAGTTCTTATGCACCATATACCCCCACATTGATCATTGTCTCCAGATTGATCAATGATTTATATATAATGCTTATCTCAAATCAATTGAAAAAGTGTACTTTGTGAATATGTATCTTGGCATATCTGGTTCTAACCCCCCCCCCCTTTTTGTCTTCTAGCAGCCATTGAACATTGCCTTAGTTTTGTCATTTTCCACATCAATATCTTATCTAGGGCTCTTGCAGTTAAATCAGCTGAACGATTGACATATTTTTTTGTGTTTAAGAGTATTTTTATTATGTAGCTTCCATTAAATGTGAAGTCAGACTACAAGAATGTTACCCATTAGACATTTAAAATTGATACATAAAATGAGTTAGGTTTGCTTTAAGAAAAGTAACATCATTGAAGGAGAGGCAAAATGTTAAACCTTACAGTCAGTACCATTAATAGGATGGTCTAACTTAAATGCTGCTTCATTTGATCCCTGCATTTAATTACATTATTATCCCACATTTACGTTCTCATCTTTAACATTTTCCCATCATTTATATCATGTTTTGTTGGTCATTTCTTATATTCATGATGTATTAAAATCTCAAGTATATGTTTATGACATTTTATGCTTCCTGCAGTTTACACCATGCCAGGCAGTTTGAGCAGGAAAAAATTTAAGTAAATTGGTGTTGCAAGCAATCAGAACTAGTTCAAGCAACCAAGGCATGATGACCAAATCAAGCAAACATGTGTCCTTAAATAGTTTTTTGTATCGAAGATTTTCACAGTGAAATATGGTATAATATGACAAATTATTATTAAGAAATCACTCAAATTTCACTAAATTTGTTCCACTTACTAGGACAAGTTTCAAAGGGATTTGCCTTCATCTTCAGCCTGGTCCCACTGGCCACTTCCCAGTGTGGTATTAGATGTCGCTCTGTGGCTTTAACGAACTTATTGATGAGGTAACTGTTGTTTGGGAGATCAAAGTTAAACAATAATTCTTTGTTTTTGTCAATAAGTATATCTTCCCATGCTGTTAATTCTATGGGTTTTTGAAGAGCTTTTAGTAGTTTTGGTTCCTTTGGAATTTGTGTTGTTGTTTTTTTTTTTTTTTAATTATATATATATATATATACAAAAAATGGTCTGCCACTGCTGATTTTTCTGTGCATTTATATTTTACATCTCTCATGTGTTCCTTAAAATGTAGGAATGGTAATATTTCTTTTTGTTTTGCCTGTGTATTTCATGTCTCAGTCTTTGCAACCTATTTCGAAAATGCCTGAGTGCTTTCCTGGTGGAATTTTGTCTGTGTTGGTGTTTAAGTGGTTTTTTAAACTAAATTTATTTACTGGGGTCAAAATGATGTTTGCCTCTTTAAAAAACTTCTGGAATTTTTGTTGTGCTCATAGGTGGAATGTGAATTTCTTTCTTTCTTTCTGAATTTCTCTATTGTTGACAAGATCAATTGTATAGCCATTTTTCTGTGCTATATCTTATGATTTTTTGGTACTCCAATTTGTATTCTGTCTTGCTTATTGGCAGGTTTGTAAATCTGAATGTCAGGCTGTTGATTATGGCTAGTTTATGTTGTTTTGGATTGTGATGCTATTTTTTATATAATTATCTATGTCAGTATCTTTTCTGAAAATGCCAAATTCCAGTATATTGTCATTTTTATAAGGTTCTTCCCTTCTTGAATATAAAAATTATAGTTGGCTGCTCTTGATGCAAGAATGGGAGCACAAAATAGGAACTTACTTCGTTTTATCGACCATTGTCCTACACATCCCATGATATATACTTACGGAACTTGCAGTTAGAATTTCTTCCAGATAATTGCAGAAGCAAGCTGTAGCCTATGGATTTAGGGATTACACACTCCTTTAAGTTGCTTAATATAAAGAGCCTGATTCAGTGAATTTGTGCCTGGTGGATACTGAAAATCTCAATCCTGGATGCACTCCACTTCAAAGAAGAATGTCAGGTAGACTACAATCTCATGTTGCTTCTTGAAAACAGGATTCTTTGAATCACACCTTGCCCATATAGGAAGAAGCTGCAGCCAGATTGCAATTTTGAAGACTTTCTGTAGTGGAAAGAGGCAAGGAAGAGTTTAGTGCTGAATAAATAGCAACCGAGTTCCCAAAGAAGAAAGCAAGCATTGTGAAGGGATACCTACCATTGCTGAGATGGTGCAGCAGTGAAAGTATTATGCATGCATTTGTCATCTATGGAAGGGAGTGGAAATAATTTTAATGCTTTTCATGATGTTAATAGAGAACATAAGGAATAAAGAAGCAAGCAGAATCCATTTTGGATTATTTTGATAAAAAGCAGTTATTGTAATTTTCATCTAGAAAAAGAACAATTATTGTAATTTAGGTCATTTCAAACACATGCTATGAAAGATAACCTGGAAATTAAAGAAATATACATACATATAACAAAATATATATTTTAACCACTCTTTTCCTAGCCAGTCAGTGAATGTAATAACAAAGGCAGTGTAATATCAGCAAATAATTTACATTGCTATTTTAGATTGAAAAAAAACTAGCATAGACTTCTTGTTCAGCAGGGCCCCTGGTGACGTTCCCTGGTTCTTTTCATCAGTTCAGCATCCTTCCAACCTTTCTCTTGGTCCTGAATGTGAACCATGACCCTCAGAAAATCTTCTTGCAGCCATGTTTTCCTATTAAAAATGGAATATGGGGAAAGCTTCCTGCCATCAGAGGCCATTGCTAACATCACAATGCATCATAGTTTTTTTATTTCCATTAGTTTTTATTAGAACGCTTGCAGCACCAGCTGCATTAGTTGTTGTATTTGATGGCATATTAGTGTTTGATCAGTGTTGAGAATGAGGCATAACAAAAATTAGTGCTCCTCTGGAAGTGTTGTGACTAAATGATAAAATTCTAACATTTTGTCGGTATAATCTGATGGAAGTTGCTGTGACAGTGATATGTGCTGTTGCGTACTTAGCTCATTAGCGCATAAAGCATTCTGCTCGCTTTAACACTTTTCCACTATACCAAAAGTCTGTGCAATTTCGTATGGTTTACACTGCATCATTTTGTGAGTTGCAGCATAGTCATTATCTCTTGTTTCTGTTACCCATTCCATTACTTGTTCATCCACATTTTCATATTCCACTTTCTTAACACTGCAGTAGGATTTAGATGTAGGATTTTTTGCTCTGAATAATTTGTCCCTCTGGTTATGTCAACAAATAATTCATGGTACTTCATATTTGCGACTTGCTCTTATTCCATTTTTTTCAGCATATTCTAATACATTTACTAGAAGAATGCAGTAAAACACGATCTCTTACTAATTTTTATACTTGCTTGTGTACTAGGTGCTTCCTAATTACCTATACAATACATATAGGAGGCAGGATGCTGAACTTCAAAGCTGGAAGGGCAGTGAGAAATCTAGTTCTGGGAAGATAGTAGCCAAGTTCAGAAACATAGGTTTTACCATTAGCTGAAATATTGTACTTGCTCCCTGGTTATTTGAAAGATTTAATGCAAATATTTTTTGCTCAATAATCAACAAAGGATAGGGGTTAAAGGTTATAGATATTCTAGACAAGTAATTTTAGGATCATGATTTCATTTTTTATTTTGTTAAATACAATTTCACAATTGGCAGTAGTTCTAATTATCACAAAATTTTCTTAAATTAATGAATTGAATTTTATTTCAGTGTAGCAGCAGAAAAGTATTGTTTTTCTAGATTGAAATTCTTGGTAAATATATAAAATTGTATTTTGTAAGAAATATTAATAAGAAAATGAACATAAGAAAACAAGCAAAGTTCTTCAATGTTTCGCAATATGTAGTGTTAAATTTATTTAATTTTTATATGTACATTAGACTTGTGTTTAACCAACTCAATTTACTTAAATTTGTTATTTTATTATGTCATATTGGAAAGCCTGTTTGTCATTGAATTGCTTCTGAGAAGGTTTCATAAATCTTCATGTCTATGTTAATTTTAATTTCTTTTGATCTATTTTCCCATGCTAGACTACGTGTTATCCACACCTTGTGTCTGAAACATGACAGCATGCTTTTTCGTAATACAGTATATAATTTTGTTATGTTTGATACGTTCTAATGCATGTAATTATAATATTAGCAAATTTGTACTTAAATGAACTTATTTGTCACAGGAGGAAAAAGAGTTTGACACAGAGCTGATGAAGAAGATCAAAGTTGAGGAATTAAATTTACCAGCCAGTGATGCAGGGTAAGTCACTGTTTATTATTTAATTTTGTTTAAAAGCTATTGACAGTAAAGCAGTTAATTTTATAAATTGAATGTTTGACATGAACGTCACTTGTTAATTTTTAAATTAGGACATGTTTTGGGAACATCTTCAGCTGTTGACTGACTGTTTGATAAGTTAAGGACTGTTTGGTATAATTGTGACTGGGTGCAAGTTGCTTCTATTGGCTGGAATAGAAATTACTGAATTCATCCAGAAATATAATGTCAAAATTCTTATATTTTTTAAAACAATTTTAATTCTATTAGAGTATGTATTTCTTTTAACAAATGACTTTTTATAATTGATATTTTATGATTTAATTGAACTACAAACTCTTAATGCTTCACTTACTTGTCAAAATGACTTCTTGTTTCATTGTGTGGTTGTGTTCCCAAAAATGTATTGCTACTGCCAATTTTTCCAAATTTTTAGCCAGATATTTCTAAAATGTTCTTTCTAATTTCCAAATCTCTCATAGTTTTCCCTGTTTATTTTTAATTGCATTTTGGAATTAATATGTTTTTTTATTAATTGATATCATTGTATGATTCAGTTGAACTACATACTCTTAAAGCTTCACTTACTTTTCATAAATGTATGGAACCGGTTCAACTGAACTTTAGCCTGGCTGAAGATGGGAACTAAATGTTCTCGAAACCAGTTCCATACATTTATGAAAAGTAAGTGAAGCTTTAAGAGTGTGTAGTTCAACTGAATCATACAATGATATCAAATAATATGATTAGTTTCACTGTGCAATTTCCAATTTACATTTAAGTAGGAAATATTTTTTATATTTTATTTATTTTGTCATGCTAATTTTATAACATATTCTTTGAAGGTCTTCCCTTCTTGATGATATGTGAATTAGCTATAATTGCAGTTCTCTTTAATTTTTCAAACATAGAAATATCTTCAATGGATTTGTTCTTTTGAATTTGTTAATATTTTCTATTTTATTAGTGCTGTGTGCGTGTGTGTGTGTGTGTGGGTGGGTGAGTTGGTGGGTGCGTGCGTGCGTGTGATTCTCCATTACTATAATAATTGCTATCATTTCATTGTTACATGTTACCCTTAATACTATTTTTGAACACTGTTTCATTCTTATTCTAACCTAATCATATTTTGAAGATTGCCGAAATTGGTTACATTTGTCTGCTTTTACATTATTTACATTATCATTCTCAGTCACCACATTTTCTATCCTATTAGTCAATTTGTGTTAATTTGAAAGCTGTCAAAACTTATACTGTTTACAAAACTTTTAAATTGTTTATTATATTTTAAAACAAATTCACTATTATCTATTGGCCATCATGTAGTTACTTTTGCTACATCTTTCCGGAATATTTCTGACCTAAATAGTGGAGAAACAAAATGACAAAGAGTATACACTGAAGATATACACTGATGGCAGCAAAAGCGAGGCAGGTGTGGGGACAGGAATAATAATGTATATTAATAATATGCCAGTTCATCAACTACAGTATAAGCTGCACCATAAATGCTCAAATAATCAAGCCGAGCAATTTGCCATATTGAGAACCCTGGAACAGTTCGAAAATGTAGATAATGTAACCGTCAACAAATGAACAGCAGCAATCCACACATATAGTGGAATTACATTAGATTTAATTAACAACCATACAAAATATAGTAACCTCTGTGAAAAATAATAAGGAAAAAGTTAAAATCACTCCAACAAGAACACTAGGAAATACCTTTTACTTGGGTTAAAGCACACATTGGCATTGAAGGGAATGAAATAGCAGACCAACTCGCAAAAGAATCAACGAAAAGCAAGGACCTGCCAGTGGATTATCAACTCATGTGAAGTGAGGAATGAATTAAGAGAAAAAGAGACTATGGGAAACAGAGTAAAAAATGACAACAAACGGAGCAATTACAAAATTGCATTTTCCAACTGTAGCTAAAAGGCTAAAAACCAACATCCTTCTAAGCCCCAATATTATAGAGATCCTCTCAGGACATGAGAAATTTGGAGCCTGCTTTCATCGCTTCAAAATAGAGAACCCGTCATGTATATGTCAGGAGGGTATACAAACGGTGTGTGTGTTTTTTTTTTTTTTTTAATCGTGTTTACTTCTAAATAAATATTTATCTACATGTTTCACCTAAATATGTATGCATATGTATGAAAAGGAATCACTTGTCAGACATTGAATTAAAACCATTTCTGATTTAATTAAGTAGTAATTACAAAGTTTTGGTACTCCAAATATCTTATAATTCAATAAAATATACTCACATATATTGTACACTATAGCTGTTATATGATACTAAAAATTAAATATTTGGTTGTTAGTTATGTAGATTGCAAGTAATCTTTTCTTGTCTCTAAAATGTTTTGCATGTTTCTATGCTGTCTGCACATGTTTGTCATCTGTCACTGATGTTGATCAAAGTTCGTAACTTTTTGATACCATCAATTTTAATTGCATATTTTCATACAGTTCATTATTATTCTTTGGATAATGTGCTATATTAGGATAGTTATAAAAAGAATATGTAATGCAAACTTAAGAAAGTAAAACAGAATATAAAGAAAATCTCTGTTCATTGCAGGACAAACACTAAATGATCTTATGCTTAGAAATGGTTCAATCCTGGCCAGGATCAATGGATTTTTTCAGGCATAGAGCATGACTTCCTTTGGAAGGGAAGTAAAGCCTTGGGTCCCATGTTTAGATTTTTGGCAAGAAGAAAATCTCAAGCCTGAAAGAAGGAGTCTCAGAGCAAAATTTATTCGCCATTTCATATCCTGAATTGAATGAGATGCTGATGACCTGAGATGCTAAAGAACACCCGTTAATAAACCAAGTAAATAAATTTGCTTAGAACTACATGATATCTATATAAGGAGAGGATTAACCATGTATTACTGGTTACAATAATAAAATTTGTCATTAATAATCTCTTCTGATTCGAAATATGTAGAATCATATAAAGAGTGTTCTAAATATTGAGACTCAGAAAAGAAACATGAGAATTAAATGTCCTTACTAATTGATCTTTCTTATATTTCTTATCTGTATCTTATATATACTTACTGTTTATCAATATACATCCAGGAAGCAGTTCCTGAACTTATTTGAATTATTATTTTTACAACCAGCATAAAGAGATTAGCTAACGAGTGACAACAAATACATTTCCTAATCTATAAAAATGTCTATTTTTGCATGTTGACATTTCCTACTATCTTCATATTTAGTCTCAGGCTGTTTATGGTCATAAGAAGGGAACAGAGTAAAAAAATTAAAATTTCAAAGTTATTTATTTTCATATTAGAATATCTCTGTGACTATAAGCCAAAAACTGGTCCCTTTTCATATTTATGCATACACATTCAGAAGCACAGCTTAGGAGAAAGAGAGCATATATAGTAAGGATGAATACAAATGTTTGAAATACTGTTAACAAGGAAATTGATAAGTTTGCCTCTTATTCATTTTTGCATAAAGAATTTAAATTGAGTCTTATTTTTCATAATTTCAAGTTAGAAGATAGGGTTAATTTTGTTATGGTCAAGAACATAATTTAGTTACAAGTTAGTGATGCTGGGCCTCATATAATGGGCAAGCAACATGAAGATGATAATGGATATATTGCTTTAGGATATTCATCTATTGAAGTCATTAGAACTTTATCATACTGACTGTAAGAACTATACGATGAAATACAATGCCCCACAGTCTCATTTTTTTGCAAAACAAAAATTTTAAGACCAGCATGAGCAATGATGTGAAGCACATTTACTGACTGAGTTATACTGGTATATCAAGCACAAGTACAAAATATAAGCCATACTGGAGCAGTAATATAAGACTATTACATTATTTATGTCATTTAGTTCCATTCTTTGCATTTTTTTGTTTTGTTTTTTTTTTTATATCAAAAAGTTTGCAATTTTTATATTGCTAAAAAGTATGTTGGTTGTTTTACACAATGGTAATTTATTTGGTAAATATGTGCATTTAGTAACTGTAGTGCAAACAACTTATTTGAAAATAGGCATGCACTGCAACCACAAGTTTTATAGTTTAAACTTGCCTAAAATAACAGAAGAATAAGTGCAGACACTAGTATAACATGATGTAAGCAATTTGAAGTGCTTGGTTATTGATATGAACATTTTCATGTTTTTTACTCCATAAAGGCTACTTTGAGCATCATCTTTAGCAGTTGGTTGTTTATTTTTCAGAGTTGCCAAGTATTATATAATTTACCACATAACAGTGCTGGAATAATAATGACATTTTAGCACATCTGCAATCACAATCTTAAATTTAACTCCATGGTTATATTTAACTCTCATGAGCATCCTTGTAAAAAGAACATTCATTTATGTTACTTCTATTAAGATAATTGAGGAGTTCACTTAAGTTTAGTTGAAGAATATTGCAGTTTTTATGAGGAAATCATCATATTTCACTTATTTTGTTAAACTTGCTTGGATTCATAAAAATTGCAATATTATACTATATTTAATGTGAAAACTCCCACTATTTAAAACTACTTGTTTTAGAAATTTGCCATAATTCAGCTTTATCCCTGCTTCGTTATAATGCTATTTAATGCACAGTCTGAAAGTGTATACTGATAGCTCTTATAATGTCTCAAGGCCTGTGTCTTCAGGCAACATTTGAATCTCAATATCCATTCTTAGTTCATTGATGCATTTCTAGCTGTTGGTACATTAGCAGCTATTTTCAGCTTTTTGGTGTGATTTCACTGTAAAATTGGGGTGTTTAATGGACTCTTTTCATCTAATAATGTTTTTATTCACTGTGCTGTTATTCTAGGTAATATAAGACTTCTGTTTGTGTTTCTTGCCTATACTCAAGTTTCACAACTTTAATACTATTTCACTTTTCTGAGCTATAAATTAATAAGTCAAGCATAAAACTGGGTTATAGACTGAAAGTTCACAGTAAAAGTAAAATAAACTCCATTTAATAACTAAAAATATTAATTGGAAACTTTAACAGTGAAGCTAATCATATAATTAAGATCATTGTATGATTGATTCGAACTACATACTCTTATTGCTCCACTTGTTTATAATATGTAGTACTTGTTTCTCGAACGCTTTGTTTGCATCATTAGCAAACCGTCAACTCAACATTTATTTTAACTTTCACCTGCATGTAAATAAAGAAAACTATATCCTTTCACATTTCCTTTTTGTTATTGGCTAAAGCTATTGCTGGATATGTATTGCTTTCAAACAAGTAAAACAAACTAATAGCTGATATAGTCTAATAGCAAACTGCAATTTAACAAACTGAATATTTTCTTTGTTCTCTCCATTGAGCAAATTTGAGCGATAATTAACTCACACATGTCCTTGTAATGATAAAGCAAATTTAAATGGTTAACCTAAAAAGTAACCACCCACCTTACAATTTTAATAATGTATTGCATGAACTGTATTTGTCAAATCTATCACACATTATAATACTTCATATGGTAATGAAAAGAAAATTCCTGAAATTATTTAAATGTATCACAATAAATTTATATAATTAAGATCATTGTATGATTGAGTCAAACTACACACTCTTATTGCTCTACTTAATTGTTTATAATATGTAGTACTAGTTTCATCAACCATTGTTCTCATCCTCAGCTACCCATTGACTCTGAATAATTTATTATGCTGTAGGAATGTGTATTCTATTCTGGTGAAATGAACTTAAAGTTTGGAAAGTGTTAAAGTTCATTTAGCTGTCTCTGTATTTGTAAATGTAGATTTTTTCCCATGTTGCTAATTCTGTACTGATTTTAATAAGTGGAGTAATACCAGTGTATAGTTCGACTGAAATCATACAATGATCTTAATTATATGAGTAGCTTCACCGTACAAATTCTAATTAATATTTCTAGTCAGTAAATTATTACTGTAAATAACTTGAATCCGAAAAAGTGATTCTGTGCCTACCAACCCATGAATGATGTCAAAGAGCACTGGTATTGTTCATGTTTGGAATAAGGAAAAAGAAATTCAGTGAAAAATTCACAGATTCCAAATTAAGTCTGTACCATCAATATAAAGATTTCAAAACAGAATTAAATGTAATAAACAGACGAGAACTTGTAGCAAAGAATTCCAACAAAGAATTTGTTCAAAGATAATCTATTGCCTTATAAAGTTACTTAAAGAAGCACATGGATGTACTGAATTGGACACATGGGAGAAGATTTACATTCATAAACATAGGGATCATCTTATGAATTTCGACATTATAGCAAAATGTAATACCAGTTTCCAGTTTATGAAGAAAAAAAAAAAAAAAACACCACCAGGATGGAGCCACAGGTCCTCATAGATGTTACTTTCTCATAGAGTCTTGAAGTTGGTTGAAGATGGAGAGGATGTCTCTTCGAAACCAGTCCCACCTATTTAAAAGTAAGTGAAGCATAAGAGTGTGTTAGACAACAGGTAATTATTAATTACATAAACCCTATTGTTATGTTTAAAAATGAAATATTGGTTACTGTCAAAATCTAAATTTTTGTGAAAGAACACAAAATAATGTATTAATATATGGGGCAATAAAATCTATCCCCATTAGTGTCATATAACAACAAACAACCTGCAAATGATTGTAAAAATAAAATATCAAGCTTCAATTACATATGCACACACTTAAGCAAAACCTCTCAAAAGGGAGAAAAATCAAATTGATATCAACCAAAACATGAAAATTCAATTACCAATAGAAACCTGCAAGAGATACCTAAAACTTTTGGATATTCCAACCAGATAGAACCAATTAGCAACCTCACCAACCCACAGGTATACAATGAAATTAAATATGACCTAAGTCTAACAGAAAAAAGACATCTCAGTACAAATATTAAACCTTTAGAGCAATGGTATCTTGGAAAATAAACTTTACACAGATGGATGAAACAAAATCAGCTGGGTCAGGAGTATACTGCACACTCTTTTCCCACTACAAATCTGAAGGAAGAAATAAGGATACAGCAAAATGTAATAAAATTGTTAAAATTCAAACTTTGCATGTGTGTACCTATCCATTTTCTGTGGCAAGATGATCCTGTAGTACTAAATTTGCATATTGCATACTAGTAAATAATTTGAATGCATATTATCTTAAAAATAGCTAATTATACAAACTAAAGCAGGCATACAGACATGTTTAGTTTTCACTTAGTGCCACCTGTCTGAAGTATGTAACTAATGATTTCTTAGAAAAAATACTGTTAAAGAGGGTTTTGGCAAGACACGGGATGTTTTACCTCTAACACTGAAAAGCTTTCTGTTTCTCACAATAATGGACTCCAAGTGCAAACTTAACCATGCACCCATTAATGATGCAGTTAACTTTTAAAATAAGACAAAATATTAAGCCTCATGACTGCATATTTAATGCTTGATATTCTCTCCTCTAATGTAAGATGTCATTTAATCCAGTTCAGTGCATGTCCTATATTTTCAGTTAAAGTGGTGTACTGCACATTCTGTTGATTTATTTCTTCTTATGTCACATTGGGTATCTTAAATGTATCATTTTGTTTGGTAAACATTAAGAGCAGATTATTAAAAATTTTTCAATTTTTCCAAAACTAAATACAAAGTTGGATTTTTTCTTTTGTATAATGGTTTTACTGTAACTATTTTCAGTAATTGTGAAAAAGTTGCAAAGTCCAATGAGCTGTTATAAATATAGGCTTGCTATATAAGCTGAAATTTCTTATTTGTGCCATCAGAGGCCAAACCGACTAACTCCAGTGCAATAAACTGAGAAAATTAAGTTTAAAATTAAATGCATATTGAAAATTCAGCTTTAACCATAAATTAAATTTCTATATATGTCAACATTACTGTGGTAATTATAATATTGTTTGATGTTCACATTTAATGAGATAATCACTGAACAATGTCTGATTTGTATTTTTTCAAGAGTTATCCACATTTATAACTGAAAAAGTTCAGTTTTTATTTTACCTTAACTCCCAATATGGCTGGCTAATCATCGCAATAAATATCACAATTCTCTCACACTTGCCCATAGTATTCCCCATGAGTGGTCACAAGCTTCCTGTAATGGTCATGGTTCATAGGAGGAATATACTTTAGGAGAGACATGACATCTGTCCTCTTTTCTATGGTGACTGGATGAACACTTAAGTATAGGGCAACCTGGTTTATATTGGTGACTGCTGTAGACTTCTTCATATTCACCCTAAGGAATAGAAAATTTTCAAAAAAGTAACCTTATACTGTAGAGTGTAAGGTAGTAACCTCTCCAGGTGAATCCATCATGTTTCAAGCCCATTTTCTGATAAGCCTTCGATTGTCTTTGTTTGTCATTCCATCTTTAAGAATCTTGTTAGATAAAACTTCGTTATGATTCATTTCAACTGCCACAAAGGGATTCTTTGTTTTGCAGTGACAAGTTGCATTATACCAATCTTCTGTTTAGAAGATGTTTTGCATCTTTCTTGCCTTAGATTCAGTTACACCAAATTCGGAGTCATTGGGCAGGTAACTGTGTCCAGGGCCATGTCCATAAAAGTATGGTCATACATTGCAAGGGTATGGACTTATAACTTGTAGTTATAAGTAAAATTTTGTTCCACAAAGTTTTCTGCTAAACTTGTACTTACAACTCCATACTTACAAGTGTACAAGTGATTTTTTGTTGTTTTGTTCCACAGAACTATTAGTATTAGTCTGGCATGGTAATTTGTAAAATTTCTTTACGAGTGTAGGAATATTGGTAACTTGAAATATTAGTATGACATTTATCATCATTTTAATGATTTTGGGAGTCATTTGACCTAAATATGCTAAGTATTAGTGAAAGTAATGATGACGAATAGGAATATGCATAAAAAAAGAATAAATAAATAAATATTTCTATACAATAATAATGTTAGGATGAGTATAATTAATTAAAGTAAGACTTAAAACTGATATTGGTGTTTCCTCTTCCAAATGCATATTTCAGACCAGTTAGTATATTTTTAAGGTTCTTGGTACCTGTCATGAAAATAATATTTTTCATACTCTTGTAAAATAATCTCTTTTGACACAATTTTTCCCATTTTTTGCTTATAATGGGAATGTGATTGTCAAGCAATATAAATAAATAATTAAATATAAATTATCACATGGACTATAAAATAAATGACTGAGAGCAGTTGGGGAGCTTGATTCTTCTGCTATCTCTTGATGACTGAAATTTATGCTTCTAACACTTAAATATTAATAAATGCTTAATAAAGTATTTAAATTGTTATTATATCTGAGAAAAAATAAGAAACCCATTTAGCAGGAATGGCAATAATCTGCTCTGTACATTAAAAATCCCTAAAGAGTAGACTTTTAAATTGTTTGTTAAAAGCTATTTCAGACTGCTTCTTGTGATCTTGAAAAATCTTCTGTTTCAGGCCATAATAACATAAACCCTTTGTTGTAACTTTTGTTTATGGACGCTCTTTAACATCTCAGGTCATCAGCGTCTTTGTTGTAACTGAATTCATGACAACCAAAGTTGTACATGTACAAGTTTTATTTGTAATAAGCAATGGATGTTATTAACTTTAGAAAATGCAGAGTCTTCTGTAGGTCAAAGACAAACTTGTATTTTTTTCTTCATTTGCCTTTTTACTGTGATATTTTATAACACCTCTTGCACTATGGACTTTTTGGGATGTAATTCATTTCTTCGTTAATGTTATTTCCTTTCTTTAGTAGTTTGGGCATTTAAACTTTTTATTTGCATGTCAACACAAGTCTGCCATGTGTCTTTGGATGCAGTTTTAAAATGCAAGGTTAAATTTACTAGAAAATATATGGTGATAAATCTTCTCATTAATCTGGTGGTTTATTTTTAACCATGCATTGTTCCATGTACAAGTCATACATTATCTTAATGGTTAAATCAGAATTCAGGCATTTACAATTCAAAATGACTTTTGTTGTAATGGCTGATGTAAGCAGGTCATGAAGCTATGTATTAAAATCAAAATAAATTTTGTGTCGAAACTAATAGAGTGAAGAAGCAATTAATTTATTCTTAGTTATCAGTCTACAGACAGGTGATGATGCAGGCAAAGGTCTGTGAAACATGTTCTGCATAATTCAATGGTAGGTGAATCATAAGAGTATTAAATTATGTCAATCGTCATCTCTTGATGTTAATAGACTGTACAAAGCCTCTTATAAGTAAATTCTGCTTAATTTGATCATACAGGTCATAGAGGGTTTTAAAAGGAATCTACCTTTGTTTGTAAAATATTTTTACATAGCATTTCATGTGACAGCCACAATCATATTTTTTCTGTGACTACTTTCCCACTCCTGTTGGTATTCTCTTTGTCTGATAGTCTTTTTGTGACCCAGTTCTCCAGATTATGGTAATGTTTGCACTCTCAAGCTCTTTCTTAAGTAAACTACTGATGAACCGAGGACAAAGGTTCAGAAACTAGTTAAATAAGCAAAATTAAAGGAAAATGTATTGAAAAGGTAAAATTTCCTAAGTGATGTGATTTAGGAAGTTATAAAACTAGCTACAAAAGTGGGGATGATAAAATGTAAATTTAATTGTAATGTTATTTGTTAAAATAAATTCATTCATTCTCAAGTGAACTGCCACAGGTGGCTGAGGTCGTTAAGGCACAGACTCATAAGCAGAAGGTCAGGGGTACAAATCCTGCCAGGGCCGTCCTCCCTGACTGAGGTTTTTTGCAGGATTTCCCCAGTCATAAATGGCAAATGCTGGGGAGGTACCCTAAACTTGGCCTGGAATGTTTCCTTCCTTAAAAAATCCTTATCCAATTTATCATTTCATCTGCTGTATCATCAGTGTCCACTTCCTGTGGTGCCTCAGTAGTAAAAATGGGCGTTAAACACTATTCGATCAAAAAAAAAATCTCAAGTGATACCTTGGGAATAATACTTTGTTTTTTCCCGAGAAACTGAATAAACCAATTTCACCCAATTGCTTCCTTGCTGTATTGACCTCATACCATAGTTTGAACATAATGAAGTTGATCTCTCAGGTAATTTATACTATGTGGTGGAAAGTACAGCTTTTATTTACATGTTTGGATCATTGCTGTGCTCAGCTCCAGAATATTTTCAGCCAAACCAACAAATATGAACATTGTTAAAAATAACATAAGTAGTTCACACACATAATATTCACAAGAATTACACACTGTTGTGAATATTATGTCATGACAAATAGAAAGAAAATATAATTAAGAAATATAAATGGAGTTAGTTATTTTGATCTCTGAAAGTTATAACAAATTTTTCAGTTACCATGGAAATGTATATTTGTGAGGTTTTCTTAATAAAAAGAAGAAAAATTACAGAAAATGCAATTAGTTGGTTTTGCCTTTGAGTGGCACAATTATCATATCTGTAATGTTATATATTGCACAAAAATATTAGGTTTTAATTTATATTTAAATCCATATATAACTGGGTTTTATACAGTTCTTGTAGTTTCCCCATAATTGGTTTTGTTAAATTTTAGATTTCTTGTTAAGCTGTTAAAAAGCTCATTAAAGTTTCTGCTATTTGGTTCTATAGTAATTAATGATTTCTCTTTATTTTTAAATTCTATGTGATTATTCTTCCATTCATTTGATTTGCAATCATTTTTCTAATGGCTGTCATTTTATTATGGGTTGATTACATGGATTTATAATAAATTTATTTGTTTCTTTTACTTTGTTTAATATTGTATGAAACTTATAACAGCAAATATGCAACACTCTTATCTTGGTATATGAAATTTGATGCTTTTGTTATTTGTAAATTGTGTTTCTCTGAGATTTTATTTTTTCCCTTTTCAGAATGAATATAACACCTCAAAGTAATGAATGTAGAAATGAAATAAACTGTTCATCCTAATCTTTTGCTATAGACATGTTCCAATTATTCATATTTAATTTATATAAAGAATAAAGAGCCCTTAAGTTCCTTTCAGGAAAAATGCATTTGTTTTTCATGATTTTTGGGAGTATCTTCGTAAAAAGAGAGTTTTTGAATGAATGATTGAATAAATAAATATGTATATGAATGAATGTATTTATCTCAATTTGTACATAAAAATGCAAAATTATTTAAAAAAAATCAATCAGTACCAAATACATATAAAATAAAATGATTAATGATAAATACTATTATTTTTTAACTTCCCTGATTTCTGTGCCCTCATTTAACCAGAAGACACAATAATGGTACCTACTATCTACTCATGCTATCTCCAACTATAACTTAACTAATGCTTGGAGTTGCAATTATATAAAACCCAATTCCAACATGTCCTGACTGGTTATTAGCATGCTGGAAATCTGAACTCGCATACACACTACATTGCATTGCACTGCACTGCACTGTCAACCAATTTAAAAATAATTTTCAATGTTACTATGATACAACTCCCATTAATTCTGGCTATCTTGCTTATCTTCCTTCCACTTGCTTTTGTACTTTGCTTGTCTTCCTCTTATTTTTCCCAAATAATTACATACATTTATAATATTTTTTCTCCCTTAATACTAAAGATATTGATAATCATAATTTCCAGGGCCAAATAATCCCATCTCTTAATCCAAATTTGTTTCCTCCATTCTTAGTTTCCTTACAAACTAGAATATTATATTTGCTACTCCCTAGCAAAGTTTTTTCCCTCTTTATCATATCAATTTATTTTTCTATGCTCCAATTTTGGTTCAGATTTCTAATAAATTTCAATGATTTTTATTATTTCTAAAACTAGCCATATTTTCTCCTTATCTATACCTTCTACTCTTTGTCTTATCAATTTTATAAAACCCCTGACTGGAGTATTTCCTACTCTTATCATGCTACCCATACCAATTTTTTCCATAAAAATTATGATCCTAATAATTGAATAATCTTTGGTACTCATTTTCTTCAGCATAATTAAACATTGTTTGAAAATGCAATACATTTTTTTAGTTTCTTGTGCTAAACCAGTATTTAATCCTCTTTCAATTATCTTAGTTTTGTGAATGAATGTACCAGCTCAACATATACTTACTAGGAGTTCTAAATAAATAATCCGCATTCACCTACTCCTCTTCAACCTCAAAATTTCCACACTGTACAACACCTTAACTTTCACTATTGCCTTGTAAACTGTATTTAACCAATCAACCCTATCAGATATTTTGTTTTGACAAACTCTAATCACCTTCAGTGACAGTTTCCATTAGTTAATACTTTTCTTTTATGTGCACTCCATCCCAATTGCTAATTAATCTTAAACAGATATAATCCAACTTTATCTTCTTTCCTCATCATTTGCTAATATTATACTTTCAAAGATCATGATTTGGAGTAGTTTCCATTTATTTTTGTACCATTTCTTTTTCTTCCCAAAACTCAAAAAGATCTTCTATTGCCGTGCTTAATCCCACAAGTGTTATAGAGCCTACAACCAGGTAATATGCAGAAAAAAAAACAAACAAAAAAAAACAGTCCCGTTATTTCCTTATTATTTATAATTAGCACATGTGAATTTCATTTCGCACCTCAAAGTTGGAAAAAAAAACAAATAAATAAATAATAATTTACATTGTTGCTTCAAACCTTTTTTGACATTTACAAATAAAATATGCAGTTCCTCTGTCTATGCTAGATAGTTGTCATTCAAGAGCTTATTATAAAAACTTATCAATAACTATTCTACCCCATCTATTTGCAGCCATGACAATTTGTCTCCTGTTTGAGCCTAATTCTGTAATTTACTAGCAAGTGCTTCTGTAAAAATCTTACTTAAAACTGCAAACAACTAATTCTCTTATTATTTAATGGATTTCTAATATTGCTTTTACTTTTATATAGGGTGTCTCATTTGTCTTGCTCACCTAAAATATTCTTTTATGTGTCAAATGAAAAATTGTTTCAACAAACTTTTTTTAACATCGTGGGGAGTTTTTGCTGAGGGAATACCTTTTTGCATCTTCATTAATACAGGACATATGAAATAGAACTTTGTATTTTTAAATGTCACCATGTATATTTTGTTCAAGAATACATACCCACTCCAACAGCTATTCATAAATGTATCACACTATACCCTTTTTGTCAAGAAAACAATAGATGTGCAAATGATAAAGAGTGCATAGTTATTGAAGCCAAACAGTTAAATACCTTGATTGTACAAATTACTTACCCAACATAGTATTATAGTAGAATTCTGGGTTTAGTTTATGATTTCAGATTCATGTAAACAAAGATGCCCTGAGAGGGAGATGGGAGTAAGTAACCCAACTTCCTGCACATTATCAACTGTTAAAATGATTTGTTAAAGTCATTTAACAGCTGATAATGTGGACAATAATTTCACCAAACATACGCCGTCACTAAATCTCATTTAAGTGAAACTATATGTGTTCTAAACATCTGACTCAGAGGAGCTTATAATGGTTGTTTCACTGTGTTCAATTCCAAATTGAATTATTAATAAAATCATTAGAATAAGTTAGTACTGCACTGAGCCATTGTGACAACAGCTCTTCTTACAAGATGTACATTCTGAAGAGAAAGTAGAAATGCTGCTGATCTATGGAGAATGTAAGTTGGCAGATAATGATTTGTTCCATTAAATTGTTCAAAGGAATAAATGATTTTGTTAAATGCACTGTAGTGCTATTAAAATAGTCATGCATTTATCATTCCATATGTACTGTTTTCTTGACAAAAATGATACATGATGTTTTGAAACAATTTTTAATTTGGTGCATTAAAAAGTAAGTTTTTTTGGAAGAGCAAGATAAATAGAACACCAACTCTGTATATTAGAACTACTATTGCTTGTCCCCAACACTTAGGAATCTCTTCTCTTTTAAACAGAATGGGTTCATTCTGTTTTCCTCTTTATACCAAGCTTTCTAATATAGACCCAAAATTCCATCACTTTACATGTGTTCCTTTTACATTCCTAATTTAATCTCCTACTTCTGTCAAAGTGAATGCTTTGTCTGACATTTCTATATGCCCTGTATTTGCACTCAGTTATATTGAAAAACCAGTTTTCTTGTTCCCAATGATCTCCTAAAATATTTCGATTGTAAAACTGTACCAATACTAGTTTGCTCGTACCCTCTTAACCATATTTCATAACTATTACCCATATTTTATCACTAGCATTAATTTTCACCTTGCTTCAAGCTAACTCTTATAAGCCATTCTCCTTGTTTACTTTTTGTAAGACATCTGTAAGCTCACCTTTCTGTCATATAAGCTCTCTGTCCTCTATGTCACCTGTTTGCTTCCTTTTCATTAACTCTCTCATTATCCGTCATTTTGTTTCTACAGCAGTCTTCATTGTGTCATATATGTTGTGGTTGTTGTTGTTGTTGTTGTTGTTGTTGTTGTTGTTGTTGTTGTTGTTGTTGTTATTATTATTATTATTATTATTATTATTATTATTATTATTATTATTATTATTATTATTTACCTCCTGCTCTTATAACAACTCCCATCTATCTGAACACTTCCCTCAACCAGAAACTTATATTCAGGGAATTTAAAAGTCTTGCGCCATTTAGATAACTTTTAAAGCATGTGTTTCACTGACGTATAACTCTGTGTGTGGGGATAGCCATATACTGAAAAAATTGTACCAGTTAGCTACTTTTTTTATTTCTGATTAAACCAGAAGTAATTCAAACTCTCTTATTTTAAGTAATATATGCAACATATTTTTTACATTTTAAAATAATTTTCATGAAGTGCTTTTCAAAATTATACTACTTCTGTACAAATTTAGAGGGGGTTTATCTTATATTATACCTTTAACATTTACTTGCTTTATAATCTCTAATTTTTCATTAAATCAAGAATGTAAAAAAAGTGTAGCTAATAATAAAATTCTCCTTCCTTAACAAAACAAAACCACGTTAGCGCAACATCTAAATTGTGTGTTCAAAACTAGTAGCCCTCAGCTGCTTGACAATAAGCCAAACGGTCTTAGAAACCATTTAAGGAATGACAACCAGGCTTTAGGAGTGTCGGAGTGATCTTGTTATTTGATACTTCAGATCTTCAAAGAAGTTGGGTCATTCTCAATATACTACTCACTTAAATGGCAGCACAGAAAGAAGTCTAAAGGCAAAAAAATGTGGGAATCTTGTTGGCCATCAATGTGACTTCTCATATAAATCTGTTTTAGGGTCTAAGTGCTAACAAACACTTTGTTCATAGAGAACTAGAGTTTCATTTTGTTGTAAATAGATGTCATCTCTGGGTAGTCCATGTTTGACTGGATGTGGATACAAATTTGTGATAGCCTATCCTATAAGATTTTGAAGCAAATCCAAACTATCTATTAACTTTTAGTTTTTCTCTAAAGTAGAAAGGACCAATGATATTATCACTAACAATACTGTCGGTCCTGTTGGTGTAGTGGTAACCATACTTGCCTTCTAAACCCAAGGTCGTGGGTTTAAACCTGGTCAGGATCGATGGATTTTTTCAGGCATAAAACTCGTAAGTATGGATTCCTTCGGAAGGGAAGTAATGCCGTGGGTCCTGTGTCGTACATTTATGTCACGATAAAGAACCTCAAGCCTGAAAGAAGAGGCCTCTGAGCGAAATTTGTCTGCCATTTCACACTCTGAATAGAATGGGATGCTGATGACCTGTGATGTTAAAGAGCATCCTTAAGGAAACAAATAAAAAAACCCAACAATATCAGCTGAAACATTAAGCTTTTGTGCATATTACTTATGGTTCCTCATCCTTGAGAATTTATCTCTGACCAGTATTCGCAATGTGTCTGTTGACAAATCCAGCTTCATGTGAGAAAACAATTTGTATAAGAAAAACTGGGTTATTGTTAAGGCACTCCATCATTAATTGACAAAACTGCATTCTTCTATCAGAATTGCCCTCTGAAAGTTTCTATAAAAGTTGTATTTTGTAAGGATTTTGCTTGGCATTCTTAAGGATTTTCATTACAGAACTTTGGCTTATATTTGATTCTAACAGCAAATTTGTAATAGAAACTGTTAGATTTTCTTGCTTATGGAGTAGAACATTCAATAAACTATTCTGATCAGTAGCACTTTTCCGGCAACCTGATCTTGGTAAGTTCTTTATGCTTCCAGAGCAAATTTCTGTATGATTGTTGTCACTATTGTATATGGAATTAGATTGTGATCTGAATGTACATCATTAAATAAATCTGTGGCTTCTTTATGTGATCATTTTCTATCTCCATAGTCACCTATAATTAAATTAAAATTCTTTCCCTCTAATTCAATATCAGATAGTTATTTATCACATAAATGCAAGATTTAATCTCTTAAATAAGAGGGATTTTATCAATAAACATGATTACATGGATATAAACAAATGACTATTTATGCTATTACTGATAAAACACTAAACAATAGAAACTTTTTATTATTTGCTACACCATTTTGTATTTATTTATCAACAATCAATTCGTACAGAAGTATCTAGTTCAGGTACTTATTAAAAAGCTTTGAAAACATTGAAAATTGAAAAGTTTATTTTGTGTTTCTTTTAAAATAAGAGAGTTGGAGCTACTTCATATTAAACCAGAAATAGAAAAACATCTGTAATATCATTTTTGAGTTCTCATTATATGGCTATCCCCATATGCTGAGTTTCACAGCACTGAAACACATGCTTCAAAAGTTATTTGGGTATGTGGATCTTTTAGCTAACCCAGTATATCTATTACTGTTTTCTTGCCTCCCATAGAATTTAATTAGTCAAAATACTATTATAAAAATTCTGTGAGAAAAAATATGTTTTATAATTCTTTGGAGAGTAAAATTTCTAGCTCGGTTATTGTGTTAAATAATGATTATATATTATGATGAAGGAGTTTCAAATTGAAAACCTTAAATTCTAGATGGAATACTTGTAATAATTGGTCTGTAGTTTTTGAAGGCAGTTGTGACCCTGCAATTATTATCCTGTCACAGTGGCACTAAAGATTTATAGAATTATCCATTCAATGAACATGTTTCCAGTAACTTAGTTCCATAGTTCATTAAAAAAGAAAGCTACTTTAGAAGTTCATTTCAGATATCATATATTGTAAAATATGGTAATAGGAACGGCTTACGAAATATTCCAAAGTTTCCGCATGCAGCTTTTCGGGTGGTTTGGAAAAATTTTGTGTTACCTATTTTACTTTTAGCATTAATGAACTGAAAGCTAGGCTTCGCAAAGAAAGTGAATCATTATTGGTTAAGATGTTAAAGAAAGCTATGGTAAACTTATATTTGTGAATACTGGAAAGAATTTCAATATTAATTCAATTTAGAAATGAACACAGTGAAACACACATTAATAATCTCTTCTGAGTTGAAGTATTTATATGGTATCACTTACATGAGCCTTACTCCTACTTACAGGAGTCATGCAGCTGATGATGCGCACAAATGTTCCTGTAAATGAAGCCATAAAGAGTGTTCTAAATATTTCCACTCAGAAGAGAATGTTTGCAAATGAGATCATTTGCAGAACATTATTTTATCAAGCAAATTTTGCTATGTGATTTAATATGAGTAATAAATCGCATGCTTTTGAATTTTTTATATTCATTATTACATGAAAATAAAGTTCACTGAAACTGCATTACTATATTATTAAAATTCCCTGTTACTGCATATCATCCTGTATTTTAGTATTTTATATTATGTGTCAAAGTGTTAATAGAGTTTTAATTTTCATGTTTGCACCAAACTTTTCTCTATTTTAACATGACGTTTCTAGTATTAAATGGCAACTCTGTGTACCCAGTTTCAGAAAATGAAATTGGAGGATTAGGAAACAAAAGATAGATATTGGACAGGAGTTTTAATTAATTTAATTAAACAAATATAATGCCACACCTCTATAGTACCTAATAATAAAGTATTAAAAATTGGTAATTTCATTAAGCCCTAAAGTTGCAGAAATATATATATAAATAAAAAATTAAAGAAGCAGTAATAGATAAATATAAAAATAAAAAATGAAGTAACTCTTAGAAGAATTTAACAAGAACTAGAGATGCAAAAAAATATAAAACATTTATATATTCACAAAATATTTGCTATATTTCAAACAATGTTCTTCAAAGACAGAAGACAAATATTGAATCTGGAAGTTTATGTAATGCATGGAAACAGATTAAACAAGTAACATGAAAGAGAGAGAGGAAAAAATATATAACAGAAAATATATATATAATCATACATGAGATTTAAACCTGATAGTGTATGTGTTAAATGCAAAAATGTACCTGCCATCTCTGTATCTATGAATAAATTTTCAGAGCCATGAGTTAGTAACGCATCAATATGTGTTAAATTAAAAGTCATAAAATCCTCACAGTGTAACCAGTAAGGAAGACTTAGTTTTAATATAATGACTATGATTGTACATACTGAGTGAAACATCAGTAGAAATTAAACCAATATAAAATACTTTGCAAAACGTAAAAGTTAATGTTTAAACCATATTCTTAGAAGAACAAGAATCAAATGAAATAATCTGAAATTCCCTGGATAAATTGGGACTGTGAAATAAATGACCTGGCATAATTAGCAAATTGGGGCTGTGGATTAAAAAGCATGGCATAATTAGTGCACAGGCTATGCATTTAGGGTATTGGTAAGGATATAAATCTGCAACCAGGTAAAGTAATTTGGAAGGAGATAGGTTGCGGCAAAATTTACCTTTAAGATTAGCAATGTTCTAAAAATAAGGCAGGGTATAAATTTAGAAAAAGCACTTAAAGGTAAAATGCATCAGTAAAGTATCATGATATTCTTTCAAAATAGATTTCATGTCCTCAATTTCAGACTCATTAGTACTAACAAGGTTAATTAAGTTCTTATTGGAAGTTTAGTTTTGCATTGGAATGTTTAGTGAGCTGGGATGTAGGATCCCAAAGGATAGGAACTTTTGAGCTAAGTTTTTAATATAGTTGTCAAGAAATGATGAGTTGTTACTAAGGTGGTGCCATGAAAGAAAAAAAGGAATTGGTCTTTTGGTTTGCAGGGGATGACAGCTATCAAAATGAAAATACTGTTATAAACTGGTGAGCTTAATGTGCACAGACATAAGAAAAGGGTTATTGCATAAAGGGATATCAATATCTGATAACATACCAACATTGGAAGAGACAGAAGTGAACTTAACTGAAAATTTGGAATGAAGATTGGTAAAGAACTGATCAAGAGATTCTAAGCCATAGGCCCAAAGCTTGACTATATCAACCATAATAACAATACCAGAGGTTCTGACTTAAGAAATTCCTCCTATAAGCAATCCATAAAAAGACTGATATAACCCGGTGCTAGTTGTAGTGCCTTTAATTTGCAGGTAATATTTATTATGAAAACTATGCAGAACCAAATAAGCTAGATGAAGAATGAAATCTTTGGATGGTGTATGAGGAGGTACTCGAGAATTCAAGAAATGTCTTAACAGTTGCTAATATTTATCGTTAGGAATGTTACTATAAAGTGACATCACATCAATAGTGGCCAAAGGGTCAACTTTCTTAAGTGTACTGAAAAATACTAGGAATCTTTGATATAGGATGACCCAGATGTAACAAATGGCTATAACTAAAATGTACTAGAGCTCAGTGGTAAAATTGAAACTCGCTACCAGCGAAAAGTGTAGACAATTCTTTATATAAAATTTATAGAGGAAATATATGGTGGGAGTATTAGGAATGAGTGAGGAGTAAGTAAGGAGTAAGAGTCTGATGTATTGGGGACTAAGGCCTGCAATACCAGAAGAAATGATAAATGTGCTATATCTTTATTAAACTTGATAGTAGGGTCCGATGATAGTTTGTATTAAGTGACATCATCAAACTGTTGGTAAGCTTCAGCATTGTAAGTGGGAATGTTCTGTAATACTATTGAGGATCCTTTATGGGCTATTAGAATAATTACATTAGGATTTTAGATGGTTTTTTAGTGCTGATTTTTTTGCTCAAAGTTATTTTGTCTTTCGGGTTGGTCTTATTTAGAAATTTAAAATCAATAATCACACTTAAAAACCATTTAATAAACATTTCTAAAGGATGGCTAGAAGGTTAAAGAAGAAGGTTCAAGTTTGAAGGGAGGATGAAACTTGAGAAGGCAGGGAATGACATTTAACATGGGCTGAGTATATTTAGTTACCCAATGGTAATACTATTGTATATTCCGGAAAAACTGTATGCCCTCAGAAACTTAATTTAAGATGATTAAGTATAGGATTGGGGTAAATGATAATCCTTGCAAAAGCTGTGATCAGCATTAAAAGTGGAACAGAAGATAAATTAAAAATTGCATTCTTACTATCAGGAGAAGTACAGGGATACATTTTTCTTGCGATGCTGGTATGCACTAATGGAGTAGAATTTGGATGGCAGAATAAATTGAGAATCTAGTTTCCCTTGTTTTATATATATATATATATATATATGTATATATATTATCCAACAATAATTAATCCCCACATTAGCAGGTTGGCACAATGGATGTAATATAGAACTACATATAAATAAGATTGAAAATGAAAAGAATGAATTATTAAAAAAAAAAAAAAAAAAAAAAAAAAAAAGAATGAACGAGGTGAATGCAAACAAAGAAATACAGAAAACAAGGTCATATTAAAGGAATATGCATAAGATTTGGAAATCTTATTTAAAAGAAATAAATATGTATACCCCTAGCCTTGTTACATGCCTTTTCCATTACGATAAATAGAAACATGTACAACATACTAATTATATTTCTGAAAAAGCAGAATTATTAGTAACTGACTGACTAAATTACAAAGAAACAAGAATACCAATTCAGTAATAAACCTTATTGACTTTAATGATATCATTGTATGATTCAATTAAACTACATACTCTCATAAACAAAGTCTTATTGAATCAATTAAGAACTTTCGAAAAATAAGACATTTTTAAAAAATTCTGTTGGAACTCACACAGCGAAGCTTGTTAATGTAAGTAATAATTAATCTGTCGTCTAACACACTCTTATGCTTCACTTACTTTTAAATACGGTGGGACCAGTTTCGAAGAGACATCGTCAAGTTGGTTGAAGATGGAGAGGATGTCTCTTCGTAATTAAAAGTAAATGAAGCATAAGCGTGTGTTAGACGACAGTCTTATTGACTTTGTTTATGACAAGAGTGTAGTTGAGCTTAGGGATCGCATCAGAATGTTCTCAATAAACTGACCAAATGTTATTCTTGACTGACTCACAATCTTCCGAGATAAATATGCACAATAGGTTCCTTGTTATTTATAATAACTTTCCATTATGGCTTAAAGGTTTTCAGAGGCATTGGTGTTATCACTTCATTCTGTGAATCCTAGCCAGGCTATAAATTCTAACTCTAGGATTTAGAAATTACAAACATTTGATGAAATTATTACACTTCATATTTACAAATTTTAACTAAGGTGTAGAGTTTGTCAGAGATGGTCATTTTTACATAGTTTACACTAATATGAGTGGTAACTTAAATTATTTATAAAGTTTAATTAATTCTGTGAAGAAAAATTAGTACACTTAGTTTTTGATTGCATGAAATCCTCCTCTGTATAGGTGTGAGTGATAAGGCACATTTTTAATGCTAATCTGAACTTATTTTTTTAGTGTACAATTCCTTTATAGATGCTGAAAATACTATTGTAATAGTGCCTGCAACTTGTTACTTGATCTACGTATGTCTGGTTTCTTTGCTGTATACCCGAGTTCTTGTTTTTTTTTTATGAACACTATAAGCTGTATACTGAAAATAAAAGTACAACGTGGATGTACTGACATACGTTTAGTCAAATTTCAAAAGTTCTGAATAGTGGTTCACAATGAGGTGATCATTTTGCTCCTGCCATTATTCTTATTACTCTTTTTTATATAAGAAATATTTTTAAGCGTTTGGTCTTTTTCTCCATATCATTATTCCATAAATGGTTAAGAAATATAAGTAAGCATAATATGCTGTTTTTAGAATGCCCCTTTTTGAAAATGAATTAGTGAACCGATTGCAAAACATGCTGAGCTCAGTTGGGTAAGATGTAATATGGTTTTTCCATTTCATATTATGATCAGTCATAAGATCCAGAAATGGTAATTACTAGATTCAATAATTTCATTGCCTTTATATGGGTATCTTTAAGTCTGTAAACTTTTTATTTTTTGTGTGAAAATTAATGTGTTTAGTTTTTTCAAAGTTCATATGAACTTTGTTACTTTCAAACCAGTTATTTAGTGTACCAAGAATATCATCGGATAAATCTAAAAGGCAACTGATTTTGTATTTTTTAATAAAAATATTAGTATCATCTGCAAAAAGAATTGAATAAGCACATTTACTGAGGGAAGATCATCGATATATAGTAAAAATAATAATGGACACAAAATAGAAAATTGAACACATTAATTTATTACTGTCCATTCCTGGTATGCATTGCAATTATTTGAAGAATTTATTACAAATTTTTGCTTCCTAGTTGATAAGAATGATGCAATCTACTTTTATCCTTTGACCTTAATACCATAATAGGATAATTTTGATAAAAGTGAGTAATGATTTACACTGTCAAAAGCTTTTAATAGACCACAGAATATTCCTAGGCATTAAATTTATTATCATGGGATTTGAAAACTTTAGTAGTTAACTTGAAAGTAGATCATCAGTTGGCATGTTTTTCCTAAATCCAAATTGTTCCCTTACTAAAATATTATTTTTATTTAGATGGTGATATATTCCTTTGAATATTAGTTTTTCAAATACTTTGGAGAAAGCTGTTAACAATGATACTGGTTTGTAGTTCAGCATTAGTGATATTTCAATTTTTTTATATCATGGTTTAACAATATAGTATTTTAATCTATTCGAAAATGTCCCTGTTAAAGAAGAAACATTACATATAAGACTTAAATATTAGCCATTATTTTCAGCACATATTTTTATTATTTATGTAGTTATATTGCCATATACTGATAAATTAAATCTTTTGATGAGTTGTATTACTTTATTTCCTTCAGTTTCACTTCTGGGTGTATCCCTAGAGAGGTAAACTTTTCCAATCTCATTTCATTTAGGTATGAAATAGGTTCTTTCTTATGTTGTTTCTTTTTCAACAATTTTCTGCTGCCTGAATGAAATATTCATTAAATCTAGTTGCTATTTGTTGCAGGTATTTTGTGATAATTTGATTACTGTAATAATTGATTTTACCTGATTTTTGAGTGATATTTACTGGCTTTTTTTATAGCATTCCAGATGGTTTTAAATCTATTATGTGAGGATTGATTTGTCTTTCATAGTAAATTTTTTTGCTATATTTATACATTTTTTAGTATTTGGCAGTAATTTGTCTTGTTTAGCACAGTTGTTTTATCTAGTAGCTATGTAAATATCTCTTTTGTCTTTGCAAGATATTTTGATACCTTGTGTTATCCAGTCATTTCTAGAAATATTATTTATTTTTCGTACATAAGATGAAACATTCAGTTGTGGACCCTTGTATTTAAGGAATTAAACTTGTCATTTGCATTTTCATCATGTATATTTCTTCTCAATATTGCTTTTTAAGCTGATCATTTAAAGGTTTTACACTTTTGCAGTTAATAAGTCTAATTTGGTTATATGGTTCACTGTTCTGCAATTGGAAATACAACAATTAATTTTCAATAACTGTTCCCCATGATCTGAAAGTCCATTAATTAGGATTTGGATTTCATGTTTCTCTTTTTAGACATATTTATGAAAATATCAATAGTTGTTTTGGATTCTGGTAGTAAAATTGACTTTATGCATAAGATTATATATCTTTAGTATTGAACAGTTTGTTCTTTATGTCACTCTCTATCATAAAGTCTATATTTACACCACAAAGGATAAGTTGAATCTTTGGTTTAAAGAGGCTTTTTAAGGCCACGTCTAGAATACATATAAATGAAAAATAAATAAGATATCACTTTAAACAATGTAACTAAAATGGAGAGATCCAATTGGTAACTATAACAGGAAACACCCATGAATGTGCATGAGAAGAAAATAATATTTTTATTCCTGAATACTTTCTTTGCTGTATTTGGATTTTTTTTATAATTACTTTCAAGATTTCCAATTATAAAACATTGCTTCTATCATAGTGCCAATGCACATTATATGTGTATAAACAAAGAACTTTTTTTATAGAACTGGGCAGTCATATTTAAATGTGATAGTGGGAGATTTTGCAAATAATCAAATTTTAAGATAAAATGTGGGTCATTCAAAATATTTTAAATTATATTGTTGTATCTTCCTACATGTTTCTCTTAGTTGAAATATTGGGGTTTGCAATCACTATCGAGATTTATTGACATTCTGTACAATAGTCGAACCTATCCTTTTCCCTGGTAACCTCACAAATTATTTCTTTCTTTAAATTATAAATTTTTTTTTCTGTTTCTTCTTAATGTAAATTTACAAAACTACATCCTATAACACTTTGTTACATTACTCCAAAATGCTCAGAAATTAAACTTTTGACCTTTGTAATATATAGTTTCAGCATATCTGGAAAAGAAAAATTGGTGAGAGTTAAGCAAATGAAATGTTCCAAACAAGTTAGAAATGAAAACAAATGTGTAATTTAACAAATATTTGTTACATCACTATCTTCCATTTCCTACATTTTTCCTAGTTGTATACAACACATAGCTCTTCCAACAGTTACTATTATGGCATTTGATGTTACTTTTCCATGAAATGGCATCCCTTTTCTCTTTCCACTCATATATTTTGGCTTCAACCTTTCACCAGTCCTTGAACTGTGATTCTGAGCTATAAAATAATATTGCAGTTCATCAGAAGACATCTTTACGCTACCATCATGGTCAAACACATCTGATGCCCCACTACACTGACTTCATTACATGTACCTTCTATCACTTTTGGATGCAATTATAGTGTAGTACAAGCCAACATTTTCCTCAACAACTAAGATTTGGTGACTAGGTCTAAGAAGTCCACAGTGCAATAACAACATAAAACCACTATGCTGTTCTAGCACCCAAGTGCTCATTTGATGCCACATGCAACTCCAAGCATTAGTGACTATTATTAATAGTTGGAGATAAGTAGCAAGTAGATGTGGGTCTTGTGTCATCTGGTTGACCAAATGAATTATAATAGTTATTGATTTAATTTTGTTTGTGGTTGATACTAATTGATTTGTTTATTAGAATTTGGCACTCTGCTGTCCCATGATACTATGTTTAATTAGTGGATGCCTAAATTTCATCTGATCTATCCTAATCATATTTCAGGAAAACTAAAGAGCAACTGTCCAGCTGTTTGGAAAATTCTTCTAGCTCTTCTTTTATTGAAGCCATACAGGATTGTAAAGATAACACAAAGAAGCAGATGTTCTCCTGTAAAGTTAATGGTACTGCTTTCCACACCTCTTCATCATGGAAAGAAAATTTATTACTTTATAAGCACAAAAGTAATTTGCTGATTAAGGGCAAGAACCAATGTAAATGTGAAATTTGTGGCAAGAGGTTTGCTGCATCTAATCTAAAGAAACATCTTTTGATTCATGAAGGCAAGAAGCCACATCACTGTGAAATTTGTGGGAAAAACTTTACACAAGCATCACACTTGAAGAGACACTTATTGATTCATGAAGGCAAGAAGCTGCATAATTGTGAAATATGTAAGAAAAGGTTTACCCGAGCAGCAAGCTTGAAGAGACATCTCTGGATTCATGAAAGAAAGAAACATAAGTGTGAAGCCTGTGCAAAAAGCTTTACCAGTGCATCTATCTTTAAAAAACATCTTTTGATTCATGAGGGCAAGAAACCACATAAATGTGACATTTGTGGGAAAAGCTTTATCCGAGCACCAAACTTGCACAGACATCTTTTAATTCATGAAGGAAAAATGCCACATAAATGTGAAGTATGTTGCAAGAGCTTTAGATTGTCATCTACCTTGAAATTACATCTTTTGAATCATGAAGGACAAAAGCCACATAAGTGTAAAGTATGTGAAAAAAGTTTTATCCGAACATATAACTTGAAGAGACATCTCTTGATTCATGAGGGAAATAAACCACATAAATGTAAAGTATGTGAAAAAAACTTTACTCAAGCATATAACTTAAAGAGACATCTGTTGATTCATGAAGGAAATAAACCACATAAATGTGAAGTTTGTGGCCAGAGGTTTACAAGGTCATCTCTTTTGAGGTTACATCTTTTGGTCCATGAAGGAAAGAAAGTACATAAATGTAAACTTTGTGGCAAGAGCTTTACCAAGTCATTTTCCTTAAGGTTGCATGTTTTGATTCATGAAGGAAAGAAGCTTCATACTTGTGAGGTGTGTGGGAAGAGCTTTATTCAAGCACCTAACTTGAAGAGACACCTTCTGATTCATGAAGGAAAGAAGCCATGTAAGTGTGAAGTTTGTGGGAAGCACTTTATCCTGGAGTCCAACTTGAAGTTGCATCTTTTGAATCATGAAGGAAAGAAGGCACATAAGTGTGAAGTTTGTGCAAGGAACTTTACTGATCTGTCTATCTTTAACAAACATCTTTTGATTCATGAGGGCAAAATGCCATATAGTTGTGAAATATGCAGCAAGGGGTTTACTAAGCCATCTTCCTTGGAGTTGCATCTTTTGTATCATGAAGGAAAGAAGCCACATAAATGTGAACTTTGTGGGAAAGGCTTTACGCAAGCCTCACACATGAAGAGACATCTTTTAATTCATGAGCACAACAAGCCACATAAGTGTGAAGTATGTGGGAAAAGCTTTATCCAAGCACCTCAATTGAAGAGACATCTCTTAATTCATGAAAGAAATAAACCCTAATAATGAGAACTTTGTTATGTCACCTTATTTGAGGTTGTAATCTTTTGATTCATGAAGGAACAAAGCCACATAAGTGTAAAATTTGGGAAGAGCTGTAGCTTGGAATATATCTTGACACATTTGTTGATTCATAAATGAAAGAGAGATATAACCTGAAATAATGGGAAAAACTGCACATTTACAAAGTGATACCTTTTCGTATTTATAAGGGCTTTAGGAAAAATTATAATTAAAATAGACATAATTTGATGATTGATTAATGAAAGAATGTCATGTAATTCTTTAATTATCATAAGTAAACTATATAAAGATGTGTAATAGTATATATAATTTGGAACATTTAATGCTGATTAAAATACATACCAAATGTATAGGTATATATTTCATGTACATGTTGAAAATGCCTAAAGTGGTCATTTGGTTAGCTTACATCTTTTTGCCTTGTTTACTTATACAACCATTATTTTGAATTGCTTTGACCATTCTTTTAAGAACTAATTAAATCCATAGGATTCCTTTTTATGAAAATTATTGAAAGAAATGGAGAAAAACCTGAAAACCTAAGAGAAATAAATATGTGTATATTTGGTTTCACTGGAATATCTGTGTCATAGAATTCATTAGGTATATTTTATCTTTCTTAAAGAAGCTTATCAATTCCAATTTAATATGTAATATAGTAAATTGTATTTTTAAGGACCAAAATTTAATTTTTATTAGTTGTGAAATAATACTTGAAAATGAAAATTTATCAACTGATTTTGTGCTGCACTATATAATGTAATACATTATCTTTTGATTTTTGAGGGCAAAAAGTATTACCAATTCCATGATTGATTGTGTCATTTGAAGCAAATATCTTATTTTTGTATATGACACTGTTCAATATTGGGGGTGAAAATGGCCAGTATGTAATTGTAGCATTTCTCAAGCTTCTGGTACATGAATTAATTAGAAGAGGAAAATGCTGACAGACCAATGTCATCTAAATATTGTACTTACAAAGCTGTTGGCAATGGAGTGGTAATATATTCTAAACTTAGGTATTCATTTTTTATACTAAACTCCATTTACTTACATAAAATTAAATGCGTTTCTGGAGAATTTCCCCCATCTTCAATTGCTCATTCAAAATAATGGCTAGACCATCGCATTTAGTGTAAAAAATTAATATCTAAGTTTAGGATATATTGTCATCTATATTATTAGTTTTAGTAGAAATAGCAGCAGAAGTTTAATCTACATTATTCTAACATCATTAGCATCAAATATTACGAAGGGAAAAATATGTTGTCCCTAATGTCTTTGTTAAAAAATGGTGATATCATTATAAATAATGTTTCAATGAGAAGCCTGATTTTTTAAATGGCTATGTAACTTGAAATTACAAAACATTTTACATATATATATATATATACAAGTGATTATTTGCAAAATTATTAACACTGAAGTAGTTCCATTTCTTTTGTTTGGTTAACCATGTCATTAGTGCTTTTAGACTCTAATGGTTGATTGTAGGTTTTTATTTTTATACACTCTTTCCTTGAGATAACCCCATAGGAAGTAATCCAAGTGAAGACTTGAGGGTCACAGTTTTTTCAAGATGAAACAGATATGTTCCATGGGCTCATTGAATGTGTGACATGTTGTCCAACCTGCTTATGTGTGAATCCTGTTTGTTTGGTAATAATACCATTGGTAAGCCAGTAATATTTTATGAGAAACGCACAAGCAGCATACACTATATACTTTATCTTATTGGCTATGCTGTTAAACAATGGAGGTACCAGTGAAAAGCCAAATCAATGCAATGTGCCTCAACTGTAAATATCCAAAATATTTTGTTTCATTCTAAAGCCTGTACATTTTATGTACACAGTATTACATCGCTGTGTTACAAGCAGTAAGTACTTACAATGCAGTATTAACCAGTACATATTGAAGTACTAAAAAACAGCTTTACTAAATGATTTCAAGTAAGGTTATTCTGCCGTTCATATTTGGAAGTCACAAGCAAACTCCCCTTTTCAGTCTCTGGTGAAGAAATTAGAAACTGGCAATATTGTTTGTATTCCACAGAGAAGATGATTTGAAGAACAGTGCAGCATGTTAAAAATCTACTGCACAGTCTTGGTGAGAAAAAATGTAAGGGAAAGAGTAGTCCTACAAAAGATTCGGGCTGCATGCATATTGTGTAACTGCAGCACAAATATTGAACCCTACAGACAAGCAAAAGAGACTCATCTTTTGCACAGTTTGTCAATGCAATGCTGATTATACCTAAGTAGGCACTTCAGTTACAAATATTGAACCCTACAGACAAGCAAAAGAGACTCGTCTTTTGCACAGTTTGTCAATGCAATGCTGATTATACCTAAGTAGGCACTTCAGTTACGAGGATGTCCATGTTTGAGCTAGTGAGAAACTGCTTATGCACCTCTTAATGAAGTAAAATTGGTGTGTTATTCTTAATAAATTGGTGCATACCATTCATGAAGTACAGAATCAATTGCACGACTAGGAACTCTGCATTGATTATTTTCAGGAGGATATTTGGCAATTAAGTTGCTTACATGCACCACAACATTTCTTCCTGTCTAGTAATATGTGTTATAACAAGAGATGGAATCTCATAGAACAGCAAGAAAATATTTTGTTATGAGATTTAGTCTGTGACTCGACATATGTTTTTGAATACCTTCTGTAACCTTTAGAGACACTTTCAGGTGTGCTTTGATTAAAATAGCATTCTTCTTTATATCACTTTTACTGCTTGCTGTATGTGCTTCTCAATTATCAAGATATGACCATGTCAGATGTCTTTAAATGATGCTCATTGGTTAGAATATAACAATGTAAAATTAGAGACCAAACCGGTATACATTATAAAAAGTTACTGGCGTCAAGCGGTAAGCAGCCTGTTACAGTTCAGAATGGGCCAAATTTATGCATCACTTGCTGCAGTCAAGCACTTAGAGTAATATTGAGCAACAGGGATATTATTTTAATTCTTTTTTTAAATATTCCTGCTAATATAAAAATAGACTCAGTCATTCTTATTTTATTCATTTGTTATATTAGAGATCTAGGGCATTCTGAATGTTGCAAGATTAATTTAGTTATTTATTAATTCCAAATTCCATTCTTATACAGCAGTTTCCTTTTCCTGTCATTAATTTCAAGTCTGAAGCTAATAGAAATAAATATGTATGGATTGTTTGATTCATTATAATACAGAGATGTCTTCACATAAAAAGTAAAATATTTACTACTTGATCTCACAGTTAAAGAGATGTTGGTACTGATGATGTGGTGGTGATAACCATACTTGCTTCCTAAACCCAAGATTGAGGGTTCAAACCCTGCCAGGATCGATGGAGTTTTTTCTGGCATAAAAATCCTAATTATTGTATTGATTTTAATAATTTTGTCTTGATTAGTGATAGAGCAAGTTTGGCACAAGGAAAATGATCATTTACATATCTAGTACTATGAGTATGTATCAGGTTGCATATAGATGGAAGTCATAATTTTAAGCTATGCAAAAGAAGTTCTACATATTTGGAAATAATATAACTCATAGCTTTCTTCTGCCACATAAACACCATATTAGTTCCTGTGATATTACCCCATAGTAAAAATATGAGTATGAAAAATGCATAATTAGTTGCTATAATTTCCTTTTCACAAACAGATCTTTTGAGTGTCCTAAGGAGAAAGTTTTAGATAATTTTTGCAGAGATTCTCTATATGTGCATTTCATTATAATTTACCACCCATACATATTTTTAATTTAACAATAAGTTTTGTATTAACTTCTTGCAGATGTGTTTAAGAGATAAAATTATTTCCATTTTATTTTGATTAATAATATGTTAGTTATATACTAACCATTATGTTGGTTCATTTAATATTATCTTTCTTTTATTTGTCAAATTATCAAATTCCATTACTGTAGATACAATAGTAACATCATCTGCAGTGTGTTGTGATTTACCAGATAAATTATTAGGCAATCTATTTATGTATATCAAGAAATGAATGGAGCAAATACAGATTCTTGTGGTATATCTCAGATAATTTTAAATTTATTAGATATCTGGTTCATTGTGCATACCATTTGATACTAATTATCAAGGTAACTTCTTATTAAGTTTAGTTCAGTATCACTAATGTTATAAAATTGAAGTTTGGAGATTAAAATATCATGTGGAACTGTGCCTAATGCTTTAAATTCAATAGTTTAGGTATAGCAGATTTAAAGCCCTGTATTATTGCAGCAACCAAGGAATTGTACAGATTTACCTGTAGACTACACATCCTGAAAGGCATATTGTGCAGCATTTATTAAATTGTTACTCTCAAAGAAATAAGACATTCCTTTGTACTATGCTATTACTTTTAAGATAATTGGAACACTAAAGCATAATTACATATTGTACCCTAAAATCAATTCTATCATATACATTGGATAAAAGTATATTTCACACTAAAATAAAACGCATAGTGAAATTATATGTGAAATCTGCACAGTAAGTAAACATAACTGCTTTGATACTTTAAAAATTCTAAAACTTAAAAATTATATGGAAAAAACATGTTATTTGTTTACAACACAGTAGAACATAACAACAGAGTAGACATTAATAAAATTGAGCATTTTTACAGCTCATACTTTAAAATTTTAAATATTTTATCTAGAAATTAAAAAAAATTCATTTTTCTGACATTTTTTCATAATCTTCACCAATTCCTTGCCTTAAGCAGTTCATATGCTTGCACTAGTGAATGTTAGCAATCAGTTTAAGTCTATACCTAATTACACATGAAACAAAACTTTATGAAAATTCAATAAGTTCAGGTTTCACTATTATTCCATCTTTTATCACAATACTGAAGAAGAGTTATCACACATTTCTGCATCAAAATCTATTGTATTTGTTAGATGAATAATGAACCCATTTAAAAGAATTTTCAGTCAATAATAATCTTAATTAACAAAGTACCTCTATAATTTTATTTTATTTGTATGTAACAAATTATACTTTTATATTGATTGTAATAATTAATATATTTAAAGGGGGATCTGGATATATCAGCAGTATAAATGGGCTAAGGTGTTTGTGCCAAATGTGATGTTACAGTTTACAATTATAATCGCTTGAAAGGAAATGAAATGAAATGAAATGAAATGGTACTTTTCCTTTAATAGTCCTTTAATCATTTTATATGGTGTTATTGCAGACAATGATATCTTGATCATTCTGGCAAATTTGTTTTCAATAACAAATTCAATATTTAGGTCCCTGTAGTATAGAAAGTCTCATTGAGAAAATCTTTAAGTTGTTAATTACACCATTTCAAACAGCTTCTTTATTAATCAACTTTTTAATTTAAACTATTAGTTCAAATAATATTTGCAACATATTTTTTTCTCCAATGATGTCTGACTTGGTCTCTCAAATTTTTATATTCTGTATTATAATAATTATATGCTCAAATCTAGCTTTTAATGGTAAATGAGATAAAGTAACCTTAGGGGCTGGAAAAATGAAACAGTGTAAGTGTTTTGATTTTTCCAGAAGGAACCAATTAAATGTTATTCACAGTGAAATGAAATTTTTATTTTGGGTTTTTGTTTCCATCATGAGACAGAAACCTCCTAAAATATTCTGCATTTTAACAGTTTTAAATATTTCTATACATAATTCCCCCCACCCCTCTTCTGGCTTTACTCCACATTTCTAACATCAGAAGTAAAACAGGTAAATAGCGCAGCTTTCTATGTGAAGAAAGTGAATGATTTGCATTTACATGAATACGTTTATGACTTTGCTGCAACAGCATAGTTAAGTACAGTCTTATAAATTTCTTAAGATTGAATTTATACCCTTACTCGTAAGGCATATTCAGAAACTGTAGTTTTAATAGCTGAAGTCCAACCTCTAAGTAATTGAGTGCCATTTTATTACAAATGCTATTAGTTGCCCCCTGCAGTCTTCCATTATTAAAATGTACAGAATTTCAATATTTTCGAATTGCTTAAATAAAGTTTATATTTTTTAAATGTTGGCTATAAAAGTGCTGTTCTTTGAAATGTGTATTCTATTTTTACTTTTCATATCTCTAATGCCCATAAACATAACATTGCTGTTCTAGTTCTTTCCTACTCAACTAAGAAGATAATTTTTATTCCTGGCAACACTTTAATTGGTTTAAGAAAAACCACACTATATTTGGATATTTTTTATAATTTCTTTCCAGAAAACACTGTTTGGTCATTGTCAATGTATATTATAGTTTCTGCAAAGAACTCTTTTTGTAGAATGGGTCGTCATGTGAGTTTAGGAAGAATAACATTTTAGGACGAACAAGTCAGGTCCTTCATGGAGTACATCATGTAAAATATGTGAATTTATAATGTTGTAACTGTCTACTTGTTTTTTGTAATCAATATATTGTGTTTTACAATTTCTGGTAGAATTCATTGACATTGTATTCTGTAGTCAAATATATCCTTTTCCATGGTAACTTCACACATTATTTTTTTTATTCACTGGTCACTTTCTTCCATTTCTTCATCATGTAAATTAAAAATTAACATCTGGTAATTTTTGTCACCATTGCTTCAAAACATCTGGAAGAGAAATGTTGTGTTAGTTAAGGAAGGAAACAAACCACTTGAAAATGAAATGAAAACAAATGTATAATTAAACAAAATTTTGTTCTAACATTGTTTTACTCCTTCAAATTTTTCTCAGAAACATTATTTGCAGGTGTGAATAACACATAACTCTTTCCACTGTTATTACTATGCTTTGCGATGCTCTTTTTCCATAATTGGCACCCCAGTTCTCTTTGCACCCTTATCTTTTTGACTTGAAGCCTTCACCAATTTCCAAATTGAATTTCTGTTTTATAAAGTAAGACTCACTTCATCAGAAGACATCTTTATTTGCCTTTCCCTACATTAACATACTTAAGCCCTGTAGACTGACTTGATTACATATACCTACTACCATTCTTTTGATGTGATAATAGCATAGTGCAAAGCAAAATGTTTCTGAACATTCTGACATGTAGGAACAAGATACAAAACCAAGACATGCCAAGAGGTTCCTACATTATAACATAGATATACAATAACAACATAAAACAACTCACATTGTGGTTTAAAAACCACAATGATGCCTCTTGAGTTGATGCCTCTAGCCATGCACATGTTGACAATGAGTTTTTTTATAAATGCAACTTCAAGCATTAGCAGCTTATACTGATAGTTAGAAACGGATAGAAAGTACATGAGAGACTTCTGTCTTTTAAGTAAATATTGAAATGAAAACATATATATATAAATATATATGTTTGGTACTGATTGATTTGATTGTTAAAATTTAGCAGTCAGATATCCCATGTTACCATATGTAAATACAGGGTGCATTATTTTATCTGATCTATCCTAATCATATTTCAGGCCAAAAAAAGAGCAACTCTCCAGCTGTTTGGAAAATTCTTCTAGCACTGATTTTATTGAAATAATACCAGATTGTAAAGATAACACAAAGAAGCAAATATTCTCCAGTAAAGTTAATGGTACTGCTTTCCATACCTCTTCATCTGAAAAAGAGAAAGTATTCATTTGTGGGCATAAAAGAAGTAATTTGATGCCTAAGGGCAAGAAGCTATGTGAATGTGAAATTTGTGGAAAGAGATTTGTTGCATCTAATTTAAAAAAACATCTTTTGATTCATGAGGGCAAGAAGTTACACAAATGTGAAATTTGTAACAAAAGCTTTATGCAAGCATCACACTTGAAGAGACATATTTTGATTCATGAAGGCAAGAAGCCATTTAAGTGTGAAATATGTGGAAAAAGCTTTATCCAAGCAGCTAACTTAAAAAGACATCTCTTGATTCACGAAGGAATGAAGCCATATAAATGTGAATTTTGTGAGAAAAGCTTTATCCAAGAAGTTAACTTAAAGAGACATATTTTGATTCATGAAGAAACGAAGCCACACAAATGTGAATTTTGTTGGAAGACCTTTACCCTGGCTTCAACCTTAAAGTTACATCTTTTGATTCATGAGGGAAAGAAGCCATATAAATGTGAAATCTGTGCAAAGAACTTTACTGATCCAAGTAATTTAAATAAACATCTTTTGATTCATGAAGGCAAGAAACCACATAGATGTACATTATGTGGGAAAAACTTTACCCAAGCATCAAGCTTGAAGAGACACCTGCTAATTCATGAAGGAAAGAAGCCATATAAATGTGAACTTTGTTGTAAGAGCTTCAGCAAGTCATCTTCCTTGAGGTTGCACATTTTGATTCATGAAGGAAAAAAACCTCACAAGTGTGAGGTGTGTGGGAAGAGCTTTAATGATGCATCTAATTTGAAAAAGCATCTCTTTATTCATGAGGGTAAGAAGCCACATAAGTGTGAAATCTGTGGAAACAGCTTTACTTATGCATCTCATTTAAAGAGACATCTTTTAATTCATATGGGTAACAAACCACATAAATGTGAAGTATGTGGGAAAAACTTTACCCGTCCATCTACCTTAAGGTTGCATCTTTTTATTCATGAAGGAAAGAAGCCACATAAGTGTGAAGTATGTGGGAAGAGCTTTAATGATGCATCAAACTTTAAAAAACATATATATATTCATGAGGGGAGAAAGCCACATAAGTGTGATGTATGTGGCAAAAGGTTTACTGATGCATCTAATTTAAAGACACATCTTTTTATTCATGATGGAAAGAAACCACACAAATGCGAAATTTGTGGGAAGATCTATAACTTGGCATCTTCCTTAAGGACACATCTCTTGATTCATAAATGAAGGTTAGATATAAAGTAAAATTACTTTGAAGAACTATGCTGAGTCATTTTCCAAGTAATACTTTCTCCTGTTTATGAGAGCTTGGAGGAAGAAATTATAATTAAAATAAACATAATTTAATTGATTATTGTAAGAGTGTAATATAATAATTTAATAATTATAAGGAAGTTTGTGTGACATACAATTTGGAACATTTAATGGTGACTTAAAAATACATACCAAGTGTTAAAGATAAATATTTCAAGCTCAGCTGAGTGTGTTTTGAAAATGTCTTTAGAGCTAATTTCAACAGTTGATATCTTTTTTCCTTTATTTACTGATACAACAATTATTTTGAATTGATTTTACCATTGTTTTAAATAGAATATTAAACCATGTGATTTCTTATTGTGAAAATTATTGGAAGACGAAATGTTCAGAGAGAAACCTGAAAAACTCAGATCAATATGAGCATTTTTGGTTTCACTAGAATATGTGTGTCATAGAATATCCAGGAGTGTCTTAATTCTCCTTAAAGAGATTGTCCATCACATTGTAGTAACAGTTTAATATGTGATATAGTAAACAATATTTTGAAGGACCAAGGTGCAGAATGTAATTGTAAAATAATACTTGAAAATGTAAATGTATCAAGTAATTTTGTGTTTCACGATATAATGTAATAAAACATCTTTTGATTTTTGAGGCCAAAAAGTATAATCGGTTCCATGGCTGATTGTGTCATTTAAAGTTTAAAGTGTTTCTCAAGCTGCTGGTCTATGAATTATTTTGAAGAGGCAAATTTGCTAACAGACAATTGTTAGCTGTAGTAGAAATGTGATCTAGATTATTTTAACCAAATTAACAGCAAATATTACAGAGGAAAATGTATACTGTTCCGAATGTCTTGTTAAGAATGTGGTGATTTGTTTTCATGCGATGTCAAATTTTTTGAATAACTGTCATTTGAATGAATTTAAAAAAAATACCTTATATATTTAAATGGTAGATTATTGGGAAGATTATTATATCATAAGTAAAATTGCTCTCCCTTTCCTTTTGTAGATATTCATTTGCTTGGTTAACCATGTTGACTGATATTAACTGAATGGACATGTCATTAGTTAATTGATATCATTGTATGATTGAGTTGAACTATACACTCTTAAAGCTTCACTTACTTTTCATAAAAGTAAGAGTGTGTAGTTCGACTGAATCATACTATGATATCAATTAATATGATTGGCTTCACTGTGCAAATTCCAATTTACATTTAAGTAAAATGTCATTAGTTTTTGACTTAGATGGTTGACCGGATAATCTGTATGTTTATAGGTCTTTATTAATATGTTTTACTTGAGATTACCACATAGGAAGTAATCTACTGAAATAAATATTGGAGGCCTGAGGTTCACAGTTTTTTCTAGATAACACAGGCCATGTAGAGGCTGCTTATGTTGCATTGAATGTGTGACAACTTGCTTATATCTGTGGCAGTAATACAATTGACAAACCAGTAATGTCTTGTTGCAAACACACAAACAGCTACCAATATATACTTTATCTTATTCTCTATGCTCTTAAGGAATGGAGGCACCGGTTAAAACTGAAACCAATGCCATCTGCCATCATCTGTAAAACTTTCAAACATTTTGTTTCCTTCATCATTATCACACCTTTGTGTTACAAGGAATACCTTACTTACAATGCAGTATTAACCAGTCTACATTGAAACAATAAGTTCATTGTCTACATGTACTAGAAAACTTTGTAGATGGTATGATGATGGAAACTGCATGCAAAATCCTCTTTTCAGTGTCTGGTGAAGAAACTGGAGACTATGGGAATTTTGTTGTATATTCACAGAAAAAAGTGTTGAAAAGTGCTTGGAAAGTGCAGAATGTTAAAAACAAACTGCACAATTTTCATAAAAGTCTTATTGAGGAAAGATTTAAGAGAGTTTCCTTGCAAAATATTAAAGCATATCATGTAACTGCAACACAAAATTTTAACCCTCCTGATGAGTAAAAGTGATTCATATTTTATGATTGGTTCAATACTAGGTACATGTGATTACACCCTAAGTAGGCACTTCAGTTACTAGAATATCTGTATTTGGGCTGTATCTTACTATGCATGACAACCTCTTCATGATGAAAAATTGAAGTGCATTGTGCTATGTTATTGGTCATATATTCTTTATATATTGGTGGATACCATTAATGAGATAGAGAATCAATGGCATAACTAGGAACTCTGTGCCGATATTATCAGCTGGATCTTTCCCAATCCAAGTTGCTTAGAAATGCCCCACAGTATACCATCTCACGGAACTTCAAGAAATTTGGGTATGAGATTGAGTCTGTAACTCCATGTGTGTTTTATTACCTTGAGAGGTATGTTCAGGCATGCTTTGATTATAATAGCATTCATCTTTATATATAAATATCACTTTTACTGCTTGCACTGAATGTGTTGTGCTTCTCACATATCAGTATATGTTCATATTGAATGTCTTTAAATTATGCTCATTAGTTTGAAAGTTATAGTGAAAATCAGAGACCTGAACCAGTGTATAGGGTGTTAATGAACTACCCAAAATAATTTCAGAGAGTGTAGAAATTTCATATATAAGCAATTTGAGTTAGGCAATGTAGGGTCCACAACTAAATATAATGCAGTTTTATAGTGTTAAACATTTTAGGATCAGATGCTGATAAGTTGGTATTAAAGCTAATCTGAGTGAAAAAATTGGTTTAGAATGTCTTTAAAACTACCTTGCAGCATAGAAATGTAGACTTTCTGCAGTCAGTTATCAGCATTTTCAAAATTTAGTTCATAATAATCCCTCATATCTCAAATAAATCATTACAGTGAAGCACTGAATATTTATTTTCTTTTGACATTATATATTAAGACCTACTACATTTGGACTACTTTTAAATCTAGTTGATCTTGATGTAGCCTCTTTAGAGGAGCTCTTTAACTTTAACAGCTTGTGTGACAGAAATCATAATGCAAAAGCTAATGTTCTGTAGGACATAGATTCAATTCTTGTCATATTAAATATTTTTTATTTAATATGAAGTGCTGCAATAAGCATAATGAAGAATTATGAATGAAATTTACTTAATGTTTTCAAGTTTTATTCTTTTTCTCAACAATAAATGTATTACCAACATAAAATGGCTAACAAGCTTACTAGTAACATGATGCCTAAAACTAATTTACCTAACACATTCTCAGAGCATGATTCTGATTGAAAAGACAATAACAACTAAAAGGGTTGTAATGAGTTCATGTTAAGATTTAAATGTATAAATTGAAACGTTAACTTAAAACATAAGCTAACAGCTGTATTATTAGGCCTAGTCAGAAAAAAAAAGTAATGAACGAGACTCAAACTGAAAAACTAACAACCACCTCTTACTTGAAACATAATGTCATAACCAAAGTGATATATTCAGAAACATACCTTTGTCATTTTGTGTTATGTTTTGGGGACATATTAGCCAGTGGCATAGCACATTAGAAACATATAGCCATACCCTCAAAATTTGAACAGACAGGCATATATTGCCTATCTCAAATTACTTATACATAACATCTCTGCATTCTCTGAAATTATTTTGGTGTATTTCTTTAACACTCTGTATATAATGAAAGTCATTGTCTCAAAGGGTAAGTAGTTTTATGAAGCAGTTGTTAAAGAATTCTGTTACAGTTCAAAATGGATCATATTTATCCATTCATAAAATCATTTTTCCCACAGAAAAACAATTTTTGATATACTTTAGCGCACAACAACAATGACAAAGGGATATCATTTTCATTATTTTTTAGGTATTTCTAGTAACACAAAACTAGAGTCTGCATGCATTTATATAGTGCTAGTCATTGAGCTCATTGTGAAGTCATTTCTAGGTTCAGCTCTAACCAGTATCTTATTGTTGATATACTTTGATGCTTTTGCCTAAAGTCTACTGAAAACCAAACCTGTATATCCGAGTTAAAAATTGTTACTAGTTACATAGAAATAGAATGACTAACTACATATAGGGCATCTAGGGCACTGCTTAGTTGTTCATTAGTACCAGTCTTATGCAACAGTTTTATTTTCCTGTTATTAATCTTAACTACTGCAGCTAAAGAGAATAATTATGTACAGATTTTTTGATTCATTATAATACAGATCTCTTTACAATGAAAAGTAAACTATTTACTGCTTGCTTTCACATTTAAAGAGATAATGTAGGTCAATTTTTGGAAGTTTTCTTAAAATGTATTGGATTTTAATTGACAAAATTAGGTTGCAAAAGTACCATTGTTTATTAAAAACTTCAAACATAAACAGGGTAGAAAGACACCTGTTTTTCCCTCTTTAAATGTAAAAGCTCATTTTAATTTCCAGATAGCTGTTAAAACAATTTTGAATGGTGCTATTAATTCCTGAGAAAATTATTTATTTTTTTTTTTGTGCAGTTTTCAAAGCAGGAATTCAGTTACTTCCTGTTAATTTCTTAACCAAGGTAGCTGCTGTAATAATGAATGAAATGTTAACTGATTCACCATTATAAAATAACATTAAGGGATTATTCATAATGTAAATTTGGTAAAACAATGTAAACGTAAGACTTTGGAAATAATTATTTAATATATATATATAATAAGAAATATTAAACAACAACTTAAAAATGTGTAGATATTTGTTTCAAGTGATCTTTAAAATAGTAAAATTTACTGCAAATAAATTTATATGGAAGAAAATGACAGGTGATAATATATTTATTAAACCAAAAAATGAAATGTAATTTCACTCATAAATAAATCTATTGACCCAATTTATAAGGGTATAGACAATGAGAAAATTCCTTATAATTATTGAGGAATAGCACTGTTGTTCAATGTAGGAACATTTTAATAAACATTACTAAAACTTTTATGTCATAAGAAATCTAAATCTACAATACAAAAGAAGCTAACAAAAATACAAGCATTATTAAAATATCTCGTGCTTCTTGGCAGGACTATCACAAGCATTTTTAACAGATAGTTTTAAATGTTTAGAGGAAAACACAAGAGCATTTTTTAAAGCTGAAAGTTAATTTCTTAGCTAAAAATTAAAAAACAATTATTTTTCTGATATTTTATCATAATCTTACCTGATTCCTCGCCTTAAGCAGTTAAATATACTGGCCTTATGCTTGCATAAGTAAATGTGAATAACATTCTACTGGTTAAGTCCATGCCCATAATGTACAAGAAACAAACCTTTTCATTTTAATTCATGGTTTCACTATTCTTTCATCTTTTATTGAAACATTGAAGAAGAGACAATCTTTAACATCTTTGAAAACTAACCTATGATTGAAAAACATTTTTTGTCAAACATTGATTTACTCCTCTGAATTTTTTCCTGGAACATTATTTTTGGTTGTGAATAACACATAACTTTTCCCATTGTTACTAATATGCTTTGCAATGTTCTTTTTTGTGATTTGGCATTCCTGTTCTCTGTGCATCTTTATATTTTTGCTTGAAGCCTTCAACAATGTCCAAGCTTTGTTTATGTGCTATAAACTAAAATTTCAATTCATCAGAAGATATCTTTATTTTGCCTTTCCCTACATTAACACTGGAATCATGAAGCTGTACTAGGACTAACTTGATTACATGTGTCTTTCGATATAACTACAACATAGTACAAATCAAAAAGTTTCTCATCATTCGGATCAAATGTGGTAACATGAGTCTAAGAGGTTCATAGATTATAGTGGAGGTACTTACATAGCAATGGTATAAAACAATTCACACACATCTGCCATATGCTGGCATGGAGTGTTATAAATAAATATAATTCCAAGTATTAGCAACTTATATTGATAGTTGGAGTGGGACTTCTATCTTTTTGATTAACCTAAGGCTGAATAACCATAGAATTAAAATACAAAGTGTTCCTTTTTGCCGGGCTGCGGGTGGTGCATATACATGCTCCAATACATATTGTTGTGAGGCAACATGATCATTTAAATGAAACTATGCCTCGTCTGAGAAAATTATTAAATGTGAGCCAACAGCACCATCAATGATATTTTATAAAATCCAGTTACAGAAATTTACTCTTTTTCGTCATCATGAGGTTGTAATTCATGAATTATACTCACTCTGTAAGGTTTACATTTTAAAAGTTTAGCAGCTCTATGAACAGAGGGTCGGTACTTGTGGTGTATAGTAACCATACTTGCCTCCTAAATCCAAGATCGCGAGTTCAATTCCGGCCAGGATTTTTCAGGTGTAAAAATTCTAATTAAGGTTTTCTTTAGAAGGGAAGTAGAGCAGTGAGTCCCATAATGTAGATTTACCACATGTAAAAGAACCTCAAGCCTGAAATAAGAGACCTCTGAGCAAAATATACCAGAGATGTTAAAGAACGTCCATAAATAAATAAATAAAATAAAAAAAAATATATATATATATATATTATATATATATATATATATATATATATATATATATATATATATATATATATATGAACAGAGATTTTTGAAACACTCACTTGCTGTGTATTACATCTTAGACTTCTTTGAAGAGTGTTCAAATGATGCATCAATTTTTTCCTCTGTTAGAACATTTCTTTTTCACTTCTTATGTTTAGTGATCCTGTCGTCCTAAACTTACTAACCAGACATTGAACAGTTTCTCTACCTGGAACTGAAATAGCAGGAAATTTCTCTATAAATTAACCTATGGCCTAGCTATAAATGGAACCATGAATAGCTGTAGTAGTTATTGATTTAATTTTAATTGTGTTTGGCACTGATTGATTTGTTGTTAAAATTTGCCACTCTGGTGTCCCATTATTTGGTATATAATAAGTGGGTTCATAAATTTTATTTTATCTGTGCTAATCTAATTTCAGGCCTAAAAAAGAGCAACTCTCCAGCTGTTTGGAAAATTCTTCTAGCACTGATTTTATTGAAATTATACCAGATTGTGAAGATAATGCAAAGAAGACAATCTCCTGTAAACTTAATGATACTGCTTTCGACACCTTTTCATCTGAAAAAGTGAATGTATTAATTTATGAACATAAGAGAAGTAAGTTAATGCTTAAGAACAAGAAGTTATGTAAATGTAAAATTTGTGGGAAGAGATTTGTTACATCTAATTTAAAAAAACATCTTTTGATTCATGAGGGCAAGAAGTTACATAAATGTGAAATTTGTGACAAAAGCTTTACACAAGCATTTCATTTGAGGAGACATATTTTGATTCACAACGGCAAGAAGGCATATAATTGTGAAGTATGTGCAAAAAGCTTTATCCAAGCAGCTAACTTGAAAAGACATCTCTTGATTCATGAAGGAATGAAGCCATATAAATGTGAATTTTGTGGGAAAAGCTTTATCCAAGCAGCTAACTTGAAAAGACATCTCTTGATTCATGAAGAAATAAAACCACATAAATGTAAATTTTGTTTGAAGACCTTTAACCTGACATCGAGCTTAAAATTGCATCTTTTGATTCATGAGGGAAAGAAGCCATATAAGTGTGAAGTCTGTGCAAAGAACTTTACTGATGCATCTAATTTGAATAAACATCTTTTGATTCACAAAGGAAAGAAGCCACATAAATGTAAAGTTTGTGGGAAAAACTTTACACAAGCATCTAGCTTAAAAAGACACCTCTTAATTCATGAAGGAAAGAAGCCGCATAAATGTGAGATGTGTGGGAAGAGCTATAATGATGCGTCTAATTTAAAAAAACATCTTTTTATTCATGAGGGTAAGAAGCCGCATAAGTGTGAAGTGTGTGGCAACAGCTTTACTTATGCATCTCATTTAAAAAGACATCTTTTATTTCATATGGGTATGAAACCACATAAATGTGAAGTCTGTGGTAAGAGCTATACCAGTTTATCGAGCTTGAAGAGACACCTCTTAATTCATGAAGTAAATAAGCCATATAAATGTGAACTTTGTTGCAAGAGCTTTACTGAATCATCTTCCTTGAGGTTGCATATTTTGATTCATGAAGGGAAAAAACCTCATAAGTGTGAAGTGTGTGGGAAGAGCTTTAATGACCCATCTAATCTAAAAAAACATATTTTTATTCATGAGGGTAAGAAGCCACATAAGTGTGAAGTCTGTGGGAACAGCTTTACTTATGCATCTCATTTAAAGAGACATCTTTTGATTCATATGGGTAAGAAACCGCATAAATGTGAAGTTTGCGGGAAGAACTTTACTCTTCCATCTGCCTTGAGGTTGCATCTTTTCATGCACTAGGAAAGAAGCTACATAAGTGTGAAGTGTGTGAGAAGAGCTTTAAAGATGCATCAAATTTTAAAGAACATCTTTTAACTATGAGCGGAAGAAGTCACCTGGTGTAATGTGTGTGGCAAAAGGTTTACTGATACATCTAATTTAAAGACAGTCTTTTTATTCGTGATGGAAATGAACCATAGAAATGGGAATTTTTTGGGAAGATCTGTAGTTTGGCATCTACTTTGAGGACATATCTGTTGATGCGTAGATAAAGGCGAGATATAAACTCAGATTATGGAGTAGAACTGTGCTCAGTCATTTTACAAGTAGCATTACTAAGCAAAAGGGATGGTATGTGGAATGCAGCAAAAGAAAGAGTCATAAGGGAGGTGAGGAATTGGAGGCAATCAGGTGAAAAGCAAGAAAATGAGCCCTTTTTTTTATTGAAAGATGGGGATATAAATGCCTCTTGAAAGTAAAAAATAGAAAGGTAAGAAAAATAAGGCCTGAAAATTTATGAGGCAGCAAGTCCAAATGATATTAAAGAATGGTATTTAGTGAAGAGAATGTACAAGGGTAAAGCGAGGAAAAATAGTTGAAGATCAGAAGATTGTTGTAGTTATTTTAAAAATATTTTATGAGCAGGTCACTTGATTGAACAAAATATATAGCCACTGGAGAATTCACAGTATATTCAGCATTTAGATATAAATAAATGAAGTGTGAGAGCAAATTAAAATATTAAAAACGAACAAAACAAGTGGCATAGATATATACCTGGGGTGTTTTAGAAGGTGTAGTGTTTAAATGAAAATTGATTGATTTTATTAGTTAAAATATTGAACTCCATATTTGAAGGAGGTAATATCCCAAGGAGTAGAGAACAGCAATAATTGTTGCAGTTGTTAAAAACAATGTGAACAATCCAGCAAATTACAGGGGTATTAGCTTGTTGTCAGTGCTAGCTAAGATATGCACTGGTGTCTTGACTGAAAGATTACAAAATTGGGGGGAAGAAGAGATAGGTTATCAGCATTCCAAGTAGGTTTTTGGAAAATTAAGAGAACAGGGATACTATTTTTATGATAGCTACAATGGTAAATAAATATTAACAACAAAAAGAAGGAAGTTACATATGTTGTTTGTAGATGTTGAAAATGCTTTTGATAGAACAAATCTGAAAGCACTGTTGACCATATTGAGTTGTAAGGAAATAAGTAATAGGTTGATAGGAATATTACAAAGAATATATACTGATAATGCTTTTTGTATAAGGATTTGAAATAACAAAAGTTACTAAAACTATTCAAAATAGCATAGGGCTATGGCAAGGCTGTAAGCTAATTTCTGAACATTATATTTTTGATGATATTCTAGAGACAATCAATATGGTTAGTAAAATGTTTCAGTAATTTTAACAACATAAAAATACCTGGATTGTTATTTGCAGATGATCTCGTAATAGGATCAGCAACCAATGTTGGATTAATGAAATTAATTGAAGCATGATATAAGTTCTGTAGGAAATGGAGTATGAGAATGGACATAAATAATTAAAAATTATGATATTTAAGAAAGAAAGTTAGTTAAGGAAAGATGAGAAGTGGTATTGGCAAGAAAGAGAAATTCAGGTGGTTAATAAAATTGATTACCTGGAAAGTATGACTAAATAGTAATGGTGGATGAAGTGAGTAGAAGAAAAGGATACTAGTCAAAGGAAAACTGTCCTTGAAAGCCATAATAGCATGTTTAGAGAAAATACTAGGGATACAAACAAAATGGTTGAAAGAGAATATACCTGATAGCATTTAATGTTAGGATGTTTTATGGAGTGGATCTGGGATGTAGAGGAGGGGTGGATAAATGTGAATATGATCCATAGAAACTTTTGCAAACAAATCTTGGACTTGCTTAGATCTTCACCCAATGATGTTGCACAGGTACAATTAGGAGAAATTGGCAACAAAGAGAGAATTTTGGGAGTAGTATTGAAATAATTGCTTTAGGATTAGAAATTTTGACGAGAGCAGAATATGTTACCAATGTCTAATAATCCAGGAAAGATTAAATCAAGGGGAAATTTGGGGAAATTCTGAAGAAAAAATAAATGCTTTTGAGAACTAGAGAATCATAGAAAGGTTTCTGGGAAGAAATTAAACAGTTTTGCTTTAATTGTATATAATTCCCTTACATCAACTTTTACAAATTGTATGGCTGACCTTGGATGATTTTTTTTTCTTCCCCCTTTAGGATTTACGCAATTAACACCCTTTGCATATATAATAGATGCTACTTTCCCGTGACCACCCCTTTCAATATTATCTCATAAATGTCCTCTTCCTTAATTAATCACTTTCTTCCTCCACTTCTCTCTTACCTTCCCTTCATAGTTAACCCAATTTTCCCAAAAACTCCATACTTCTATTTCCAAAATTTTTTTAATATCATGTCAAAAGTGCTATCAGTAAATCATCCCATTTTCTCAACATATTTTTGTTTCTGGGTATTAAATTATACTCTGTAAACCCTGGTCTATTTGCCATATAGTGGACACTTCTTTTTTCACTTTTAATGAAATTAGCCCAATTTCCCAGCTCTACCCCAAGCGAATCCCTCCCTTCCCCTTTTGTTACAATTATCGGCCAACTGACTCTGCTGTTCTGCTCTAACATTAAAATCTCCTACACTCACGTATTTTCCATCTAAGTACTTATTTCCTAATTCTCCCTTATGAAGCACTCTAATTTTTCTTTTGTTCTTGAATCTTTGGTCCCATTTATTTCAAAAATACTCCCGGGGTGAAGACACCACACACCATCCTCCTGTGTCTTTCCAAACATCCAGGCCGCCAGGGGATTCCCACCCAATACTCACCTGCCCTGTCTTTTCTAATCAAAAAGAGTTTCATTCTCATTCTTGTTAACCTCCCCTCCTGTAGTATCGTACATCTCCCAAGAATGCTATCTTTTATTATCATTCCTGGACATTCCTAGTCACCATCATGGTTGGTGACATCATCCTTTGTGTTAACAAGTTCACTGCTACACACTCCTCCCCTCTCTGCCACATGTTTATCCCGTTATCCTTCCTCTCTTCTCCCCTGGGCTAGTTCCTTGACCTTGAGGCAGAGTCATCTACAGCTGCACTCCATGCATAAAGGCTCTTCTTCGTTCATTTATGACTCTTTCATCCCTTTTAATAATTCTGATCTTACTGCTCCTTCTTTTTCCCCATAATCATTCTCAATAAATATTCTTGTTCTGTCTAGTTTCCTGGTATTACACATTGCCTTCGATTTTAATTCATATTTGTCCATTATATTAATATTGTTCTTGGTTTCCAACCCCTTTGTCCAATTCTAAAGGAGTCTATAATTTCCTATCCATCCAGTTTAATGCCCAATTTTCCTTCAATAATTTCTTCCGCTTTTTTCGATATCTTTTCACTCTTAGTTCTTCCACTCCAAAAATCACTACCTTCAACTTCCTGCTCGCGTCCACTGATTTCTCCAATTTAAATATTCTACTCCACATTCCGCTAACTCTTCTTTGAGCTGCTTGAATCTTCCATGCTCTTCTCCATTTTCTCTTCTAATTTCGCCTCCCTGCTCTTAATTTCCTTTATATCTTCTCCTATTGACTTTAACATATTTTTCACTTCCTCCATTACTCGTCCTGGGTTTTGTTGTACCCCTCCAATTACTAATAGAACCACCAGCATTTATCGTGTGTAGGCCCGTTTATTTATCTGAACTTTTGAATTTTCGACTGTTGAACCGCCAGATACTTGATCTGAACAACTGCAACACGACACCACAGCGTTCACTCTACACGTCCGTCCTCTTCGCGCTCGCGCTAGCAACTGAGGAAAAAATTAAATTAAGAATCGCAGATATTGAAAGGCAAGATATATTCGTCAGTTTTAATATCAAAGTCTCATTGAATATATATGTTTGAAATCAGTGTGTCGGTTCTTGTGGTCTAGTGGTAACCATACTTGTCTGCTAAACCCAACATCGCGGGTTCGATCCCGGCTAGGGTCGATTTATTTTTTCGGGCATAAAAATGCTAAGTATGGCTTCCTTCGGAAGGGAAGTAAAGGCATGGGTCGGGTGTCGTACATTTACGGCATGAGAAAGAACCTCAAGTCTAAAAGAAGATGCCTCTGAGCAAAATTTACTGACCATTTCATGCCCTGAATTGAATGGGACGCCGATGACCTGAGATGTTAAAGAGCGTCCATAAATAAAACAAATCAACACGAAATCAGTATGGAGTAGAGAAGATTATGTGATAAAGCAGCAAGAGAAGGGTTTGTATTGGCTAGAATGGGGGTTATAAAATTGAAAGGGTTAGAAGTAAGGACTGATTTAGAAAAATGCCCATTCTGTAACCAAAAGGATAATAATAGACATATATTATTAGAATGTAAAGAAATCCAAATTCATAGAGAGAGGGACTAGAAATGATGAAGTGGTCCAATTTGCCAAGAGAAATCAAGGGAAAAAAGATGATGAGTGTAAAATCAAGCAAGAATAAAAAGCATAGAGGGAATTATTTAGATAAAGTTTAGGAAAATTGGTAAGCATGGTAATGATGAAAGTAAATAAGATTATTAGATATAAAGAAAAAATAGGGCCCAATAGCTAATTAACTACTATGTTACAAGCTATATGTGCCCCCATTGAAATTAGCAACTTAGTGTAGTGATTTGTGAATTGTTTGATTAGGTGAAGTATAATAAAACGTTTTTAAGTATTTTGGTTAATGTTAGTTTTGATAAAGTTAGATTTTTAGACATTGTGTTTGTTTATATAGGGGTAAAAGTGTATTTTACAATTAGTTGATTGCATTTAGTTGTTATTTTTATTTTATATAAAATATTATTTTATATATATTTTTATAAAGAGTATATATATATATATATATATATATAATTTTCTTAATTATCTAGTGAGTCCATTTGATAATCATATGCTCCACATACTGTTGAAGAATACCAGTGGAGAAAAAGCCAGTAATATACAAAATCAACTGTTCAGAATGTAACAAAGTATATATTGGAAAAGCAAAAAGAAGCATTGGAATCAGGCTGAAGGAACACTGGAGAAACATAAGGTACAATCAGATAGAGAAATCAGTTGCACATCACTTTTGGAGAGATAAACATGATATAGAAATGGGAGTGAAATTATTAAAATTTGTAGATCGACCCATTGAGCTGGGAATATGGAAAAAAATTTATATAAAAGAATATGAGAATAAGGTTATAAACTTTGTGATCCCAACAAAAGACAAATTAATCCAGAAGCTCATAAAATGTCCACGAGAGCTAGACCAAGTCCAGCCAAACAACAACAAAGCCGACGGTCCATTCGCAACTGAGGGTGCAGGCAAAAGCCTGCGAAACTAGTTTTGCATTATTCAACAGAAAGTGGAGCATAAGATTATCAAATTGACTGACTAGATAATTAAGAACATAATGGTCGCTTTACTGTATTGGTTCCAACATAAAATTAAATGTTATATTTAGTATATATAATGTTTGTTAGCATTGTAGCATGGTCTCGAGGATAGTCCAGTAGGCTACTAATTATGAAATTAATAATAGTATTTAATTATTTGTGAAATAATACAAATGTGTAAATTTTCATTGTAATTTATTTGTATTTGTTAGAAATAAATTCATTGATTGATAATAAGTAATACTTTTTCTTATATATGAGGGCTGGAATGAAAAATATATAATTAATATATACATAATTTGACTGGTAGTTTAAAATAGCTGGAACTTTCTGAAATATAATATAATTCTGCAGCCCTTTATATGGCAATCACTGAAATTTCGCTAATTTTGTTTCATTTGTGAAATAAATTGATTGATAATTTCATATAATTATATTGCTTAACAACCTCTAATGCTTATGAACAAAACATTATTACTTTACTGATTTTGTTCTCTCCTACTTTTGAGTCAAATTGGAAGATAATCTTTATTCCTAGTGATACTTAAATTGGTATAATGTATTTGGATTTTTTTTATAATTATTTTCCAGCTACCCAAGTGTAGAAAACACTGCTTTATCATTGTACCAATAGACTTATTTTCTCTAAAGAAATCTTTTGTAGAACTGGGAGTCAACTTTTTTGTGGTATATGGTGCATTTGGGAATAATAAATTTTTAAGACAAGCAAGTCAGATCCTTCATTGATTATGTCATATGAAATATATTAGAATTTACCCTGTTATAACATTGTACTTGTTTATATTATATTTTTCACTTACTAATTGAATATATTGACATTCTGTATAGTAGTCAAACCTTGTCATATCCCTGGTGACTACATACATTATTTATATCATTCACTGGTCACCTTCTGTTTCTTTGTCATGAAAATTAGTACTACTGCATCTAGCAGCACTTTGTCACCATGAATCCAAAATGATCTTTAAAAAATTCTTCTAATCTTTGTGATCAATAACTTCAAAACATCTAAAAGGAAAAAGTTGGTATAAGTTAAGATTGATTTTTTTTTTATTAATTTATTTATGGACGATCTTTAACATCTCAGGTCATCAGCATCCCATTCAACTCAGGGCGTGAAACGGCTGACAAATTTTGCTCAGAGGCCTCTCTTTCAGGCTTGAGGTTCTTTTTCGTGCCGAAAATGTACGACACGGGACCCACGGCTTTACTTCCCTTCCGAAGGATTATGATTATGATTTTTAAGTCCTGAAAAAATCCATCGGTCCTGGCCGGGTTCGAACCCGCGATCTTGGGTGTAGGAGGCAAGATGGTAACCACTACACCACCAGGACCGACGTATAAGTTAAGAAAAGAAACAAAAAATTTGAAGATGAAAACAAATGTATGATAGATTTTTTTTAAATAAAACTCCAGTTCATCAGGAGACATCCTTATTCTGCCTTTCCCTGCATTGGCACTGGGATCAGATCAACTAGAACTCTACTTACTGACTTGATTATATGTACCTTTCTATGTGACAACAACATATTACGAACCAATGTGTCTCTCATAATTCTGCTATGTAGTAGCAAGGTGCAAAACCAAGCTATAAGTTCATAGCTTATAGTGTGGATACTTAAGGCAATAACAAAACAACTCACATTGTTATCACAAATCCTCAGTTGATGCCAAATGCCATTAGGAAATAGGTTTTCTGTAGACACAACTGCAAGCATTAGCAACTTTGATAGTTGGAAGAGGTAGCAAATAGATGTATGACTTATTTCTTTTGGTTAACTAAAGGCCCAGTTACACAAAGAAGCAAATATTCTCCTGTAAAGTTAATGGTACTGCTTTCCATAACCCTTCATCTGAAAAAGAGAAAGTATTCATTTGTGGGCATAAAAGAAGTAATTTGATGCCTAAGGGCAAGAAGCTATGTGAATGTGAAATTTGTGGGAAGAGATTTCTTGCATCTAATTTAAAACATCTTTTGATTCATGAGGGCACAAAGTTGCATAAATGTGAAATTTGTTTCAAAAGTTTTACACAAGCATCACACTTGAAGAGACATATTTTGATTCATGAAGGCAAGAAGCCAAATAAGTGTGAAGTATGTGGAAAAAGCTTTATCCAAGCAGCTAACTTAAAAAGACATCTCTTGATTCACTAAGGAATGAAGCCATATAAATGTGAATTTTGTTAGAAAAGCTTTATCCAAGAAGTTAACTTAAAGAGACATATTTTGATTCATGAAGAAATGAAGCCACACAAATGTGAATTTTGTTGGAAGACCTTTACCCAGGCTTCAACCTTAAAGTTACATCTTTTGATTCATCAGGGAAAGAAGCCTTATAAATGTGAAATCTGTGCAAAGAACTTTACTGATCCAAGTATTTAAATAAACATCTTTTGATTCATGAAGGCAAAAAGCCACATAAATGTACATTATGTGGGAAAAACTTTACCCAAGCATCTAGATTAAAGAGACACCTCTTAATTCATGAAGGAAAGAAGCCGCATAAATGTGAAATGTGTGGGAAGAGCTTTAATGATGCATCTAATTTAAAAAAACATCTTTTTATTCATGAGGGTAAGAAGCCACATAAGTGTGAAATTTGTGGGAAGAACTTTATTTATGCATTTCATTTAAAGAGACATCTTTTAATTCATATGGGTAAGAAACCACATAAGTGTGAAGTTTGTGAGAAGTACTTTACCCATCCATCTACCTTAAGGTTGCATCTTTTTATTCATGAAGGAAAGAAGCCACAGAAGTGTGAAGTGTGTGGGAAAAGTTTTAATGATGCATCAAATTTAAAAAAACATATATATATTCATGAGGGTAAGAAGCCACATAAGTGTGACGTATATGGCAAAAGGTTTACTGATACATCTAATTTAAAGACACATCGTTTTGTTCATAATGGAAAGAAGTGACTTAAGTGAGAAGTTTGTTGGAATAATTGTTGTGTGGCATGTACCATAAGGACACATCTCTTGATTCATAAATTAAGGCGAGATATAAACAAATGATGGGGAAGAACTATACTCAGTCATTTACTAAGTAGTACTCTTTCTTATTTATGAGAGCTAGAAGGAAATTTTATAATTAAAATAGACGTAATTTCTATGATTAATGGAAGAAATGACATATAATTATTTCATTTTCATAACAACTTTTAGCTGGCCATACCTTTTGGAAAATTAATGGTAATTAAAATATAGAAACAGATATATATGGATATTTCATGAGAATCTTTAATGTTTTTGAAAATACCTAAAATGAGCATTTGAACAGTTGATATCTTTTTGCCTTTATTTACTGAGTTGGTCCTGGTGGTCTAGTGGTAACCATACTTGCCTCGTAAATCCAAGATCGAGGGTTCACTCCCGGCCAGGGTCAGTGGATTTTTAAGGGTGTAAAAAGTCTAAGTATGGCTTCCTTTGGAAGGGAAGAAAAATCATGGGATATGTGTTGTAGATTTATGGCATGTAAAAAATCTCAAGCATGACAGAAGGCCTCTGAGCAAAATTTGTCTGCCATTTCACACCCTGCTTTGAATGAGACACTGATGATCTGAGTTGTTAAAGAGTGTCTATAAATAAACCAAATCAACAAAGAAAATGTTTTTTCTAATACAACCAGTCTATTAAGTACAAAATTAAATCATTTGAACTCTTATTCTGAAAATTGTAAGAAGATGTATACAGAGAAAAATCTTAAAATCTCAGAGAAATGAACCTGTGCATTTTTGGTTTCACTGGAAGATCTGTTTCATAGAATCATCAGAAATATTTGAACTCTCCTTAAAGAGCTTATCCATCACACTGTAGTTCTAAATGAATACATGATATAATAAAGTTTATTTTCAAGGACCAAGGTGCACATTGTCAAAATTTTATTTTTATTTATTATAAAATATTACTTGAAAACGTAAATGTGTGAAGTAATTTTTTGTTACAATATATAATATAATAAAAGCATCTTTTGATTTTTGAGGACATGAAGGATCATTGGTTCCATGATTGGTGTATCAGTAATCAGATTTGCATATTGCATCAAGATGTTCAATATATACAAAACAAAATGGAGGAAATAGAGGTGATGTTAAATGTAAGTAAGCCTAATGTTATGGTAGTAACAGAGCATCACCCAACTGAATGCAAAATAGAGCTTATAAGTTCGGAAATTTGGAACTTGCAGCTAATTACTGCAGATGAAATCATATAGGGGGTGGTATAGCTATGTATTTGCAGAATGGCCTAAATTTTACTTCTCAAAACTGAGTTCAAGAGTTAAGTTTGGAAATGTATTTGAAATTATAGCGGTAAAATTAAAATTTGGAAAGGAAAGGATACTACTATTTGGTGGGTGTGTGTGCGTGCGTGCGTGCGTGCGTGCGTGCGTGCGAGAGAGAGAGAGAGAGAGAGAGAGAGAGAGAGAGAGAGAGAGAGACTTCAAAGGTGGATCAATTGATTAAAGCTGCAAATTATAGTCAAAAAGCATAATATTGGGTGATTTAAATATAAATGCATGTTCTAATACTATGAATTATAAATAGCTAAGTTATTTACTATATAGTTTTATCTTGTAGGCTACTATGAAACAACCAAACATCTCATTCTCTGCAGTAGATCACATTATAAGTAACCTAGAAATAGATTTTCAGTATCTGTTAATGAATTGCATCTCTGATCACTGTGCTCAGATTATGAACTGCAAAGTAAATGCTGTACAAACAGAATCTGTATTAACTAGACACACTCATAATGCAAAATTAAGTAAGCTGTATTAAACTGTAAAGCAAGAAAACTGGGAAAGAGTTTATAAAATTCAGGACATAAAATATAAAGAGAAAAACACTGAGTAAATTGGGAGGTAATTAAGGATACCAAATGAAATAAAAAATCTTAGGGAAGAAATGTAAAAAACTACTATTTATTCTAAAAACCACTAACATGGATTATTACAGAAATCTAAAAAAGCAATACTCTTGGTCACTTATTAATTTAAAGAAACAAGTTTTTCCAAATAGGATAGCTGAATCAGTAAATCTAAGTCATCTTGGGAGATAGTAAAGGATAACATTGCAAATAAGAATTTATATTATAATATAAATTTCTCTGTAAATGATCAAACCATAATGATTCACAGAAAGTTCACTAAATATTTAATAATTACTTTGTAAATATGATAAATGAAAAATCATATATGGAAAAGAATATAAAATATTGGATTGATTCAAAGATTCAATTTTCTTAAAGGGAACATCAAATTAAGAAATAAATAAAATTATAAATGAAATAAAGAATAAAACTTCAGCTGGGCAGGATGTAAAATCATCTAAAATATTAAAGTGATGTAAAGAAGGGTTTTTATTTATTTATGGATGCTCTTTAACAGCTTAGGTAAAAAGAAGGGTTAACTGGAATATTAGTGCATATGATAAATTGCTTTATAAGTGAAGGAATGAAGGAATCTACCCAGATATACTAAAAATTAGTACAATCACACCAATTTGTAAAAAAGGTAATAAGAAGGAAATAGGGAATTATCATTTACGCTAATCCCCATCTTTCCCTAAATGTACGAAAAAGTACTAAGCATAAGATTATTAGATTTCTATATCAAGCATAATGTATTGAGCAAATCACAGCACGGTTTCAGAAAAGGCTTATCCATAACAGCAGTAGCAGAGCTTTATCATTCATTACTTAAAGCTCTAGATGATGGCGAAAAATGTATGGGATTATTTGTTGACCTGTCCAAGGAATTTGACTCAGTGTCTCATTCAGTATTATCGGAAAAAGTATAAAAACATAGGGTAAAGCCAGAGAAATTCTACAAAACTGTAAACAATTTACAGAAATCTACTCTTAAAATGGAATGTCATAACTTAGCTAAATCAAACTATAAAATAGTTAAAGTTGGAGTACCTAAGAGATCTGCAGTGGGTCTAATATTATTTCTGATCTGTGTAAACGATTTGTCTAATCTTGGCAAATGTTACACTATATCATTTGCTGACGATATAACCCTGCAATTTTCTTCTAAATCTCTTACTGGATTATAACAAATTATAACAGAACAATCAAATACCATTTACAAATACTTACTAGGTAATAATTTAACATTAAATGTGCAAAAGGCTAAAGCACTTATGGTGTTACTACAGCAATAATAGGTATGAGGTATCTACACATAAATGTTATAATTAATGGAGAAGCAATAAAATATGTCAATCATATAAATTTGTTGGGAGTCATTGTTGATAATTAATTAACTTTCAAACACTATGTAGACTATATTTATAACAAAGTGAGCATCTGTATATACTTATTGAGGTCATTATCACAATATTTAAATTCCGATAGTGAAAAGTTAGTATGATATGGTTTAATCTATACATGTTTTTGTTATGCAATTAAGGTCTGGGGAAGTATACATGTGGTGTACTTATGAATAGACTACTAATACTTCAAAAAGTTGTTTGAGATGTAAATTTAAGGTAGACACAAGAGTATCATGTAGAAGTAATCTGTTTTAGCACTCCATATTTTCAAATTTTTTTCAAATTCAATAATTTTATAAAAATCTCCATTGGCAAGCTGCATTTTAAGATGATTTTTTATATTGGTACATTTATAAACTTTTATTTAACATAACAGCTTGTTAAATAGCTGAATTCCAATATTTTTAGAGCTGTTTAGTGCCACAGCAAATCAGGCATATGGAAATTTGTAAGAGATCTTTTTATTTTTCCAGGAATAAAAATTTATCTGGATAATTATTTGTCTCTGTATGTGTATTCTATTGCAACTATCATTCAAATATTTCTTAATAATTTAACAGACATTTTTGTGTTAACATCTAAGAGAAAAAATTATTGTATCCATTTTATTTGTATTTAGAAGAATCTTGTTATATGGTAACCACTGTGTTGATTCATTTAATATTGTGTAGTTTTTATTAATTGAACTATCAAGTTCCTTGGCTATAGAAATAATACTAGTATCACCTGCATATAGGTCTAATTTACAGTAAAATTTATTAGTCAAGTTGTTTATGTATAACAAGAAATGAAAAGCCCCAAGTACAGATACTTGTGGTACACTGCTATAATTTTAACTTTATTAGATTTCTTGTTCCCTATTTATATTTGATATCCATTATCAAGATAAGTCATGATTAAGTTTTATTCAGTATCAATATTGTTATTAAATTTTGTAGATCACCCTTCGTGAAAACCATATTGTGCATTATTAAGTTGTTATTCTCAAAAAAATTAGACTATTATATATTGCAATGTTGTATTACTTTTAGTATTATTGGAACAATAATAATGACAGCACGTAGGCTTTCACGGCCGAGTCATAGATTTAAGTACAATTTTCTTTCGGGCTGTTGTGCCGTGGTCTGCTGGAAAAGAGAATTGCAGACCTTTCGTCCGCAACTACGGCAGACATCTTCGGTAACATGGATGAAGTCTAGTATAAATATAGCGACTCTTACAGCTCAAAACTTCAGATGCAGTGATTACTCTCCGAGGAGACTTTGTCTACGCCACCGAAGATGTCCGCCGTAGTTGCGGACGAAACGTCTGGAATTCTCTTCTCCAGCAGACCACGGCACAACACCTGGAAGAAAATTGTAGTTACATTATATATATAATGCATGCAAATCATACACAAAAGTACAACCATGTGCTTTTTTTTCTTCTTCTTCTTTTTCTTTTTTTTTTTTTTTTTAATGGACGCTCTTTAACATCTCAGGTCATCAAATTCAGGCGTGAAACGGCCAACAAATTTTGCTCAGAGGCCTCTCTTTCAGGCTTGAGGTTCTTTTTAGTGCCGTAAATGTACGACACGGAACCCACGGTTCTACTTCCCTTCCGAAGGAAGCCATGCTTAGGATTTTTACGCCCGAAAAAAATCCGTCCTGGCCGAGTTCGAACCCGCGATCTTAGGTTTAAGAGGGAAGTATGGTAACCACTACACCACCAGGACCGACCACCATGTGCTATAATCAAAAGCTAAACCTATCATATACATAATATAAAAATGTGTTTTACAATAAAATAAAACAAATACCGAAATTTTATATGAAATTCAAAGGTAATGCACCTAGAACTTTTATGCATTAAGGAATCAAAAACTTCAAAAAATTATATGGATACAAATATACTATTTGTTTTCAATACAAAACAAGCTAATAACATTGTTGGCCATGCCAAAATATCCCTTGTCTGTTTGCAGGGTGACCACAAGCACTTTTTTAACACATGGTTTTAAATTATTGGAGGGAAAACATAACAGCATTTTTTAAAGCTGAAACATAAAAATGTTTTTTGCTATAAATAAATAAATTTCTCTTTTTTTTTTTTTTTTTTTTTTTTTTTTTTTTTTTTTTTTTTTTTTTGTAATCCTTATTGATTCCTCACCTTAAACGGTTAAATATATTGATCTTATTCTTACATTAGTTGATATGAACGTTCTTGGGAACCTGTTAAGTAATTCTAAATTCCATACCTATAATATACATAATATCAAATTGCACATTAGTGCACAAAAAACATAAATTTATAAAAATTTATTTAAGTTTAATGTTTCAGCATTATTTCAATCCTATATCAGGATACTGAAGATTTAAAGCACATTTCTGCATCAGAGTTAATGGTGTTTGTTAATGAATAATGGATTTATTATAGAGAATTTTCAACCTATAATATTCTCTCAAATTAGCAAAGTATCCTTATAATTTTATTTTATTTGTGTGTTTCTAATCATACTTTTATATTAATTGTAATAATTAATGTTTATAACAGAGAACTTGTATGCATTGACTGTAAATAGACTAAAGCAGTTGTACCAATTATGATATTAAATTTCACAATTATAATAACTTCAAAAGAAATGACAAGGGAATGGCACTTTTCTTTTCATTGTTCATAATTATCACATAGGTATTTCTGAAAAAAACTGCTGTGTTATATCTGTAATATATTTCTAAGATATGAATAAGTGTTGTTTTTTATTATGTTATTGCAGATGACTGCTATTTTGTTCATACTAACAAATTTGTTTTCAAAAATAAATTCATTATTTACATCCTTATAGTCTAGAAAATCTCATTGGAATTTTCTTAATATATTAGTAACACAGTTTAAACATTTTTTTCTTTTTATTAATCAACTCCATATTTAATCTACTTGTTTCAGATTATATCACAACATATTTTTTCTCCAATGATATATGACTTTGCCTTACAAGTAATAATTATATGCTCAAATGTAATTTTCAGTGATGAATTAGATAAAATACCCTATAGACTAGAAAAGCAAAATAGTGAAAATTTTTAAGATTTTCAGAAGAAAACAAAAATGCATAATTTACACTCATAGTTAATTTTTATTTTGGGTCTTTGTTTCCATCATGAGACGAAACCTCATATATTCTGCATCTTAGGTTTTAACCTTTTTTTTTTTTTTTTTGGTCTCTTCAGGCTTTACTCCTTATTTCCTAATATCAGATGTGAGGCAGGTAAATAGCACAGCTTTCTGTTCAAAGAAAGAAAAACAATTGTTTTAATAGCAAAAGACCAGTCTTTAAATTATTGAATGCCATTGAGAGGGTTTTAGTATCTCCTGAAGTCTATCATTATCAAAATGCACTATACAAGAATTGCAATATTTTCTTATTGCTTAAATGAATTTTGTATATTTTAAATTTTGGTTCTAAGAATGACCTTATACATTAAATATGTACTATTTTTACTTTAACTACTAATTCTCATGAACAGAACATTACTACATTACCGTTCTTGTTCTCTCCTACTTTAGAGTTGAATAGGAACATAATCTTTCTTTTAGGCAGTACTTTCATTTGAGAAAGAAAGAGCACACAAGTTTTGGAAATTTTTATAACTGCTTTCCAGATACCCAAGTAGAAAACGCTGCTTCATAATTGTGTTGGTGCACGTTATATTTCCTAGAAAGAAATTTTTTGTAGAACTGGGGAGTCACATTTAAATGTGGTAAATGATGAGTTTGGGAATAATAAACTTTTAAAGAGGAGCAAGATCCTTCATTGCATATGTCATTTGAAATATTTGAATTTACTTTTTTGTGACCTCAAACTTGTTTCTTGTGATCCAGATAGAGTTTTGCATTTAATGATTAAATTGATTGACATTCTGTACAATAGTACACCATTCTTTTTCTCTGGTAACTCCATAAATTATTTATTTCATTTACTGGTTACTATCTTATGTTTCTTTGTCATGTAAATTAATCCAAATACATCTTTTAGCACTTTGTTACCAAGACTCCAAAATGATCTGAAACAATCTCTCTAATCTTTGTGAGCAATTGCTTCAAAACAATTCTAAACAAGAAAAGTTGGTGTGAGTTAAGAGAAGAAATGTAAAAGTATGTTTGAACAAAATTTTTGTTCTAACACTTTTATTTCTCAGGATTTTTTCCAGCAATATGCTTTGCAGTTGTAAATGACACTAATTCTGCCCACTAAGCATTACAATGTTCCTTTCCATGATTTGGCATCCCTGTTCTCTTTGCAAACTTATATTTTGCATGAGTCCTTCCCCAATGTGCAAACAGTGTTTCAGTGCTATAAACTGAACCTCCAATACATTAGAAGACATCTTTATTTTGCCTTTCCCTACATTAACCCTGGAACCATGGCCACCACCTGAAGATGTACAAGACTGTCTTGATTACCTCTACTTGGATACCATAGTACAAACAAACCCATTTCTCATCATCCTTCTGTGTAGTACCAAGATAAAAATTTAAGCCATATGAGATTCATAGATTATTATGTAAACATAAAACAGCTCATAATACTGTCGTTTAATACAAATTTTTGATTAATGCTACATACCATTAGGATAAGCTGGAATTGGGTTTTCTATAAATATCATTTCAAGCATTATCAAATTATGTTGATAATTGGAGATAAGTAGCAAGTAGGTGTATTGACTTTAGTCTTTTGGCTAAGCAAAGGCCCAGTAACTAATGGAATCAAAATATAATAATGATTGTAGTTCTTGATTTAATTTCATTTGTTTATGGTACCAATTGCTATATTTGTTAAAATGTCACATTCTGATATCCCATGTTACTGTATGTAATTAGTGGGTGCATATTTTATCTGATCTATTCTAATATTTCAGGCCTAAAAGAGAGCAACTCACCAAATTTTTGGAAAATTCTTCTAGCTCTTCTTTTATAGAAATTGGACAGAATTATGAAGATAACACAAAGAAGCAAATATTCTTCTGTAAAGTTAATGGTACAGCTTTCCACACCTCTTCTTCTGAAAAAGAGAAAGTATTCATTTATGGCCATAAAATGAGTAATATGAAGCCTAAGCGCATGAATCTGTGTAAATGTGAAATTTGTGAGAAGAGATTTGCTACATCTGATTTTAAAAAACAAATTTTGATTAATGAGGGCAAGAAGTTACATAAATGTGAAATTTGTGAGAAAAGCTTTACACAATCATCACACTTGAACAGCCATATTTTGATTCACGAGCAAAAGAAGCAATATAAGTGTGAAGTATGTGGAAAAAACTTTATTCAAGCAGTTAACTTGGAAAGACATCTCTTGATTCATATAAGAATGAAAATATATAAATGTGAATTTTGTGGGAAATACTTTAATCAAAAACATAACTTAAAGAGACATATCTTGATTCATGAAGGAAAGAGACCATATAAATGTAAACTTTGTAGCAAAAGTTTTACCAAGTCATGTTCTTTGAGGCTGCATATTTTGATTCATGAAGGAAAGAAACCTCATAAGTGTGTGGTGTGTGGAAAGTGCTTTAATGATGCATCTAATTTAAAAAAACATATCTTAATTCATGAGGGTAAGAAGCCACATTAGTATGAAGTGTGTGGGAAGAGCTTTAATGATGCATCAAATTATAAAAAACATCTTAATGTACATGAGAGAATGTGATGAATGTGGGAAGAGATTCACTGATGCATTTAATTTAAATATACATCATTTTATTCACAATTGAAAGAATCCACATAACTGTGAAGTTTTTGGGAAGATTTGTAACTTGGTATCTACCCTGATAATACATCTCTTGATTCATAAATTAAGGCAAAATATAAACTGAAATTATGAGGAAAAATTATGCTTGGTCGTTTACTAATTAACAGTTTTTTCATTTATCAGGATTGGAAAGAAAAAAATTATAAATCAAATAAACATAATTTAATTAAGAAATGTCATATAATTATTTCATTTATTAAAAAAAAAAACTGTATAAAGTGGAACATACAATTAGGAATATTTAATGGTATTTAAAAAGCATACCATGCATATAGATATGCATTTCCTGTACATTTATTAGTGTTTCTTGAAAATGCCTAAAATGGTCATTTGAACAGGTGATATCATTTTGCCTAATTTACGGATATAGCAATTATTACTTTTGAATTGCTCTGACCATTCTTTTACATACTTTAATACCATGTGAATTATTTTTGTGAAAAATAGAAGATATTTACAAAGAAATACCACAAAATCTCAGAGAAATGAACCTGTACATTTTTAGTTTCACTGGAAGATCTGTTTCATAGAATCATTTTCAAGGACCAAGGTGCTTTGATTATTTGAATAATATGAACAATCTGTTGAGAAAATGATATTATAAATGAATTGTCAATGGAAGTTCTCATTTGTTAAATGATGCTGCCACTTGAATTACAAAACATTTTACCATGTATAAATGAGAAATTATTGGGAAAATTATTAAAATTAAATGAACTGTAACCATGTTGTCTGATATTATCTCAACATGCATGTATCATTACTGCTTTTTAACCTCAATAGTTGACCAGATAACTTGTATGATTATTTTTTTATTTTATTTTAATAAACTCTTTCTTTGAGATAACCCATGGGAAGTAATATGCTGAAATCAAGTTTGGAGATCTGAGAGCTTCATTCCTTTTGAGATAACACAGACCATATAGAGGGCTATTAATCTGTCGCATGGGCTTACTGAATTTGTGATTGATGTCTCTACCTGCTTATGTCTGAATGTGCCAGTAATACAATTGCTGAACTAGTAATATTTTATGAAAAACACACAAACAGCTGCATGATATATACTTCATCTTATTGCCTGTGCTGTTAAGGGATGCAGGCACAGGTTAAAAACAAAACTAAAGCCATGTGCCATCATCTGTAAAAATCCAAACTATTTTGTTTCATTCCAAAGCTTTGACATTTTATGTATACCTTTGTGTTACAGGCAATAAGCATTTTCAATGCAGTATTAACCAGTATACATTGGAACAATATGTTAATTGCATTCATGTACTAAAAAAACTGCTTTAGTATAGGAATTCAAAATTAGGTTATTGTGCAGTTGATATTTGGAAATGACAAGCAAAATCCTCTTTTCAGACTCTGATGAATAAAGTGGAAACCATGGAAATATTGTTGTAAGCCAAAAGTTGCAGAATGTTAAAAGCAGACTGCACAATTGATCATAGAGGTCTTAGTATAAACATTTATGAGAAAGATTTCACTGCTAAAAAGTAAAACTGAATGCATATTATGTAATGGAAGCACAAAAAATTAACCATACTGATGAGCAAAAGAGACTCAAATTTTCTGATTGGTTCCATCAGTTTGTCAATGCAATACTGGATACATTTGATTACACCTAAGTAGGCTCTTCAGTTACTAAAATATCCATGTTTGGGCTAGTGAGAATTCTCTTATCATGCACGACACCTCTTCATGACGAAAAACTGGTGTGCTCTGTTATTGGTTCCATATTCTTCATATAATGGTTATTTCCATTCATAAGATAGAGAATATATTGCTTGACTAGGAGCTATGCACTGAGTATTTTCAGTTGAATCTTTGGCACTGAAAGTTACTTAGAATGCAGCTATGGAGCATGCTGAAAGGGAATATGCATTTCATCAAGAGAGGACATCCTATGGAACTGTAAGGAAAGATTTGGGTATGAGATTGAGTTTGTGACTACATGTGTGTTTTTGAATACCTTCTGCAAATTACAGAGGAATGTTCAGGTATGCTTTAATTAAAATAGAATTCATCTTTATATATATATATATCACCTTCACTGCTTGCACTGATTTGTTATGCTTGTCACATATTGACATATTCTTGAATTTGTGCCCATTAGTTTAAAAATTACAATGGAAAATGAGACCAAAACCAGTATACATTCCCAAAGAAATTGTCTCAATGGGATAAGTAGTTTTATTAAGGAATCTGTTAAGGTATTCTGTTACAATTCTAAATGGGCCAAATATATCCATTTACAAAAGCATCACATACTTCAGAAAAGCAGTTTGTGTTATATTTTTACTGCACTTAACAAAAAGAATGAAAATGGTATTCTTGTTTGCCAAAAAATAGTCTCCATGAATTTATACAGTACCAATCATTCTTATTTGAGATCATTGTGAAGTTCACTTTCAGGTTCATGATTTAAGTTATAAGTAGTATGTTATTGTTAATATACTTATATATTTTAGAGATTTAAGGCATTGCAAAATTAATTTACTTGTTCATTAATTCTGGTATTATTCAGCAACTTCCTTTTCCTATCATTTAATTAAACTACTGATGCTAAAAGCAATAATTAAGTGCAGGTTTTTTTTTATACATTATAATAAAGATATTCTTATAATGAAAAGTAAAATATTAACTGCTTACTTTCACATTTAAAGAAATAACAAGAGCTCATATTTTGTAGCTTTTCTTAAAATGTATGAGACTTTAATTAACAAAATAAGGTTGCAAAAGCACCAACACTTATATAAAGCTTCAAGCATATACAGGTATGAAAAGCACCTGTGATAAGTGAACAATATGGAAGTGAATAATTGTTATGAGAACCTTAATTAGAAGAAGCATCATTTGATAAGAAAACTGATTTTTATGGTAAAAAACAGGAGTAAAAAACAAAACACCAGTACTCCAGCTGCAAATGAAAAGAATAAGAGGTCAAAGGAAAATGAAGCCTTATGGATAGTTGATTGGCTGCTAGCTCTCACATGACTAACAATGAAAAATCTCTGAGAGCAACTAGTTCGTCTAATGCCACGATCACCATCACTAAAAATGACGACTCCATAAAGGCCAAAAGCTCCGGAATGATTGAAACGCCCGAATGTAAATCGTCTAACATTTTATTCTGCCCGGCCTGCCTAAAAACGTGCTTTCTGTTAATGCTATCACTCAAAAGGGTGCCAAGGTAGTCTTTGAGAGCGAAGAAGTTGAAATTTATCAGAAAAAGTCAAGTGAATTATTTGAAATAAAATTGGCATAGGAAACTTGGGTCTTGAAGTGAAATACTTGAAAAAACTTGAAAATGTGTCACGGGTTAAAAATTTCTATATGAAAAACCTTGAAACATGCAAAGTTTATCCGAAGTCCAAGGCATGTCGAAACCATTTGGACTCAATCGTACCCGAGCTACAGAGCCGCTCCAAATTCTACATATATACATCAGTGAATCTATAAAAAAAAAAAAAAAAATATTTCTTGGGACAATAAGTTCTTTGTTTCAGTACTTGAAGACTTTACACATTTCTCCGCAGCTTTCATACTGAAAGGTAAATATGAAGTATAAAAGACAATAATCAACTAAATCAGTAAAATTGAAAATTATTGGTTAAAAAAGGTTCAGAAGATTTGAATGGACAACGGTGGCGAATATGTTTCATACGTATTTAAAGAATTTTGTGATCAGAAGAAATAGAACTTGATTACACTCCTCCTCATGCTCTACAGTTGAATAAAACTCGAGCTCTGATGTTAGACTCTGGATTACCGAAGGAAATGTGAGGTGAAAAGTAATGGCACCAAATTATTTGCTTAACCGAAGTCTGTTCAAGGCGGTTGAAAGAACTCCAGCTGAATTATAGTTGAAAAAGAAACCGGATTTGTCCGTACACCTAATTTTTGGATGTGAAGTCAATGCCAAAATTTTGAAGAACACAAAAATTTGGATCTAAGAACCAAAAGGTACATATTTGTTGACTACACAAATAATAGTTATAGACTTTGGACTCATGAAAAGCGTTGGATAATCACATCGAGGGTATTCTATCCCTGCAAACTTGAAAAAGTCCAAGAATCTCCAAAGGTGATTAGTCTAGACTTCGACAGTGATGAAGACTCTGCTCACTGATAATGAAAACACCAAAGATGAACGAGAAGACACCAAGTAAAAGAAATCAGAAATTGAGACCTCCGTCTACAAAGAGATACATCATCACAAGAAAGTACTAATGAAGAGTCTGTGGAAAGTTCCGAAACAGCCCAACGAAGATCGTCAAGAATAAAGAAAATACCTGAAAAACTAAAAGATTACCAATTAAAACTTGTTAACTACAATGAAAATGCTTTTCTCTCATATGAAGACGCCATTACAGGTGGAGAAAAAGAACAGTGGATCAAGGCGATTGATGAAGAAAAGCAGTCCTTTAGAAAGAATAACGCCTGATTTTTTGTCAATAGCATGTTTGCTGGTAGAAAGATAATTCTAACTAACAGGTGGATATTTTAAAAATGACAACGAAAAATTTAAAGTTAGACTTGTACGATTTGGTTTATTAATGGACGCTCTTTAACATCTCAGGTCATCAGGTCATTCAATTCAAGGCGAGAAACGGTGGACAATTTTTGCTCAGAAGCCTCTTCTTTCAGGCTTGGGGTTCTTTTTCGTGCCGTAAATGTACGACACGGGACTCACAGTTTAACTTCCCTCCGAAGGAAGCCATACTTAGGATTTTTTTACGTCGGAAAAAATCCATTGGTCCTTGCCGGGTTTGAACCCGCGATCTTGGGTTTAGAAGGCAAGTATGGTTACCACTACACCACCAGGACCGACGTTGTACGAGGTGAAGATTTTTGTGAAACATGAGGCCCTTCATAGGCACTGATTCTCTAAGACTTCTGATGGCCATAGTTATTCGAAAAGGATTCAGTTGTAAGACCTGAGATATGAAAACCACCTTTCTCTATGGTCACCTGGATGAAGAACTTTTTATGAAAGTTCCAGAAGGATATAAAAGTGCTAACACGAAAGTTTGCAAGTTTAAGAAGTAATCTATATGGATTGAAACAATCCAGGCTGAAAGAAGACCCCAGATTACTAAATAAAAAAGGTTTATCATCATTGAAAAGTAAACCTTATATTTTTGTAAACAATCTAAAACCATAATATTAGCTATCTATGTAGACGATGGAGAAATTTTTGCACAAGATAAACCGCAAATTGGTGAAAGTTATGAAATGAAGAAGGAATTTGTTGTCAGATTTTCGACGAACCAAAAACCTTCGTTAGATGCGAAATCATAATCACACCTAACACTCTAAAGCTCAATCAAGCAATATAAAACGGATCCTTGAAAAGTATGAAATGGCAAATTCCAATCCCGTAAAAACTCCTATGCCTGAAATCAACGAAATTGTTGGCGGGTCGAGGGGAATGAAGAAATGAAATTTCCCTATCGTGAAATAGTTGCAAACCTGTTTTATGTCTCCCCTAAACCCGGGATCTCGCTTACTCAGTTACAGTAGCAAGAAATCTGGAAGATCCAACTCAAGTAAATTTTTGTAACATGAAAAGATTTTACGATACTTGACTGGAACAAAACGTGATGGAATCTCATATTCCAAATACAGCCCCTATGGTTTGATTGACTGATAACGACTGCCAGTGACTGTGAAACTCACCGAAGCACTTTTGTCTGTGCTTTATGCTGGAGAACCTGTAAGCTGGAGAAGTCGCAAACAAGTCATTGTGTCTACCTGTAGCATGTAAGCAGAGTTTATATCTGCAACAAAATGATTGCAGAGAACTATTATTCTTAAGTAGTTTATCTTGTGAATTAACTGGTGAAAATGTACCAATCACGTTGTTCATTGATAACTTGTCTACCATTGATTTTTTTTTTTAGGAAAAATGACACACTTAGAAAGCATATTGTGTTAAATATAATTTCATAAACGAAAAATATGATGACAGGAATTTTTGGATTTAAAGTATTGTCCATCTGCACAACGGATTGCTGACATATTTACCAAACATTTAGTTTCTATTAAATTTGATGCATTTAAAAAAAAAGTATTAAAGAAATGTTTTAAAAAAAATGTTCATGTCTTAATAATTGTAACTTTGAAAAATTTTTGTTTCATAAAATGTTGATATCTTTTATATTAATGTTATATTTCTCAAAATACTGAAATTAAAGGGACATAAAGGATTTATTTTATGTATCCATTCTATCATGTTTTCTCTCTGATTGTTATTAAAATACAATAGAAAGATATAGAATTGTATAATTCTTCATTTATCAGCAAAATAAAACGTTTCTGTGCAAAACTCTGTGTACTTAAAAACCAAAACCTCTTTAAGATGTACACAATATTTTTTATATATGTAGATTGTGTGCTACTGTAGTAATTGGTGAAGACAAGTTCTATGCTCATAGGTCTCTGTGACTGCTTTGCTGAATGCTCCAGGAACTAAACTAAATATGTTCAGATTTGGCAATAATGGCCTCAATGATTTGCTTCAAGATACATAAACACTGTTGGCAAGTGTAATTAATTCATTGTTCAATAGATTAACCAATAGTTATCCTAATTAAAAAAAAATAAGACATTCACCAACAGAACTGATGATAACGGACTTCCTTCGGAGTACACAACTCAACCAACATTTATAAAGATATAAAAATTTATGAAAAAGTGAGTGTGCACATTGTGGCAGAAAGTTTAACTATAGGAGAATGAGTGCAGATATTATTCGGTCGCAAGTATCCAGTGGTAAATTTAGAAGAAGGTAGCAAATTTTCACGTAAATATGTTTGGGTGTTTGTATCTAGTTTTATGCATTAACAGCTCTGCAGCCTATCTTCTGTGGTTTGTGGTTTATTTTTCAAGGTTGCCTCATTTATAATTTTACCATATATTATACTGTTCTGCTGTGTCATATTTTTCACCACTTTTGAATCTGTGCCTCAGCTGTAATGTGTGTATGTATATATGCTGATTAGTTATTGAGTTTTGTATTGTTGGTTTAGTCGTTTTCTGATGTAAGTATATTTCAACATGGATGTAATTTTGCTATGTTACTAACTCAAAAATCGGTTAGTTTGCTGCATTTTATTTGCTACTTTGGGACACTTTACTTAACTAATATAACGTCTGTATACAATATTTTATTTCACGTAAATTTGTACACGGTTTATGAATTTTTCCTAATTCATCGTTAACCCCAATATTCCTGTTTCTTACTGGTACAATCATACAGAGTGTAGCAATTTACTCCTCCTTCCTTCGATTTCACTTATTCAAGCAGATGTACATTTTTGGGATTGCTCAATAAGCTATTTGTGAAATAGGCATGGCTTATTGAGCAGAACAGTACTGGAAGTATGAATAAGTATTGCAAACACTATAATGAAGTTTATGCATGGAATCACCCTGGCGAGTGAAAATGTAAATCATGTACGCAAACAGTGCCAACTGTAGTTTATGGCACATATTGTAGAAAATATTAGCAGTGGACAATTGCACATTTAAGATATGTATAATAGGAAATATGTGTAGATGAGTGTATTAAAAAAATAGGTGCTATTGTCCACACCAAGAAATTCCTATCCATGTAAGAACAATTTTAACAACATATTGTCCTTCCAAAATTTGCTATAAATTCAGTCCCAATTTTTGGGTATACTGGTGGGATACTAGTTTCCAATACATTAGTAGTTCTAATAACTACTGATATGGTTTTATGCATGCTTACATCATTTTTACCAGTTCCACAGCCTTTTTCTTTATTGGTTACATATGGGCATTGACCAACCATTTATTTATTGCTGATAGACTTATGGTATACAAGTATGAGCTTCAAATGCATAATCTAAACATCAAAGAATACACAATATACAATTAGAACAGAACAATACTAGAGGTAAATACAGTATAATAAAAACATAATAGGGAACAAACTAATGGAACAGAGCATTGCACGAGTTTGTGAAACAGTCACAAAGACTTATGAACATAAAATTTATCATTTACAGTTATTACAGTAGGACTCATTTTCCTATATTTACAAAACAAAAAAGTGTGCATCTGTGTAAATGATTATAATGCAAATGAAAAACAACTCCTAGAAGAACTCGGCCAAAACAACAAAAAGCAGAAACAAGCAAATTGCCCAGTCACACATATTTTGCTATATAACCAAGCATTAATGTCATTACAGTGTTTTTGAATCATATAATGTCTTATCACTCATAAATGCCTTTACAGAATGATAGGCCTTTTTACACAGGTATTTTTTGAGAACAGATTTGAAGGATTTAACATTATTTATTATGGCTTTTAGGCTAGAGAGATAAGTATTTTGTTCTAAAATGCATTTGTAATTAACTGATTTTTCATGGCAGGAAAATGTGGAAACTAGTTCATGTACATTTGCTTTTGTGTAACTTTTTTTTTTTCACACTAACTCCATTCACTTACATAAAATTTGGACATATGTTCCCATCTTCAGCCTGTTGACAAACTGTTGTTAAACGTGGCGGTTGGGTCTCTTGATATTCTTGTGGTGGCATCTGTTCATTCTATTAGGAATTTGCTGAGTTCATCCAATGGAGGGAAATGGAAATTCATCAAATTATCCTTATTTTTTGTAATGAAAATGTTTTCCCAAGTGGAAAGTCCAAATTATGTAAGTGAATGGAGTTGGTGTGAAAAAAACTGTATTACATTGTTTATATATATACCACTCCATTGTCAACAGCTTCATAAGTACATTTAATTTTTTTTTTTTTTTTTTGTTTATTTATGGACGCTCTGTAACATCTCAGGTCATCAGCGTCCCATTCTACTCAGGGCCTGAAACAGCCGAAAAATTTTGCTCAGAGGCCTCTCTTTCAGACTTGAGGTTCTTTTTTGTGCCGTAATTGTACGACATGGGACCCATGGCTTTACTTCCCTTCCAAAGGAAGCCATACTAGGATTTTTACACCCTAAAAAATCCATCGATCCTGGCCTGGTTCGAATCTGCGATCTTGGGTATAGGAGGCAAGTATGGTAACCACTACACCACCATGACTGACATGTATAACATTCTTAATATGTATATTTTGGTATTGTACACATTTTTCTTTATGTATTATATAAAAGTTTAGGAGGAATAACATGGAAGAGTTAAAATTTCAAATTGCGTAAAGAGAGTTCTGCACAAATGCCTGCTATGTACACCAGCAATTTTTTGTATGGCTTTTTCTCTAACAGAACAGCTCACTTTTAACTGAATTTTCCCAAAATATAAGCCCATATTTCATTATTGAGCTGAAATAGTCATAATAAATGAATGTTAAAGACTTCATTGAATCCAAAGTTAAGAGGTGCACTTATTGCATAGCATACACTGCTAAGTTTAGGTATGATAAGAGCAATATAATCTTTCCAATTCAAGTGGTGATCAATTCTTATACCAGAGAATTTTAATACCTTTGGTTTGTAGATATAAAGTGTTGTAATTTCCTTTCTGTAAATGGAGATTTATAGATCTGTGAGGGAAGAGTTTCATAACAATTCTTATATCTAGATTTATAGATATTTTGTTTGCTATGAGCTATACACAAGGAGCTCAAAATTAGATTTAATTTAATGGCACAATCATTAAGGTAATTAAGTTTATCAATGTGCTTGTGTCATCTGCAAATAGAACAGTATTACCTACATCTTGGATAGATAAGGAGAGATCATTTATATACATAAAAAAAAGAAGAGCACCCAGAACAGATCCTTGAGTCACTTCATGTTCATTTTTCCCCACTAAATATTCATATATGATTCTGTTCATAGCAAACTCTAGTAGAGAAATGAGATGGCGATTTATAGACAGATTCCCTGTTGTTCATGTGCCTTAAAGAGAAATGGTTTGTAATCTTGTAAATAGATTTAGAGAAATGTTCCTGATAAGAAACCAAAAGTAAAACACCATGTTCTTAAAGAGGAGAAACTCCACGAAATTGGAGAAAAGTTAGAACAAAGTCCAAAGAAATCTTTGAGATAGCTTACACAGGAATCAGGAATTTTGCAAAATTTGGCTTGGAATATCAATAAACTTTTAGAATTAAAACCCTATTTGATAACTGTAGTTCAGGAACTGCAACCATACGATAATGTAAGTAGAGTTAATTTATGCAATTGGGTGTTGGGTAATGTTGATGTTTGCTCTGCTGACCTGCATTTGGAATGTAAGGTATATATCTTTATAGGAGGAAACGTTCCAGGCCTAAATTTAGGTACCTTCCAGCATTTGCCATTTATGAGGACTGAGACTGAGGAAAACCTGAAAAAAAACCTTAGTCAGGTAGGACAGTCCTGACAGGATTTAAAACCCAAACCTCCCACTCAACAGTCTGTGTCTTAATGACCTCAGCCACCTGTGGTAGTAAGGGGACTCTGTCGACCTGAGATGTTGAAGAGCATCTATAAATAAACCAAATGAACAATAAGGATGAAGGTTCAAAATATCATTCATTTTATAGAAAGTGTGAGCCATTAAGAATTTCTTAAGAGAATTTTTGAAAGATACAAATTTATGTTCATTACTAGTAATTTAATTTGCTGGGCAGGCTATTATATATTATTTTTTTTTTTTTAATTTATTATGGATTCAATTTTCAATATAAAACTTCTAGTACATCTATTGGTTAGGGGTGACATGATGATATATTGGACAAATAAGACAATGTTTTTTTGCTGGCTTTCAGTTTATGTACAGAACAGTGCAGTACAGTTATAACCATAAGTGAAAGAATGTCATGTTCACATTACAAACAATTTCAATACAGTAAATGCTTGAAAGTGTGACCATTAACTTCTAGGCATTTCAAAAGATCGATGAACATGTCTCAACATTTCAGCTAGTGTCTTGTGGACATGTAGTCATCAGGAATGTAAAATGGAACCTGGAAGAAAGTTTTTTTAAGAGTCACTTTGAAATGCAGGGGAAGAAGGTTGAATATGTGTGCTGAGTAAATAATGAGGGAACAACTTCAGCACATTTGCAACAGATTGTAAAACACCCCATGAAGAAGATGCTTTCTGGGTGTTTCATACATGAAGGACTAGGACCCTTAGTACTAGTAAACTGGATAATGGAATCTGACCAGCACATTCAAATCCTGGAAAGAAAAATTGTTCAAAAGCTGCAGGAGAGGTTTTCAGAGGGTGACAGAATTTTCCAGCAAGATTTGGCTCCTTGCCATACTTCAATGAAAGTGAAGAACAACATTCGTGAGTTAGAGTGGCCAGAATGAATAGAATAGTGTTTAACGCCCGTTTTTGCTACAGAGGCACCACAGGTGATGGACAGTGATGATACATGAGATGAAATGATATATTGGGAAAGGATTTATTTTTAAGGAAGGAATCGTACCAGGCCTCAGTTTAGAGTACATCCCTGGCATTAGCCATTTATGAGGACTGAGGAAAATCTGGAAAAAACCTCAGTCAGGGAGGCAATATTCGAACCCAGACCTCCCAGTCATGAGTCCGTGACTGAACGACCTCGGCCACTCGTGGCGGCAGAGTGGCCAGGGAATCCCACTAACATTAATCCAATAGAACACTTGTGGGCTATTTGCAAAAGAAAGCTCACAAATTTGACTGTTCTACAATGAGGATCTATATATTTACATGCACCTTGGTAAAGGCAGCATATTTAAAACCATTTATATTTCTTTACTTGTGGTCATTTTACTCACTGAATTAATCATTCTTGTAATTCTATTATATAGATTAAATTTTTGCTAAGCTTTGTAGACTGATCCATATATGGGTATGTAAAATTAAATTACTGACTAGAGTTTTGAGCGAAACTGTTATTATTATTCTAATGGCATAATCAATTTATGATACATTTCATCTAGTGTACTAATTTTGTGCTCCATAAAAGATCTATATTAACTCAAGAGGCTTGAAATTTTGTATTTCTTCCTTTCTTATATGGTAATTTAACTGCATTAAAACTGTTTCATGGAGTGATAATTTTTTTTTTTTTTTTTTTTTTTTTTAGTTTATTTGCATTGATCCAAATACAGATAATTATGGAATAAAGATGGCAATGCAATATGAATGGTGTTATCAGTGTTTATTAAAACTTGCAGCCATTTTGTAATGATATGTTTAATATATTTGCAATGATCCAATTAGATAGCCATCTGTTTTATAGTCTTTGGTTAATGCAATAATAATCTTTGTTGAAGGCTTATTTGCTATTCTCAGCAATGCAGCAATACCTGCATTCATTTTGCATTTATATTACAAATTATGCTGTACTTCTTTTGCAGTGTTAGAAAATCATATGTAAATGAAGTGACTATTTGAAAATGGATATCAAATTGGAGATTAAGGATGAACCAGCAGATTTTGATACATGCTCTCTTGAGTTTAAGCTACCAGAAAATCAGAAGGAAATTTCCTATGATGCTAATCATGGTCCTGAGTTAAAGGTAAGCAGTGTAAAGAAAATTTTAAAAATACCAGGACATAGAATGTGCATTAGATAGTATCTTTATAAGTTCAGATAAAATTTCATCATATTCTGTGTTTCCATTGATATATTCTCTCTGACCTTGAATGTTTAAGTAATAGCTAAGAAAGACTAAAATAAAACTCAAAGAATGCTATAGATATATAAAATCTAGAGATATTACTGATAATGGTGGAGGCACTTCAACAAGATTTGTGGAATAGTGTCTAAGGTGCAAATGATATTAACAGTAAATTTAATCATTTTTACTCTTTTTTTTAAAGTGTATTTTAAAACATATTTTACTTAAAAAAAAACAGTTATAATATAAATAAGGAATGGTTAATCCAAGGAAATAAAAATTGTGTCAACATAAAAGAGAGATGATGAACTAAAGCTCAGTAAAGATCCAAAATTAAAAAGTTATGTAAGAACATTTACGAAAGTATTGAAACCAGTGAAATGCTGCATTATTAAAAATTTGTCTAGTGAGTCTTTAACAGCATATTTCCTGAACAGCCAAAATATTTGTTCAGCCTCTGTTCAGTAAGGGAGAAAAGGAAAATGTCTCTAATTATAGACCCATAGCTCTTTCACCTACATATTCTAAGGTTTATTAAGTGTGGTGGAGTTTTGTAATAGTGATGTTTAATGCACCTACAAGTTCAATGTAGTTGAGTCGAATTGGTAATGCATCACTTATTATTACGTCTTCCTTCTCAAATAATAGTGCTGTAAGTGTTACAAATTCGACTCAACTGTATTAAACTTGTGAGTATATTCTAAGGTGTTTGAGAAAGAAATGCATAATAGGCTTTACGATTATCTTGAAAGTAACAAAATTCTAGTTAATGATCAATTTGGCATTAAGAAAGGAATTTCAGACTGAAAATGCAATCTTTAAACTCATTAATGAAATTTTAACTGCATTCAATAAAAGAGTACATGCAGGAGTAATATTTTGTGATTTAGCAAAGGCTTTCAATTCTGTCAGTCATGATATTCTGTTAGATAAATTAGCTTTCTATGGAATAAAAAAACCAATATTTAAAATAGTTTATATCCTACCTTGACAAAATAAAACAAAAAGTAGAAATAAATTTTCCATTTAAAAATAAAAAGATTACATCAGAATGGGGAATAATTAAACATGGAGTTCCTCAAGGATGTGTTCCAAACTCCCCTTTTTTATGTACATAAATAATCTCTTCTTATCTTATAGTTCAAAGCAAACAGATTGTCTCTAAATCTAGATAAAACAAGTCTTATGAAATGCATCACTTACAGATTTCTAAATCCCCTATTACAGAAAATATATTAGAACACTGTACTTCTACAAACCAAAGATATTAAATTCCTTGGTTTAAGAATTGAAAACTCAATTCGGAAGTGTCCATCAGGACAAGACTAATGAACCAAAGATTGAGGTTAGCATATGATTGAAGGTGTTAGCCAGGGTTCTTTAAGAATTGAAAACTCAATTCAGAAGTGTCCATCAGGACAAGATTAATGAACCAAAGATTGAGGTTAGCATATGATTGAAGGTGTTAGCCAGGTTCTTTTATTTTATTTTGGCTTGTTTAAGGATTGAAATACAAATAATTATGATAATATTGTATTAAATTTATTATAATACATTAATTATATTTGTGGGAGTCATACTTAAAAATACCCTGAGCCAGATAAGTGGAGTCCTCTTGTACTTTTTTTAGATTTCAGTAAATATTAAATATTCTATTATAAAGTATTTATAAATATGCTCTGTTTTACCTTGTATTTGTGTCCTCTTACTGAAAATTATTTTTATTTCACCTATATTTCATAATGCAGTCTTGCAACTGATTTCATAAATGCCCTAATGTTTTTTGTCAGTGAGACAAAAATGTCATTAATGTAGTTAGTAGTTTTTAGGTTCCATTAATTTACTTGATTGCAAGTAATATTACTATCTTTAAATGTTCTTTTGAAATGTTTGGCTTACCAACAAGTGGAATGTAAATTTCTTGTTATATTAAAGTTCAGTTCTTATTATATGTTTTGCTTTGTAGCTTTTCACAGTTGTGGTGTCAGTTATTTCTTTCATTTTTTTTAATTTTATATTTTCTTTTAATAATATATGCACTGTGTAGTCAATGAACCACTTAAGAGTTTGATAAGGATGTGGCTGTTAGTTCTATTTGTATTTCTTTTGCAGTTTCAGAGTATAAGTGAAACCAAAATGAATGCCAAAATAGAGATTAAAGAAGAACAACCAAACTTTTACTCAATTGAGTTAAAAGCAGAATCTAAGGAGGAAGATTATGATGCCATGATAAAGTATGAGGTAAAATTAAAGAGTGCAATTTTTTGTTTAAGAAAGATATGTCTAAGCATATGTGTACAAAAAAGAAACTGATATATCTATAAATTTCAAAGGTAAACATTGTCCTGAAGTATAAAATAAACTATTTTTTCTGCTTCTTCAATTTGTTTAACTCTTGACTGCAATTTTATTGCAACAATCATTTAATACATTTACAGTTTTTATGCAACATAACCCCCAAATTGACCATTAGCACAAGATTAAACACTGATTTATATGTAATGAAAATGAATGCTGAGTATGTTAAATAAATTGAAAGAGTGTAATGTGTGAGAACATGTACCTTATAGTGCAAACAAATTTACTTTGAGCACAATATATTTGTACAACCTTTGATAAAAAAAATGGTATCTTCAAATTCAACATGTCTATTCAGAACTTTGGGGTCATATGCACATAGAGCAATTGGCACAATGCAGTGGGTACTTTGTTTGAAAATGTAATGGTCACAATCATAAGCACCTCGAAAGATAAAAAACCAAAAGGTAGAGTAGCAATGGACGAGCAATTTAGAAACATGCTCTTCTACTGGGTTCAATTCCAAACATTTTTGTTATTGGTTTTGTAAGTTCTATGTAGAACATCATGTTGCCTTTATATCATATTATATTTTAATGCATCATATGAGTTTTATAGCATTACTTATGCACACACATAGACGTAATCACAAACTAATATATTTTTTATATATAACTAAATACACAAACAGAAACATTTAATTTCTAAAGTAAAAACACACAGAAATAAACCAAATTAATATCAGGTGTAAGAACCTTCAGAATGTATAACTACCCTCTATCTTCAGGGAATAGTTGATATCAGATTTCTAAGTAGTGTGGATGAGAGGCTACAACATTCCAGGCTTCTTGTCTTTGTGCCCTCAAGCCATCTTTTGTCCTTTGTACATGTGCAGGAATGCATATGCAGCATTTTGTATTTAGATAGAACAAATATTGAAGGAAATATTATAATATTAATCATAATATAAATATAATATGTTAAGGTTAAAGCTTGCTGCTCATGCGAAACAATATGACAAAACTAATTTTTCATAATATGTTACAAAGGTTTATTTAAAAAAAAGTGCTTCATGCCGGTATTAACTACAGCATCACTGCACACTCTGCCTCATACCTAACGGAACACACACATACACACTAGTCATTGTCTTTAGTGCACCCATATAACACAACTGCTGCACATCTTTGGTGGATACCTTGTGAACCTGACTGTACATTCAACAGATGACTAATTTTTTTGTTAAATGGTGTGCTTTCATTTTGTGTTATATCAGCCATTCAGTATTGTCCAACTCGTTATCATTTTTCCACATCCATGTCTTATCTATGAGTTTTGCAGTTAAATCAGCTGGATGATACACATCTTTCATGCAAAGTTAAATTTGATTATACAAGAAAATCTGATAAACAACAATCCATGGAAAATAAATTGGTGGGACAGAAAATTTATTTCCAATGTATTGGAACAAATCAAGAAGGTAAAACTTATCAAGGCATAAGGAATAGATAGAATTCCAGGAGAATGTTGGGAATTTGAGTAGAATACCTAAACTGATTAAGTATAATTAAGATCATGGTATGATTGAGTCAAACTATACCTTTTATATTGGCTCCACTTGTTTAAATTTAGTACATGTTTCAGGAACCCTTTGTTCACATCCTCAATCACCCTAATTATGAGTTGATAGGTAGCTGAGAATGCGAACAAGGGTTCATGAAACTTGTAATACATATAAACAAGTGAGTGGAGCCAATAAGAGTGTGTAGTTTGACTCAATCATACAATCTTAATTATATGATTAGCTTTACTGCACAAGTTCAAATTAGCATCTCTAGCTGATTAAATATAGTTACTAAATTTAATCTTTGAAGAAAGCAAAAGCAAAATACCAAAAAATTGAAGATAAAATAGCAAACAATGAAGGCATCAGACAAATATGTAAATTATGCCCAGTGCTTTTTAATGTTTTTATTGATATTGTAAAAAAATTAATAAAAACAGGTCATATTTGTAAACCATAAACATCAGAGAGAAGGCTTTGCCATTTACAAATAATCTGGTAGCAGGTTCACTAGCTAGTATAGGATTAAAATGATTACTAGAAGTGATAGTTACATTTTGTAGATTGGGGCCTTAGATAAATAAAACTAAATCTAAGAAAATTGATTACTCTGGGATTGGATTGTCTAGTAATGGAAAATGGAGTGATGAAACAAGGAAAGCATTAGCAGAATAAAAAATTATGGATATAATTAGATCTTGTATAATTAAAATATGAAATATGCAAGTAAAATAGTTAGAAAGAGTAAGTCAATAGTCAAGAGCAGAATTATGTATGAAATAGAAATTTGATAGCTGGATGGAAAGCAATAAATAGGATAAATAGATTAATTTTTAGACTTGTTCTAAGCTTATCTAGGTCTTTGCCTATCAAAGTTGCTATAATGGAATTAGGAAGACTGGGTAACAAAAGCAAGTTGATGGAAAACAAACTGAAATATTGGTATAGAATAAAGAAGCTAGAAGAAGAAACAGTGTTTGGTAACACAAGAAATAATTAAGGGAAGAAACTTCAATATGTAAAATTCAAAATATTCTACAGGAAGTTGGAATGTGATCAATGTGATCAGAATGGGGAAAGAACTTTATAAAGTGACATTTGAGGAAATTGAAAAGCAGGAAATATGGGCTAGTCTTAATGTCAAAAAAATGTATGAAACTGTACAGAACATTGAAAAATTATATAGAAATTTGTGATAAGATGGGGGAATGTCATGGTTTAGAACAGGAGTAACATGTTAAGTGAGATAAGGGATGGATATATTAAGGGGAAGTGCTCAATGTACAAAGAATCAGATGGTACTTGGCATCATATTTTGGAATACAAACAAAGTTCTACAGGGAACAGTTTATTTTACAGAAGTGAGAAAACCTACCAATGAAATAATAGGCAGAAGGATATTGTTTTCAGAGCAGATAAAAATATAAGGACTTAGAAAAAACATAGGTACGGCAAGACAAAAATGGATATGGAAGTTGGACAATACAAACGTTAATAACAATTAATTAATTGATATCATTGTATGATTCAGTTGCATTACACACTCTTAGAGTGTGTATATGATTAGCTTTACTGTGGAAGTTCCAATTTACATTTAAGTAGTTAATAACAATGTTGATGACACTATTTAGTATTAGATTTATACCCCATTATATACTCAATCTGGAATTAATAATAATGGGATAAGGAAAAAATGCAACTCCATAAATTGAGAGTTATAAATTGGAAAGTATTAATAATAGTAATAAATTAACACACGTTTTGTAATCCAATTTAACATATAACTAAGTTTTTTTTACTTAAAATGTGAAGCTTTAAGAGTGTGTAGTTCAACTGAATCATACAATGATATCAATTAATATAACTAAGTGTTAAAGTATGGGAGAACCTTAAGTTTTGGTAGTATGAAAAGATATAAAGATACTTTTATGTTAGTTGGTTCGATCTGAACCTGGTCCTCTGGATATTCCATTAGGCAGCAGGTCTGAGGCAATCGAATTGGAAATTGCGTAAAATAAAATAATTGATATTAGTATTTGATGATTTATGAATAAAGAGTAATATATAAATTTAATTATGTCTGTTGAAATAAAATTTATTCATTCCTGCAAAGTTCAAAGAAATTTCATTCTTCTAAAATGTCTTATATTCATTTAATACAGAACTGATGCTTTCCACCATGTATGATGAATGTCCTGTGTATCATAAAGAAGAAATTAAAAGACATTTGTGTTTGTAACTCTTGTTTACAAATAAAATATCTGATATTGACTCTTGTGATTCTTCTTCTTCTCCTGATTTGGCTATATAGCCTGGAGTGAGCCTTGGCCTATTGCAGCAACCTCTGCTTCCTCTACCTCTGTCTTATGACTTCATTGATAGATGGCAGTTTTGCAAGGGGGCATGTGATCAGTATGCTAGCCCTACCAGTCGCCTATCTCACAACATTCATAATTGAAGACTCTTAATGAGCTCATTTGTTACAGGAGGAGAAAGCGTTGTACAAAGATTTTGTGGAGAATATAAAAGTTGAGGAATTAAATTTACCAGCCAGTGATGTAGGGTAAGTATGTTTATTTCTTAGTACATATTAATGTGCATGCATATGAAGAGAGATCATTGTTGAATTTGAGTTAATGCCATTTCTGGTTTAGTTAAACAGTAATACAGAGTTTTGGTGTTTATAATGCTTAATTGTTAGTAAAATAATTAATATCTGTATTTTATAAAGGATATTTTTCAGTATAGCTGTCCAAATTTTTGAAAATATATGTGAAAATTGAAGTGTGATTTTTTATGTATTCAGATAACAAAATTTTTTGCATATCCTCTTATTATTTCCCTAAACAAAAGTAATATAGTGTTTATCTATATGTTTATTTCCACCATATTTCTACTGTCTGCACCTGTTAGTTTCCCATCACTGATGTTGATCAAAGTCCTTAATATTTTAATCTCTTCCACAATATGATGTATTTACCACCAAAGTTTAAATGTGCTCCAGAAATAAGGAAGGGTATAGACATTATACATGTACATAAAAAGTTAAAGCATTTGAAATCTTAATTATGTTAGCTCTTTTTGCATGAAACAATTCACACAAATTATGGAACATAAGTCTACCTCTAAAAGTTGTGATGTACAAGATATGTCTGGAAACTGGGATAAATACATCAGGACATATCTCCACATTAAATCAATTGTTTCCTTATATCTTTCTTTTTTCAGCATACTAGGCTCTTCCAAAGTGCATGTAACTTTTTGGTTGTGGGAGGGATTTTTTAGGAAAGTGTTTTCCTGTTAATCTATAAGTTGCAGGTTTGTTGGATTTTGAATGTGCTGTGTTTTCAGACCTGTGATTGTTGTAGTCTGCAATTAAGTTGCAAGCTATTGATAATCAGAAATCCATGTATATCATTTTTTTCTCTGGACAGCTCTCCAAATAGCCATTCTATGTTTATATGTAAAAAGGGATATATCTACAATACCACGTCACTATATAGACTCTGTCTATACATATTATATATCTGTATAACATCAAACTTGAAAACGGTAATATTAGTGTGGGCATTCATTTTGTCTGTATCAACCATCAGAATTTTATAACTATAATATGATAAAGCTGTGTGCATTCTTCTTTCTTGTCAAGCAATGTATATCATTGGTTTGAGTGATGCATCTCCATTTCCCCTCTCTTTTGTGCCTATGTATTTATGTTTTTTGTCTTCCCAATATGATTTCAATAAACTATTCCAAATATCATATGTCATTCTATTACATAAGGAAAGGTTGGTTGATTGCTAGTGTACATTGAGGATGCTGATATTTATAAGTTTTTCCTTAGCTTTCAAATAAAAAACTTCCAAATTAATTTTCATTTGTTTGTTGCTATCAAGTTGGCTGCATTTCAGTAGATATTCTTTGTTTAGGATAGTGTTCATGTCCTTTAACAATAGGCAGTAGCTGTCCTTGATTAATTTCATCCTGAAGATATATTCTTGACAGGCAATCATGCCCAATAATTAAGTGGAATTGGGCAACTCGAATTTTTGGTTTCAATAAAAGAATTTTTAAAGTATTTAGATCTTCATATGGTTTTTGTTTGTTTGTTTGTTTGTTTGTTTTTTTTTTTTTTTTTTTTTTTTTTTTTTTTTTTTTTTTTGTTTGTTCAGTTATTAATATTTTTATGAGTTTCAATTTAGAAGGAAGTTCTAGTTTTAATTTTGTGGTGGCTCCTTTTTTTTACTAAAGTATCAGCAATCTTATTCCCTTTCAGTACCACATGGCTGTATAAAAATGTTTTTATATTTCTGATCTGGATTGTATGATATAGGTTTCTTTTTTCATTTATAGTGTAAGTTGATGGGTAACTAATTTATTATACTTTGTAGTGCTGCTTTAGAGTCACTTAAGATAACACTTCTTTTATTTGTTAGATCTATTTTCTAATTCTGCTCTAATGGCCATAATTTTGCCATCAAAAATATTAGCATACTGTTCCAAAGATATATATTCAGAGAGTTCTTCACATTATATTCCAAAGCCTGCTTCTCCTTTTTTAAGAGATCCATCTGTATACACTCTACACCATGTACTAGTTGGATAATAGTTGTTTAGTGTACTAAGTGCTGTCAATCTTAATATCTCAGGTGGGTCACTTGGGGGCCATTTTATCAAAATTTAGTTTCATGCCGATATCTGTATATTGTAAAGGGTCAGTTGATTTAATGGCAAGTTTAGTACTTATTTTTTCTATTTTGTCTAAATCTTCTTTCTGTAAATAGTTTTTGAAAGTCTGTTGCATTTTTAATCATTGTGTGCTGTCGGGAGTATGAAACCTTTTATTCCTGTATTGATTATTTTTTAATTTCTGTTCCAATATAACCATTTTAATATGTAGCTCTATTTTAATTGGCAGGTTGTTAGTTATGCTTGGCATTATAGCAATTAGTGTTGTTTAATGGCTCTTGTAATTATTCATAAGAACTAGATTGTGTTGTATCCAATTTTGTATTAAGTTGGTTGTTTATTGTGGACATTATCTCACTTCCATAGAACAGATTGGGCTTTATGTATCTTTTGTACATGTCTTTTAGGAAACCTATGGATCCTCCCCATTTGATGCCTGCTAGTATTCTTAACATTTTATTCTTCTTCTTGACTTTCTTAGTTATATTTTTTAGTGATTATTCACATATTGTTGGTGGATGCCCATGTTTCCATGATATTGATAATTTTCTGCATTTCTAGTTTTTTGTAGTATTGTTTATTCTGCTTATTTTTTGACAATTTGCATATCATTTGCAAACAATCCCATGTTTGCCTTTGGGAAGTCAGCAAATATTTTGTTGATGTCATCAGTGAAATTCCTTGTATTGTTCTTATAAATATTCCACTGATCCCCTTTTGACTTAATTTGAACTATAATCCATACTAATTTATTGAGTTAAAAGCTTTTTCAAAATCATGTAATCTTCCTCTTTTCATAATAAAATATCTACCACTGTCTATATCAGAAGATATATTAGCTATTGTTCTCCCATTTTTTTTTAAATCCTGTCTAGAATTCTGAAATTTTATTTTCTCTTTCTGCAAAATTTTACAATCTCACTGCTAATAAATTAATTTCACTATAATTAGCTGCACTACTTATATCTGTTATTGATCTTTGTCTTTAGGTAAAGTTTTTTCCTTCAAATTTTATATTCAACATCTTTGTTAAAGTTGCATGCATGTTGTGTTATTGCCATGGAACAGTTGAACTATCTGATAAACAGAAGAAACTCAGATTTTGGGATTGGTTCCAGCAGTTTGCCATTTCAGTGTGTTATGAGCATGGTCACATCATAATAGGCACAGACACTAAAATATCTAGCTTTGGACTAGGGAGAATTCTCTTACCATGCAATGCACGAGAAAACTGTTCATGATGAAAAAATTGGGTAGTAATGTGCTGTGTTATTTGGCGCATCTTCATCTAATTACATTAGATAGTAATTGCATGACAGTGGACAATAGATTGCTGTTTTCAGCTGATCATCCCATTTTATCAGAAATGAAATGTCAGTAGCTGCATATATTAATTATTTTTATAAGGATTAAAGGAATTTGATCACACAAGTTACTTATCCTAACCCCTAGTTTTTTACTATGAAGCATACTAAAAGGAAGCTTGTATTACAAAAGGCACAAACTCTTGTGGAATTACAAGGAAGCATTAAGAGGTGCAATTGAGTTTGTGATTCTTTGGTGTTTTGAAATACCATCTGTTATAGAGGAATAAGCAGGCATTTCCTGATTCTACTAACAACCACAATAAGTATTTGATATGAGTTCATCATCCTTTGCCTGCACCAAGATAAATCCTTTTAAAATGTCTTTGAATTGCATCCATTAATTTGAAATTTATAGTGCAAAAACAGAAACCAAAATGAATTAAATACCTAGTACAGTTCTGTTCAACTTAATCTGGACGTGAGAATTAACATACATATTTTATATTGTTTTTTTAAATTATTCACTTAATACACACCTTTAATCTTTGGTAATATGGTGTTTTGTTTTTGTTTTATAAGTTGCTTTGCATGATTTGGCATAGATTCCACAAGCTTTGAGCACTCATTTTCAAGTTCATCTTGAAACCACGCCTTAACTAGAGACTCTCTCATGTGTACTTTTGTGGAACAGTCAAGTTTTGTGAGTCTCTTTTGACAAATAGGCCAAAAATTTTCTATTGGATTAATATCATGGGAGTTCCTGGCCATCCTACACACAAGTTTTGTTCTCATTGAAGAATTTCTTCACTTTCTTTGCAGTATGGCAAGGAACCAAATCTTGCTGGAAAATTCTGTTACCATCTGGAAACCTCTTCCCCATCTCTCAAACAACTCCCAATACAACAAATACAAGTAAGTATTTGGATGTACTGGTCAGATTTTATCAGCCTGTCAGCTGATACTAACGGTCCTTGGTCCTTCATGAGTGAAACACCTCCAAAACATCATCTTCATGGGGTGTTTTATAGTTTGTTGCAAATGTGCTAAAGTTGTTACTTTATTCACTCATATTGAATCCTCTACCCCTGCACTTCAAAGTGACTCTCATCATAGAAAAGAAATTTCTTATAAGTTCCATCCTCCCATCCTAATGACCACATACCCACAAGAGATGTTTCCTGCACATTTCTCTGTTAGAAATTGTTTCCTTACAGTTTGCAAGAAGTCCACAACAAACATTACAAACATACAGATTCACTTCCCTTTATGCCAATTCATGAGCCAAGTCCACAGCAGTGAGCCTGGGATTTGAGTTGCTTCTTCTGAGGAGAAAATGTTCATCATTTGGCATTGTTTTCTTTCTCCTGTCCCACTTTTAGTTTTTCTTCAGTGAAATTGAGGCAGTTTGTTTGTTGCACTTAATAATTCTATTTACAGTGCCTACACCGACACCAAATGTGTCATGGAAGTATTCTGATATAATGCTGCAATTACACTACTCTTCTTGGGAGGCATATCCATTGAAGACGTAGGTTTTATTAATCACACAAGAAAACCTCAAAATTCATCAAAATGACATATATAATAATAAATACAATTATCCTGAAACAATTGACACAGATTAATTAACAATGAATAACAGTGCAAAGAATGTATAGAGTGCGCGATATAAGAATAAATCACGTATAAAACACTGTTGCCAACCATTAGGAAAATTAAGAAAAAAATTAGTGTTGCAATTTAATTTAATTAAGTTCCAATAATTATTTGTTCTGTTTTCGATTAAGATGGAAAGACCTCCTTCTTCAGGATATTAAAGAGGTATTCTTTTTGAAAACCATATCATGAAAAAAATAAACAATATGAACTACTTTGTGAAATATCTCAGTCTTTCAGAGTTTGATATGTTTTAATGAGGGTTTTTTGAGGATTGTTATGCTAGTTATAACCTAGTTTTTAATTGGAACTTTTGTTTAAGAGTAGAAAGCCATACTTACCATGCAGATGGTACATGGTCAACTCTGCAACAGAAAGAGAATTAGTAAAGAGGGAGCAGAACAGTAAGCAGTGGATTACAGTGATAGCTGCTGTTAGACAAGGAGAGTACAAGTGCCAACATACACCTCAGATACTTAAGTTCTCACAGCACATTAACTAACTAAATGCTAGAATCTGCCTTAACCTTGGTTTAGGTGTTAAAGAGAATTATGGCTAGCATACTTTTGTGAGTGCTATAGCATATGTAGGGATTTTAAATTCTTAATTTGCAACATGAATCTATCTATACAGTTTACTATAGAAAAAGAAAGAAATGGGTGGCTACCATTTCTAGATTTAAAAATTATAAGAAATGGAGATTATTTTGAATTTTGGAATTTACAGAAAAGAAACACACGCAGAAAACTACATAAAAATGAGAGTTATAACCCCATTCCACATAAATATGCAGTTTTTCACAATTTGGCACACAGATTGATGAATATTCCACTCACAGAAGCAGAGTAAAAAAAGAGAATACAAACAAATAATAAAGACACCTATAATCAATAGTTTCAACAAAGACACAGTGATAAAAATTATCAATAAATCTAAAAGACAAAAATGGATACGGGAAGTTTCCACATTGAAAAACATAAAAGAAGAATACAAATTCAAAAGTTTCTCCTACCATCCATTTTATAAGTTCAAGAAAATTTTCAAAGAACATGGGATAATGTTAGCCCCATAGAACAGGTACAACATCAAGAATTTATTAGGTTGCACAGTAAAAGACTCCATACCAACAGAACAGAAATCAGGAATTTACGAAATAAAATGTGCAGATTGTGAACAGAGCTACATAGGCAAAACAAAAAGAAATTTGGAAATTTGGAGGAAAGAACATTTTAAGAATATTCAGTTTAAACAGGTGGATAAATCAGCAATAACAACTCACTTTTGGACCAAAAACCATGAAATAAAACTGGGAATTAAACTGCTGAAACATCTTCACAACCCATTGGAGCTACCCACTTGGGAAAAATTTGTCATATTAAAAAATAGAGAAAACCTAATGAATTTCAAGTTTCCTCCTATGGATGAACTCGGCAACTTCCTACTTCAACCAACAGAGGCCACCACAGGAACATCCGGTTGTCCAGCCATCATTTCGAGTAACAGCAGTTTAGGTAGCAACTGAATATGGGAGAGATTCTCCAGAAACGCGTCTTACTTTTATGTAAGTGAGTGGAGTTTGGTATAAAAAATGAATACCTAAGTTTAGGTTATATTGCCACTCCATTGTCAACAGCTTCCTAAGTACATTATTGCTAAAGAGTGTTCTAAAATAAACCATAATGAAATGTACCCAGCTACAATATGAGATTTAGTTTAATCATTACATAAAAATTAAAGAGACCTAAGGTGGGCACTCTAGATATTTAATTAAACATTGCAAGGCTAAATTTATTTGGTACCTAATTAATAAATTTTTAAATAGAAATTTTTATCATGAAAGCTGTGTGATGATAGGTTACCAGCAGGGTGCCAGCATGCTGATCACAAGCACCCTCCCCATTTACACCTTCTATCAATGAAGTTGTAAGACAAAGATAGAAGAAGAAGAGCTGTGGCAGGCCAAGGCTCACCCCAGGCTGTAGCACCAAATGAGAAGAAGAAGAAGAAGAAGAAAAAACAAGTATTTTCTGAAGCTGTAACAATTGCAAAAATAACACTTATTTTTAAGAAAGAATAATTAAAAACTTAGACCAATAGGTTTATCTGTCTTTTCCAGAATATAGCATTATGTGCAATAGGTTGCAGAGAAAGTTAAAATTATTAATAACTTGGAAAAGAAGTATGGTTGACTGCAGAATCAATCTTCATAGAAATAGATTTTCCCTCTTCTTAGTAATGCAGCAGATGTTCCATTTGTTGAACCTTCTGCTCCTTAGAAAGATGTTTGGAGACCCACTATGCTCAAACTTTGTGGGGTACCACAGTTGATGGTGAATGAGTGAACAGTTCCGTTGCTGAAATGACAATGTTTCTGCAATGTTTTGGGTAGTGATATGGCAATTTTTCCTTTAAGATTGCATAGGACTGCAATTGATTCCTCTGTGAGGTTAAGTGAACTTAACCAGGTCTGGCATGTCCTCAGTGCGCATATATCCATCACACCTTCTCGACACTATGCTGCATTCCCATACACATTGTTCATACTATGATAAATTTTGCGGTTCAACAACACCTTCTGCCTTCAAAAAATTAATTACTGCTCACTGTTGTAAACATTCTCCTATACATATAAACATCACACTGTGCCACCAGACAATACCAGTCTGCTTTGTTACATACAATGCTACCTACCAGAGCCAACACAAAGCTCTGCATAATTAAATTACAACAAAAGTCTTAGTTTCATTTGGGTAGTCCTTACAGTATGGTTTACAACTCACAATTACATTTTAGTAAAGAAAAAACTTTAGCATACAATTTTCAACTTAACAAAGTTGATAGTTGGAAAACCCAACACGTATTTGAGTCCAAATTGGTGAAATAAATCTGTGAAATTCAATTTTTAAAAATATGAATCGATACATATCTTAGGTGAGACAAACACATTAAAAACTTACCTCTTAAATTGAGTATATTTTGCTATGTTCTTTACAAATTAATATCTTTTATATCATTTGACATACCCAAAAGGTGCCATTTTGCTTATTTTCAATAAGTATATTATGACATAATAATGAGTGGCAACTCAGTTGGCAGCAATGTCATATTTATTTGTAAAAGAAAGCAATGAGACTATAGCCAACTTCAGCAAAGAAGGTTTTAAAGCATTTAAATATGGCTGGCAATACATTGTTTATTTATTGAAGAGTTGTACATATGAAGACCATATTTGGGAATCTGAAATAATGCTGAAATTCCTATAATTCTTATCATATGTGGTTTTTCCATGCAGATGTGAATATGGAAGAATATATTTCTCTTTTTCAAATGTTCAGTTTCTGTCATGTAGATGACACCTTTTGTACAAAAGTATTTCAGTTCACTGATATTGCTTTTCTCTGTAACAAATTTGGAAGTTAGTTAGCTCTCAGTATAACTGCTCATCATGTATTCACTTCTAAGCTTTCTTCTGGCAGCATGCAACCAAGAAGTTCTGGGAATGGAAACAGAATGGCCTACTAATTGGAAATTTAATGTAACTTCTAGGATATAAGTTTTGATTGAGGTAGATCTTGATAAAAAAATGTTAAAGTAAGCAGTTTCTTGAGCTATTTTTGTGGTATTTCTTAATGTCATGTACTGGGTTTTAGCTTTGCATAAAATGCAATGTATGGCCTAGGTTATTAAGGCATGGACTCTTGGACGGGAGTCTGGAGCTCAATTCCTGCTAGCACTCCTGCCTGACAGATTTTTTCCAGGTTTTCCTCAGTTCTCATAAATGGCAATGCTGGAGAGGTACCCTATAACATAGGCATGTTCCTTCCTTTATTTAAAAGAAAAAATCCTTCTGAATTTATCATTTCATCGCATGTATCACCAGCGCCCCCTGCTTGTGATGCCTAGTTAAAACGGGCTTTAAACATTATTTAAAAAAAGCTTTGCATAAAGATACATTTTCTTAGTTTTTGTGAATATTATTTTGAAATTATTCTGATTTAAATATTACTTTCTTGCCATACCTTTTTATTTCATGTAAATTACTAGAGATATGCTTATAAATTTTATAGCCCATCTCAGCATGTTGACTTTCATGCACAATTCTAATATAATTGCACAGTTAAATGGGCCAAGTATTTTGAAAAAAAAAATGCTGCTTAAGCTTTTAATATTCATATGTAAAAGGCTTTTGAAAGTTTTATTCTGATTAAATCTTAATTATAAATCATATCTTTAAATATTAGTTTCATTGATTCAGTATCCATACTAAATCTATTTTAATTCAGTCAGCTGCACTACTGCATTCACTCTGTGAAATTTTTATTGTGATTAATTATAATAAATGAAGAAATATATAATTTTTTCAAATGTTATTAATAGCCTTAATTTTAATAAGTCACCCATTTCTTGATGGCTTTACTCTCTCCTTTTACAGTAAAGTAACAAATTGGCTATAAATTATGAAAGATATCTGTTACATCACTACTACTATAATAGAGCATGGTTTAACATCACAATAACAAATTGCACATTAATTCACACAAGAAAAGTCATTTACATTTAGGTGCAGTGATTCTCTTTATCTGATTATACAAACACTATATCTTCTGTTAGCATATTTAAATTGAAAACACATAAATTTCTGTATTAAAATAAATTATAGTTGGTAAAGAGACATTGTAAAGCCTTATAGATCATTTTTCAATCAGGAAGTTTCAGCAATTAGAAAACTATCCTGGTATTTTTTGGCTGTCTTGAGCTGCATGTGCGTTACAATTTTATTGATTTCTTTTTATCTCAAGTTTAGTATATAACTATGGAACACCAGTCATGAGGCTTTTATATTGTATTTATTTATCTTAACTTTCAGCATTACTTATATGAAACACATTTTATTTTTATATATTAGATACATATAATAGCATTCATTATAATTAGGTATAATCAATCTGTCCAAAATCACAGTATGTTATTCATTAATGTATAAATCTAATCTAATCTAATCTAACCATATTTCAGGCCATATAAGGAAGGCATACCCATGAGTGTGGAAATTTCATCCATTACTTCTTCTATTGAAGTTAAACAGGATTGCAAAGACGACGCAAAGAAGCAAATATTCTCCTCTAAAGTTAATGGTAGTACTTTCACCAACTTTTCATCTATAAAACGGCATGTATTACTTCATGAACATAAAAGACATAATTTGATGCATGAAATCCAAAAGCAATATAAGTGTAAACTTGAGAAACCACATACATGTGAAGTTTGTGACAAGAGTTTTACCCAGGCATCTAACTTAAGTGAACATCTTTTGTTTCATGAAAATAAACCACATAAATGTGAAATATGTGGGAAGCACTTTACCAAGGTATCCAGCTTGAAGGGACATCTTTTAATGCATGAGGGTAAGAAACCACATAAATGTAAAGTTTGTGACAAGAGCTTTACCCTAACATCTACATTGAAAAGACATCATTTGATTCATGAGGGAAAGAAGCCACATAAATGTAAACTTTGTGGGAAGAATTTTATTCAGGTATCCAGCTTGAAGGGACATCTTTTGATTCATGAGGGTGAGAAACCACATAAGTGTGAGGTTTGTGGAAAGTGCTTTACTGTATCATCTACGTTGAAAAGACATATTTTGATTCATGAGTGTAAGAAACCACATAAGTGTGAAGTTTGTGGAAAGAGCTTTGCACAGGCATCTCATTTAGGAGAACATCTAATGATTCATGAGGGTAAAAGACCACATAAATGTGAAGTTTGTGGGAAGAGCTTTACCAGGGCATCTAACTTGAAGGGACATCTTTTGATCCATGAGGGTAAGAAACCACATAAGTGTGAATTTTGTGGAAAGAGCTTTACCCTATCTTCTACATTGAAAAAACATCTTTTGATTCATGAGTGTAAGAAACCACATAAGTGTGAAGTTTGTGGAAAGAGCTTTGCACAGGTATCTCATTTAGGAGAGCATCTTATGATTCATGAGGGTAAGAAGCCACATAAATGTGAAGTTTGTGGGAAGAGCTTTACTAGGGCATCTAACTTGAAGGGGCATCTTTTGATTCACGAAGGTATAAAACCACATAAGTGTGAAGTTTGTGGCAAGAGCTTTACCCTATCATTTAACTTGAAAAGACATATTTTAATTCATTAATGTACAAAAAAAAAAAATAAACAAAAGCAAACCATGTACTTGTGAAGTTTGTGAGAAGAGCTTTTAACAGGTATCTCAATAGAGCCTATTTTGATTCATTAAGGTAAAAGAGCACATAAATATGAAGTATATAGCAAGAGTTTTATTCAGCCTACCTTGAAGGGACTTTTTTTTTAATTCATGAGGGAAAAAACCACATATATGTGAAGTTTGTGGCACCCTTTCATCTATCTTTAAGGAACACCTTGTGGTTCATGAGGGCAAGAAGTGTGAAGTTTGTGGAAAGAGCTTTACCAAGGAGCCACCACTAGACTCATAAGTGAAAGAGGGATATAAATGGAAATTCTGTTGAAAGAGCAATCCTCAGTCACCTTATAAATAATCAAATTTTTTATTTAAGAGGGGGAGAAGGGATAATGTTTAAAATATTTAATTAATAAAAACAATTTGATAAATTAGTGCAAAAAATTTTGTATGTTGAATTTTTTCAGAGAACTTTCTAAAATGTTTAGGCTGAAATACAAGTTGACCTTTTAGTGCTGATTAAAATATAGGAGAATCTCAATTTTCCATCACTGTGTGTGTGTGTGTGTGTTATGCAAGTAGAAGAGATGCTGCTGCTGTTGGCACCAGAAGCCATAGGAAGGGGTTGTTTTCCGCAGCTCTTAGACCACTCCTTCAGAACTACTTTTTTTTCATACAAATGAATCCAAGAGCAATTGTAATAACCTATGTACACTATTCTGATTTTGTTTCATTTTTCAACATTTACATGTTCTTTACCAATGCAGTTTGTGCTCATATTTTGTAGTATACAAAAAGAAATGTGGAGCAACAGGAATGTCACTTTCAGCCATCTTTTTAAATATTCTTTCTTAACACCAAAACAGAATCTGTGTAGTTTATATAGTAGCAATCTTTATCATCATTTTTTCTCATTGCGAAGTTATAGGATCAGACAAGAGTTCAACAGCATCCTCTTGTTTATGTACTTTGAAGCTGTTGCTATAAGTTAACTATATCTTAGTTAAAAAGTTGCTTAGATAAAAAGAAAAGAACCGAAAATATGTACTTAATTTAACTGCAAACCTATAGCATTCTCCTTATTGTAATATTCATTTAGCTGTTCATTAATCATTCCATATTTATGCAGCATTTATATTCTTGTCTTAACACTAATTGTTAGAGCTGAAATAAATAAATAAATAAAATGGCGTTTTCCATTATAAAATTTTAATGGAAATTATATTGTTTTGCAGATATTAATATAAGAACTTCATTTTTGCAATTTTGCCTATAAAGTTTGGATTTTATTTAACCAATAAGGTTGTAAAATGTACAGCCTGTAAAGGCACCTATGATTTTCCTCTTAAAGTGAGGAAGATATTATTTTTCAGAAATTTGTTTAAATAAATTTTGTCATTGTTTTTGCATCCTTAAGAAAAGCATTTTTTTTTATTTTGCACAGTCTACAAATTAAGAATTCTAATTACTTACTTGCTGTAAATTCCTTAATCTCTGCTTCTCCCACAAAAATGAACAAACTGTTAGAGAGGTTCTCTCATTAATAATTCCAATGAAAAAACATAACATAATACAGAAAAAAAAATTGAGATCATAATCTTTAATTTTTTAATTCATTGGTATACTAATAAACATTACAAAATAGCAACCACCTACTTCTGACCTTGGCCAACAGCATTTAATTAAAGATTTATAGTAATTATTATAAAAAGGCACAAACATTAACATATAAAAAAACTAACTGAATATTTACAAGAAGTTAAAACAAAAATAAATCAATCTAATGTAAATTATTAAAGCACAAGTTTTATGCAGCTATAGTATTGAAATTAAGATTTATATAGTATGTTATAGTTTTATTTGAAAATGTGATACACTAATGCCTTGCAGTAGTAATAATTAAAATAAATATTAAAAGAGTGAATCATCAAAGAGGTAGCAAGATGCCAGACAATGGCCACAATAAAAAATATTGTGTATGTGAAATGTCACAAAAATGATTACCTACATTAGTAAACAGCCAAAATTCAGGGCAAAAATCCCTCCAAGTCCATATGCTTGGGTACAGCCCATTATTGTATCAAAACAGATTAAATAGAACCACTTCTGGAGATTATCACCTGCATTAGAAAATTTCATTTTTTACTGGTCATTATGTAGAATATTAGAATCATGTGCTAGAGATAATAGGAACTGTTTAAAATAATATTATATAAAACAATATTGATTTTACAATTTTTATGTGGATTCTCTCAAATTTCACTAATTTTGTTCCACCTACTTGGACATGTTTTGAAGGCTGTTGCCTTATCATCAGCATGATTTCACTGTCAGCTTCCAAAATGGTATTAAGATGTTGCTCTGTAGATTTTATGAATTTAGTGATGAGGTTACTGTTGTTTGGAAGACCAAAATTAACTAAATTTTCTTTGTTATTGTTTATGAGTATATTTCCCATACTGTTAAAGTTTTTTGAAGAGCTTATAAGAGTTTTGGTTCATTTCAAAATATGTTTTTTTTTTTTTCCTTCCAGAAATGGTATGCTATTGCTCAAAAGGTAAATTCCATTTTGTTAGTATGTTTATTTATTGTCCTCAGAACATATAAATTATATTACACTAATTCATAAGATTATTAAACATGAAGTAAAAAATATACAGTTTCCTATAATACGGTGAGTTTATTTCATTTATGGGCCAGCATAATAGCATTGTGTATTGGGAGAACCCAGTTATCAAGTCCATATAATGGATGTACAGCTTGATGTTAGTTTGAAGAAGACTGATATTGAATGGTTGTATGTATAATTGTGTGCTAATTGTTCTTCCTTATGCCTTAACATGTACTCCTGAGTGGCTTTTTATGTATGATACATTAGTGAAAACAAATTTTTAAAGTGGTAAGGTAATTTGCAAGAAATTATCTTGACAATAATTTTGTTTCAGTACAGAAACTGCTCAGTTGTACAGGCTGACAATGTATATTGCTACTTATGGGCATCATTTTCAAAATGTCTACATGTTATTTATTATTTATTATCAATTTTAAATATGGCATAATTCTTTGCTTTCAGTGAAAATAAAAATAAAAACATTAACTTTACATGCTGCAACTGAGTTTCCTTACTTTTCCCAGTTGTGTCAGCTACACTTCCTTAGTAAGAAGCCATGTTCAGGCACCCCAATAACCCTACTGTAATTACAGTTTATTATAACTTGGTTTCATCATTTCAGAGAGAAGCTGTGTAGCTCACAATACACATTTTACACACAGTATCAAATATAACAGGAGTTTCATACAGTTCTGCAATAAATTCTTTAGGAAGTTTATTAAATCTTTGAAAAGTGCACAGCTTAAATGAAATAAATTCAGGAATGCTGAGTCTGGGCAATACACATCTTAGTTCAGTCTATGTTCACATAAGATGACATTAGGAAGTCTGCACATTTTTGCTTCTCTCTTTTGAATCGGCCAATTTTTTTTATATTGATGGAAGCTGAAGGTGATATTTCAGGTCCTCAGAAAAAAAGTTAATTTTGCTAATTCTAGGGTGTGTGATTCTCCGGATGCATAGTGTTTCCTCAGGAAGATGCATTTCATATTGTGTTCTCTATGACATTACCATATATCATTGTTAGACAAAATGCCAGACAATATGTAACAAAAGGCATAATCTTTAGTTGGAATAATTACATGGCAATTTGTAGGGATAGGCATGACAGTCCTTTTTGTTATTCATGGCAAATAATGCGATGAATTATAAAGAGTGCTACTGATTGCAGTGTTATAGCAAAGATATACTTGATAGGCTTACTGTATTTGGAGTCTTTTTCGTATGGCTTCCTTCGGAAGGGAAGTAAAGCCGTGTGTTCTGTGTCGAACATTTACGGCACGAAGAAGAACCTCAAGCCTGAAAGAAGAGGCCTCTGAGCAAAATTTGTCGGCTGTTTCACGCCCTTAATAGAATGGGACGCTGATGACCTGAGATGTTAAAGAATGTCCGTAAATAAATCAAATAAAAAAAAAAGTCTTTTTCCCATGCAATGTAAGTCTTCGTTATGGGGTTCTAGCTTTTCTCCATTTCTAAAGATTATTGCTATATTTTGGTATTTTAATAAATGGGCCGTATGCAGACGCTGCTGATGAAGTTCTTAGTAGCAGGGAGGGGAGTTGTCCTGGCCTCATTAGCAAAATTTATTCCAAAGTAGCAATCATGCTGGCCTTAAAAGGCATGCGCTAATCTTTCATCTGAACTTAAATTATGTGTATTATCACCATCATACTGGTACAACAAGCTGAAGATAGCATTTTGCCCTTCGTGTCTCTTCTCGCTCCTTTTTTTTTTTTTTTTTTTTTCCCCTTCCCTAATCAAAATCCAAAAAGAAGAGGTAAAAGAAAACCCAACTAAAACAGCTATAATCAAATTAATTAATTCCATTGAAAGTTGTAAAAAGTATAAGATATAAGTATTGTCTTTACAATCATGGTCCGCCTGTGGTGCTTCAGTAGTAAAAATGGGCGTTAAACACCATTAAAAAAAATGGAAACGGCACAATACTGCTGCAACCCATAACCTAAAGGCAAAATTCAACATGATAGTTGTAAATACAACGAAGAAGAAATGTTTCGGCATTAACCATCTGGCGGCAGAAATTACAAATATCTGCATACATTTAACTGTTCTTTTTCACTCGGCCTCACAAGTAGACTTTACCCGGAAGTCACGAGCGGCAGCGGAGCTCTCCAATTTTCTCACTCCCGAACGGCAGCGGCAGAAGCACAATCCTACAGCAAAGGACAGCTTTGTAATACCTAAGTTAGTTAATCACACGAAAGCACTCGTGTTAGAAAGCAAATGGAAACTGCAATGTAGCGATGTAACACGTAAAGGAAATGATGAATACTTAGGGAAAAAATACGCTTTTAACAGTAAAAGTTTCGCATGTATTCCGAACTTATAAGCGAGATATTTCTTGATTTGTGGGGATAAAAAATAATTAACCACAGTCACACTCACACGTATTCACAACCCACTTAAAAATTTGGCGCTAACAGGGTGTGAAATCGTAACCAGTCGGCTTTCTTCGTTACGGTTCGGGACTTTCGGGTAAAGTCTACAAGTAAAATCGAGTGTTTTTCTAAGTCATAAGCGAAATAATGGTAGCCGTAAAACGCGTTATGTTCCTGTTAACATTACCGGAGAAATGGAATGTTTATTCCTTCTTTCTTCACAATAAGGAAAATGCCCAAGTGTTACATTGTGTATTCTGCCCCTAATAATCCTTATAATGATCACTAATGCCAATGCTACGAAACAGCACAATGCCAGTCTGGAGCCAAATGGATCATACCGCTGGGCGTTGAATAAAACATAAGAATTTAAACAACTTGGTAAATGCTCACAAGGGTTTTGGTTAGCGTTTGTTTGCCGGGATATGGCATAATTCCATATAACACCATTCCTTTATGCATACTTAAAGCTATAGGTACAAATCGTAAATCAAGCGGATTAATCTTGTCATGTACTTCGATCAATTAGTGCAGCCAAAAGGCAGTAAAACTTACTGCATGCTGTACTTTTCTTTCAATACTGGATAAGAGAACTAAACATTTGCATTGAAAATTAATGAGGCCATTCCTCCTTTTAGATAAGGAAAATGGAGGGTGGACGGAACCAGGTGAAAAATACTTCCATTTCTAAAGAAACCAAGAAAATGCACATGTTAATGGTTGTGCAGCAGAAGTGATGATAACAAGAACTTTATCAGTTTATCAATAGAAAGGTAAGTAGCCCAACATCTCTGTATCAAAAAAAAGGTCGAGATGATAATTGTTGTGCTGTTAGTTATTAAAAGAGTGACAGTAGCCCTTTCTTTTTTCATGTCAATCAAATAGCTAAGAAATGAGTATCAAAAGTTCCTTGCAGAAGTAACCATGCTGAAAGAAGCAATTTTAGGTGTTACACTCCAACTATCACGAGGTAGCAAGGTAAGTTTATTTAAGCAGAAAGTAAATCCAAAGACTGCCAAGAATTGCTGTAAAGAGACTTTCAAGCACTAGGTGTCTTTGTCACTAACAAGTACAGCTGTCACATCAGCATGGGCTCCAACTGATAAATCACAATAGCTCCCATTTTCCACAATAGAGCCAAAATAAATAACATTTTCCAAGGCATTTCTGAGGAACAAATTCATGAATAGGAATATGATACAATTAATTTGTAGCAGCCATTAAATCAGTGTGTAATATTAATAGATACAGAGGTATCACTAAAATCATGCACGTTAAACAATTAAGGAGGTGGATATTGGAAATAATGTCGAAGGCTTGACAAAAGTCGAGAGAAGCTACAAGCCTTTGGTGAGCAAGTTTATAGAAGTAGGATAATTTTATAGTGCATATATGTCATCTAGGATGTTTTGTAGAGAGGTGTTGGATTGCCTAAAGCTTCATCAAAACTTAAATGTCAAAGGGAAGTAATGAAAGGTAACAACTGGATGGGAGAAGTGGGAGAAATTTTTCACCTCGGGTTTCTGAGGGGTGATATCAACAGATACTTTGTGATGCATAGATGACAATACAATTTTATTTTTAAAGAAAGGAAGTGTTCTAGTACTAAGCTTTGGCCACTTGTGAGGACTGAGGTAAATCTGGAAAATACATTAATCAGGGAGGACAGAGCTCTACCATGCCTTAATAGCATCAGCCACTTGTGTTAATTCTGGTTAGCTGAAATATATTCTTCAATGGTACAAAAGCAATGATCAAACGTGTAACTCTTTAGATGTGGCTTAAATATTTGACATTTTATTGAACTAGGTATTTTATAGAAAAGTTTGATACTCGTGTGCGCTATACTATTTTGGAATGTTCATGTATAGGTTTCATTCACATGCAGTTCTTGTTTAACCTGGTTTGTGGTTATGTATTTCATTATCATTTGAAAGCCTGTTTCATAAGAATATTAGGGTGTCTTTTTGATTACTGGTATTTTCCTTGGCTTCCAATGCTTAAGAAAGTGCTATAACTTCTAAACATCTGCAATAATTTCATTCACCAGGAAACAAAAAAAAAAAAAAAAAGCCAGACCACTTAACAATAGTTGCTAAAAATAAAGTTTTAATGTTGATTTCAAAGAAATAAATATATTGTAAACATCCTCATTTTACAGATTACATTTCAGTGAATTTGTAATACACCGTTTTGCATTTGTTTTTATCAATTTTGAGACAAAGACCTTCATAAACAAAAGATATACAATTTTTGTCAAATTTTTCACTTAATTTTAATGCTCAATATTTGTCCACTAAACTTCACTGACATTTAAAATGGAAGTGATATGGATGCACACAACTTAAGTTCACCTTAAAAACAACAAAACAAACACTCAGTAATCTGGTATGCCCTCCCCAGGCTTAATTATGACCCCCATATTAGGGTTCTGATGTCTGGTCGATACTGTCCCATTTCTCTTGAATTACCTGTAAAGTCTCCAGGACAAGATGAGTCTATCCCCAGAGATATTCTATAGGGTTTAGGTTGGGGCTGCAAGCTGGAAAGTCAAATCGAGCAATACACATGTCAAGATATAAAGATATGATATGCACTGTATGTTGACGTCCATTGTCATGCCTGATATAAATTCATCTCCAACAAGTAGAGAGTAGGGCATGATGTGATCGGCAAGAACCTTGTTGATATAGCAGTAAGCATTAAGGCTACTGCTCTTGATGAATACTAAATCGGTTTGAGCCTCCGTAGAGATATCACCCAACACCATCTCGGAAATTCTGCTGAATGGTGTCCTTTTTGAGAATGTACACTCTGCAAACTGCTCTCCAGGTCTTCTCCAGACTCTTTCCCTACCATGTGTATATTTCAGGAAGAAGGATTCATCTGAGAACAACACAGAGCTCCACTGCTGCTTAGAACATTCTGCTTGGTGACAAGCTACTCTGTGCTCTCTGGCCAGAATTGGCGATGTAGCAGGTCATTGTGATTGAAGAGCTTGTTTTCTATGCCATCATTGTACAGTCCTTCAATTAACATTAACACCTCGCACATATTTTAAATGGTTCTGAGCTTCAATGATGTATAGCAGTTTTTTGGAATCTGGGAGATGAGAAAGCATCTCTGGATGTAATCTTTCTTTTTCTGCCAGATCCAGGTCTTCTGGAAAACACTTTCTTGGAAGTATTTCACAGCCTCTTGCATCATGGTGTAAGGCCCAAGTATGGTTGCAGCGGTATAATGGAAGCTGCATCCATCGTTAATTAGGACAACAGCTCTGGCAACATCTTTGGCACATAAAAGCATGATTTCACTGAACTTGGTGGTAAAATGAGAAACTAACCATTGATGTTCATTCCAAATAGAAAGAGTGGTAGTTTTTTAAAGGAAATGATGCAATAAAGCTGTAAAACATCTTTTAATATTACGCTTGCATTCAGCACGGGATAAAACACATTGTTAGCTTATAACATGGAGATGAGGCACTGTTCAAACTCTAGCTAATGCATCCAAGAAATTAACTACATTTACCATTTGTACATATTCATAACTCCACCCAAAATTAGGTTTAAACTTAAAAATTACAAACAATTTCCTTTTTTTTGTACAGTGAGTGTATTTTGTCTTAGGAGTATCCCAATGGACCAGCTAATACCTCTCCAAAATTTTTGCAAGTATTGGAGAGATGTGCAAATGCCCTTTGGATTGTAGTATATACCATTCTAATATCTTTTTCCTTAGGCTTTTATCTCTTCCTCTGTCATTTCCTTATGGTTTAAATAAAAAGTTGCATTAATATATGCACCTGTAACTTCTAGCAGCACATTTAGAACACTACCAAAGACTTATTTCAATTCCTTAAGTTAATTGTAGACTTTTTTCTGAGAATTGAGTTTATCATAACAAAATAGAATGTTGACAGTTCTTTTATTATATTTAAATTGACTTAAATTAAAGTGTGCCCATCCATTGTATCTAAGTGACATTTAAAATGTAGTTAGAACAAGTAAATACAATAGCCAACGCATTAAATATAATGGATAACATCAAACACATTTACTATACTTTCATATATGTTTTGGATATACATTTCACAATATTAAAGAATGTATTATTGTATTCAATACACTCTGTATTTTAATCCCTGAACTTAACTGAAAATGTTATATTTTCATAATAGTGTTGAAGTAAGGCACTACCAACTATGAGATTTAGTTGTTTTTAGCTCGCTGGGTGATGTATGTTATTCTCATTAGAAATGCCTCCCCAGTAGATCAAATTATAATTATTAATTTGTTGCGGCAAGTGGAACTTAACATTCTTGCAAATTCAATAACTCACTATTTCATTAGAATATATTTTATGGATTTGGTCTGCATAATCAGCTACTTGTCAACTGTCAGAATCATTGTTATTCCTGGAGTACACAAGTAGCTGATGAGGTGGACAGAGATCTGGGAAATATGTCTAGTAAATCAAATTAGTGAAGGAATGTTTAGTTCAACTAATCACAACATAGCAATTATGTGATAAGCTTTATTGTAACAGTTGCTATCATATTGTATGTTAAGAATTAGATTAGATAGTTTTTAGGTTTTGAAAAATACAAAATAGATCATGGCATTATCAATAGGATGTATGACATATTAAAATTGGAATATAATTGTTACAATCAACCTCTTTTATTCCCCTATATAGACTCATATAAAATGCAATAGAACCAATTCTTGTTGTTCCTATACCTATACTCATAGAAGTTTGTGCATAACAAAAATAGTGAAACATAGCTTCAAATGGAACTGTCTTAGATAATCTTCTAAATGCATAACATAATTTACCCATCTGGTTTAGTAATGTGTGTTCCATGAAAGATGTTCCTTAACTTAAATGCCTAATATGAGGTGTCTGTTACTTTTTTATTTGGTTGCCATTTAGGATTATAGGTTGCCATTTAGAGTAGTGCTTTACAGTGAATAAGATTATTTTTTTTGCAGCAATTCTTGTAATTATATATTTTCTTTATTTCCATTGATTCAGATAGAGATATCTATATATTTCATCATGTACATAGTTAATGGAATATGTATTCAGATGTATGTATGTATGTTTTGTACAGAGGACAATATTTTGAGCAAACTGATGGGGTGGCCATGGGATCTCCTCTGTCTCCGGCGGTGGCCAACCTCTACATGGAAGAATTTGAACATCTATTCTTAGAGGGGGAGTCCATTCAAGCCGGCCCACTTCTGCAGATATGTAGATGACAGCTTTGTAGTCAGGTGCTACAAGACTTCTTGAACCATCTCAACATCATCCATCCAAATATTCGGTTCACTATGGAGGTGGAAAAGGATGAATTCCCATCTTTCCTGGATATCTTCATACACAGGAAAGAAGATGGCACCTTAGGACACAGGGTCTACAGGAAGCCTACCCACACGAACCTGTACCTGAAGAGTGACAGCCTCCATCACCCAGCTCAGAAACAATCTGTTCTGATTACCCTCATTCATAGGATACACTGATGACCTGTGACGTTAAAGAGCGTCCTTAATTAAACAAACTCATCCATAGGGCCAGATGTGTGTCGGACAACACTTCTTTACCAGCTGAGATGAATTGCCTGAGGAAAACCTTCAGGCAGAATGGATGCTGTTCTTCAGATATTAACACGGCCCTAAAAAGAGCCATGGTTCCTAATTCTGCTAGCAAGTCTGCCTGGATGCAGGAGACAGTCAAGCAGGCATTCCTACCATTCTATTGTGCACTGTCTTCAAAGATCGGTAGGATACTGTGCAAATACAACATAAAAACGATCTTCATTCCAGCTAACAAGATTTCTGCACTCACCTAAAGATGACTTGGGACTTAGAACACCGAAATGTACAAGATTCCTTGTCAAGACTGCCCACTGGAGTATATCGGCCAGACCCAGATACAGTAGCCAAGCAGAGCATGAACGTTGCATCCACCTGCACTATCCCGACAAGTCAACAATAGTAGAGCACAGCTAAGAGACCAGCCATAGAATTGACTTTCAGGCAACAGAAGTTGTGGTAAAAACCTCACATTATTGGGACTGCCTCATAAAAGAGACCATAGAAATTCAATTAAGAAAGAATTTCCTTAACAGAGATAATGGGTTCTTACTCAGGCTGCATGGAAGCTGACTTTAACCAATCTGGCAGCGAAGAAGCAGTGCTTGCCTCCCGTCATGCAGTAGCCACCCCCATGACTAGAAGTATATACACAGACACAGCCCCCACAGCACTTCAGCAGCAGATCCCTGAAGAAGATGGCAGTGACAGTCACCAAAAGCTTGGTAGATTCACAGTATCTTACCCGGGTGCTCTCCAAGAACTCATTTATACTAACATACACTGGGAAAGCTTCGAGTCTTATGTATTCAGAACTTATTTTTAAAGCAATGCTTGCTTGTATTATAGATGTTCATTAAAAGTGATGTTGTATATTTCTCTTTTGCAGTGTTACAGGATCATAGGTAATAAGACTATGAGAAAATGGATATCAAACAAGAGATTAAGGAAGAATTAAAGGATTTTGATGCATGTTTACTTCATTTCAATCAACCAGAAACTTGGGAGGAAAACTCTTGGGAAGCTGCTCATTACCCTAAATTAAATGTAAGTAGCAAAAGGAGAGGTATAAAAACACATGTTTATTTCTAGTACTAAGAAAATCTTTGCAAGTTTTTAATATGCTCACTCAATGTACACACAGAAATATATATGTATACTAAAATGAGAAATAAAGCAATTCATAAAGAATTACATAACTAAAATAATGACTAAGAAGCAAAATTAAATAAATGCCTAAAATACTTGATCCCATAGAGATAGCATAGTTTTTTTAACTGTGTTCTTTAACTAATGCAAAAGTTCAACTTTAATCTTTTAAAACTTTTTTTCTAAAATCTTGAGAACATGAAACAGTACTATGAGTTTAGTACATTTCATGAATTAAAATGAAAATGAGAATTATTGGGAACTAACCAACCAACCAACATTATCTTTTGGTAAACCGGACTATGTTGCTTAAAATCCTAAAAAGTGAGTTAAAATGAACCTAAGGAAGGTTATATTTTTTCTCATTTAATATTTAATCTTTCTTCTATATTGTAGATCATGCATGGCAAATCACATGAGGGCACACGCTAGTAAATGACTTGATTTTTGTTGTAATGTTGGTTCAATTTGTTCCAAAGCACTTATGAAGCTAGTTAATAAAGAATGCTAGTTTCAATATCAATTCATTTTGGTATCAAACACAGTGAAACACATTAATAATATATTCTGAGTCTAAATATTTCAACTCAGAAGAGATTATTGAAGAATGCTAGCCTTAGTCAATGTCAGTATGTTTTTTTTCTTAAGTAGTCCCCATTGAGTCATATGCATATAGCCCAATGTATCTGTTAGTCCTGAAAGACATCTGTAAATTGATTTTGATATCTTCAAAACCTCCTCTACTTTTTTCATAACAACCATTGATGAAGCAAAATGCTGTGCCTACAGCAGTTTTTGAGGCAAGGTAACAGAAAAATGTCACATAGAGCTAGGTCTGGGTTGTATGAAGGGATGGCGTGCAGAATCATTGTTTTTTTCTTGCTAAATATTGATCAAAATTTTTTGCAAACATCAGTGCATGCATTGTCATGGTGAAGGTGCCAGCCACACAAATCAGCTTAGGACATTTTCATCAGATATGTTTAGCCAGTATGTTCAATATGTTGCATTAACCATTGTTTGTGGGAAGGACTTCATGTATAAAGCATTCGATGAAATCATAGAATGAAATCACCATAATCTTTCCTGCAGACCAAACAACCTTGGTCTTTGGTGTCTGAGAATCAGGTGATTTCCAGACTGAGCACACCTGTTTACTTTCAGGATCGTAATGGTGAAACTAAATCTCACCATCTGTAACGATGAAATGCCTTTCCTGCTCTGCTGTCTGATGCAGAAGAATTTGAAATTTGTCCACTTGCACCATCTTCTGTTCAGGCAACCATCTGGTATGGACACATCTCATGTGTAAGCAATTGTACAGAATGGTAAATGCATTACCATGGGTAATCTGTAACATGTCTGCCAGTCTGTCCACCTCAGTGGTTGGAACACCTGGACACTCTTTCTTTGTTGTTGAAATAAAGCTATCCTTAAACTCTTTGAATCATCAAAGTGGAGTGGATTGCATCAGAACAACATCACCTTATGCTTGCTCTAACATTGTGTAAGCATTCATACCAGAAATCTGCAGATGAAAGCAAAATTTCAGAGCAGCATGCTGCCCAATACAAAGTGACATTTCAAGCAGCCAACTGGCAAACACTCATTCTTTGCTGGTGTCCTGTACTAAGACATTTGTGGGTATGCACTTTAAATTTTTTTTGCAAACCACAAAAGTTCTATTCTCGTGAAAAATTGTTTCATCACCATACTTCCTCCCTATGAAGAGGAAAATTATAATTCACATTCATTTTCTAGTCTTTGCACTAACTGATCAGTTGTGTGAAACATCCAATTAACTTTGTGTGATTTGGCTATTTTGTAAATTAGTACTTATTCATAGTATTTCCATAGATAGAAATGTAATAATAATTAGGTTGATATGCACTCTTTATCAGATTGGATAATATGTTTGCCTTATATGTGTCAAAATCATTCGACCATCATATGTTAACGAATAAGTCGCTCTGTGAAGCAGGTCATTACTCATCTTTGGTATGGATGCTTTTCTTTTAATCTCAGTCATTTTTTCCATTTCCAAAATCTTCCTTTTTCTCCTTCTTTTCCCAACTTGCTTCTTCTGTTGGATTATTTAGAGTCCAGCAGGTCTTTGCTGTAAGTTATATATTTTTGTGTTTGTATTTATTTTTTTCCAGTTTCAGAGGATGATTAGTGAAATCAAAACTGATGCCAAAGAACAAATTAAAGAAGAACTACATAACTGTGATACTTATGTAATGGAACTGGAACAGGAAACTAAGGAGGAAGAACCATATGATGCTGACTTGAAGCATGAGGTAAGCTTAAGGAGTTAAAACAGTTCAAATCTCCCGGGCTGTCCATGGTTTAAATTACTACCATAGCTTTCCCCAACTACTTTGGTGGCATCTTCAGTGGATAATGAACAACACCTAAAAGAACCAGTTTCCATGTAGATGATATCCACCATCTGAGATCAACAGTAGGCTGACTGACATTCTCTAGTGATGATAGGATTAGTTTGGTGGAATCTCAAAGTTCATTTTGATATCTTTTGTTTTTAAAAATTCAAAGTTTTTCAGAAGTTGTTAACTCTGCTGGGCTCTTAACCCTTTTTAATAATTTTGCCTTCTTTTTAATGTTTTGATTCTTATACAAAAAATGTGCTGTTACTACTGATTTTTCAAAGTTACTGAATTGTTTTTTTATGTTTGAAATGTTAACTATCTCTTTGGTTTTATAGTGTACATCTGATTATATACCTCACAAATAATTTGACAAATTCTGTCCTTGTAATGTGGCATGAATCTTTTTGAGATGATCCTAATAAATTCTTAAAGAAAAATTTTTTGTTGGGGAACAAACATAATGTTATCCTCTTTAAAATGTTACTTGCTTTTGGGTTGTATGTGAATTCTACGTAATATTTTCATCTAGTTTTGCAAGTATGCATGTGTTTCTAATGGCTTAAATTCTCTTTATTTTTTGTGTACTTATTCCCTATTGAAAACTTGTAAAGGACCATATTGATTATGTGTTTGGATTCTTTTTTTACTCCTCATTATAATGGAACATTTATCGATCTTTAGGGAAGGGTATTCATGATTGCTTGTTGTTATGGTTTGGGGTTGTAACTATTATTTTTAATGTAATTTTCTGTGTGAGTTGGTTTCTTAAAAATAGGCAGACCTATTCATACAATAATATTTATGAAAATATACTTTAACAATAATTCAATTAAATTATGTAATTTCTATCTGTATATTGCATTTATGTTTTACCAGCATTGCCTAGCTGCTCAGTTTATACAAAGAAATAATACTGAATAATTTTATCATGACAAGTAGCAAAGTCTGTTAGAATTTTCTTCAAACCTGGCCAGGATTGATGGATGTTTTCGGGCATAAGAATGATAAGTATGGCTTCCTTCGGAAGGGAAGTAAAGCCGTGGGTACCATGTCGTACATTTACGGCACAATAAAGAACCTCAAGCCTGAAAGATGAGGCCTCTGAGCAAAATTTTTCCGCCATTTCACGCCCTGATTTGAATGAGATGCTGATGAACTGAGATGTTAAAGAGCATCCTTAAATAAACAAATAAAAAAAAATCATGCCTGACTGCAACTCATTCTTCTCTCTTGCTCCTCCATCCATTTCTGCTGTGTCTAAAACATGTCATTTTTGCAGCATATAATTTTGTGTGTGTGTGTGTGTGTGTGAGTGAGTGAGAGAGAAATTGTCTTATGTTTTTTTTTTAACATTTTTCATGCACATTACTATAGTATTAGCAGGTATAGACATAAATGAACATAAATATTTTGACTCGGAAGAGATTATTAATGCATGTTTTACTGTGTTTGATTCCAAATTGAATTAATATTGAAATAAATGAGCTCGTTTATCACAGGAGGAGAAGGAAGTTCATATAGAATCACTGAGGAAAATCAAAGTTGAGGAATTGCATTTACCAACCAGTGATGCAGGGTAAGATACTACTCTCTTTCTGAATAAGTGTCTGCATGTTTTATCTAAATATTCAGCTAGCACAACTTAAAAGATAAGTGTAAATTATGACAATAAATGCAATGTTTTGTAGTACTTTAAAAATGTAATCTGATCACACATTTGCCCCATTTATGAAAATAATCAATTTTTAGACATTCAAAGTAAAAAGCTGAATAATAACAAAACACTATTATACTTAAAACACATTTCAGAAGTTCTTATTTTGTGTGTGGTGTGCAATTTATTATAATTCAAAATATTTTGGGAGTTTTGCTAGTACATTTTAGATAAAAAAAAATCACACAGATTTTTGCATTAAGTACATTTTACTATGTACACAACATAAACAGTTTCAACCAATAAGTCTTATTAATTATTAAGGTGCCTTGTATATTTTTGGCTTCTGAGTTACATGTGCATGTCCATTTCCTTGATTTATGTTAATTATGATTTGTGTAAGTACATGTATATGAAGCTCCAGTAATAAGACATTGTATTATTGCAATTATTTTATTTATTTTAACTTTCATTGCTCATGTGTACACCATTTGACAAAAAAAATTAGTCATCTAATGAGCATAAAATTCTTCTAAGTCCTATTAATTACAGTGTGCAGTTTACAAGGTATCCAGCAAAACTATGTATCTACTGCTGCAGTTGTGTCATACGGCTTGCACTAAAGATTCTGATTAGTGTATTTGTTTTCTTAGCTCTGCAATAGAGATATGTAGTGATGCCATGGATAAAAATGCAGGTTCGCCTCCCTGCTTGAAGCACTTATTTTAATAAACATTTGTAACATATTATTACAAGTAATTATATAATATTATTTGCTGAACACAGCAAGCTTTAATGTTAACATATAATGCATAAATTATAATGGATATTATAATATTTTCCTCAGTATTTGTTCTATGCATTCCCTGCACATGTATAAAGGACAAAAGATGGCTTAGGGGCACAAATTCAAGAAGCCTGGGATATTGTAGCCTCTTGTCCACACTATTGTAGATATGTGATATCATCTATGCCCCAAAGATTAAGGGCAGTTGTACATGCTGAGAGTTCATGCACCTGATATTAATTTGTATTCATTTCTAAGGATTTTCACTTTAAAAGATAAATGTTTCTGTATGTGTATATATTTAGTTATTTGTAAAGAATTAATTTTTACATGTCCATAGGTAACGTCATAAAACTAAAATGATATTTTAAAATATAACTATGATCTTGATGTTCTACATATACACTTATAAAACCAATAATAAAAAATAAAGCAATTATGCAGGATTTGAACCCAGGAGCTTGTATAGAAGAACAATCCATTCTAAACCGCTTGGCCACTGCTACCCTACCCTAATGTTCGCTTTCCAGATGCTTATATATATCGGTCCTGGTGGTGTAGTGGTAACCATAATTGCCTTCTAAAGCCAAGGTCACGGGTTCGAACCCGGCCAGGATCGATGTATATTTTTCGGATGTAAAAATTGTAGATATGGCTTCCTTCAGAAGGAAAGTAAAGTTGTGGGTCCCATGTCATACATTTACAGCACGATAAAGAACCTCAAGCCTGAAAGAAAAAGGCCTCTGAGCAAAATTTGTCGGCCGTTTCATGTCCTGAACTGAATGGGATGCTGATGACCTGAGATGTTAAAGAGCATCCTTAAATAAACAAATAAAAAAAAATGGATGCTTATGATTTGACTATAACGTTTATAGGCAAAGTACCCACTGCAGTGTGTCACTTGCTGCATGCACATTGTGAATTCTGTATTTAGAACATTCCTGAAGTTCTCAGAGCAATAGGTAGAATCTGGGGATGACTTTTTGTTTTTCATCAAAGGGTGTACCAAATTCTACTTTTATATCTATTGTTGATTATTATTGTTGTGTTCCATATCATTGTATGTGATCAGTGGAAGTAAAAATCATGCAATCTAATCACATTTCAGGTCAAATAAGGAACACCTATCAAGCAGTGTAGAGAATTCATCCATCACTTCTTTTATTGAAATTATACAGAATGGCAAAGAAAATACATTGAAGCAGACATTGCACTATAAAGTTAATGGTAGCACTTTTAGCACCTCTTCATCTCTAAAAGACCATATATTAATTTGTAATAACCATAAAAAAAATAATTTGGTGCATGAGTGCAAAGAGTCATATAAGTATTCACATAAATGTGAAGTTTGTAAAAAGAGTTTTACCCGAGCATCTACTTTGAAGGAACATCTTTTAATTCATAAAGGTAAAAAGCCCCATAAATGTGAAATTTGTAGCAAGAGCTTTACCCAGATATCGACCTTGAAGTTGCATCATTTGATTCATGAGGGTAAGAAACCACATAAATGTGAAGTTTGTGGCAAGAGCTTCACTCGAGCATCTACCTTAAAGGAACATCTTTTGATTCATGAAGGTAAGAAACCACATAAATGTGAAGTTTGTAGCAAGAGCTTTACCCAATCATCAACCTTAAAGTTGCATCTTTTGATTCATGAAGGTAAGAAACCACATAAATGCAAAGTTTGTGGCAAGAGCTTCACTCGAGCCTCTACCTTAAAGGAACATCTTTTAATTCATGAAGGCAAGAAACCACATAAATGTGAAGTTTGTGGAAAGAGCTTCACCCAGACATCTACCTTAAAGTTTCATCTTTTGATTCATGAGGGTAAGAAACCACATAAATGTGAAGTTTGTGGCAAGAGCTTTACCCTTTTATCTACCTTGAAATTGCATTTTATGATTCATGAGGGTAACAAGCCACATAAATGCAAAATTTGTAGCAAGGGCTTTACTCTGGCATCTAACTTAAAGGCACATCTTTTGATTCATGAGGGTAAGAAACCACATACATGTGAAGTTTGTGGCAGAAGTTTTACCCTTTCATCTACTTTGAAGTTGCATCTTTTGACTCATGATGGTAGGAAACCACATACATGTGAAGTTTGTGGCAAAAGCTTTACCCAGTCATCTACATTGAAGAAACATCTTTTGATTCATGAGGGCAAGAAGGCACATATGTGTGAAGTTTGTGGTAAGAACTTTACCTGGGCATCTACCTTAAAGAGACATCTCTTGATTCATAAGTGAAGGAGGGACATGAATAGAAATTGTATGTAAAAAGTCAATTCCAATCATCTGATAAGCTATCAGTTTTCTAATTAAGATTATTGTATGAGAGTTATTATTATAAAATTTCAAATTGACATTTCTAGTTATCAGTTTTCAATTTATAAGGGCTGGAAGTGAAAAATTGTAAGTAAAATGTTTAATTATTAGAGAATAGTTTTATGAATTAGTGCAACAATTGTTATATTATGAATTTTGTCAGAAAACTGTACTAAGATGTTTGAACTGGCATACAAATTGACACAGTTTAATGCTGATTAAAATACATACCAAGTATCATGATATACATTCTTTATGTGCACCATTAATGTTCCTTGAATATGCTTTCAGAGGTCATTACAAAATTTTGTAGCTTCTTGTGTTTTTTTTACAGGTAGAAATATTATTTTGGATTAGTTTGATCATTATTTTTAATCTACATATAAATTCATATGCTTTCTTTTGGTTGAAAATTTTGAAAGTACAAAGAAACACTTCAAAAACTCACAGAAATGAATGAATACATTTCCAGTTGTACTAAGAGATGTCAGAGTCATCAATGAAACCCAACAAACGTTTAACTATCCTATATTAAAGTATTCAAGCTGTTCACACTAACTCCATTTACTTACATAACACTGGACATGTTTCGGAAGCAAACAGCTTCCTATTAGGTAAGTAAATGGATTTAGTGTAAACAGTTTGAATACTTTAATGTAGGATATATTACCATTCCATTGTATAGTATAGTTCATGAGTACAGTTATTTTTTTAAACATTGAACTGTTCATTTGAGGTCATTGTATGATTGAGTCAAACTACACACTCTTAATGCTCCACTTGTTTATAATATGTAGAGCCAGTTTCACAAACCCTTTGCCCGCATCATCAGCTAACCATGTACATATAAACAAGTAAGTAGAGAATAAGAGTGTATGTTTACAGAATGTCGGAATCCACACAGTGAAACTTTTGTCAATCTTATTTTGAGTTTTAATGTGACGACATGATTTTTAGTGTTTTACTTTAAATCAAAATAAGATTAATAAGAGTGTAGTTTGACTCATTCATACAATGATCTTAATTATATGATTAGCTTCACTGTACAAGTTTCAATTAACATTTCTATTTAACTGTTTCTTCATTACAGTGAAGGTGATATTGAACTATTAACATTGTGAACAAATTTCCAAGGAAAAAAGTGCATATCAAAATTCAATAACTATTTAACTATTATTCACAATATAATAACATTTATATGTATCAACTATTTGTGTACTACACAACATAATGAATGAAATTATGCAATTATTAGTATAACAGATACAGAACATATACGAATAATACAGTATACTCATTTATATGTATATTGTATGTATTTATTTATGCAGAATGTTCCAATGAACTGGCAGCTCTAAGGAAGTACTATCTTTTACAAAGATATTAGGGGCTAAAAAAATTAACCAGTATAGAAATATTAAAATTATCCTTAAAAGTAGTTGGTATGGATTACAAAATTAATCAATCAGATAGGCATTTGAATCATGTATATCTTAGGATTGAAAAATGTAATTTAGATGACTGTAAATTTCAATAAGGTATTTAAACAATTTCTTTTTGAACTGGTACAAATTCCAAGACCTCTTAATAACTACAAGAAGATAGGTTTTGGCAGCACTATGCAATATACCTTTTAACTCTTATTTTCTAGATTTACAGATTCTATGGATATTTGTTCAGCTGACCTTGTTTAGTAGGAGTGTATGTCTTTCTTGTGTTTAACAGTGAAATTGGTACATAGGAGATTATTTTCATACAAAGTTTGATTCAGTTTGTAAGGGAAGAATAGGGACTGGCAAGATATTTGTTTTCTTAAATCACCGAGTTGTTCTTTAGTGCTGTTATTTATGTGAATTGAGTCTTCTGGGCTAAAGGCTGTGGTCCAATGAGATTCTTGTATATCTTCCCAGACATTTCGTCCACATTAGATATCAGTGGTGTGCTCGTGATGTTCTTTCATCCCCTTAACCAAGCAAACCAATTACAGCTCAGTTCTGCATGCACCCTCACTGTATATGCTGCCACCCATTCCAGTAACGAGTCAGTCATTGCGTTTCTCCAAGAAGAACACAGCGAGCACACCACTGATGTCTACTGTAGTCGTGGACAAAACGTCTGGAAAAATATAGAAGAATCCCATTGGACCACTGCATTACAGCCTGGAAGATTCAGTTCACATAACTGACACAGCCTTGAAAGTCTACTTTACATATTTCATTCATATGTAATATATTAGAATGTATCAATGCAAATTACAAACTTTTAGAGCCGTTTCATTGTTGAAAACAATCTTTCAGCACTGGCTATTGAGACAGGGAAAGTGACGAAACTTTTAAGGAGACAGTGAATTCTGGGATATAATTCTGCAGGATATGCAAAGAACTTTGGGCAACATTTGGACTTATTTTTTTCTCTGTGGATTTCCATTTTTGACACCACAACGTGTATTCTGCCTCTATTTTAGTATCACTGATATTTCCACCTGAATACAAAGAATGCATATTTAATGTATCAGCTGCAGTTTATTCGACACTTCTGGGCAACAAAATATCAAAAGCGGACAAGACATCTTTGTTCTGTTATGAGCTTTGAAATCAATTCATCGGTGCTTTAATAAAGATATATCTTCTGGGTAATTCTTTGTCTGCTTGCCTGCTAACCTTTCAATTTGGATTTCAGAATCGAGAATGGTTTTCATTTTGTTCGAACATCGCTCAAAGATTTTGTTAAATTCTTCACCAGCGTTCCGTCTTAAGGTTTCCAGCTGCTGTGAAACATCCCTGGCATATTCCAAAGTGAAGCTAAGATCGTGGCTCAGGGTTTTTCAACGGACCGTGAAAGACGGCATTTTCTCGCATGTCAACAGTGAGACGAGAAACGTGCTCTTCTCTACGGCTGCAATTAATTGTGCTGCAGTCTTGGAAATAGATTTTTCCCTTACTGAAAGAAACTAAAGGCTTTCAACAATTAGTTCCAGGAGCTCAATAAAAACAATGACGGAATCATGCTTCTCTGCAAATCTTGTGTTGCAAAGACTCATCAGTGTGAACTTCTTACTGGAAGGCGACAGCTCATTAATACAGCTCTTTAGAGTGATGCCGGCAAAAGGGTGATTGCGAAATAGATCTCACACGTCACGCATATGAGTTGTAGTCACGGCAAAGGACAGAGCTAAATTCAATCTGTGACTAACACAATGAACAAATAAAGCTTTTTGTGTAGTTCTTTCACCTTAGCTTGAACTTCATTGAATTTTGCAGCCACAGATGATGCACCATCTTACCCTTGCTTCACCAGGTTTCTCATATTTAGACCTAAGCTGACACACTCTTCTATAACTGTCTTAGCAATGTTGTTACCGGTCAGATCATATATAGCACGAAACCTAAGAAGTCTTCTCTCAAAAATAGCAGGAGTTGACATATCTTAAACAAAACGAGAGCTGCTCCGTTCCTGAAATATCTCATTTTTCATCTGCAATGATACTAAAACGTTTCGCCTCATTTACATCACTAATAAGCTTTCGTTGTATTATTTCTTCACATTTACCAGAACTTGATTCTGAATTATAAGTTGGCTAATGTAAGTTGCTTTTTTTTTTTTTTTTTTTTTTTCCTTCGCATTAGCCACTTGTTTCTCTAGGATTTTGTCACCAGCATTATGACGAAAAAGTAAGAGCCAGAAATTTTCCATCTTTCTTTTCAGGCTTTGACAATGTTACGGGACCACTATCTGCATCCCCTCTCGTAGGCAGTTCCTGTTGTCCACAAAATATTATTGTATTTATTGTTGGAAAATGAACTTTATATTTTCTTTAATTTCTTTTCGCCTCTGGCTAATGATCTGAGAAGTAACATATTCATCTCCACCATTCTCTATTGCCAAAAACCGCTCAGCTAATGTACAGTCTTTATGATAACCGGTTGCCTGGTGATTGTTAAAGTCTCTATAGCACTAAAGCATCCTTCCTTTGCAGAATGGCTTTGTTATCAAACATCCCAAATTATGATGACTCTTTGATCTACGCAATAACGGCATATTGCACTTTTGAATATGTTAGTCACTTATTTTGAAATGCGAATCTCTTAAATTCATGCAAACCTACAGTAAACATAAATGATGTATCAGGCTTCAAATCAATTGTCAGCATGTGATACCTAACAATACCTCTAGAAACTTGTACCAACAGGCCAATGTCACTACCGTACTAATCTTTGGGAAACTGTCAATTTCCTTAATCCGTTATAACACGACACGTTTCAATAGAGCTCATCGCCATTAGAATTAACTTCATTCAAAGCGCTAGCCTGCGATACTTATTCGTATGTTTGGGGGGGGGGGGGTCTTTATATCTCCAAAACTATTTTTTTAAATTTGTCACAGCACAAAATATCTTCACAACACTAGAACGCTTTTAAAATTTAAGCTGTAAGTTCCGCAAAATCAATTGACCTCTCCACCCTTCAGTTTAAAGAATTGAGTTTTGAATGACAGTGGTGTGTGGTCGGGAGCAAAAGAAAGAGTTAAGTAACAGTTTCATTCGATTATTCGAGTGTTTAGTAGTAATTTTTTGACGTGTTTATTAGTATTCCATTTATTTTGAGAAATAAAGTATTAAGAATGGTTATTTTTTGTTTCTTAGGTGGGCCATATTATGTACAGTTCTGAACCCTTGATCAGATGTTGGGAGAACTTGGGTCATCTGACCATTTTCGTATTTATCTTCATTATCATTCGTTGTGTTATAACAAATATCATTCTGTAGATAGCACATGAGAAAAATATTTAGTTTGGATAAACAATGCATAATTTAGAGCTTTCGCCTTTATATTATCTTGACCATAAAAATATTCAATGTATATTTTAAGGCTTCTTTAAAAATCCGCAACACTTGACGTTAACGAACATATACATACATGAGTCCTTATGCATTAATAAATCTGTCTAGACTTTTCTAAATATGTATTAAATGGGTACTTGTATTGTAGAAAGGAAGGATTTTTATTAAGTATATCTCAATTAGGTAGGACGTTGGTAATGTGCACAGTATTACTATACTGTACTGCCGTGGCATGAACCACTAACAGTACTATAGACTACATCATGGATTGTCAACGTCAACTGACTGTACTTCACCCTCCACAAATGAATGCTTTCGCCCTTACTGTGCGAAACAAACTGCAGGACAGCATGTCTGTGTTGAGATCAGAAGATAAATAAACTTCTATATTTGTCTATTATTTATTTATTTATTTATTTATTGAACAATTAAAATTCCAATACATCTGGGGAGAGGGTTCGGATACTCAGTACATCACCCCTTAAATATGTCTTTCGCTAGCAGCTATAGCGGTCAACAATAAATGAACCAATATTCCGTTAGAACAAACCAATAATCGCACAAGCGTGCTCTCTTGTCTTTCATATTGTAGATTTAGCTAATTGTTTTGAATGGTACTTATATTTGTTAAACCAGATTCATTACATTACCCTGAATAGTTGCCATAGTACAAGAAGTAATGGAAAGCGTAAATAATGAAAGCATATATCAATACTCAAAGAAAGTAAATAGTAAAATTCATTAAGTAAAAGGAAAGTAGTAAAGAAGTCGATAACAAAATGTGTAAAAGCAAATTCATATTAACAGGCCAAGAAAAAATCAACATCAGAGGTCAGTACAATAAAAATGAAAAATGAAACATTTAAATAGTCATTCAATTTTCGCCACACTTCGAACAACCCGTGCTCTTCTTCAAAGGCATGAGACAAGTGAGGACGATAAAAATAGATATTGAATCCCGAAGGTAGCGTAATGCGTGAAAACAGATTAAAGAAATAAAAAGGGAGGATGTGTGTGCGCGCGCCCGCGCTATTAATTTAACCCCTTAAAAATGCATTAAATATAGTATACCAAAGGTTAAATCTTACATATATAGACTTAAACCTGGTGGGATACGCGCTTTATGCAAAAATATAGCTACCATTTCTGTATCTGTGAGTAAACTTTCAGTCATGAATCGGTAACGCATCAATAAGTGTTACATTAAAAGCATCGCCGAAATCCTTACAGTGAGATATGGCATTTTGGGCATCCGGTATGGGAGACTGTTTTAACAGAACGTCTATGATTGTTCATTCGGAGCGAAACAACAATAGAAGTTAAACCAATATAAAATGCTTTGCAAAGCTTACAAGATAACATATATGCAACATTTTTAGAAGGACAAGTAGCAAATGAAGTAAAATTAAATTTTCTGGACAAATTGAGGTTGTGAAACGAATGGTATGGCATAATTAGCGCACAGGTTTTACATTTAGGGCCTTGGCAATGAACCTGCGACCGGACGAGGTAATTTGGAGCGAAATGGTTGCAGCAAAATATACTTTTAAGATTAGGAGGTGTTTTAAAAGAAGGTGGGGTACAAATTTAGAACAAACCAGTTATAGATTAATGCATTTCGTATGACAAAGAACTCGCACTGGCTATTTTCATCAGGATCTTTGGCCAATATAGTTGCTTAAACTTACGCAACAACATTTCTGTATATGGCGCATGCCGAGAAAGAATGTACCAATGTCACAAGTCATGAACTTGTGTAGCTGTAAGAAAAAAAATTAAATTGAAATCAAATCTATGACTCCCTATAAGTTTATGCACACCTTCCCTAATTTGGGGAGCATTTCTTGATTCTAGTAGTAACCACTTTCAACATGTCTTTGAATTTTGCCCATTTGTTTGAATGTTGTAATGGAAAATCAGAGTTCAAAAGCAAATGCAATGCCCAGTATATATTATAAGTAGTGATGGTCACAAAGAGAATAAGTGGTTATATAAAGCTTTATTATTTTGTGAGAGAATACTGTTGCTATTCAAAAAAGCATTCAATGCATTCAATATAAAACTATTAGGCTTTTTTTTTTTTTTTTTTTTTTTTACCTGTTTCTTTCTGATAGCTCATTTACCATTTGCATCAGTGTGTTATTAATACCCAAGGCTCAGTTTTTAGGAAATGTAATATTTTTATTATGACGAGTTTTTTCACATCCAAATGAAACTTAAATATTTTTCTGAATTTTCTGACATAAACATGATGTTTTAATTAGTCATATAAATGCATATTTGGCTATATTTTAGATTTAGGTCATATTTTCATTGAAATGTGTAAAAGCTAATTTTCATTTATATTTAGATTGTTTTTATACATATCACCAACTATTAAAATGTTATCATTATAATGGTGCTTTTACCACAAGTGCCAATATTTCCTTGCCTTTTTCAAAAATTATTTTGCTTGTGATTTAAGTAAGGACTAGAATAATGGTATAGCAAGAATCTGCTTTCAGACCAAAAAAAAAAAAAAATACTTTTCCTGTTTCCTGTAGAGTACAGCTCTGGGGCTTTGACAAATGTAAATGTAGCACTGTGAACACATTAGCAAAGAAAGCAGCTACACTCTAAAGTTGACAAACATTGGGAATAATGAGGAAGTTCTTCCCAGAAACCAAACAAAGAAGTTATAGATGATCTCTTGTATTAAGATTCCCAGGACCAGAAAATATAAGATTAATTTACTACCAATCTTTTAAATTAATGGCCAATCTGTTAGCCTAAAGGACTTGCCTAAGTGTTACATTTATGTTTAAGAGTTTTTCTGGTTGTGAATGTTAAATAATATGTAATCCTGTGAAGCCAGTGATTTTAGTAGTATAGTTCTCATGTTGCATATGCATAGTGCTTTGATATATTTTTCTTTTAGCACTAAAGATATTTTCCCTTTCTTTCTTCTCCCTTTTGCAACTTTCACTTGCTTTTTGCTTTTAATCTGCCATGTTTTGAACCATTTATAATCTGACAAAACTTTGGCAACAGCTTCTATGTAATATAATATATATATACACACACACACACACACATTTTAATTATATGTACATATTTCTTTTGCAGTTTTAGGAGATGATAAATGAAAGCAAAATGGATACCAAAATAGAGATTAAAGAAGAACCACTTAACTATGATGCATATTCAATGCAGTTAGAACCAGAAACTAAGGAGGAAGATTCTTATAATGCTGATGATAATACTGTGTTAAAGTATGAGGTAAACTTAAGGAACACAATGCATGTTTAATATATAACCAAACTTAAAAAAAATGCCCTTTTCAAGCTTATAACATTTATGCACACAGGAAAGAAATTGAAATATGATTATGTTATCTATTTATCTCTAAATTTTGTGGACGAAGTTTGTTCTAAAATTGACTCCATATATATTGCACTATATTTTACTACTTTCACCATTTGTCTTACTCTTGGTTATAGTTTCTTTGATCATTGAAAAAGTCCTTGGGCCAAATGATAATTTTCAAAACTTGAATGATTATATATATCAAGAATTTGCTTGAGTAGCTCTGGTGATAAGACAGAATATCTCTGTACTTTTGTTTTGTATTATATATAACTTGGGACCAAGTTTTCATGCATATATATTTTCTTATATATATATAATTGATATCATTGGATGAATTAAGAGTGTCTAGTTGGATTTAACCTGGCTGATGATGAGAACTAAATGTTCTCGAAACAGGTTCTATACATTATGACAAGTAAGTGAAGCATTAAGAGTGTGGTTCAACTAAATCATACAATGATATCAATTATATGATTAACTTCACTGTGCAAGTTCCAATTTCCAATTTACATTTTAATTTTAATATATATATGTGTATATATATATTTTTTTTTCTTCCTGTCTTCAAGTCATATACTTGATATTTGTTTGTCTTATTTGTTACAATTTATAAATAATTTTATGTTCCATGTAAATGCCATTTTTGTTAATATTAATAAAAGCATCATCTTTTTGATTCTGTGAATAAAGATAAATTGCAGCATATTCACAATATCTGATTTGCTAGGAAGCTGAATGTCACATCTTATCTTTTTTCTCCTTTCTAGTTCTCATGCTTGACTACATCTCATTTATTTTCATTATTCAAATGTTTTTCTTGTTCATTATAGCTGAAATATAACTTCCTTTTTCAAATCGTATGTATGTTTTTCCCTTCCTCCCCCCCCCTTTTTATTTTTTATTTTAATGTGTTTTTTTTTTAATTTGCTCCTCTCCATGCATATCATGCATGTTAGAATAACATTAAAAAGTTTTGATTTAAATGAACTCATTTGTTGCAGGAGGAGAAAAAATTTGACAGAAATTTGGTAAATATGTTCAAAGTGGAAGAATTAAATTTTCCAGCCCATGATGGAGAGTAAGTCACTGCTCCATTTCTTAGTAAATATTAATCTGCTTTGCCCAAATATTCAGCTAGTACAACTTAGGAGACTGAGAGTGTAAATTGTGACAATACAAAAGTTTGCCCCATTTGCCACTTTTCAAAAAACCAACCTGCAAATTCTTTATACAATGTTATGCTTATCAAAAAACTATTTGAATTGCTTTTTAATTTTTTGCTAATTGCAAAGTAGGAAATCAGGGTTTGTTAAAAACTGAGTGGAATGCAGTGCCAATGTAATGATGCAGTAAGATAAGGATGATAATGAATAAATTGCTTTAGGATGCTCAACTCCTGAGGTCCTTAAAGGTTGGTGATAAGAGCTGCATGAGCTACATGCTTTCTGGATAATGAAAATGATTTATCATATGAGGAGATGAGACTTCCCTCCTCTTGCACTACAGCCCTTATGGTCCTCGACCAATTGCTTGTCCTCTACCTTTGTGTTGCTGCATCATCAGTGGAGGGCAGTATGCATGGGAGCATGTGATCAGCATATTGAATCTCTGTCAGTTGTAGTCGGTCCTGGTGGTGTAGTGGTTACCATACTTGCCTCATAAACCCAAGATCGCGGGTTCGGACCCGGCCAGGACCGATGGATTTTTTCGGGCGTAAAAATCCAAAGTATGGCTTCCTTTGGAAGGGAAGTAAAGCCGTGGGTCCCGTGTCGTATATTTGCGGCACGAAAAAGAACCTCAAGCCTGAAAGAGAGGCCTCTGAGCAAAATTTGTCGGCCGTTTCACGCCCTGAGTTGAATGGGACGCTGATGACCTGAACTGTTAAAGAGCATCCATAAATAAATCAATCAATCTGTCAGTTGCCTATCATATGGCTTTCTAGGCAAAAGGATACTATTTATCTTCTTGCAGCTCCCAGTTGTCCTCATAAGGCTGGATGGATCCAATTCTAGACCTCTCTGACTTAAAACATTTCTAAGCAGGTGCTGGAGATTTATCCTGGGACTTATGGACAGCAGCAAAAATACTAACCATGAGACCAAAGAGGTGACTGAGAGATCTATTTTAAACCAAATATTTACATAAAGGATGAAAAATTCTAATAATCAACTAATCAGCTTCAACTAAAAATATTACCAACAAGTTTCAGGCCTATGGGAAACCCTTTGTCACCTTTTCTAGCAGAGTTATTTATGAGTTCATTTGAAATACATATCACAAAAGCCCTCTCTTTAATTTTCAAGTCATGGTATAAGTATGCAGATGACATTTTTGCAATAATACTGAAGTAAAACTCAATAGATGCCCTGAAACTTCTTAATTTGCAACATGAATCTATACAATTTATTATAGAAGAAGAAAGAAATGGTAGGCTAACATTTCTAGATTTAAAAATTATAAGAAATGGAAATTGTTTGAATTTTGGAATTTACAGAAAAGAAACACGCATCGAAAAATACATAAAAATGAGAGTTCTAACCCCATTCCACATAAATACGCAGTGTTTCATAGTTTGGCACACAGATTGATGAATATTCCACTCACAGAAGCAGAGTACAAAATAGAATGCAAACAAATAATAAAGACAGCTATAATCAATGGTTTCAACAAAGACATAGTGATAAAAATTATCAATAAATCTAAATGATAAAAGGGATAAAGGAAGTAGTTTCCACGCTGAAAAACACAAAAGAAGGATAATACAAATTCAAAAGTTTCACTTACCATCCAATTTACTACAACAAGTTCAAGAAAATTTTCAAAGAACGTGGAATAATGTTAGCCCCAAAGAACAGATACAACATCAAGATTTTATTGGGTTGCACAGTAAAAGCCTCCACACCAACAGAACAGAAATAAGGAATTTATGAAATATAATGTACAGATTGTGAGCAGAGCTACATAGGCAAAACAAAGAGAAATTTAGAAATTCCGAGGAAAGAACATTTTAGAAATATTTGGTTTAAGCAGGTGGATAAATCATCAGTAGCAGCTCACTTTTGAACCAAAAATCATGAAATAAAAATAGAAATTAAACTGCTGAAACATCTTCACAACCACTTATCCACTTGGAAAAAATTTTCATATTAAAAAATAGAGAAAACTTTAACTTTGAGTTTCCTGCTTTGGATGAAGTCAGCAATATCCTTCTTCAACCAACAGAGCCCACCACATGAACATCCGGTTGTCTAGCCATCGTTTTGAGTAATGGCATTTCAGTAAGCAACTGAAGGTGGGAGAGATTCTGCTGAAATGCGTCTTATTTTTATGTAAGTAAGTAGATGGCTCCCGAAACTAGTCTTCCATTTTATTGAATTTTAGTGGTGTGTATGTTATAATTTCTACTCAATTTTTTTAAAATGTTAATATTTGACACCACTGTTACAAAAGTTCACAATATTTTATATAAGTAAGTAGAGTTTAGTGTAAAAATGAATACCTAAGTTTAGGATATATCAACTAAGTTGTTAACATTTATTTATAGATTTCAAAGAGAATACAACAGAATAAGCATACAGGTTCTTTATAACATGATATTTCAACAAGCAGTTTATGCATAGATCATGTATCTGTTTAAAATGACAATGTGAGATACTATGGCCCATGTTACAGCATATGAAACTGTAAAGGAAGCAGTCAGGATGATAACAAAACTAAAATATATTTGCTCTTACTTGATTACTTAAGTATTTTGTGTGTAAGAGTGTATAAGATAATGGGTATCGTGAATAAAAATTAGAATTCTCTTATACTTGTATTTTTAAAATGCCGTGAATAAAAAGAGAAAAATTACTTGTGCACAAGTATTCTGTTCAGGATAAGTTAACTCTTGTGGGATGAATAAACCCAGAAAGTGTCAAGTATAGTCACTCTTAAACTCATGTGATTCGTTCATCTGGACACGTTCTGATAAGTCATAAGTAATGTTAACAGCTTTGAAAATATGAAGGTTCTTTGTTTTTATAACCTTGTCTACAATAGTTTGTATATCAAAAAATGTGTGTCACTTGTAAAAAAGTACTTTTACAGGGTTTTACTATGTTAGCTTTATCTGAATTTCACAGAGATCACTGGAAATGTGTGATTTAGTGACTGTCTTCCTTTTCTGTATAAAAGCAAAATCAGAATTACAAAGATGACTTGTTGCTAGTGACCAATGGGAATGCTGATATTTATAATTTTTTCTCTAGCTTCCCAACAAGAGTTTCCAAATTATTTTTTATTTGTTTGCTGCTGCATTTCAGTAGATGTTCTTTGTTTAGGATAGTATTCATTTCCTTATATAAATGGCAGTGACAGTCCTTGATTAATTTCGTCCTGAAGAGATGTTCTGAAAGGCAATCATGACTAACAATTAAGCAGAATTGGGCAACTCCAATTTTTCTTGGTTTCAATAAAAGATATTTGAAAGTCTTTAGATCTTCATATGGTTTTCCTTTAAGGTTTTGTTGGGTATCCTGTTGTTCTTGTTCAGCTATTAGTTTTTTTTTGAGTTTAAATTTAGAAGGAAGTACTAGTTCAAAAGATGGGTTTTAATTTTAGGATGGCTGCTTTTATTGGTAAAGTATCAGCAATCTTGTTTCCTTTTAATCCCACTTGCATTGAATTATAAAATTATTTTTGTATATCTGTTCTGGATTGTATGATATAGTTTTCATTTATAGTATATGTTGGTGGCTGTAACTCATCACATTTTGTAGTAGTGCTTCACTTAAGATAACAATAATTACTATATTTATATTAGGCCTATATAGTAGATTTTCTAAAGCTGCTCTAATGGCCACTATTTCACCATCAAAATTGTTAGCATACCGTTCCAACAATTTTGACTTGTCTTCTTGCCTTTGAAGAATATTAGTTGTTCGGCATATAGCAAGCAATAATTCTGTGATTAATTGTTTTATTCTTTTTCTACTTCTTATTTATTGTTATTTTAGTTACAATGTTCAAAGTGTTACTTTATTTTTCATTAATATACATATACTTTTTTTTTGGCATCACAGTTATCATGATACACAATCAAAATTTTCTAGTTTATAACTTCTAAATTCATCTTTTTTAGAATGCAAGATACAAATAATTTGCGCCCCTTCCAAGCATAGGCTCATGCACTTATTAAATTAAGGGGCTGACAGAACAAAGCTGCATACTTGGAGAGGTCAGTGATCAGTAATCATGGAATGCATGAACAAGTAGCAACTTGTAGTTTAATGAAGGCTTTGTCAGCAAGTGGCTGTGCTTTCATTGTATGTAAATTATGTACTAATTGTTCTTTACTAGTTATGCAACTGGATAAAAATATTCCTGAAAGAACAAGCTTTCATGTGTAAACTGATTCTTTCAGAGAATTAGTACAGTGATTTGCAATAAAATATTCTGGTGCTTCAGATGGAGAATTTGTTTGCGAACTTCTTAATAAGTTAGAGAGACAGGATCTCTTTAAGAACAAGAAATGTGTTCCAAATTGCTATATTTTTACAAAAGGAAAGTTGTATAAAATACAGAATTTCTTATACAAAATCCAGTAGTGCATTTCTATTTTCAATATTGTTTATGACACAGGTTAGTGCCTATTATTATTATTATTTTATTCTTTCAATAAAAATAAAAACACTAATATTATGTGTGTGAATATCATCTCCTTTCTCTGGTTGTGGTGGTTGCACTTTCCCAGTAAGCAGCTGCTAACAGGAAAATCATAACTCAAATAATCCAACAGTGTAAGAGTCCAGTGTATCACCCACAATTATAGCAAAGTTGCAACAAGATAATTGGTGGAAATATATCTAATACAATAAAGATTGTATACTAACCCTTTATCTAAATTCTAAAATTTCCATCCTGTGTCAGTTCCCAGACCCCGGCTCATTAGCAGTAGCCTACTGGAATTCCAGGGGACTAGGCTCAGACCACCCCAGGGGACTAAAATAAAATATTTCAATTACTCTACCTATCCATTATTTTATCAACTAGCTACAGTCTCTACAAACTACTAATTCTTTCTCAAACATCTACTATAATGAAATTTGAAATTTATAAAGTGTTAAGAAAAATTTAAATACAAACTATAATGGCACCTCCACCTACTTTTAGTACAATAAAAAGTTTAACATCTGTGCCATCTTTTTTGTTGATTTGGTTTATTTATGGATGCTCTTTAACATCTCAGGTTATGAGCATCCCATTTAATTCAGGGCATGAAACAGTCAATGAATTTTGCTCAGAGGCCTCTTCTTTCAGGCTTGAGGTTCTTTTACATGCCGTAAATCTATGACTCGGGATCCACAACTTTACTTCCCTTCCAAATGAAGTCACATTTAAGGTTTTTATGCTGGAAAAAAATTCATTGACCCTAGTCGGGATTGATTGGGTCTATGAGGCAAGTATGGTTACCACTAGACAACAAGGACTGATCTGTGTCTTGTAGAGCTAAATACTACAGATCTGTCTAATCATTAATCTAGAATTTATGTTTTTAGACCTAGAGTATGCGTGTATTCTTTTCCTTCACTAAAGTGGATTTCTTGGCTTATATATCTTATATGTAATTGTTTTTATGGACTTTTGATTTTCATACATTTATTTTATTTCAAAATGATCTATTTCCATTCTTTTATTTTTTTTTCTACCCACATGACTTTCATTAACCATAATCTAAAACAAGTTATATAATGCAACAGAATAATTATATCATAAATAGCTTCTCACATAACAAATTATTATTGAGATCATTCAATTTCATCATTGTCAATAATAATTTGTTATATTATACTATATTTCACAGTGAAATTAACTAGCTATTCTTATGCTAATTACATATAATTATTTATCCTATTAGAGTTTATTAATTCCACTTATGCAATATTAGGATATGTTTTGGGAACAGTCGTTCCCAACATCAGCTGTTGATTGACTGCTCATTGTGGTAACTGGATTCCATGGTGCTTCTGAGGCAATCTCTGGATGTTTGAATAGGAACTTGCTGCATTCATACGTGGGTGGAACATCAAAATTCATTAAGTTTTTTTCTATTTTTCAGGATGAAAGTAAATTGCTCTATGGGGGTATAAAGTTCTTGCAGTAGCTTAGTCTCTGGTTCAATTCGTGATTTTGAGTCAAAAAGTGAGCTACCATTGCTGATTTATCAATTTGTTTAAACCAAATATTCCTAAAGTGTTCCTTTCTCAGAATTTTTAAATTTCTTGTTTTTCTGATGTATTTTTTGTTACTATCTGCACATTTAGTTTTGTAAATGCTTGATTTCTGGTCTATTGCTTTGGTATCTTTTACTGTGCAACCTAATAATTTTTTTATATTATTTGTTCTTTGGAGCTAACGTTATGCTAACTTTGAATATCCTATTGAATTTACTGTGGTAAATTGAATGGTAAGTGAAATTTTTGAATTTGCATTTCTTCTTAATGTTCTTCAGTGTGGGAACCTCCATTATAGAATTTTGTCTTTTAAATTTATTGATAATTGTGATTATTGTGTCTTTTTGAAACCATCGATTGTTGCTGTATTATCTGTTGGTAATCTGTTTTATACTCTGTTTCTTTTAAAGGAATGTTAATTATTCTGTGTACCCAGCTGTAGAACACTGCATAATATTTATGTGGAATGGGTTATAACTAATATTTTTTTATGTAATTTTCTGTGTGTGTCTCTTTTCTGTGGGTTTCAAAGTTTAGGCCATCTGCATTTCTCATAATTCTTAAATTTAGGAATGAGAGCTATCCATTTTTATCCTCTTATGTGGTAGACTATATGTTTATGTTGTAAATTAAGGAATTTCAGAGCATCTTTTGAACGTTTAGCTAGTATTATTGCAAATGTGTCATTCACATAACTATACCATGTCTTGAAAATTAAAGGGAAGGCTTTGGTGATGTGTATTTCAAAGGGGCTCATAAATAAATCCACTAGAAATGCAGACAGGGGGTTTCCTATAGCTAGGCCAGAAACTTGATGGTAAAATTTTGGGGTAAAAATTAATAACTTTTGGTTTTAATATAAGTCTTCTATTTCTTCCATTTATAAATTTAAGGAGCTTAACCATTTCTTTAACATTTGCATAAGATTTACTATTGGGATGTTATTGTAGCTCATTAGTACGATTGACCTTAAAATAGTGGAAAACATGACAGAATGTGATCAAATTTTTTTTTCATAAACTTCATTATTTATACTGATAAATAAATAATGGATGGAAATCAAAATCAATAACTGGCATAATGCTTCCTTTTAATAAAAGAGCTTTGGATTTTAGCACCACTGTCATCTTTAAGTAGTCTTAATAATGCACAATATTAATATCCTTTGTTTTCCTTCAAGTTTCTAACTAAAATTTAATAAAGACAAAAACCTTATGAAATATTTAAAAGAGCCATTTAATTATTTTATTTATAAGTATTATATGACATAGTATTAAGAGACAACTCTGTTGATAGCATTATTATTACAAAAGAAAGCATGAAACTCTTAACAGACATCTGTAGGACAGAAGTTTGAAGTAGAAGAAGAAAAAAAGTAATTTCTTACATTTTCAGGTGTATACTTGAAGAATTACTGTTACATTTGAAGACAACTATTAGGAAACTAGCAATTAATTGTTGAAGTCCACTCCCATAGTACAATAACAAGTAGTTTCACATTTAGTGCATATGAATGAAAAAATTAGGAATACTCATTTAGGTATAATAATTCAAAATAATATTACCATTTAATAAATACCTAAGAAATGTAATCTTAAAAGAAGTTAGGAACAGTGAAGTTGTTACATACATAACTGAGTCAGTATTAGGTGACACTAAAACTTCACTAACTGATTAATTCTTCAGAACATGTTTCAAGAGCATTCGCTCTCATCTTCAGCTGGGGACTGACTAACTCTAGCAAGTGACATAGTGGCATCTGATGGTTCCATTAGTAAACGGAACAGGAAGTCCATTGGTGTAATGTCAAAATTCATCACTCTATGTTTATTTTTTAAAATATAAATCTTTTCCCATATTGCCAAATCCTTGGGATTGGTGGTAGCTTTTAACAGTTTGGCTTCTCCTGCAATGTTATGATCGTAAGTCCAAAAACACTTCAGAAATGTAAGATATAAACAAGTGGATAAATCGGCGGTTGCAGATCACTTTTGGACTTATCATAACATTGCAGGAGAAGCCAAACTGTTAAAAGCTACCACCAATCCCAAGGATTTGGCAATATGGGAAAAGATTTATATTTTAAAAAATAAACATAGAATAATGAATTTTGACATTCCACCAATGGACTTCCTGTTCCGTTATCTAATGGAACCATCAGATGCCACTACGTCACCTGCTAGAGTTAGTCAGTCCCCAGCTGAAGATGAGAGCGAATGCTCTTGAAACATGTTCTGAAGAATCAATCAGTTAGTGAAGTTTTAGTGTCACCTAATACTGACTCAGTTGTATACCTAAGAAATGATTTGTTAGCAGACTTTAGGATGGAAACAAACAATTTTCTGCATTAAAGTCCATTCTACTTAGTAGAGGAATAGTCTAACATTATACATAGTGTTCAAATAATAAGTCTGTTTGTACATTTTCTCAGTCTTGAGTTGTATTTGCATGTCCATTTTATTGACAGGTTTTGTATATACTGTAATAAATCCTTAGAAAAATTCAGGGATTCTTACAGAGGACCTAAAATACCAAATATATATATGAATTAATTTTATTTCAACAAAAACATTACAGTTAAATTTACATAAACAAACAAAATGTCTAATAATTAACAATACCAAAACTAGGGTTTCCCATACCTTAGCACCAGGTTACATATGTAGTAAAGAACCCCTAAAATAAATTACATTTTCACAATTGTGTTTGCCCTCAAGGTCTTTTCTTATACTTCTTCACTTATCCCTTACTTTTACCAAAAATTCCCCAATCTTGTTTATTTTCTTTATCCTCATAACTAACATTTTAATTGCCACTATTATCTTCTTGTAGTTTATCCCTTTTTTACTCCAGATACCATTCCTCCACCTTTTTACCATTTCACATTCTATTAGACAATGGGATGCACTATTCCCTTTCATAATGCATCCTTCCTTAAATTTTGTTGATTCTTTTAGAAATAATACCCTTGTATGCATTCATATAAGACCTATTCTTCCAAATTGATCGTAATATTTATATATTTTTCCTGTCTCCAATTTCTTTTTAACTACTTTATATAAGTCTAAAGAAAGTTTATTCTCTAAGCTAGACCCAATCTCTTGCTTCCTTATATCTTCTACCCTCTTCCTCACTTCTTTTTATAATCTAGTTACTTCCACACAGTTGCCACACATCCCCCATTCCAGTTTCTTCTAATAATTTCCCTACCTCCCCAAACCAACTCTCTCTTCCCATTAGATCTCTTTGGTATTTAAGACATTCTTTTAGTATACTGTTATTATCTAATTTTAAACATATATACTAATACTTTAAGATTCTTTTTGTTATTATATCTTTTTTTTTTTTTCCTACACTTCCTAGTTCTGCCAAAGTCATCCACTTCAGCAAACTTTTTTGTGACCCCAAAACTTCTCTACAAAACATTCTATGTACCATTAACCTTTGTCCAGCCCTTTGACATTCCCCAAATAAAAGAATTATATATATATATATATATATATATATAAACTGGGTGTAACGAAAATAGTCCGCTAAACTACTGATATGGATTTCTCATATTTACAGAAAAAAATAAGCTTATATAAACATTGGTCTGGAAATGCCCAGTTGCCACATTATAGGGGTTATGAGGGGATCAGTCTGGGAACATTTCTTAACAGGAACTGTTTGAAATGTCCCTCTCCTGCCTGAATACAGGTCAAAGTTCATCATCACAGTTGTTGGTCCTGGTGGTGTAGTGGTTACCATACTTGCCTCCTAAACCCAAGATTGCGGGTTCAAACCCGACCAGGACCAATGGATTTTTTCGGGCGTAAAAATCCTAAGTATCCTCCTTCGGAAGGGAAGTAAAGCCATGGGTCCCGTGTCATACATTTAGGCACGTAAAAGAACCTCAAGCCTGAAAGACAGGCCTCTGAGCAAAATTTGTCGGCAATTTCACGCCCTGAATTGAATGGGATGCTGATTACCTGAGATGTTAAAGAGCGTCCAATGAAGAGTTCACAGGAGTCAAATAACAAGCATCTTAGCTGTTGCATGTGGATTTGCATCAGCCCATTTGTGCTGATAGTGGAAATTCTGAATTCCATTTCTGATGAACTGTGGCTCATCCATGAATAAAACTAAACTTATGAAGTGTAGATTAATAGCTCTCAACCAATGACAGAACAATCTTGGGGTGATAAGACCTGTACACGTTGCAGGTGGTATGGGTACAATTGCTGGTCTTTCAGCTGTCTCCAGACATCTGCATTGCTAATCCGCAACATTGAGGATAGGGACTGTTCACATCAGGGATTTTGTGGCCATCCTCTGTCTGCAGCTGCAGGCATGAAGCTTCCATGTTCACACAGATGGTGATCGATGTGTTCATGGGGAACCGTTCTTCATAGAGTTGACAAGCTTGCCAAGCATTTCCCTCAGCCGAAACAATGACATGTATCATTTCAAGTAAATTTTCCCACAACAGAAAGAGTAACACACAAAGATAATGCTTACATACCAAATCATATATGAAGTGTATTGATGTCTATTGTTCATGTCAGTATTCCATTTGCAGAAAATTGCAACTCATGACAAACATTAGAACCTGAAAATTGCATCATTTAAGTTCAGCAAATAAACATTCTGCCCGATGAATAGAGCCAAGTATGATCCTCCTTGTAACATCTATAACGTGGCAACCAGGCATTTCCAGAACTATATTCATATAATCTTTTTTCTTCTCTACCTATGAGGAATCCATACTGAAGTTTGGTTCACTATTTTCATTACACCCTAAATAGTGAATTTTGATTCATTTCTTAGTTAGTCATTGTTTGTGGCATACTAATAAACAATCCTAATCTTCTGCTCTTTTCAAGTTGTTGCTCACTTGCTTTGTATTAAAAGGTATCTAGTGATAGAGTAGTTATAACAGAATAAACAAATTAAATATTGTCCTCATAAGTCATACAGGTTTTGTTAATGTGAAGGTTTGTTATTTTGAATGTAATTATATTACAGCTGGTGGTTAAGAAATTGCAGATATGCACCTTATGTATGGATAAAATAAGGTGTTTGTATGCAGAATAATTTCTGAACAACATTTACCCAACAGAAAATACATTAATGTCTGCTGAAAAGATATTCTCTTTAAAAAAAAAACGGGGTTCATATGATGTAAAATCAAGGAATATCAGAACATCTAACTCAGAGGAATGAGTCCTTAATCATTTTGAAACAATAGCAATCGACTTTCCACCTGCAACAAACTTGTATTCATTATTAACACTTTCTTTCTGCCATGAAGACATTGTTTAGCAGAACTTTCACAATAAGCATATATAGGCTGAAAAAAATTCACATTCAGTTCTGGGACAAGACATCTACAACAGTTCAGCATATGGGCTGGAACATTTGAAGATTCATTAATTTGTCTTAATTTTAAATGATTATTAGAAAATTTTCATCAAACACAATGAACTATATATGGTTTATAAAGTGCTGCCTCGCTTGCACTTGCTGCTAGGGAAATTTTATGTCTGATTCCCAAATTAATGCATACATTGTTTTGGGACTAACATCCTGGCATGCTTGTTCTTCTCACGTCAATCCAATGAATTTATACTTGGTGTGGGATTATAAGGGCCTATTGTGTAATCAAGACCTATTCATAATTCAAAAATTCTTCACCAGCAACTCAAAAGATATGTCAGCAACAGCAGACGCCTGCAATATGAGAGAAAGCCAGGAAGTTGATGATGCAGCACTTAAAAGTCTGTATTACAGTTTATAGTAGCAGTTTTTAGCACTTTCCGTAGTGCTTCTGTAAAGAAAAATGTCATGAAGGTTATCAAATATGTTTTATCATCTTAACTATTATGTAAAAAACAAATTAGTAACAACATGAATAAAGAATAAAATTATATGTGGCTTATTTATCTATACACCACAAAGTAATGACTGCAACTCAAATGCTAAGAAAAGTTCACCATATATTGTATGTAACATTTTTTTCTTGATTTTATATCCTCATCAATTCTCCTCTTTTGTACATGTTTTGTGACAACCAGTATATGTACAAGGGTGGATCGGAAAGTAATGCACAATAATTTTTTTTGCAAAAAGTTTAATTACAAACAAATGGACAAATGAACTGATATCTTTTGTCTATTTTTATACATAGTTGCCAACTTTATCAATACATTTCTCACATCTTGATACCAGTTTCATAATACTCTGTTCATAGAAATTAATTCGGTTGAAGTATAGCTATCTGCGGACTGCTGTTTTCCCTTCTGCATCTGACGTGCAAAGCGTTGACCGGCCAGGATTTTCTTCATGGGACCAAACAAATGAAAGTCTGGATGATGCCAGGTCTGAACTGTATGGTGGATGCTGGAGCAGCTCTTCACCAATTTTATTGATTTTCTCACAAACAGCAGCAATATGGATGGGCATTGCATGAAGAAGTTTGACATCGTCAGCACTAATGTTATGGCATTTGTCACAAAGGACACGACGCAACTTTACCAAATGTCAATGTAGGCCAATAAAACACCATTCATATAACAGAATATTGTCACAAGCACTTTATGAGCTGATGGAGTCACTTTAAATTTTTTCTTTACTGGCAAAGCAGCATGTTTCCGTTCCATGAAAGCCCCTACTTTGTTTCAGGCATGTAGTGATATGCTCACGACCCATCACCAGTGACGATTCCCTTCAAAAAGTCATGCCCTTCTGCAGTGTAACGTGGTAAGTGATCCAACCTTATTATTGTTTGCTGGCCCTTGTAGTCGCCTGTCATGTTCTTAGGCACCCAATGAGCACTAACTTTAGGAAATTTCAATGTGTCATGCTTAATTTTGTACACTGCACCATATGAAGATCTGAACTGCTGAGATAAGGTTCATAATTAGATCAGCTGGTTGTTCAGATTTGCTGCCCCAATAGCTGTGACATTCTGTGGGGTTGCAGCTGTTATTGGCCCTCCAGAACGTGATGAATCATAAAGGTTATCATGGCCGTTTTTGAAGAATGCACACCAACTGGAGGCATTGCTACAGTCTATACAGTCGTCCTCATACATCCCACGCATGTCCCTGTGAATTTCACTGGGGTTATACCCTTTAGCTCACAAAAATTGAACTACACCTCCCTGTTCTTCACAAGTGGACGACGGTAACATGCACCCCATCTTTGTTGTATAGTTCACGCTTCTTTCGCTACACATGAGAACAAAATAGCATCTTAGTAAAAGCTTCAGTTTCAACATCCCAGTCGCAATACCAATGCAAAAAGAATTATTGTGTGTTACTTTTTGATCCACCCTTGTATAAAGCCCCCAGCTATAAGACATCTCAATGTTGCATATATGTATTTTTATTTTAATTTCCCTCGTTACTCTCGTGTACTAAATTTTGCTTTATATCTATCAATAAGTGGGTATTAATATATAATTGATATGTCCCGAGGATCTCCTCTAATGTAATTTAATCATATTTCAGACCAAATAAGGAGGACCTATTCAGCAATTTGGAAAATCCATCCAACACTCCTTTAATTGGTGTTAAACAGGATTGCAAAATGAACAAAAAGAAGCCAATATTTACTTATAAATTTAATGAAAGTATTTTCACTGCTTCTTCTATAAAAGGGCATAAATTAACTAATGACAATAAAAGAAATAATTGGAGGTATGAGAGGAAGAAGTTGTATAAGTGCACAGTTTGTGGGAAGAGCTTCAAGTCATCTAATTTAAGGGAACATCTTTTGATTCATGAGGGTAAGAAACCACATAAATGTGAGGTTTGTGGGAAGAGCTTCACCAAGTCATCTAATTTAAGGGAACACATTTTGATACATGAGGGTAAAAAACCATATAAATGTGAAGTTTGTGGCAAGAACTTTACCCGGGCATCTAATTTAAAGTTGCATCTCTTGATTCATGAGGGTAAGAAACCACATAAATGTGAAGTTTGTAGCAAGAGCATTAGCCAGACATCTACCTTGAGGTCACATCTTTTAACTCATGAGGGTAAGAAACCACATAAATGTGAAGTTTGTAACAAGAGTTTTACCCAAGTATCTACGTTGAACAGACATCTTTTGATTCATGAGGGTAAGAAACAACATAAATGTAAAATATGTAGCAAAAGCTTTACACAGGCATCTACCTTGAGGTCACATCTTTTGATTCACGAGGGTAAGAAACAACATAAATGTGATATTTGTAGTAAGAGCTTTACTCAGGCATCTACACTGAAGAGACATCTTTTGGTTCATGAGGGCAAGAAGCCACATAAATGTGAAGTTTGTAGCAAGAGCTTTACTCTGGCATCTGCCTTGAAGAGACATCTTTTGATTCATGAGGGCAAGAAATAAGTGTGAAGTTTGCGAAAAGAACTTTACTGAAGCATCTATTTTGAAAAGATATTTCTTGACATATAAGTGAAGGGGGGATATTAACTGAATTTCTGTGTAAAGAGCCATCTCCAACTATCTCATTATTAATCAGTTTTTTATTTATGTGAGCAAGAATTGGAAATTTATGAAAATTTAATTTTCAAAAATATAATTTTATTAATGCAACAAATATCTTATGTTTGAAATATGTCAGAAAACTTTACTAGACATTTAGACTAGCAAACCATTTAATAAAAAATACATTCCCAGTTACTTAAATGTAAATTGGAACTTGCACAGTGAAGCCAATCAATTAATTGATATCATTGTATGATTCAGTTAAACTACACACTCTTAAAGCTTCACTTACTTTTCATAAATGTATGAAAATATGTGAGTATGTAATACTCACATGTTGAAGTTCACATGTTGAACTTTAGCATGGCTGAAGATGGGAACAAAATGTTCTCGAAACCGGTTCCATACATTTATGAAAAGTAAGTGAAGCTTTAAGAGTGTGTAGTTTAACTGAATCATACAATGATATCAATTACATTCCCAGTGTTAAGATTAAAGAACAGATTTTAAGGATGCAATGGTTAAAAAGAAAAAATACTGGAAAGGTATGCATATAAAGTACAAAAAGGGCTTGATAACATTATATTATTCAGCCATAAACGAGTTGTATTAACATTCTTTATTTTATCTTGTTAATTACCAAATAAATAATATGTAATAATGGCATACTGTAGTAATTAACATAAGTAACTGTTAACCAACCTATTAACTGGATAAAGCACTGACATTTCTAAATTAACATCAACAGATCATAAACAAAAATTAGTGGGCCAAACTTGTAAGTACTTTGATTGAAGTGGCAAAGACTTCCACATCTAGATTAAGTTCCAACTTCTTTCATTGCTGCTTCTTCCAAACTATCACATAAGGCAAATACTTGCAGTCATACACTTTTAAATTTTTCAACTCTAAATATTTAAGTGTAAACTGTAATAGTGGCAACTTTTTATTACCATTTTATTTTATTATAAAAGTCAAACATGTCTGAAACTGCTACAGTCCTTAAATGTAATCAGCATCATTGTCAATGAACCATTGCCAATGATATGAAAGTCATAGGATCGCTGTACTGTTGGTTTCTAATGGAGCGATCCAATGTAGAATTTCAGGAAGGAATAACAGTTCTGCCCAGCTTCCATCTCACCAGTACAATTTTCATTTTTATCAGCTTCCAATGTCCTGAATAGTTGCTAACCGCAGATTACTGGAATACAACAACAGCACATAACCTCGTTCTAGGAGACCTGACACCGTTCCAATAAATTATGTTATTGTGGCATTAAGTTTGGGAAGTGCAAAGGTTATATCATGTCTAAGGCAATGGAACTTGCAATAGTGTTCATGTCAGTTTTTTGCACTCTCCTACGGATGCTATCATTGGCATATCTCATTTCATATCATTAAAAAGCATATTCTTCTGTATCTGACAGCATATGATACTGTAATTAATCTCTGCATGAAATAAAGGATCTGGTGTTAGAATGCATACATGAGTTTTGATATCTAATCTGATCATCTAATTATTTTTGCCTGACCCCCTAATTATTTTGAGTAGTATATATTATGGTATTCAGTTATACTGATAGACACTACTTGCTAAACCAAGGAAACAGCATTTTCACTAACTGAATATAATTCACTGACACTATTGAGCTGCTAATTATTCCTTTGGCCTGGAAAACTTCAACATTGTGATTATTCTGCTACTGGGACCACCTTATACGTAAACTTATACCATTAGATTATTTAGCTAGAGAGCAAGATAAGGGTAGTGTCACTAGGAGTAGTAAGGATAAAATAATAAATGAAGTTTTAAAGTTTGTTCAGTTTTGTAGGTATAATGATTTGGTGATTTTAAATGGTCTTAGGGGGATGATAAGGTAGGTGAGTTCACCTATGTTAGTACAAGTGTTTTGGACTTTACAGATTGTGGTTGGGGGTCTTTAGACTTGGTGACAAACTTTAAAGTGATGAATCTAGTGAGCAATAGCCATCATTTTTCCTAGTGGAGGAGTGGAGGGGCAAATTAAATATCAAGAAGAAGGTTTCAGACTGAATCAATTAGGAATTGGATGAGAAAGTGGACAGATATAGGTGGAGTCAGGCCCAGGCTGGAGAGTTCTATTAAATTATGAATTTTGTAATGGCAAAATTGTGTATTTATGGAATTAATTGGTACACTGAGTTAGACAAGGAGGGAGAGACTCAAGTTTATTAGAATTTGTGTTTAAGTGGGCAGGAAATAGAATGCTCATAATGATGAGGAATAAATGGAAAAACTACATTGACTAGTTTGATTATGAATGCACGATAATGAGAAGCTTAGTAAAGGATACCTTAATTAAGCGGAGAGCAAATGCTCAGGAGATTGATGGAGCTAAGGGTTTTGTATAAAAGGTTATTAGATTGGAAAAAAGGTGAAGGGGAAGAAAAAAGGCCACAGAAATACAGACAAAAATTGGATTTGGGAAGGCACAACAAATATGGGAAATTGTAAGAAAAGCTAGAGCGGGGAGGTCAACAATTATGCCAAAGAAATGGGTGCAGTATTTTAAAGGCTTATTTAAATTTAGGGACAGTGTGGTGAGGGGTTGGAATAGGAATTAAATACAATGAGATGCTGGACAGAGAGTTTTCTTGTAAAGAGCCATTGAATCAGGTTCAGAAGGGGAAGAAGAATAAGGCAGTAGGAAAAGATGGATTCACAGTAGAATTTTTTCAGGTATGGTGTTAGAAGCAAAACCATTTAACAATGCATGATGGGATTATTAAATTCAATTAAATGGACCAATACAACTATTATATACCCCATATATAAAGGTAAAGGGTCTATTGATGAACAGGGAATTATAGAGGAATTGCTCTTCTATCGAATTTTGTCAAAGTTTTTATGAGAATTTTAACAGGCAAAACAAATGATTGGGTAGAAAAAAATACTCTTATTTCCCCATCTCAATCAGGTTTTAGAAAAGGCCAAAGAACTGCTGATAATGTATTTGTTATTAAAACAATGATAGAAAAAGGGGCAGATTATATGCAGTATTTGTTGACCTAGAGTAAGCATATGATCGAGTTAATAGAAAGGCATTATGGTATAAATTATGGCATAAAGGGATGAGTAAGGAGATGATTGTTCTGCTGAAGGAGGTTTAAAAGAGTAATATGTTCTGTGTTAAATGTGGTGAATGTCATGTGACTGAGGAAGCTACTTAAGGCAGGGGGCTTTGACAAGGGTGTAAGTTGAATCCAATTCTTTTCAATGATTTATGGATGACATATTATAGGTTTACAGCAAGTGATATATTAAATAAGTTGGAGATCCCAGACTTACTTTATGCTGACAATTTAATGGTGGCATACATCTCAGGAATAGGTTTAAGGTATGTATTATCAGAAATTATGACGTTCTGCAAAAAATGCAGACCTTAAAGTCAATCAAAAAAAAGACTAAAATTATGGTATTTAAAAAGGGAAATAATTTGCAGAAGGATGAGAAGTGGTATATGGCCGGGCGGGAGATACAGATTGTGAAGGAATGTTCCTCTTTAGGGTCAATGAGAAAACGGAAGAAATTTGTGCTAACCATGAGTTTACTATCTCTAAAACTAATAAAGAAATGCATTCATTTAAGAACTTTCAAAAATTAAGACATTTTTAAAAAATGATGTCAAGTTGGTTGAAGATGGAGAGGCTGTCTCTTCGAAACTGGTCCCACCGTATTTAAAAGTAAGTGACAGATTAATTATAATTTACAAAGAAATGCATATTGTTGCACCTGAGTAGATTGTTTGGAAAGATTATATAGAGCAATGGTGGAGTCTAGATGGGCATATAATGAAATATGGGGGATAGAAGAAAGCTGAAAATGGATAGATACGGTACTTAGTGGTTTTTGTAAGATTATGTCGGGAATCCCACAAAATGCTGAAAATGCTGGAGCACTCTTGGAAATGGGAATGGTTGGTGTGATGGTATCAGAGAGTGTGTGATGGAGAGAGTGTTAGTATACAACAGATGTTGCAGGCCTCCATGTTAAAAGAATGTTTAATATTGCAAGAGTCTGGGATAGGTAATTGTTATTGGGTGACAAAGGTAGGGAAGAATTAAGGAGGAATGGAATAGAATGGATTGATTTGGAGAGAGGCTTCTGGAAACAAATTAAAGTGAGCATGGGCAAATGTTACATTCTATGATGTGGAAGAAGAGTTTGTTAATGTTTTATTGGGAAATAAAAGAAGTTGCTAAAAGAGAAAGATTATTAGTAAATGCAATAAGCAGGAGAGAGAGGGAATGGCATGGTTTAGATTAGTAATTTGGAGATTGAGAGTTTTTAAAACTAGTGGTGAGCTTGGATTTTGTCCTATATGTGGAAATGTAGAACATATCCTGTTTGAATGCTCAGGAACAAGGAAATGGAGACAACAACTGTTAATTGAAAAATGATTGAAGTTTTAAGTTAATTGGAGCTAAGAAAATAGTGATCAAAGTCAATTTAGGAATCTGGGACAATATTTATATACAGTTAAGAACAAATGGATATGATCTGCGAGGACAGATGATTTTTTTATTTTGGGATGGATTTGTTCAGGGCAATTTTGTATTTTAGAAATATTGTAATTATTCACCAGTGTGTTTGTAAATATTATTGGCCTGATGTAGAACTTGGGTTGAACCAGGCCATGTTGTTATATTGCTATCTGTACACACTAAATATTCATTTCTGATTTTGATTAAATTTCTAAGATCTCTGTTTCTCCTGATTTATTTACCTTCCTCATCCATTTGGTCTAATTTATAGTTTGCATTGTATCCAAAAGCCAGTAACTATGGAAGACTTAGACTACAACATTTTGGAGCCCCAGGACATGAAAGAAAGAAATAAATAAAATAAATCTTTCCTCCATGATAATTCATTGCTCATGGTAGGTTTATACCCTTGTTATTGGAAAATTGCATTGAGTTGAGTTATTAGGCATTGTCAGGGTTTAAAATTATATAAAAAGTCTATAGAATATAATAAAAATACAATAATGTAATCTATAAAACGTAATAAAAATACAATAATATTAACTATAAAATAATAATAAAAATACAATAATATTGATAATGTATGTACATTATGAACATATGATGTTACAATTCACAAAATTTAATTACGATATATGCATAGTCTTCAGATGTGTTTAGTCAGTCATGTGATGTGATAGATGGATTCCTCTTCTTCCATCATGTCCCAGTATATAAAACATAAACAAAATGCAGGATAATATCTAATTAAAAACTATTGACTTTAAAACTAATTAGTATTTAAAACTTCAGTTCAAATATTCACTGATCATAATGGCATATGAGTTAGCAGAATTTGTTTTACAGATTTTTAAAATTATTTATGATCAAATTGTTTGATCTGGCATTCAAGATGCCTTTAAAAACATGCTACAAAGATGAGATACCCCATGCCATGAAGACTTCTAGTAATTCAGTGAAAATTAAAGTTTATATTGTTGTAGGTTCTCATGCTGTGCTCATCAAAATTTGAATTTGTCTGGAAAAGATCAAGGTTGATGAATGAAACAGATAGATTCTAAAATATATATGCAAGAAACTGGCAATATTTTAAGATCTTGAAATAGTCTTTTGTGATCAAAATGGTAAATTCATCATTATTTTTTTTTGTTTTTCTCTTCTTCTCATTTGGTCTACAGTCTGCGGTGAGCCTTGGTCTACCACAGCAAACTCTGCTTCCTCTACCTCCATCTTACTGATTGATAGAGGACAGTATTGCAGGGGACATGTGATCAGCATGCTGGCACTCTGCCTGTTGCCTATCATGTGGTTTTCTTCATTGAAGAACTCTACTTCTCCATCAGGCAGCTTCCCATTTGTCTTCACAAGGCTGGTTGAACTCTGTCTCAGACCTCCCTAATTTATAAAATTTCTAAGTGATATCGCTAATCAAACCGAGTTTCCCAGGCTGCAGTTAGCAACATTAACCACTAGACCAAGGAGGTGGTCTCATCATAGTTTTTATTATTCTTTTTGTAATATTTAGATCTGCTTAGATTTGATGATGCTTCCCATACAATTATGCCATATTTCATTTTTTCCTTTCATTAGTTTATTTCAGCTTAATATGGTGTTACAATTAAGCCATGTCAATGTACAAATTAACAAAATAAAAGTGACAACTTATAAATTACCTACTTTCCCCTCCGTATCCACATACATCAGACAGTAGTTGCATAAATAGTGTGTAACATAAAAGATTACAATTTACATATTCTTCAATATCATAGTAAATCTTATCTATAAGGAAATGAAACAAGTGTTTCTTGAATCCATTGTAATCAATGTAATTTTTAACATTAACAAGAAGTTTAATATATAATTTTATTCCAGTATAGCTAGGCACCTTCTCATACAGCTGTAATTTATGTCTAGAGAATGTGAGCTCATCTTTACTTCCAGTATTGTGACACTAAGAGTTTGTATATATCGATATATAAACAACAGGGTAGAATAAGTATTTTTATTTGCCCAAACATATATCTAAAAGATTCAGTTTGTTTCAAATTACCCAAATATCGCACAGCCCCTTTCTGCAAAATGAATATTGTATTTTGATTAAGCTTAGAAATATTACCCCATGTTTCAATTCCATGCATGACGAGAAAATGGATAAGGGCAAAGTAAATGGTCTTGGATTTTTATGGAGGATCATGCTTACTCAAGTATCTCATAATGAACAGATTTGGCAAACTTATGTCACTAGTTTTTCAATATGGATATTATAAATAAATGTCTCGTCATCAATACATAATCATAATAATTTTGCCAGTATTTTTTATTACAATATTCCCTATATTTAACTGCAGTTGTTTACCAGGGTTTTTAAAGCCAAAGCTTTACCTGACACTTCAAAGGATTTTCACTCAAGTTTAATATATTAATAGATGATTTTAAAACTTCCTTTGAATTCCTTTCCAAATCATAAAAATTTGAGTCACTAATGATTGTATTATCATCTGCAAAATATGTGATGTTAGCAGTTTGTATATTGTTGCTGATGTCATGCATATATAACATAAATAATATTGATCCAAGAATGAATCCTTGTGGAAGTTACATCATGTGTTATATTTTGTGTTTGGGATATTCACCATTATTTTTAACTTCACCAACTGCTGTGTGTACATTTCCATTGTATTTATTTTAAAGCTTCAAATGGAAATGCATATATGACACAATTTTGAAGCTACATGCTGTATATGGTAATGCTATAACAAATTAGACTGAATCCTTATACCTAGAAATTTTGTATGCTCCTTTTCTTGAATTGTAGTATGGTTTAAAATGATCTGGGCATAATCATTAAGATTTTGCTTACTGAAATGCAGTTTTGAAGATATTTAATTTCAGTTTATTGTTCCAACCTGCCTAAGTTTTTTAATTGAAAGTAATTTTATTCAAGTCTTTAAGTATGAAATATGTGTCATCAGCAAATAACACAGTTTTGATGGTTTGAGGAACTTCAAAGATAGGTAATTTATAAATAAAAGGTAAAGCTTAGGACCCAGAGTTGATCTTTGAGGTACACTGGGCCCTGTTCCACTAAAGTATGGTCTAATACCATTACAAGAGTGTGGACTCGTAGTTATAAGTAAAATTCTGTTCCATTAAGGTTTGTGCTATGCTTATATTTTGCAACTCCATATTACAAATGTACAAGTGATTTTTAATTATTCTGTTCCACAGATGTATTAGTATTATCGTGCACTGGTAATTTGTACAAATTTCTCTACAATTGTAGTTATGTTGGTAACTTGAAATACTAGCACAAAATTAATCTTTTTAATGATTTTGGGAATCAGTTGACCCAAATGTGCTAAATATTTACAAAAGTTATGATAGTGATGAGTAGCAATGTGTATAAAGAAAGAATGAATAAATTTTTTAACAATAATTTATTTGCTGTCAATAGACATGTGTACACAAATTTCTGGCTTTGTCAAAAAAACTTACAATTTACAAGGTATCCAGTGATACTTTCACAAAATTTTATAGCAAATATATATCTTGTACAAATTTTAGCCATCTTCAACTCAATATTGTTTTCTATACCATATACACATGAAGTCAACACTCAGATTAATAATAATAGTAATAATATATTACACATATTGCATAGAATGTTACCAAAAAAACTGAGACAATGAAATTACTTTGGTGCTTAATCCATTTGGATATTTTAATAATAATTTGTTGGTTATCAATAGACCTGCATTTACAAGTATTGTCTTAGTCAAAAACGAAACTAACATATTTACAAGTAACATTATGTTTTTAGTGTACGATTAGGTTAAGTGCAATTAAGTACGGCTTATGATTAATATTGGACGCATAAATCAGACCGAATCTTTAAGGTTCTAAATATGCGCCACGAAAATAAGTTATTTTCATTATCTTATGACACAATTTTCCGAGGTTTTGGTTATGAGATCGTGATTGTCAAGCAATATAAATTAATAAATATAAAGGATCAAATGGACTAAATAATCGCCAAAAGATAGCCGATTCCAAGCGGAGATGGCCGAAGGTAGTGATCCTTCTGCCATCTCGGTGAATGAAATTGATCCTAAATGTAGATGTATGGAACCGTCTCTCAAAATGGATCATCTTAAATATGGATAAATGCATAGTAAATTATTATATCTAAGAAAAAATACAATACCAGTTAAGCAGGAATGACAATAGTCTGCTCTGTTCATTAAAAATCCCAAAGGGGTTGACCTAATAACCTAAGGAAGGCGACGCATGACAGCTGTTCAGCTTACTCGTATGTGACGTCACGTAACTTTTTTAATACTTTACCAGCGTTGCACTTTTTTTGTGGAACAGTAAGTTACAAGACCATATTAACAAGGACTTGCACTAATACACTTGTATGTATTAGAACATACTTTTGTGGAATGTTTCATGTTGTTGAGTTTGATTTCAACATCAAATTAGTATGCATCGATTCTTAGGAAACAGTTTTTCACAACTGTTGCAGAAAATTACAAAATATTAATTGGTTGTGCGACTCTTGCGTTATTAAGGGATTATATTACATATTTGCGCTATTCCCATGACAGCTAGGACAAATGAAAATGGTACCAACATAAGTATCCCCCAAACGCTAGAGAATGGAAAGCTTGACCAGCCTGGGACTTCACGTTACAAAGAGACACAAATGCGTTATTGCTGCTCTGCTATTGTAACGTCAAGTGTTATGTTGGCAACAAACAATGGCCTCACGAATAAAAGTATGGAAGCTATTGCACTAAGGAAGAAACGTGTTTCTAAGAAAAATAAGAAAGCGTGGAGGAAACACACTGATGTAAAAGATGTTGACGCATTTTTGGAAGACAAGCGTTTGGAAGAGAGACTGGGGTAAGTAAAGACTCTTATGCAGTAAGATCAAAGCGGGAAGTTAAACCCAGATATTGTCAACATAAAAGACAATTACATAATGAGCAATAGCTCAGTAAAGACCCTAAATTAAAAATACATATTAGAAAATATTGTAAGATACTTAGGAAAGTCATAAAAACAGCGAAAGGCCTCCATTACTAAACACTTATCAGTCAGGAAAAAACAAAATAAAAACTACTTGGAATATAAAAAACAAGTAACAGGCAAAAATTTGCAACAAGATGATGCAATGATCTTAAGCATTAACAATCAAAAAATACAACACCCTGCAGATGTAGCAAATGTGTTTAACGATTACTTTCTTAATGTAACAAAAAATTTAAATTTATATTTTGGTGATAAAAGAGATGCTTTAAAAGTTTTATAATCAACAACTCCCCATCAAAATAATGAATTCAAACCAGGTATCACAACCCGACTAGAAATTAGTAATATCATTAGAAAACTAAAATCAAAAAACTCTTGTGGCTATGATGAGATCAACAGCAAAGTCATAAAGGCCTGTGCAAAGGAAATTAGTACCCCTCTTAGTCACTTGTGTAATGAATCTTTAACATTGGGTGTATTTCCTGAGAGGCTAAAATATTGGATAGTGAGGCCTCTGTACAAAAAGGGAGAAAAGATAAATGTCTCTAATTATAGACCTATAGCTATTTCACCTATATTTTCTAAGGTGTTTGAGAAAGTAATGTACAACAGGCTTTACCATTACCTTGAAAATAACAATATTCTAATTAGTGATTAGTTTGGCTTTAGAAAAGGAATTTCAACAGAAAATGCAATCTAAAAACTCACTTATAAAATTTTAATGAAAGAGCACATGGAGGAGGAATATTTTGTGACTTAGTAAAGGCTTTTGATTATGTCAATCATAAAATTCTGATAGATAAATTAGCTTTCTATGGAATAAAACCAATATTTAAAAGGTTTATATCCTACCTTGACAAGAGGAAACAAAATGTAGTGATAAATTGTCCCTTCAAAAATAAAAACAATGCATCAGAGTGGGGAATGATTAACCATGGAGTGCCTCAAGGATCTGTTCTGGGTCCTCTTCTTTTTCTGATATATATATATATAAATGACCTTTCCTTATCTATCCAAGATGTTGGAAATACTGTTCTATTTGCAGATGACACAAGCATATTGATAAATGGAAAGAGCCTTAATGATTGTGCCATTAAATTAAATTAAATTGGTTCTCAGTTCATTGTATGTATAGTTCAAAGCAAACAAATTGTCTCTAAATCTAGATAAACAAATGTTATGAAATTCATTATACACAGATCTCCAGATCCACAATTACAGATAGGATATTATAACAGTGCACTTTCACAAACCAAATATATAAAATTCCTTGGTTTAATCATTGATAACCATCTGAATTGGAAAGATCACATTGATCTTAATAAACCTAAACTTAGCAGTCATGCTATGCAGTACATGCATTAGTAATGTTGGAGTCAATTAAGACTTGAAAACTAGTATATTATGCTTATTTCAACTCAATAATGAAATACGGTCTAATATTTTGGGGAAATTTAGTTAAAAGGAACGTGTCTCCCTGTTACAGAAAAAGTCATACAAATAATCGCTGGTACACATAGACACTCATGCAAAAACCTCTTTAGGCAATTTGAAATTTTAACTCTTCCTTGTGAATATATTTTATCCCTCAAGAACTTTTAAATAAGAAATAAACAAAAATTTGTTAAAAATCAAAATATACATGACAAGAACACTAGACAAAAAGGAAATCTACATCACCCAATTTCAGCACTTTCATGCCATCAAAAAGGCGTTTATTATGAGTGCATTTTAGTATACAATGCTCTTACCTCTAGCCTAAAAGCCTTAATAAACAATGACAATTCCTTTAAATCTGCTCTTAGAAAATACCTATGTAAAAAGGCCTATTAATTAGTAAAGGAGAATATGAGTGACAATATTATACTGCACAACATATCAATGTATATGTAAATATGTATATAATAAAATTTGTATGATTAAGTGACTTGTCTGTTTTTGTTGTTTGGTTGAGTTGTTCTAGGTGTTCTTTTTTATTTTTATTGTAATTATTTATGTAGATTCAGACAAATTTTTGTAAATACAGATTGAAAGCTACTGTGGTAATTGTTTATGACAAGTTCAATGTTCGTAGATCTCTGTGGCTGCTCCACAAACTCACTGAATGCTCCAAGAACTAACTAACTGATCCATTTACTGCACTTTCGTATATATATATATATATATATATATATATATATATTTTTTTTTTTGAAAACCGTTTTTACTACTGAGGCACCACAGGCAGTGAACACTGATGATACATGAGATGAAATGATATATTGAGAAAGTTTTGTTTTTTAGGAAGGAAATGTCCCATGCCTAAGTTTAGGGTATCTCTCCGGCATTTAACATTTATTAGGACTGAGGAAAACTTGGAAAAAACCTCAGGGAGGACAGTCCAGGCAGCATCCCAACCCCAGACCTCCTGCTCATGAGTCCTCGCCTTAACAACCTCAGCTACCCATGACACTATTACTCATTTACAATCTTTGTAACACTCTAAAACTATGTTGTGCTTTCTTTTTTGGTCAAAAGTGCACATTTTCCTACGTGTATTTGCCATTTACCAACATAATAGCTGATGGTTTCAAGACCAAGAAATAGTGCACCATTAACATTTTAATGAGATTACATTTGTTTTTTTACTTTCTGTTCCCCTTTATTCCTCTCACACTGATCTTGTCATACCTAAACTTAACAGTGTATGCTATGCAATATGTGCATTAGTAATGTTGGAGTCAATTAAGACTCTAAAACTAGTTTATTGTGCTTATTTCAACTCACTAATGAAATATGGTCTAATATTTTGGGAAAATGCAGTTAAAAGTGAACGTGTCTTCCTATTACAGAAAAAAGTCTTATAAATAATCGCTGATACTTATAGCAGACATTCATGCAGAAACCTCTTTAGGCAATTTGAAATTTTAACTCTTCCTTGTGAATATATATTATCCCACATGAACTTTTATTTAAGAAATAAAGAAAAATTTGTTCTAAATCAAAATATACATGACAAAATTACTAAACAAAAAGCAAATCTACACAGATCGGCTTAACACTTTCCTGCCATCAAAAAGAAGTTTATTATGAGTGCATTTTAGTACAAAATGCTCTTCCCTCTTGCTTAAAAGCCTTAATAAACAATGACAATTCCTTTAAATCTGCTCGTAGAAAATACCTAAGTATAAAGACTTATTATTCTCTAACAGAATATATTAATGACATTATTATACTGAGTAAATAAAAACACTGCAATAATTTTATATCATTTAATACCTAAGTATAAAGACTTATTATTCTCTAACAGAATATATTAATGACATTATTATACTGAGTAAATAAAATCACTGCAATAATTTTATATCAGTGCTATGTACACATGTATATAGTAAAATTGTGTGATTAAGCGACTTGTCTGTTTCCGCTTTTCTGCTTTTGTTGTTTGGTTGAGGTGTTCTTTTTCATTTTTATTGTAACTATTTATGTAGATGTACACAATTTTTTTTGTAAATGTAGACTGTGGTATTTATATATGATAAGTTCTATGTTCGTAGGTCTCAGACTGCTTTGCAAACTAACTGATCGCTCCAGTAACTAAAACTATTGCAAAACTGAGTTTTTAAGGCATGTTTCAACTTCCTCTTATCCCATTTTACTCTGCATTAATCTCATTGCATTGGAACCTTATTTTTTTTCCTGATTAAATATATTAATGTAGGATTGTTTTCTTATTTTTGTTGTTGTTGGTAGAACTGCATAAAATGGCACAGATTCAGAGAATGAGGACGATAGCGATTAGGTGAGAAATAAGTATTGCGGTTACATTGATAATAGTTTGGTTTCAGAGTGCCATTTTCGGAACGATTGGATGTGGAGTTGTTTCGCATAGACACAGTTGCCGAAGCTTCTAAAGAGGAACAAGAAAATGTTACCAAGCCTATGAAACCCCTGAAAACACCAAAATGCTTTGAAATACTTGAAATACGCTCTGCTGTGCCAGACCCTATTAAGAAAAGGTAAGCACCATATGTATGAATGCTTGTAGTGACTAACGTTTTTATTGTGGGGTTAAATAACGTTTTTAATGTTTGAGAGAAGAATGCCACTGCTTCAGCTTGTAGGATCATTTTATTTAAGAGAGGGGCAAAAATGAATGTATATAAGGACTATTAAAGGAATGGTTTATATGATATAGGAATAAGCAACGAACAAAAGAAGAAAGAGAGCACCCATTGGTAAGACAAATAAAGGAGGAGAGAGCAAAAAGTGGAGTTCTTACACTGAAACAGAAAACTGCTGACAGTAATCGTCAGCTGGCCGAGGCAAAGAGAGAGAGCAAACCCAAGAGAGGAGAGTTTACAGTTGACTTATGGAAGAATGAAGGTGAGAATGACCAATTTTAATGTGCATAATAATCATTTGGGTTGTTTTGCTATTTAAGGCCCCAGTATAGTTTAATAAAGACTTGTTACATTGGTATTAGTTAAGTCCATATTTATTATGTTTTCTTGCAGAAGTATTGACATTTTTGCAAATCTAAAATAAAGTTGCAGGAATGCCATAAATTCAAGATACAACAACCCCAAAAAATAAAAGCATATTTGCTTTATAACACATAATGTTTTAAAAGAGTATATGAAATATCAAAGGGAACAAATGATAGATACAGCTGGATGGAAGAAGGGGGGAAATATTGTAAGAAATTGGGATGGGGGGGAACTTCCGGAATTTGGAGATAAAAGTAGACAAGTGTTTTGGAAGGAAGTAAGGCAAAGAATTGAAGATGCAGAGAGGTATGAGATTTGGGTTAGTTTTAGTGATAAGAGATCTTTAAAATTATACAGAATAATTAAAAAGGAGGGGGGAGATAGAAATATGCAGATTATTGTATTTAAAGGGTTTCAGAGGAGATAAGGGAAGGGTGTGTTATGTGTAAAGAGCCTCAAGGAATATTTTATTGTTTATGAGAGTGTGAAGGAGTAAAGAGATGGAGGGAGTGCGCATGGGAAGCAAAATTGGGTAAATTACAGAAAGTATAGCACATAGAATGTTGACTGATGGGAACAAAGAGAAATTAAATGATACGGTAATATCTAGGAAACGTAAGGGAGAAATGGATTAGAATAATTAAGAAGGACGAGAAAATTGGGATATGGTTGAAAAATGGTGCTAACAAGGGAAATACAAGAAGTGGGGGATTTCATTATGCACATAACCTGGGGGTTGTGTGTGGACCTCATATAGCTGGATGTTAGATTTTTTAATAGTATAATGGATGTTATTTTATGATTACAAAAAAAATGGTAAATAATAATGGTTTGTTTTGTTTGTATATGTATATAAATATAGTATGTAACTGAACCTGAGTCTTCAGGAAATCCTAGTGAATAATCACGAGCATAAGACCAAGGTACATAGGGTAGTGAATTGAATGTTGTTAACTGTTTATGTAGAGATATTATTGGTAGAAAAATTCCAATTTAAAAACTACTGAGACATCACAGACGGTAGACACTGATGATACATGAGATGAAATGATAAACTGGAGAGGATTTTTTTTAATGGAAGTATTCCAGACCTAAGTTTATGGTACCTCCCCAGCATTTGCTAATTATGAAGATTGAAGAAAACCTGCAAAAAACTTCAGTCAGGGAGGATGGTCCTGGTGGGAATGGAACCCCAGAGCTGTTGCTCACAAGCCCACTCCTTAATGACCTCAACCACTCTTGGCAGTTTTGAGCATTGTGAAAGTTGTCAATTCCAATTAGCTTTTAGCAACTTCCAAATGAATGAAGCTATTGCAGTCCATACCATGAAAAATTTGCTTATTTTTTGATTATTTTATTTTTTTTTAGCAAATTCAGAAAGAATATAAGCTATTGCTGTTTCACTAATGGAAAGAGGTTTTAGTAATCTATCCAAATTTGCATTGATCGTATCTACTAGGCACCTAAAAAAATATAAAGAAAAGTTTGTAATGCAAGAGCTGCGTAAACTAAGTGAATTCTTCACCTGTTGAATAACTTTTAATAGAAATAAATATAAAATCCAAATTAGACCTTGTTAATTAATGAATGAAATAAAGTTATGCCATTACAGTGTGGTATTAAGGGAACAAAATTAGAATTCTTGCAATCTAAAAGTATCACAAAAGAGAAACCTCATTTTTAGCATTATTATTATTATTATTATTATTATTATTATTATTATTATTATTATTATTATTATTATTATTATTATTATTATTATTGAGATTAAACCACAAGAATTAATATATTATTAATTAAATGAAATATATGACCACTGATAAACAAATTAATACTGTATGTGTGTTTTTAAACATTTTTAAATGTAGCCATAATTACTCATTGATATCTTCACATTCACTTAAATAGAGAAAAATAACAGAAAGTTTTGAGTTACATTCTGTATTTAAGAATATGAAGTTCTTATGTTATAATAAAACAAAAACATGTTATTATTTAAAAACAATTTCGATGTACTAAGCAGAAATATAGAATCAGCAAAGAGCAATTTAAAGATTCATCGACTTAAATTAGCTTTGAAATTTAATTTAAATGTTAATGTATTAAATATATAACACAAACGTTTTCTGAAGGTTATTACAGAGCATTCTTACATATAAATATAATTCTCATACATATTAGATCAATGTTTCACAGCTACTATCTTCATGACAATACTTTTTTTAAATATAAAACACATGCAACATTAAAATACATTTTATAAAATGAATTAATTTTTCCTTTTATTTCTAAACAATATAGAAATAATTGAAGGCAAAGGCACTTTTTAATTTCAGTTTTCAAGCATAGCTTTTACTCCTAATAGTTCAATTTCCCTAATTTTCAGAAAATATTTTTCGTATTTATTTAAATGATATATACTAAATTTTGTTTTGAAGAAACAAATATTGATGCTGATAGATTTTTCAATTTTGGTTTTCAGGTACAACCTTCCCCTTGTCGTAAGAGCATGATTTCTTTGAGTTTCAGAAACTATTTTGTTTATTCTATTTAAATGGCATATGTGAGTTTCATTGCAAAAAGTCATATATTAATGCCACTAGAACGCTTTTTAAATTTTGAGGTTGAGGCGGAAAAAAAAAACAAAAAAGGGGGGAGCTAATAGTCAAATTTTAACGATTTTCAGGAACTGTGTTTTTTTTTTCTTCTTATTTTATTTAAATGGTATGTATGAAATTTCGTTGCAAAATAAATATTAATGCTGCTAGAGTGATTTTTAAATTTTGGGTAAGCTCTTTCCCTGCTATTAATCCAAGTTCACTGATTTTCAGAAACTATTTTTCTTATTTTATTTCATTGGGGTATATCGAGGTTCCTTTAAAACAAATGAAAATTGTGTTTGAAAATTAGAGCAATTTGCAAATTTGGGCTTAACCCTCAAATGTTTTTCAGGTATCTCCCACCTAATAATCTAATAATTATTTGATTAAAATGGAATATGCTGAATTTTTGTATGAAAAAACAATTTTTGGTGTTGTTAGAGCAATTTTTAAATTTTGGGTTTCAGATACGCGTCCTCTCTGCTCCTAATGGCCCAATTTACCTGATTTTCAGAAACTATTTTTCTTATTCTATTTAAATAGCATATATGGAGTTTCATTGAGAAAAAAACATGCATTAATGCCAATAGGGCAATTTTTAAATTTGGGGGTCCAGGCAAGTGCTCCCTCCCCCTGCTGATTAGTCCAGTTTCATTGATTTTCAGTGGTAACCATACTTGCCTTCTAAACCCAAGATCGCGGGTTCGAATCCGGCCAGGATCGATGGATTTTTTGGGGCGTAAAAATCCTAAGTATGGCTTCCTTCGGAAGGAAATTAAAGCCATGGATCCCACGTCGAACATTTACGGCACGAAAAAGAACCTCAAGCCTGAAAGAAGAGGCCTCTGAGCAAAATTTGTCGGCCATTTCACGCTCTGAATAGAATGGGACGCTGATGAGCTGTGATGTTAAAGAGCGTCCGTAAATAAACAAATCAAAAAAAAATATATTTTCAGAATTTTATTTAAATGTTATGGAGTTTAATTGCAAAATAAATATTAATCCTACTAGAGTGATTTTTAAATTTTGAGTAAATCCTTCCCCCTGCTAATAGACCATTTCACTGATTTTCAGAAAATATTTTTTTTTTTATTTGAGTGTCATATATAATTTCCTTTAAAAAAATTAAAATTGCGGCTGTTAGTAAGTTTATATTTGGGCTTAACTCTCAAAAGTTTTTCGGGTATATCCCTACTCAATAATATGATAATTTTCAAAAAATATTTTTCTTATTTGATTTAAATGCTATATGCCGAGTTAGGTTGTGAAACCTAAGGTGCTGCTAGAGCAATTTTTAAATTTTTGCATTCAGGTAACCTCCTCTCCGCTCCTAATGGTCTGATTTACATAATTTTCAGAAACGTTTTCTTGTTCTATTTAAATGGCATATACAGAGTTTTATTGCAAAACATATATTAATGCCACTAGAGCAATTTTTATATTTTGGGGAGCAGGCAAATCCTCCCCACCTGCTAATAGTCCAATTTTACTGATTTTCAGGAATGGTTTTTGTTTTCTTATTTTATTTAAATGGTATATACAGAGTTTCATTGCAAAACAAATATTAATGCTAATAGAGACAACTAACTATTAACAGCATAAATTATTCATGAAAAGTATTTTTCATAACACCGTGCTTTATTGTCTTACAGAGGATTCAGCAAATGATCTTGGTGGAAATGGTGAATGGCTGAATCCTACAACAAAGGTCCATACACTGAAGAATACTGGCAAGTGGCACAAAAAGATACCAGAAACACTAAAAAAAAAGCCATTAATGTTACCAGCCATTGACATCCCACATCCAGGTAAGATCATGTTTGACCCTTCTACAAGGTAACTCCTGCTATTTTATTATTTTTTGTTGTTATAAATTCATTCTGGTTGGTGTGGTAGTCATTGGCCAGTTTCCATGCAGAATACAGCAACACTATTTTCCTTAACCTGTTAATTATATCATTCATAGCTTTTATACTTTTAATGGTTTTTCTTCTAATCTTTATTCTTTTTCTCTTTTTGTATGTTGAGATATTGCTTAGGTTTGCTAATTTGTTTCTGTAGGTATTTATAGTGTTGCAGGGAAAAATATCTGGATTGCAATCGATTTGCTTGTTTATTTTATATTGTTTCTACATGGACAGTTTTAGACAAATTTGGGAGGCTGAGGATAGAAATAGGTGGATGTTTTATGATCACCTGTTTTGTTGGTAAATTTTAGTATTTTAAAAGTTCTCTCCTCTGGACCCAAATCTATGGACTGGATAAAATTATAGACTGTTTCACACCCAAGTATCACCTTAGTTTCCTGCTAGGTGGCACTGAAGGTGATGCATATCACTTGATCACTCTGCTCTCTGTAGGAAAATAAGTATAACTAAGTTCCTCTTGGTAACCAAAGTCTCTTACATAAGAGGAGCCCAGGATGGAACAATAAGTACCATAAGTACAGAGTTTGGGATTACTTTGTCCCCATTGAACAAGTTTAGCCTCAAAATTCTGCTCAATTCTGGTGATAATGATAGAATACCAGAGGAGAAGAAGCCAGAAATATACAAAATCAATTGTTCAGAATGTAATAAAGTATATATTGGAAAAACAAAAAGAAGCATTGGAATCAGGCTGAAGGAACACTGGAGAAACATCAGATAGAGAAATCAGCAGTTGCACATCACTTTTGTAGAGATAAACATGATATAGAAATGGGAGTGAAATTATTGAAATTCGTAGATCGACCCGTTGAGCTGGGAATATGGGGAAAAAAATATATAAAAAAATATGAGGATAAGGTTATAAACTTTGAGATCCCAACAGAAGACAAATTAATCCAGAAGCTCATAAAATGTCCACGAGAGCTACACCAAGTCCTCCAGTCAACCAACAACAAAGCTGACAGTCGACTCGCAACTGAGGATGCAGGCAAAAACCTGCGAAACTAGTTTTGCATAATTCCACAGTAAGTGGAGCATAAGATTATCAAATCGACTCGCTAGATAATAAAGAACATAATAGTCGCTTCACTGTAATCATTCCGACACAAAATTAAGTGTTATATTTAACGATACCTTGCTTCCTATAAACTACTTTCATATAGCAGTTGGAATTTAACAGAGAAGTTTTCCTTCAGAACAAGGAGTTTCTTTTTAAAATTAAATATGGAAGGGTCCAGTATACTATGAAAGCATGTTTTTAAAATTTAAGCCAAAAAACTGGCAAAGTCTAATCAGTGATGAAATCCTTGTGGGAAGTAAATACATAATGATTATTTTCATCAACTACGAACTTATTGTTATTTATCATGGATTTGTGTGTATATATTTTTAATATGCAATGCAGTAAGTGCAATGGTTGTCTGTAAGCTTATCTAATTTTTTATTGATTCCATTAAATCTGTTCTTTATTAATGTAAATGTTGTGTAGAGAAAGGGATCAGAGATTGCAAGACATTGGACTTCTAAGGGTTTATTTCATATCTTTATTATGTTGCTGTAGTTTGTTCTAGGCAAATCTACGTAGTCATACTGTATAAATGCTACAAATATTGTACTTATGAAGCTGTTGACAATGGAGTGATAATATATGCTAAATTTCTTTTTACACTAAACTCCACTTCCCCCCCCTGGAGAGTCTCTCCCATCTTCAGTTGCTCACCAAACTGCCTTTACTCGAAACAATTGCTGAACACCCAGATGTTTCTGTGGTGGCCTCTGTTGGTAAGTAAGTAGTAAGTGGAGTTTAGTGTAAAAAAAAATGAATACCTAAGTTTAGGAAATGCTACAAATGTTTAATGGAATAACGAAGTACCAATAAGTTTTTGGAATGGCCAACTTTGGCCTTCACAAAGACATTATTTGATTAGGAATGCATTTTTTCCATTGGGAAATCTGCCACTGCCTTCACTGGGGAACACAGAAAACTTGCAGGTCATCCACAGATTCAAATTTGAATTGCTGGAAATGAAGTCCATCATATTCTTCCAAAGCCACTCCTGGGCGATCTTTGCCTTGTGGGCTGTGCTGAGTTCTGCTTTTATTTTGAAACAAATTGTTGGTACATTTTGATGGATATTTCACCCATGTCAGCTCAGGGTATCACTGCAGAAAAGTACCCACCACATCTCAGCTCTCAAAGCTTTCTTAAAGTTTCTTCTAGTTGAGACATAAACTTGACTGTTTTGGTAGTTGAAGGGCCCCAATTCTCAAACATTTTTCATCTGTGAAAAGAATCCTATGGCCATTGCTTGACCAACAGTGAAGAAAGCCTTTTGAGCTTAACTTCCTCTGCAACTTCATCCATGGAGCCAGGAAGTCATCAGTATTTTTCTGGAAAGCTGGCAGCTTTACGTAGGGACATTGACATATTTAAATGTTAAGCCATCAATGGTTGTTTTCTTATGGGATACCACTGCATGAACCAGCTTCTTCATCCTTACAGAGCATGTCATTTCTTCCTTGAGTGGTCATCGATAGTTCCAATCTCATTGAAACCATTGTTGGTTCAATAAACAAACATTCTGCTGATTTTATACACAACTTTGATAAATGCTCCATAAAACATGTGAGTTGTGACCTTTAAGACTGCACTTACAATCCATGTCAAAAGTATTTATGGTACAATCAGTTAAGAAATGTCAGCAAAGAAAGATGTTAATTGATATCATTGTATGATTCAGTTAAACTACACACTCTTAAAGCTTCACTTACTTTTCATAAATGTATGGAACCGATTTCGAGAACATTTAGTTCCCATCTTCAATTGATATCAATTAATATGATTAGCTTCACTGTGCAAGTTCCAATTTACATTTAAGTTTAAAAAGAAAGATGTGTTTGTTATGTAGGTGCATCATACAACCCATCCTATGCAGATCATCAGTTGCTGCTGCAGGAAGTGGCTGAGAAAGAAATGGAACTTATTAAAGAGGAGAAGCATCTAAAAAGGGTCACATCACAAATGTTCACAAGAATGACACCACAAGAAATACAGGTAATGTAGTGTTTTAGTAGTCAGAGTTACCAGTCAACAAACATTAGACAGCAACATATATAAGGAACATTCAAATCACCAATATATGGTAGATTATTTCAAAGAATAAAGGTTAAAAAAGCAAGAGAAATGAAGAAAGGGAGAGGAGTACAGTAAATGATGACAATATTAATAATTTCTTGTGAATTGAACTATTTAAAATACTCCTCCTGACTTTATTTATTTAATATTAAATCAGGGACTTTTTGTGGATCTTTGTCCAATCCCTAGCTGTTATAAAATTTGTTAAGAGTTGAAATAGTTGGTGTTTGAGTTAACTCTGATAGCCTTACAATAAACTTGAATATAGAGCTGTCTGCTTCTGGGGTATTAAAATTTATTCATGTTTTTTATGTAAACCCTTTCCCAGATGTTTTAATTCCTGTGGTTTTAGAGGCGTATTTAATAACTTAATGCTTTTATGTATCTCAGTTTCCATTCCAAAAATAGTTCAACTCGCAAGAGATTATTAATGAGTACTTCAACATGTTAGATTCCAAATGCAATGAAAATTGAGGTGACAATGTTTTAGTGATAAAGGTGGACTTACATCTAGGATAAAGTAGAGGATGTGAAGGCTAAGGTAAAAGATGAGTAATGCTTCAGTATATCATATTTATTTGCTATAATATCCCTCTTAATTTTTGATTATGTGTAAGGAAATCTGTAAAATGACCAGTGAAAATGCTACATTTAAGCTAACAGTAAAACCATGCTTCCGCAACATCTGTGCATTGACCCTGGCTACTCTCTCCCCCCATTTTAGATTTCTCAGTGCCCTTCCAGCTTCTGAGTTCAGTGTCCCTCCTGCTTGTAATGTATAGGTAATGAGGAAGTGTCTAGTGCATAAGCAGGTATGAAAATGAATTAAGATATTCATGACATCATTCAAGCTAAATGTGTTAGAATGAATATTTAAAACACCCTTTATGGTTTCACTTATTGGACATTTACTCATCACATGTTTCGTGAACAGTCGTCCACATCCTCAGCTGTTAAACAACTAAATGAGTAGATGAGTGTTCATGAAAAATGTCCTGAGTAAATCTCCAATGAGTGAAACCATAAAGAGTGTTCTAAATATTTCAACTCAGAAGAGATTATCAATGCGTGTTTTCACTATGTTCATTTCCAATGTAACTTATTCTTATTTCACCTACACCAATTGTTCTGGCAACAGCTTGAATGATGGACTTTGTCCTACATACTCCAAGATGTAACAGCAGTTCACTTATAAATTCTTTGTTCTGATCTTTTTATGAAGCAGACAGGCTTATCCCTATGATGCCATACAACACACCAAAATCCTTTTTTTAGGATTTTAAGTTGCAAATTTGGATGCATGTTACGTTCTATGGCACATTAGATTCGCATAAATATGGCTGTATCTAGAAGGAAATATTCATTTATTGATTTAGTCATTTATGTGTTTAATGGTGTAAACTTTCAGACTATGTGGATAACTGAAGCGTCAGAGGGCCTTCCAGGTGTTGGTGCTAAACTGGAGGAGGCAAGTGAAGCAAGTGGCGATGAATACAAAACAGTTAACCCCCCAGTCAAGAACAAGAAGAAGACTCTGAAAACGCGCAGAAAGATAAAGGAGGCAAAATTAGAACAACTGCAGAGAAAGCAGATGATGACACACAAAAAAAAGATATCAGATATTTACAGGTAGGCTGACTAGCTTTATGTTAATGTCGTTAAAAACTATAGTCATAACTAATATATACTTCAGCTTTTGTTACAGTGGATACTTCAAACGCTGGACTTTCAGTTGTTATGGGTACACAGCAAAACTAAGAATTCTGCTGAAAGGCCAAGATCTAACACTCAAACTCAGACGTAACAAAAGCAATGTACAATGTTTGAAGACTGTTGTAACATACTCTATTTACTTGTGTTACAATCAAATCCTTATGTACCTGTAATGTAAAACAATGACAGAAGTTTCATAGCAAAGCTTTCATTAAGTCGGTGGGGATGGGCAACATTGAGACAAACTACAAGCTTGCAGTTGGTGGACAGCAACTGATAGCACCAACTCTCAATAATGCACTAGGATTGTTTGCAGCTATGATTTGTGGGTGTAATGTAACTCGGATGTTCCCACTCGTCACATGGAATGAAAAAAAAAAAAAAGAAAAGAGAAGATACCAGTATAGTGACAAGCTAATTTAAAAGAAGTAATTACAAATTAATAAAATATTTAAAAATGTGAATGCTCTAGCAAGATATTTCTGTTGCAATGCTAATAGATTTATACTTTATGACTCAGTATGAACTAACACTGTATCAAGTTATTAGAGAAAATCACACTCTACAAAACAAAGTTATGAGAATCAACTGAACTTTTTAAGAATAAATGTATTCTTATGATATATAATTACAAAACAAATTATAATACTTTTCCACATAGTTTCCTTATCAAGATGAGTTATTTCTTTATTCCCTCATCAAAGAAAGAAGATGGGCAAGTCAGCAGCAAATTGCAAACAAAATGCTCAACCTCTGAATCTTTTCCCCTCCCAATGCCTCCTACAGTGGCCTGAACATGTGCTAATCTCAAGAGGATAACTTGGGACTGTAAGAAGGATGTTCCAGGCATGAGCAGAGAATTTTCTTTAATTGATCCTAACTTATGGCTGCTGTATGTGGCCTTGTGTTTTGATGCAGAAGCAGAACATCATGAATGGGTTTCCAGCATCTTTTGTTTTGATAGGTGGCCTCTCAGATCATCCAACAGTTTGCAGTCCTTGATTTGTGAAGGAAATCTATGATCATCCTGCCTTTGGAGTTGCAAAACACAGCCGCATAAACTTTTCTGGCTGACAGATGAGTTTTAGCCTTGACCGAATTACCCTCCACATTCAATCTCTTGTTTTCAGGATGTAGTAGTATGCCCATATCTCATCATTCAAGCCAAAAACTGTTCATCTTCTTCCTCAAACGAATCCAAGCCTGACTGATGTTCTTTCGAAAATTTTTCTGTTCATTTGTGAGGATATATGTGACCCACCTTACCAACACTTTCCAAAATATTAGTTCTTCAGAAAGAATGGTATGTGCCAAGGTTTGTCTAAATTGCCCTATATATTGTCCTCTGTGATGCTCGTCTATATGAAGTGCATGGCTTATATTTTTCACAGAATCATGACTGCTGAGGAACTTCTTGTACCTTCTCAAACTGCACTCACTCAAAGTCTGGACTAAATCTGAATAGTTTGACTCCTCCTTTGATTAATTAGATGCTGATCAACTGCACAGCTGATGGTGCAAACTTGTTCAGACAGCATTACTGGTGATGGAATGATCAATGCAAAAGTATCCATTGGATTACTCCCCTCTGCGCATCCCCACTAACATGGCTCTGTCCCTCTCGCCATTCTTTCCAAGTGCAGAAAACAAGAGTCCGGTTAAAATTTGAATGACTCTTGTACCAGAATCAAAAGTTATTGTAAAACAGTAATTAAAAAGTATTCATATTTCCTAGGATTGTTCTAAAAGTTCTCAGCTTGACTCAGAGAGGTTGTGAAGATGGCAAAATTACTATAATAGAGTATTAACCTTTAGATGGGTTTCTGTAAAGTTTTGCGTGCGCAAGTGTAGTCATTTCTATTGTGTAAACAAACCAGTGTTAACATTTTCTACAAAATGGATAAAACTAAAATATGAGCTGCTATAAAGTACTTTCTTTTAAAGGGTTTGACCCCATTAGAAATACAAAAGGAATTGTAGATTCCAAATTAAAGGATTTTTCCCTTTTGTTTTTGACAGTTAAAAGAGTGGGCTGCTGAATTAAAAAGGTGATCATACATCCATTCAAGATGATGAGCACTTAATGCCCAAAACTACTATGACTGATGAGATTGTGACAAAAATTAAATGTCATACTCGGTGATCGCTGATTGAAGGTACGTGAGTTAGCTAACATAGCAAAATCCTCGATATACCATGTTCGCTTCATTTTACACAAAGCTTTGGGTATGAGAAAGCTTTTCACTTGATGGGTGCTGCATTTGTAGTGAACCAAAAATGCATTCAAATGAACATTTTTCAAGAGTGTTTAGACTTGTTTAAACGCAATTCCAGTGAGTTTCTCCAATGTTTCATAACAGTAGATGAAACATGGATTCATCTCTATGTGCCAGAGACAAAGGATCAGTCAAAACAGTGGGTGGCAACAGATGAAAATGCACCAAAGAAAGCAAAAACAATTCCATCTGCAGGAAAAGCCATGGTTACAATTTTCTGCAATTCTCATAAAATGGTTTTGTAGACTATCTCCAGAAGGGCACTATCATCGACAGTGATATTACGCTCCACTAATGGACCAACTGATGGATACTATTCAGGCTAAATGTTCATACCTTGCGAAAAAGAAATTCCTTTTCATCACAATAATGCTTTTTCATACATGTCTGCAAACCTGCATGCCCTTTGCTTCTAAATGCTTCCATGCACCAAAATTGCCAGATTTGGCTCCCAGTGATTGCTTTTTGTTCCCAAAGAAATGGCTGGATGGACAAAGATTCACATCCAATGATGAGATGAAAATGAGACATGTTTATTTTCATGGTTGAACAAATCTTATTTTACTGAGAGTATTGAAAATTTGGAAAGTCATTACACTTTACAAGGTGACTATATTGGGGGGGGGGGGGGGGGGGGAAACCTCTTAAATCTTGTGTTTTCTTGACCAAGCCAAGAACTTTTAGATTGCCCCTCATATGTACTATCAATACTATAACTGTTATAATTTTGATAAGCAAGAATAGATTTTAGTAATTTGGAATTCTAGCCATTATTATATTGATGCTTGCATTTTAGGAAATTAATTGCATTTGGCAAAATTATGCAACTGTTTGCTAAAGTGATAGCATTTTTCTGTTATCTACTTGCCATATTAAGAGAACAAAAGTGATAACAAAAGGGGACTATAATATTTCTTAAGAGATGTTGATATCTTACAACTCATAACTACACAGCACTCCTGCTGTAGCCAGGACAGTTGGCATAAGTCCTTGTCCTTCAGAAAATGATGAATAGAAGTTATAATGACATGTATTGTACTCATCAACTATAATGAGTGTACTTTTATATGTTTTTATTGGAATTTGATTAAAACATTTTTTAGTTTCCATGGTATGTGTAAATTATTCTATTTCTTTTGACAGTGATGGAAAAACTGTTGAACTGAATTCATTTGTTGCTCATTAAACTAAATTGAACGAGTCCTGTCATATGTAAATAACCACAATGCTTATAGTAATTATACATCTGCCCAAGAATTCCTTTTTTAAATTAATATCAAGAGAGTTTAACCTTTGATAAGTAAATAAATTATATACGACATGCCATTGTTTGATATCAGGTACTATTTGTTTTGCTATTTTCATCTTAACTATAATAAATGTCATCCTTGTTTTTATTGTAACAAAACTTCATTAAAAGGGCCTTATGAATGTAACAAAGGAACATTATAAATTTATTAATGAAAGGTACTTGTGGTAGGAAAGGAGTTTTTCATTAAAATGTACTTCAGTATGTAAATGAATTCCTGGCTAAATGGTCACAGTTTCAATGATGTGATATGTTACTTTCATTTACTAATTGTCATAAACAGCAGCTAATAAAATGTATCGGTGGTTATCTCAATTTAGTCACCTCATTTCACATTTCAGTTACTTTATTTAATGCCTTTGTGACATGCCAGTAATTTAGATTACTTATTTACATGACCAATTATGAATGGACATTGGTTAATTATAAAAGCATAAGATTCTTTGAAACAAAAGAAAGCATACAAAAATGAGTTTGTTTCCTTCTTGTTAAAGAACAGTTAGATTATTGGCTTCATTTAGATTCAACAAACATAACTATGTCATCATGAATTGACCTTATTTCCCATTTAAATATGAATAAATGGTATAAATCAGAACTAGTTGAAAGTAGATATAAACTGCTAATTTCTACATCAGTTTAAAAGGAATAAGTTTGTTACAGGGAACAATGATATAAATCCAGAAATTACGAAGTCTATGTGCTTAAAAGAAATTAAAGCAGAATATCATTTTAAATAGCTGGAATTTTCACATGAAATATAGTATAATGCAATTTTGTATGAGGAAATCTCTCAATGTCACCAATTTTGTTCCACTTACTTGGACATGTTTCAAAGGCTGTTGTCTTCATCATCAGCATGGTTTCACTGTCACCTTCCGAGCATAGCAGTAAGATGTTGCCCTTTCGATTTTATGAATGTGTGATGAGGCTACTGTTAGGAAGATCAAAATTAACTAAATTTTCCTTGTTTTCGTTTATGAATATATTTTTCCACACTGTTAACTCAATGGGTTTTTGAAGTGCTATTAAGAGTTTTGGTTCATTTTGCAAATTTTGTTTTTTAGGGGGGGGGGGCTAGAAATAGTATGCTATTGCTTATTTCTTCATGTGTTTATATTTGCATATCTCATGTGTTCCGTAAACCATAGGGTAAATAATTCTTTCCGTTTGCATATATATTTCATATTACAGTCTTTGCAACTGATTTTGTAAATGCCTGATTGTTTATCTGGCAGAATTTTGTCTTTAATGTTATTTAGGAGATTTTTGAAACTACGTTTGTTTAACATTTTAAATAAAACGACTCAATTTTTTTAAAATGTTAATATTTGACATCACTGTTACAAAAGTTCACTATATTTTATACCTTTGTTTACTGGAGCCAAAATAATTTTTGCATCTTTAAATATATTCTGGAATTTTTGGTGTACCAATGAGTGTAATATCGTACAATGGAGATCATGTATACAAGAAATTCATATTCCAAGAAATGTAAAATATAAATACACAGAGAAATCAGCGATAGCATAACATTTCTGGCAAAAAAAAACACAAATTCCAAAATAAACCAAAACTCTTAAAAGCTCAATTAAATGTACTTACGAAGCTATTGACAATGGAGTGGTGTATATATATAAACACTGTAATAGTGTTTTTCACACTAACTCCATTCACTTACATAAAATTTGGACATATGTTTCGGGAGTTTAAACCAGAGATAAAACTACTTAAACAACTTCATAATGCAATAAAACTTTCCACTTGGGAAAACATTTTCATTACAAAAAATAAGGATAATTTGATGAATTTTGATTTCCCTCCATTGGATGAACTCAGCAAATTCCTAATAGAACCAACAGATGCGGCCACAAGAACATCAAGAGACCCAACCGCCACGTATAACATTTTATCTACAGGCTGAAGATGGGAGGGATCATTCCAGAAACATATGTCCAAATTTTATGTAAGTGAATGGAGTTAGTGTGAAAAAAACTGTATTACATTGTTTATATATCTTAAAAGCTCTTCAAAAACCCATAGAATTAACAGTGTGGGAAAATATATTCATAAACAAAAACAAGGAAATTTTAAATATTGTACTTATGAAGCTGTTGACAATGGAGTGGTAATATATCCTAAACTTAGGTATTCATTTTTTACACTAAACTCCATTTACTCACATAAATAAGACGCGTTTCAGGAGAGATTCCCCTGAAACACGTCTTATTTTATGTAAGTAAATGGAGTTTAGAGTAAAAAAAGAATACCTAAGTTTAAGAATATTTTTGATTTTGATCTTCCAAACACAGGAACCGCATTACTAAATTTGTAAAATCTACAAAGCAACATCTTAATACCATGTTGACAGTGGAATCGTGCTGATGATGAAGGCAACAGACTCTAAACATGTCTAAATAAATGAAACGAAATTGGCAATAAATTAGTACAGTTTTTAGGTAAAGCTGTTCCTTTAAAAAAATTGTTTATAACAGGTTGAGGCAACTGAATAAAGAACTGGAAATGAGGCAGAAGAAACTTGAAACGTTAAAGAGAAAGCGGGAGAAGGCAAAGGCTCTAAAAGAGAAGGAGCCAAAACAGCTGAGTAAAACCAAGTTTCAGCCTCCAGAACCAGAGTTCAACCTAGGTGAGGAGCTGAGTGGAAATCTGAGGGGAATCAAGCCAAATGGAAACATTCTGCAGGACAGGTTCAAGAGTCTGCAAAAGAGAAGCATCATTGAGCCTACAGTCATTCAGAAGTAAGCTCATACTTGGCACTGTTTATTACCAATCTTATCTCCAAATGTTCAGTTAAGTCCAGTTCTGTCTCTCCCAATGCTGCTACATTCCAAGATAATTGATATCTTACATCTAATCACATAAGCTAACCAATTATAACAGTATTTTCAATTTGATAGCTGTCATCCCATGCATACCAAAATGTCCATTCCTTTTTCTTTTCAATTCATGGCCACTGTCTTCGTAACAATACTTTTCATATCTTGATACATATATTAAAAACCTAGCTCTAAAGTTCCAAGATCAAAAATATTGGTCCTATCTTTTATAATCCCAGCGCACTAGAATTCCAATAAAAATGTATTAACCATTTTACTACTTTTGTCCCTGTAATTGAGAGCATCAAATTTATTTTGAAAGAATGTTACAATACTTTATTAATGCATTCTTCTTTGTGATTTTTCTAAATTTTTATCCCACCTTATATTTAGAATATCCCTAGTCTTAAAAGTATGTTTTGCTGCAACATATCTCCACATTATTTCATCCTGTCGCAGGCTTCTATACTTGTCAATGCCCTAAATGTAAAATCTGTGCTCTTATTATGCCATGTCATTCATTCCACAGCCTCAATTTATCCAGAGGATTTAAGATTACTTCATGTACTGTTCTACTAAGAGTGTTGCATATATGTTTTCTTGTAAAGCAGTGTATATTTGTTTAAATCTGTTGTTGTTTCACTCCATACAAACATTAGGCATTATTAGTTAAATATGGTGGACGTTTGTAACAGTGATATTTAATATATGAGTCGAATTTGTAACATTTACATCACAAATGTAGCATTTTCAACTTTGAAATCCCACCAAGTGATGTCTTAATACAGAAGTTCATCCAACCGCCACCAGAGACAAACCAAACCACCACGAAGAACAAGGCCGGCAGTCGAACTGGAACTGAAGATGGGAGCGATTAGCTCCAGAAACTTAGTTTTCCTCTTTTAAAACTATTAGTGATGTGTTACAAATTCCACTCAGTTATTCAAAACTTATATTAAACATCACTGTTACAAATGTCCACCATATTTAACTAATTAATAGGTATACAAACCTTGTGGACATACCGAAAATAAGCCTAAAACGTGGTAAACACTAGAAGATGGACCTCACTAAGGTAGGATCTACTTCATTATTTATTCCTACAGAGATAATCAAACACAAAAAAGAAATTAAACTTTTCGGGAAACTTCAAGAAAAGAAATGAAAAATAGCCGCAGACATACGCTTCCTTAACCTTTGTCAGATAAAAAATGTTATGCCTAAATTCCTTAAGAGAATAATCAAATTTGACAATAACAGCAAACAACAAAAAGCAGCTGAGAAAAAAATCCTAGAAATAGAGAAAAACAAACACTACAAAAATAGAAGCGAGATAGAACTAAAACTATACCATTTACATCTGAAACTAACCAAAGAACTAGGCAGTATAATTTGGGAAAATTTAGAAAACAACCGTAACAACACTAAACCGTAAAATGAGAAATAAGACATTGAAACTAAAACAGAAACTAGAAAGTTTATGCCAAAAACATGAGGGGAAAACACTAGCAAAGGAAAAGACTATACAAAATAATGTTCTTAACGTTAAAAACCTCTCTAAGCAAAGCTTCACCAAAAATTAAATCGGCTTTTTACGGAAAAGATTAAAAACATGTGTACGATTCTCTGATAAACTCGATTACATTGCAGACATACAAATTGCTACTAAAAATCTTGCATAAATAGAGAGAAGCTCAATAAAAAATCCATGTTGTAATATTATTGAACAAATTAGAAACAATAGGAAAGTTAACCCTCACACAAAGGTAATTAGAACACTGAAAAGCAAACCAGTTATATACGTAAAGCAGATAAAGGAAACACAGTTGTAATTTTAGATAAAACCGACTATATAGATAGAATGGAACAGCTATTAGAAAACAAAGAATATTCGACAATAAAAAATCCCCTAAACATGTGCATAAATTCATTGAATAAAACGATTAATGGTTGTAAATTAATAGATAAAAAAGAACAATACAAAATTAAAGTAAATAACCCCACACTGCCTAGGATCTACAGTCTTCCAAAAGTACACAAACCGGGGAAAACAATGAGACCCATTATAAACAACATAGATGCCCCAACATACAAATTAGCCAAATGGTTAACATACAGATTTTCTTCCTTTCCAAAATTTGAAACCAGAAGCATAAAAATCTCCTCAGAACTAATTCAAAAAATTAAAGATATGAAAATAGAAAAAACAGATACCTTGGTTTATGTTGATGTCACAGCTCTTTTTCCAAGCATCCCTACACAAAATCTACACACCTATATAAAAAATTGGTTGCTAAAAGCAGGGAAAACAATAGAAGAAACTGAAGAATACGTTAAATTAACTAATCTGTGCATAATGCAAAATTACTTCACTTTCAATGGAAAATATTATAAACAGAATTTTGACTTAACAATGGGTAGCCCATTATCACCATTATTAGCGGATCTCTTCATGAGTGCATTGGAAGTTAGAATCACGAAGAGTTTCCCCTGGTTGTTCAAAGCATGGTATCGCTATGTTGACGACATCTTTGCAATAGTTCCGGAAAAACACCTAGAAGATGCACTAAAGTTACTCAATCTACAAGAAAAATTGTTAAAATTCACTATGGAAAGAGAATGCAATGGACAGCTGCCCTTCGTGGATCTTAAAATTATTAAGTTAGAAAACCACTTAACATTTGGCATATATAGAAAACCTACTCACACTAATAGCTACATTAAATATAACAGTTATAACCCAGTTTCTCATAAACATACAATACTAAATAGTCTTGCTCATAGGTTGGTAAATGTCCCCATGAACAGAGAAGAATATGATTTAGAACTGAGCAATATAATAAATATAGCTATAGAAAATGGTTTCAAACAAGAAGTGGTATATAAGAAAATAAACAGAGCTAGGAACAAAAAAAAGAATCAAAGACATCAGTACTCTTATTCCTAGCAAGGGAGAAAATAGAATGTACCAAAAATTCACATACCATCCATCAACCTTCTACAAATTCCAAAAGATTTTCAAAAAACAAAACATTATTTTAACTCCAAAAAACAGTTACTCCATAAAAAATATACTAAATTCTAAACTAAAAGAGGACATTCCTCAAGAGAACGAATTAGGAGTATCAGATGGAATGTATCGATTGTGAAAACATTTACATAGGAAAGACTAAAAGAAACATTAAAACACGAGCAAAAGAACACATCAGGAACATAAAACAAAGACAGGAAGTAAATTTAGCAGTAGCTTGGCACTTTTGGAATGAAAAACATAATATAAACAGGAATCCCAAACTATTTAAAAACATTACAGGGAAAATAGATCTCGCCGTCTGGGAAAACATTTATATCTGGAAGAACAAATGTAGCATTTTCAACTTTGAAATCCCACCAAGTGACATCTTAATACAGAAGTTCATCCAACAGCCACCAGAGACAAACCAAACCACCACGAAGAACAAAGCTGGCAGTCGAACTGGAACTGAAGATGGGAGCAATTAGCTCCAGAAACTTAGTTTTCCTCTTTTAAAACTATTAGTGATGTAAGTGTTACAAATTCGACTCGGTTATTAAAAAAATTAGGCATTATGCTAAACCAAGTCTCCCCTGCCTGTTGTTCTACTGTAAGGATTTCAATGAGGTATCTAACATTTATTGATGCATTACTGGCTTATGTTCCAGAAAGTTACCTCAGAGATAGAGAGATGGCAACTATATTTTGCATAAAGAGCACACAACACCTGGTTTAAATCTTATGTGTTTCTACTTTGTTATTGCATTTAATTTTTTCAGTTATTAATATATTTCTCTTTGTTAATTTTCCTTCCCCGCTTTTCTTCTAGTTGCTTGTTTTATCTTTTTCCGTGCATTATGTTACTTCAAGATTCAATATTTACTTTTACCATTTTCACTTATCTTCTGCCTTTTAAGAAGAACACAAGCAGTTCAAAATGTAGATAATGTGTTGCTGTTCAAGTGTTTTGTCTATTTCTGCTTTCTAGTTCTTGTTATTTTAGCTACTTTTTTCCAAAAGCTAACTCTATTTTTCATTTTTATTATAAATATTATTAAAGTAATGAAACATTATAAAGTGTCCTTCTGTGTTGCAGAATGAAGAGGGCGAAGTTAAAGAGATATGAAAAGAAGAGTCACAAGATGGGCTGGGAACCTAAAGGATACTGAACTGTATTGTAATATACTTTGGAATAAAACAACATATAAATCATAATTATGTGTGTTACATCCATTTCTTGTTTCTAAGTTTTAACTACTCATTTATTTCTGTGTTGGTACTACTACCAAAGCATTTAAACTTACTAGATAAGTAAGAGAGGTGCAATAGAGGTGAATAATTTGGTTTTCTGTTTATTTGGAATTCAGATTAAGGCATTAGTATATCATTAATTATTGTAAAAATTATAATTGTGAGGGATACATCTAAAATGGCCTGGGCCAGATAAATGGAGATCCCTTGTACTTTGTATTTTCTTAGCATTCAAATAAATATATAAAATAAAAAAAAGTGTGTTTTGTTAAATACATGGCATGAATTTCTGTCAATAATCCTTGCTCAATAATGATTATTTAAATGTAGTACATAATTTATAAACATTCATAACAGAAAACAAAACATTTGAAATAAAAGGGAACCTGTTCTTAACATGAAGCTACGAGAAGAATACAACAGAATATGGTTACAGTTTTAAATTATAATAAATCATTAAGAGTTCACTTGGTTTTCATGTTAAAATCAATTAAACCACCTGCTTTGTTGAGATAGGAAATTAGAACAAAAAATATGTATGATCTGTTACAATGAGAATACACTTGTTTAACAAAAGCAATGTAACAATTTTCTTGTAGAAAAATGATTTATAGTGTACTTGCATGGACTGGACAAACCCATTAGTGCAGTTCTTGCAGCTTCTTCTGCTCCTGCCACACAGACAACATTGTCTAAGAGTTCCTGGTGTTTTGTTAATCAGGACATAGCTCTGGGGATTTGCAAACTTAGAAGAATTTGAGCCCTCTTCCTTATTTCAGCAGGAAGTTCTTCGATTTTTCCTCGTCTTTCAACTTGGGATTTTATCAATGTCCAGTTTATATCTTCTACAAATTTACACCATGTTACCTTAGCACCACTGTTAGCAGTATAAATGGTCATTGAATTTATTGCACAAATATTTAAAAGATCACAGAAAACTATCATGGGCTGTCAGCAAGTGTTTCTTGCTACATTATAGTGAGTGTAAAGCAGATCTACTAAACTTCTCTTGGTGCACATATGTTCTTCTATACTTGTTATCTCATCAAATCTGAGGCAACGTAACAGAAATCAAAACCTGTGACCACTCATTGATAAAGACTTCACTGTGAATTATCCCACATTTGCATCACATTTAGCCTGCTGCTACGAGAAGTAGTGATAAAGTACAAGATTCCTAATAATGCTCTAATCTCTATTTTTGTCTGTATGCACTGCATCCCTTTCTTTTGAATGATTTGGTTGTTTCTGTGATATGTAGATGTTAGTATATTTGATTATCAATGTTACAATATCATCAAGAAATAAATTTAGGTGCTCAAGGGGCATTTTATCCTCAATAGCAGCATTTCTAGACCCTGGAGTAACTTGTGCGAGATTACATGCTATGGTGCATACAACAGTTCCTGGCTTTACTTTATTCCACTTAACTTCTATCTTTTCTCATGTATCTGTATCACTTTCAGCAAACCGCCACGGGTGGCCGAGGTCGTTAAGGCACGGACTCGTGAGCGGGAGGTCCGCGGTTCGAATCCCGCCAGGACCGTCCTCCCTGACTGGGGTTTTTTCCAGGTTTTCCTCAGTCTTCATAACTGGCAAATGCCGGGGAGGTACCTAAACTTAGGCCTGGAACGCTTCCTTCCTTAAAAAAAATATCCTTTCCCAATTTATCATTTCATCTCATGTATCATCAGTGTCCACCGCCTGTGGTGCCTCAGTAGTGAAAACGGGCGTTAAACACTACTCAAAAAAAAAAAAAAACTTTCAGCAACTTTCTTGATCTGACTCAGAACTGTGTTCCATGGATCATTATTTTCTTCACTCTCACTCTTCGTTTTCTTTTTTCTCATCTATTTATTTTACCCACTGATTTGGACCAATACACCAGAGAAAACAACTGAAAACTACTCTTACATCAATAAATTTTTAACAATACCTCTCACTTAAACAGTTTCCAAAACAATGACGCAAGTAGCCATGTGGATAACAATAGTCTTCCAAGTTAACAAATGTTAAATACCATATGAACAATTTACAGTACCCTAGCAAGAGTAACATTAAATTAAAACAATAAGCTAATGAGAAGTGCACCATTGTTGATAAGATATTGTGAGGAAATATAATGCAACCACTGGAGGGTTAAAACAAACTGTTCAAAATACCTGCAGCATTTTAAGATATATCGTTTTATTATTTGACTCATTTGTATCATTAACATGTGCCAATATATTGCAGCTGCAACACTCCAGGTCTTAGTCTGGTTCTGATGGGGAATTCAAATTGGTAAGTACTGAAAGAGTATTGATTATTCATTGCCCCTTTTTGTTATTAGTGTAACTAAGCACTGTGTGAATATTCAAACAATTTCTTGTTTTGTAAATTAGGTATTGTCTCATTATTTATTTATAAAAATTAAAAAATTAGAGCTTATGGGTGAAATATTGTTCACACTAAGTCTTGCCAGGGTTGGTTGTGACAATATGGGAAGTGGATGCACTTTCCATTATCTTTAACTATTTATAAATTAAGATGAACAAAAATGCAGCTTTTGCTGAAGCCAAGTGCTTTCCAATTAGTCTTCTACTCTAATGAGGTAGCTCATAGCCCGAATTCACTTTTATTGTTCCTATTTAAGTTGGAGTTGGCATTGTCTCTACATTTTTATCTCTTGGTGCATCACATCACGAAATGGTTGATGGCTATGTTGCCAACTAACTCTTTTGTTACACTGTGGTAGTGCATCCTTCCTGTCTAATTTCCTATCATGCATTCATAGGCTGTAATTTGCTTCTTTATCTAAATTGATAATACCTTTATCCAGTATGTGACATCAAATAACACATTTATGTTAGTAACATGAAAAATCCTATTAGGATTTATTGAATGTGTTCACACTAACTCCACTTATACAACATTAGGACATGTTTCAGGGACAATCACTCCCATCATCAGTTGTTCCCTAACCCTCAATGTGGCAGCTGGATGTGGTGCTTCTATGGTGGTCTCTGATGGTTCTAATAGGAACTTAATGAGTTTATCTATGGAACATCAAAGTTCATCAAGTTTTTCCTATTTTACAGGATGAAATTTTCCCCCCCAAGTAGATAGCTCTATTGGTTTGTGAAGTTCTTTCAGCAGCTTAGCCTCTGGTTTAATTTCATGATTTTGAGTCCAGAAGTGAGCTGTCATTGCTAATTTATCTATTTGTTCAAAAAGAATGCTCCTAAAGTGTTTCTTTCTCCAAATTTCTAAATTTCTTTTAGTTTTTCCAGTGTAATTTTATTATAATTTGCACATTTGATTTTTTAAATACCTCATTTTTTTCTATTATAGGGTAGATGTGTAAAGTACGTGAATGTAACATAATAAAGTACATAGCTAAGGGAAACTTATTTATTGAACACCCCTCATACATCATAATTATTCACTTTTCATATACATCACAATAAGAGAACTTTATGGTAAATAAAAACTATTTTGGACGGAACTCAGGCATAAATTTTAAAGGCTAGAAATACCTAATACATATGCTGTTTTCTTATTCAAGATATTTATAGAGTGAAAGCAAGAAGCTCAGGATCGGATGGTAGAGTGGCAAAGTGGACAGCTGTTCCTCACATTCATGTCTTGCTCCATGGCACTGTGTTTACAAACATTGCATGTCCATGTTAGTGATATATCCATGAGGGGTTTTCCTGTGGCTACACAGATTGGGAACCGGTTACCACAGCTGGGACATATTCCACACCTAAAAACAAATGAAAGGATCACAATATTTACCTGTGCCATTTACAACAGTATTTTGAAAAATTGCTAATTTACAAAAGTATAACATTACATCTGTAGTCAATATTGTTTAAACAATCTAGACTTGTTGGAACTGCTGCCATTATAATGCAGATGTTTGTGCCATCTTTTCATAACTGAGGCAATTCTGACCTCAGTGTCAACTCTATCTGTTATGAACCTAGTACAGCTTTCTTATTGGTCAGTGTAGCAGTCACAACCAGAACAATGCCTACTCTTTGGTGTCCTAACAAGTTATCAAACATCTATCACTGTATAGCTGCAGTTTGCCATTTAGTCTCACTCACTTTATAGCCAGGCTTTATCAATTACAACTGTTTCTCTTCAAGAGATATATCAAAAGTGCTAAGAAAAGATTTTCTACATTTACATAGGCAGTTCTGCATAAATTGTTAACAATAATTTATCTGAAGGTGGGGAGTTTCAGAAAAATTAATTTCAATGAATAAAGAGCACTTCATACTCATATTCCCAAGTACAATATCACACAATTCAATAATCTCTTCTGAGCTGAACTATTCAGAACACTCTTTATAGTTTCACTAACATGAGATTTCTCAGAACATGTTTGGTGGAACTATTGTCCACAACATCAGCTGTTAAACAAGTGTTATGTAAAATGATTGAGAAACTGGACGATCTATAGCATGATTTTCAGCAATCCAATCACAATATGCTTTGTACATTTTTGGGGATATTTAAATCAGAGACCAAGTATTTCCTATGTGGACTTTTAGCTCTGCTATACTTACTAAATAAGACAAACTGTTAATGTGAGTGATAATTTTTTCTCTGTCTAATCAGGGATTCTTCTAGTATTTTCTTGATGGTCACAATGATCTTCATCAATTGTACCAGCTCCTCTAATTTTGTCACAAGCAGTACGCAGCCTTTTTTCACTCAAACCATGCATGTTCCAAAAAGCTATTGCACAAACATTGTAACTATTATATCCATGAATGACTTTATAAACTACTGTGCGCAATCTGTGCAAAGGCCTGTCTTTTACATGTGATCTTTTCACATTCACACTTGTCATTAATTTATTTAAATAGCTGTTCTGTAGGTTGTAATCCCCTATTTCCCAAAATTCTCAAAATATTTCATTCATTTTATTTCAACCCACTTTCTCAAAACAACTACACTGACTTGGCGGCCATACTTCTTTTGCCCTTACAACATTTTTTTGTTTTTTCACTTACATATTCTTCACCTGTAGTTCTCTTCTTCTGTACTACTTTTATTTTCCATGTGTTTTTCTGTATGCAGTGTTTTCTAGGATGACTTATGTGATAAGTGGAATCACTGTCTGTATTTGATTCCTATGAATGATATGGTTAAAAACACTAAATTAAATACACAAATAAAAATTACTGCGAGAACTGCAAGACACCGACAATGGGTGTTAAGACTTTTTTTAAGGCAAAAGAATGAATGAAAAACTGAACTTTCACATAGATACCACCATACAGGAAAGATTAAATCTGCACAAAAACAAATAACAAGAAAAATCCTTTAAATTGAGGGTTGAAGGACTGAAAACAGACAATGCCACTCTGTTCATTGATTTACCCTGTGCTGTTGCAGCATAGCAGCCAGCCAGTAGGCAGGCTGGCTCATAAGCCTTTGCTATTGTCGAAATTTAGCTGCAGCACATAATGTCCAACACCATATGGAGATTTCATTCATAATCAAGGTGTATCTACCATTCACACTTAACAGACATGAAAGAGTATGCTTCATACTATATGTTGCAAGAAAAAAACAAAAAAGCATACTTTGATGCATGCACCTCTGGTATTCTAAGCGTCTCATATATCATCCACATTTGTGCCAAGTCTTAAACATTAGAGGAAAAGCGTCAGTTAGGCAAATTTCAAAATCACTCATAAACTAATCTGTCAACAAAGTGAAAGAATCAAGAACTAATCCCGAAATTTGTTGATAGAATTTACTATTAAAATTAAAATAATGTTGGTTTAGTTTTAAACCTTAAAAACTTCCTGTTTTAAACAAGGTTAATGAAATATTGTGGCATACAAGGGCTCAATAATGAAAATTATTCCTTAATGATAAGACAATATTGTGTCCTGATAAAAAATTGTCAAAGTCACATAGGTAACTGTTTTTATCGATTGTATGCAAAAAGGAAATGAACCCTGTGCATTCATATCGATGAAAATGTCATGGTTTGGCTCTAGGTAAGCGATGTGTCTGCCAAAATTATTGGCACAGCAGACTCAGCTGTTCAACCTTCTCATCAGTGTTGTTGTAACATTTTTATCATCATAATATCACGAGATAATAACATTAAAAGGCTGCAGTTGTAGTGATGGAAATAGTCAGTCAATATATTATTTGAATTATCCTAATTCACTGTGGTTAGATCCCGTGATGTTAAAGATTTTTGAAGGTTAGGACTGGAGTTCATCCCTTGTGTTCAGCCATTTGCTAAGTGAGTGCTCTTGCATTCAGCATTGTGACCACTGACATACATTACTGCTATCAACTTCTGTTAATAATAAATCAAAAAGTTTGTATTATCTTTAACAGACAACATGAATTAATTTATCTAAATATATAGCTGTCATAATTAATGATTTGCAATGAGTGAAAGTATGTGCAACAATAAAAATGTTATGGTCTCATATGAAGGGAGATTGATAAGTTTCTAGCCTCAGGTATTTCCTTTGGTACCCCAGAGATATGTTCACCATTGTCCTGGGGAAAACTCATGGATGTCCAAGTAAAATTTCCTTCCCCTGCAGTTTCATCTGTTGCACTTCTAGAGCTTTTAATAGTTTTAAAGCTCATTTTTACTGAGGCATCAGAGACAATGAACATTGATAATGCATGAGATGAAATGATAAATTGATAAAGGAAATTTTATAGGAGGTAAGATTCATTCCAGTCAAGTTTAGAGTACCTTTTCAGTATTTGCCATTGATGAGGACTAAAAAACCTTAGTAAGGGAGGGATTGTATTACTAGAATGGGAATATGGCATTAGGGAAAATGGTGAATCTTCATTCAATCAAACATAGGGTAGTGATTGAATATCTGTATTTGAAGGACATCACCAAAGACAACTGCAGAGGACATGCAAGGAACTCATAGGGGATAGTGGTTCCTAATCTGCATGGCTGAATATAAGCATAAAAAAAATTATAATTTGCACTGTTCAAGCACCGGTGGCTGAGGTCGTTAGGGCACGGACTCGTGAGCGGGAGGTCTGGGATTCAAATCCGGCCAGGACCATCCTCCCTGACTGAGGTTTTTTCCAGGTTTCCCTCAGTCCACATAAATGACAAATGCTGGGGAGGTACACTAAACTTAGGTCTGAAGTTTTCTTCCTTAAAAAAATTCTTTCCCAATATATCATTTCATTTCATGTATCATCAGTGTCCACTGCCTGTGGTGCCTGAGTAGGTAAAATGAGCATTAAACACTATTTAAAAAAAAGTTCAAGCATGTGATTTTTCATACAGAGGGACTAGCGGCATTACCACTTATGGAGGGCATACTAGGACTATGTTTGTATAAAAGTGAAGGTGAATGTGTTGAGCCAATGAAATACTTATATTGTACAGCAGTATCATTATCACCACGGTGGATACAACAGATCATAACAGATGTATAGACAACGATAGTAAAATAGAATATCAAAATATTTTTGAGTAGTGTTTAATGCCCGTTTTTACTACTGAGGCACCACAGACAGTGGACACAGATGATACATGTAATGGAATGATATATTGGGAAAGTATTTTTTTTTAAGGAAGGAAACGTTCCAGGCCTAAGTTTTAGGTACCTCCCCAGCATTTACCAGTTATGAAGACTGAGGAAAATCTGGAAAAAACCCCAGTCAGGGAGGATGGTCCTGGCAGGATTCGAACCCCAGACCTCCTGCTCACGAGTCTGTGCCTTAATGACCTTGGCCATCCATGGCAGTGGAATATCTATATGAAAGACTGGAAATGAGAATGCAATAATCAGCTTAATGCAGTATAATTAAGTAAAAATTGTACTTACGAAGCTGTAGACAATGGAGTGGTAATATATGTTACATTAATGTTTTCAGTTGTTAACACTAACTCCACTTACTTATTTAAAACTTTGGACTAGTTTCAGGAGAGGTCCCTCCCATCATCGGCTGCTGTTGACTGAGTGACTGAGTGTGACTGAGTGTCACTCAGTCAACAGCAGCCGATGATGGGAGGGACCTCTCCCGAAACTAGTCCAAAGTTTTAAATAAGTAAGTGGAGTTAGTGTTAACAACTGAAAACATTAATGTAACATATTAATGCAGTATGTTAACAAAAGAGATATATCTGTGAAATATTGCTGCGTATTCTAATGGGAAAAGCCACTGATATCAGAATCCCTTTCATCATTGTCGCTGCTGCTATTGTCATTGTCATCATCATCATCTGAAGAGGTGCAGGAATTGCCTACGGAAATGAAAAACTGTTCTATTATTTCTTCAAACACCATCGTTTTCCCATTCTGCTCTTATTATGCCCTTTGTGTGAGTCACTACTTTGTTCCAATTTTCAGCATTTACTATTGTTAGCATTTCTTCTTAGAGCTTTATTACTGATGACATACTAAATCTTTTATTGAAGCCCAAATTTACTTGATCAATGACAAGGGAGAAGCCTAACTACTTTCTGCAGCAATGCTATTGACTATATAACTTGAAAAACACAGTTATTTGTTTTCACAAGTTCCAGTGACTCAGTTTTCTTCGATTCCTCCTTCATTGGTACATTGTGGCAAATAAGCCACCGAATTATATAATTTTTTCTTGTTGGCATTGTCCATTACTATGCAGATGGCCTGGGTAAAGTTGGAAGAAGTTTTTTGAACCATTTAAGGAAAGTGTTATGATTCATCTTCTCATGATAATCTATTGCCTTGAAGAAGCCAACAATTGGGAACAAAACTCAATGTGATACCAGCATGAAGAAGTATTATTCAACCCCTTAGCTTAGAGAATGAGTGGCATTTATGCATGTCTCATGAGTTCAAAATCATGCTTGAGTATTTCGTGAAGGAACCTACCACCAGGCAAAAATGTTGGGATTTTCCATTTGCAATTTTCTGCCATTTACTTTATTTTTAGCAAAAGTAGAAGTTTTTCACTATTTTATGCAAAGAAGTCTTGCTATCTTGGTATAGTTTGGCTCCCTTTAAGGACACATGCAATTTTAAGATTGTAAGACATTTCTTCTTCTCTATTAAGAATAAATATGTATGCATATAGCATCCTGCTAGAAAGGGTCTAAGTTCATGACATGTTTCCATCCTTTTCTCCTCTTTCCAGGGATTTCTAATGTAGACAGCAATTGCTGAATTCCTTCTTTATCATACTTTTCTTTCCCTATCTTACCATAGCATTCTTACCAATTCATACAGCAAGCGAAGTATTTCAAGTATGTTAGAGATCAGAATTTAGCTTCTCCTCTTCAAAATGTTCTGTAACAGAGCATATTATTTCCCATGCAGTTCTTTAATTGGGATACCTTTACCAAATACATGTTTATTTATTTCGTGAGAATCCTCAGTTTTTCTTTTGGCTGCACAATTTTTTTCGCTTATATATGACTAAAGACCATTAAATACTGACAGCACACATGCTTGGATACATACAATGGAATGATGCAAAACATTTCTCACTGCAAGAATGCAGTAGATAAGTACTGTTTGTTTATAATGCAGCAACAGCATATATATAATAAGGCTTGAAGTCCGTAACCCAGGTACATGCAAAATCACATGTTATGAATTGGCAATGCAGTAGCTATGGAAATTGCCTATCTCTAATTGGTTTGTCTACACAACCATGACCCTTCAACCCCCTCCCATCATTTTAGAGCTCTGTCCCACATGTTGAACAAATGTCAATCACCTTCTTAACATGTTTGGAACATACTGGAGAAGAGGGAAGCCTATTGCCGAAACATGATCATGCGCTATTGCCAAATGACCTTGAAGAGCACATTACTTAAGCATTTGGTACCTCTCATAGATGAGCAAAAGCTCTCAAAGCTGATCAGAAGCAGGGGTGAGGAGTGCTGTGTTATATATATATATAACATGGAGAAGACAATGAACAACAAAATATTGAATCAAAGGTATGTAATAGTGGAAAGGAAACAAGAGTTAACAAATTATGCATACTACATCAAAATGTACAGAGTATAACAAATAAAATAAACCAACTAGATGTATTATTAAATGTAGATTTGTTACATGTAGATGTACTATGCATAACTGAACATTTGTTAAAGCTAGAGCAGTTAATAGTTACTAACCTGAAACAGTTTAGGCTAGTAGATTCCTTTTGTAGGAAAGCCTATAAACATGGGGGGTCGTGTATATATGTTAGATCAGATATAAACACTAGAAATATAGACCTGTTTAAAGATCTCAAGGAAGATAGGAACTTTGAGTTATCGTTGATAGAGATGAGTGATCAGAATGTAGTTATCATGTGCATTTATAGGGCACCAAATACTAAACTTGACGAATTTTTAACTAAATTAGATGCAGTTCTATTCCGCATAACTAGAAAATATAAGGATATTATAATTTGTGGAGATTGGAACGTAGATTTTTTGGAGGAGGATGATAAGGTAAACAAAATAAAAGATTTGCTCTCTGTATACAATTTAGTTAATACGGTAATGGTACCAACAAGAATAACAGATACAAAAAAATCATTATTAGATGTAATGATCACCAACAAATCTAAAGTTCCAAAACAATCATTAGTTAAGGATATGGCCCTGTCTGATCATTGTGGACAAATATTAGAAGTCGATGTATTAGTACCTAAACAAACAGGGAAAACGGGAATATGTATGAAAAGGACGTTCAATCCAAAAAGTATAAATCTATTTAACTTCTTATTAAAACAGGAAACATGGGAGAAGATCCTTCAGGAAAGCAATATAAATGTAAAATTTAAGACCTTCCTAAACATATTTCTCTACTGGTTTAACATTGCCTTCCCACAAAAACGTGTACATATAAATAGTCAAACCCAAAATGGGTGGATAACAAAAGGAATAAAAATTTCAAGTAATAAGCTGAAGCTGCTGTGTAGACTAAAGAAACAGGGTTATATAAATAATGATTTTAAGAGTTATGTAAAAAAATATTAAAGTATCTATCGCAAAGTAATTCTGGAAGCAAAAAGACAAGAAAATGAAAGAATCATATTAAATGCAAATAATAAAACAAAGACACTGTGGAAAATAATAAACCAGGAAACTGGGAAGAATAACTCTAAACAGTGTGTAACAGAACTAATTAATGATGGTAACAAAATTAGAATTCCTCAGCATATAGCAGAGTCTTTCAATACATATTTCTCAGAAATAGCACACAAACTTCTTAGTTCAAATCACTCCAAACATTTTCACTGTAAAACCATAACAGAGATAAAAAATACTAATAATTCTATGTTTATAAATACAATTACAGAAAGTGAGTTACAAAAAGTAGTCAATGAAATGAAAGGCAAATATTCATCTGGAATAGATGAAATACCAGACTATGTGATTAAACAATGTATAGAACAGGTGAAAGTCCCTTTGGTTAACATATATAACTCTTCGCTTGATTCGGGAATCTTCCCTGATAAACTTAAAATCGCAAAAATTATTCCGATACACAAGAAAGGAGAAAAAACAAAGAAAGAAAACTATAGACCAATAAGTGTACTGTCAGTGTTTTCAAAAATTTTTGAAAAATTAGTGTACAATAGATTAATAATGTTTTTGGAAAAATATAACATCATTTCTGATGTTCAATTTGGCTTCAGAAAAAACAAGTCTATAGAATCAGCCATAGCCAAATTACTGAATCAAATTCAGCATGCAGTGGACAAAAATATACCGACAATAGGAATTTTTTTAGACCTTACTAAAGCATATGTATTAGATCACAAAATCCTAATATCTAAGTTGTACAAATATGGAATTAGAGGAAACATGAATAGGTGGATTGAATCCTATCTCACCAATAGGAAGCAAGTTGTGGATCTATAATATGAAAAACAACTGAGAATAAGTAATTATCGATCAAATACAAAAGAAATTATGAGAGGTGTTCCTCAATGTACAGTACTAGGGCCTCTGTTGTTTTTAATGTATATAAATGACTTGCCTAATAGTATTCAAAAGGCTGATATGGTTCTTTTTGCTCATGATACAAACATTCTTATAAAAGGAGATAATGATACTGCATTGCAAAATAAAGTAGACACGATCATGAATAGCCTCAGTAACTGGATTAAAAAAAATGAACTATCATAAACAATGAAAAAACTATTGCAATGACATTTCATAGATGGCAATGTAAAAACAGTATTAAACCTCAAATTATATATGATGGAAACATCATTGAGTACAAAGGAGAAACAAAATTCTTAAGTATACATGTGAATGAAAACCTTAAATGGGATACTCACTCATCATTTAGCGACTAAACTTAGTTCTGTTTGTTATATGCTTAAAATTCTAAAAAGGTCACTGAATTTATTAGGATTAAAAATGTATATTTTGCTAATTTTCATAGTCGATTAAAATATGGAATAAAATTTTGGGGAGAAAAATGCGAGAGAGTATTTAAAATCCAGAAGAGAGCAATAAGAATTATAAGTGGAGTTGATAGTAGGACATCCTGTAGACCCTATTTTAGGAAACATAATATACTACCATTAGCCTGTCTCTTTATAATAGAGGTCGTAAACCATATTAAGAGATATCAGGGAGAATTATGTACAAATACAGATATTCATTCTCACAATACAAGAAGGAAAAATGACCTTCATGTTCAGATATGCAGGACAAATATTTTAAAAAATAATCTCACAAATGTAGGCATTAAAATGTATAACAAACTACCAATAAATATTAAAGAAATAACCAATATAAAACAATTTAATAAAGAAGTCAAAGCCTTTCTACTACAACATACCTTTTATTCAGTAAGTGAATATATGAACTTTAAATAAGACATATTGTAAATCTAGTATAATTACTTAAACTTGTATATTGTTTATATTATACTCTGGGCGAAGCCCATCTCAGCTCTAGGACATGTCCTATATCATGTAAAATGATCAAAAGGATGAATAAATAAATATAGATTGTGCAACTATTTAAGGTAAAGGAAGATGAGTTTCTGGCACAGTATGAGACATATTGTCACTGTGACTCTAAAACAAAAGAATAATTGCAGAAAAAAATTTCACATGCAGATATTTGCCGGGAAGATGTCATTATGGTGGGTTTCCTGGAGAAGGGTACTATCAATGCACTCAATTGTAATTTGATATTTGAGAGAGCAACTTAAGAAAAGTCCATCATGCAGGAGCTGCATGAACTAAGCGAATTTCTCACCTAGTAGAGTAACTTTAAAAAAGAATATAAAATCCAAATTTGGTCTTATTAATTAATTAAATGAAATAAGTTATGGAATTACTGTGTGGTACTGGGGGAACAAAATTAGAATTGTTGCAATCTATAAGTATCACAAAAGAGAAACCACATATTTAGAATAATTATTGTTATTATTATTGAGATTAAACCACAAGAATTAATGATATTCTATTAATTAATTGAAATATATCACCACTGATAAACAAAGCTATACCGTGTGGCTATTTTTAAATGTAACCATGTTTATGAACTGAGCCCTTGATGTCTTTACATTCACTAAAATAGAGAGAAATGACAAATTTTCAAGTTACATTGCATATTTAAGATGATGTTTATATGTTTCAAGAAAACAAAAACATGTTACTATTTAAAGATAATTATAAGGTAATAAGTAAATATACACAATCAACCATTAATAATTGAAAATTTCATTGCTTTTCATGACTTTGAAACTTAATTTAAATGTTATTAACATGTAATGCTAACACTTTCTGAAGGTTATTACAGAGTGCTCTTACATACAAATATAATTTTCAAACACATATTACATTAATATTTCACACTTGCTATTTTCACGATGATGTTTTAGTTAAATATAAAACATGCACATTATAAATGCAGTTATATGCTGAATGAATTTCATTCTTTATTTTAAAACAATATAGAGAGAATTAAATGCAAGAGAGCTTTTAAATTTCTGTTTTCAAATATAACCCTACTCCTAATAGTCCAATTTCCTTAATTTTCTGAAACTATTTTTCTTCTTTTATTTATATGGTATATTCCAAATTTTGTTATGAAAAAACAAATATTGGTGCCACTAGACAGATTTTTAAATTTTGGGTTTCAGGTAAACCCCACTTTTAATGGCTCGATTTTGCTGATTTTCTTATTTTGTTTAAATGGTATATATTGAGTTTCATTGCAAAAAAACCAAATTTTCAGCTGCTAGAGTAATTTTTAAATTTTGGGTTTCAGATAAACTCCTCCTAATCTGATTTCACTAATTTTCAGAAACAATTTTTCTTATTTGATTTAAATGGTATATGTTAAGTTTCGTTGTGAAAAAACAATTTTTAAATTTTGGGTCTCAGGTGTAAACCCCTCTCCCCTTTTAATGGCCCAATTTCCCTTATTTTCAGAAACTATTTTCATTATTTTATTTCATTGGTATATATACAGATTTTTGTAGCAAATATTAATGCCACGAGAGTGATTTTTAAATTTTGGGTTTCAGGTAAATTCCCCTTTTAATGTCCAATTTCACTGATTTTCAGAAACTGTTTTTCTTATTTTATTTAATTGGCATATACCGAATTTCCTTTAAAAAAAATTAAAATTGCAGCCACTAGAGCGATTTTTAAAGTTTGCTTTAACCCCACTCATTTTTCAGATATATGCCTACTTCTAATAGCCCCAATGCCCTGATTTTTGGAAATTATTTTATCAATTTATTTTAAAGAAATGTACCAAGTTTTGTTGAGAAAAAACAAAAATTGCAGCTGCTAGAGTGATTTTTAATTTCTTTTTTTTTAAAGTTTTGTTTTAGATTTACCCTCAACCCTAATGGTTTAATTTTACTGGTTATTGAACTTGATGAATCATTTGTTAATTGATGATATTTTAGCCAAATGGTGTACAACAGGAGAATTTTTTTTAATAGTGTTTAACACCCATTTTTACTACTGAGGCACCACAGGAGGTGGACACTGATGATACATGAGATGAAATGATAAATTGGGAAAGGATATATATATTTTTTTAAGGAAGGAAATGTTCCAGGCAAAAGTTTAGGATACCTCCCCGGGCATTTGCCATTTATGAGGACTGAGGAAAACCTTGAAAAAAACCCAGTCAGGGAAGACGGTCCTGGAGGGAATCAAACCCCAGACCTTCTGCTCAGAGCAATCATTAAATAGCCATGAAGTTGTCTAACACTAGCATAGACTTCTTGTTCAGCAAGACTCCTGGTCGACATTCTCACAATGTCTAGAACCAGTCCTTCATTGATTTACCATAAGAAGCTTTCTGCCATCAGCAGCTATTGCTAACATCACAGTTTACCATAGTTTTTCATTTTCAATAGTTTTTGTTAGAATGCTTGCAGCACTGGTTGCATTGATTGTTGTATTTGAGGGTATAATGAAGAACAGTGGCATTCAATCAGCATTGCATATTTTAGAAAACAGAAACTGGTGCTCTCCAAAAGTCTTGTGACAAGGCGATGAAATCAATCACTTTGCCAATATACTCTGATGGAAGTTACTGGGACAGTGATGTCCATTTCTGTAAACTTAATTCATTATGGTACATAAAGCTTTCTAGTCAGCCTCTACTTGCCTTAAAATCTTTCCCTGCAATACCAAGACTCCCTGCAATTTTGAGGGCTTTAAACTGCATCATTTTATGAGTTACAGCATTGCCATTATCTCTCGTTCCTGTAACTCACTCCAGTACTTTTCTGTCCACATTTTCATATTTCCCTTTCTTCACACTGCAGAAGGATTTAGATGTGTTGTTTGCTCTGAATAATTTGCCTCTCTGGTTACTCCAATAACGAATCATACACAGTTGCTATTCATATTTATGACTCACTCTCACCCCATTTTCTCCAGTATATTCCAACACATTTAGCTTAAAGGGTGCTGTAAAACTCAATCTCTTACTCATTTTTACAGCTGCTTGTGTACTAGATGCTTCCAAATTATCTATTTACACTAAAAGTGGAGTTGGGATGCTGAACTAGGAAGGGCATTGAGAAATCTAAGGTGTGGAATGAGAATAGTCAATATACTTGTGTTGCAGAAGTGAGGTTTTTACCATTACCACAATTGCTATATTTTCTCGCTGGTTATTTGAAAGATTTTATGTGCATTTTTTTTTTCCTCCGATACACATAAAAAATTAGAGGGAGTGTTTTAGATGAGGGTTCTATATTGAAAAATAAATTTCTGCTATTATTTCCCTGTGAGGTTAGAAACTTATTACTCTCCCCTTGTACACTGCTTGGCTAAAATATCTCTGTTTTTAATAAGTATAAGAGAATATGAGGCGGCACTTACCAATCTGGTATCATGGTCTCACAGTTGGTACACTCAGAGCGATTTGAACGAGAATCCTTGGGTGTGTATTTTGTAAAGATATCCATAGCCAGACTTTCATACTCCCGTCTTCTGTTGTCAGGTATCTATAGAAATACAGTTTAATGATACTGAGACACAACACATACCTCTACAGTCACACTGTGTGTAATTGATTTCCTTCTGCTCTTTATTGCAGTTTGTTGCATGTATTATATTGAAGATTTTATAGTTTAAAGTGATTATTACAAGAGATATAAATAAAAACTATACATACATGCTCTTCTTAGATACTAAAACTACTTCTGTAATACTATTAAACCTATGCAATATTTGAAATACTGTGAAACTTCAATTTTACACTCTCTAGTTTTACTTTTTCCTGCATTTTACACATAATAAATTGAACATTTCAATTTGATGTCCATAACAAGAATACAAAAATGTTTGACATTTTATACTCTCTGATTTCATATATTCCTTATGTGGGAATTTCTATGTCCTACAGCACATTAAACCTAGATTTTACATATGATGTGGCAACAACCAAGCCACATTTGATGAAGAGCTCTCCCAGCATCTGATGACATTCTTCCACTTCCATGTTGTCAACTTCTCTGTATTGTAATTGCAATGCTTGCACCAAGTTTATAGATTTAATCTCAACTTAGGTATTCATTTTTTACACTAAACTCCATTTTCCATCACAAATAAAATAGATATTCTTGCCCAAAATGATGCTCCCTTGGGTTCAAATGTTGATTTAAGGGTAAGTCTCTTATTTCAGGCTAGAGATTATTTCCTAAATCACCAACATGGGACAACAGCTTTATTTCCTTCCTAAGGAAGCCATACTTATTAAAATTCCATCGATCTGCTACCTTCAGTCTATGAGGCAAGTATGGTTACCAGTAGACCACCAGTACTGATCTAACTTATTATTATTATTATTATTATTATTATTATTATTATTATTATTATTATTATTATTAACAATAAGATAAGGTTTGTGTTTAGGAGTTTAACACATTTCTGCATACCTTGTCTAATGATTCTAATTTGATAAATGCCTTAGAGCAAGTGCCAAATGCCCTGTTAGCACAGCTAGCCAGAGCAAGAATGCAATAAATATCTTCAGGGTCCAGTACGTCCTCATATTCTCTCAAGTGCAGAGCTGTTTTTACTGCAGCATCCACATGGCCTGTAAAACAATACATCATAGTAGCTTGTTAGTGAGGCTGTAAGTTACCTTCATGTATGAGGGGTGCTCTAAAAGTTCTAGCCTGACTCAGAGATGTCATGAAGACGGTCAAGCTACTACGATAGATGTTAAGTATCATCCTTCAGATGGCACAATGTAAAATTTAGATGTGTAAGTGTAGTTACTTGTTTGTGACAATTGTATAAACAAACTAGTATTAATGTTTTGTACAAAATAATAAAACTGAAATACGAGTTGTAATAAAGTACTTTGTTTTTAAGGGCTTAATCCCAACAGAAATAAAAAAGAGGTTACATTCCACATTAAAGGAATCTTCCTCTTTGTTTTTAACAGTTAAAAAGTAGATAGCATCATTATACATTCATTCAAGATCATGAGTGCTCAGGACATCCCAAAACTGCTACAACCTATGAGATTGTGACTGCCATACTTATTGATCATCAATAGAAGATATGCAAATTGGCCGCCATTGCAAAGACTTTAATAGGCTGTGTCCACTACATATGACCTGAAGCTTTAGGTATAAGAAAGCTTTCTGCTGAATGGGTACTGCATTTACTAATAATGGATCAAACATGCATTTTGCAAGAGTGTTTAGGCTTGTTTAATTGCATTTTCAATGAGTTTCTCCAACGCTTTATAACAGTGGACAAAACATGGATTCATCATTACATGCCAGAAATGAAGGAACACTCCAAATAGTGTGGTGCTTACAGAAGGGTAAAACCATCACTGGGGAGTATTGCGCTTGATTACTGGACCAATTGAAGGATACTATCCAGGCTGAATGTTCTGGGAAAAAGAAAGTTCTCTTTCATCATAATAATGCATGTCTTGGATTGTTGCTGCAAAACTGCATGATCAAGTGCTTCCACATCTGCATCATTTGTCAGATTTGGCTCCCAGCAATTACTTTTTGTTCCCATATCTGAAGAAATGATTGGCTGGACAAAGATTCACATCAAATGTTAAAGTTGAAGCTGGGACAGATGCTAATTTTTCACAGTTGGACTAATCTTATTTTAGTTGTTGCATTAATGATTTATTTACAAGGGGCTATGTTGATAAATAAAAAATACATTTCTCTTAAATCTTGCATTTTCTTGGTCAGAGCAAGAACTTTTAGAATGCCCCCTCATAGTTGTGTTCCAGCTAATATCCACATGACCTATAAAACAATATATTATGTTATACAGCTACCTATATATTGTTAATGAAGCTGTAAGTTCATATGTGTGATAACATCCACATAATGTGTAAAACAATATATTATGTTATATAGTATGCAGGCTATCTATATACTGTTAATGCAGCTGTAAGTTCATATGTGTGATAACATCCACATAACATGTAAAACAATATATTATGTTACATAGTATGCAGGCTATCTATATACTGTTAATGAAGTTGTAAGTTCATATGTGTGATAACATCCACATAACATGTAAAACAATATATTATGTTACATAGTATGCAGGCTATCTATATACTGTTAATGAAGTTGTAAGTTACCTTCATATAGTTGTCTCTGTGCTAACATCCAGAAGTGATATGCCTCTGCACTTTTCCAGGCATTGTCTACCAGCGTTATGTTGTCTGCTTTACTCTCCGTATCTAATATGCTCAGAGTTCTGCTTCTATTTCCTGTGGAATGATATCACATATACTTTACCCAGTTTTACCAACCAGTATACCACAAATAAACAAAAATTTGGTGTTACAATGCACTTCTGTAGTTTTATGTGATCTCTTCAATCAATGCCACTTTCACTAGCTCAGCTGTTAGCAGAACTATTCTACCAGCACAGAACTGCAATGTTAGGAACCTTGTAGCAGTTCAAACTTTTCCTGAAAAGTTTACCTTCCTACAAGATTTCACTGTCAATGACAGGAAATCTTTAAAGTCTTTATTCCTTGTATAATTTTGCATTTGAAGCAGGACTAATGCTTAAAAACTCTTAAATTTTAACATCCCATTTCAGTATAGCTGTATACCTAGCACAGGCCACAATCACATGAAATTGAGCAAACCTCTTGCACAATAGAAGAATGTACCAAGAAGCACCAATGCTGCACTTATCTCACATATCTAGAGCTTGCAAACAACACAACTATACTCAGCAAATACATCAATTTCTGAGACCCCATAATCAAAGAGGCCTTAGAAATTCAATTGGAACCACATACTCTTAAAATAGATACAGGACCTTAAATACCTAGATCTGTTTATTAGATATCTGGGAACAGTAGGTGTAGGGTTTAAATGGTCATTGGGCAATGGGTTAAATCTAGTCAGTGTTGATGTAGCCTACTCTAGAGGGAGTTCTGTAACTGTTTGTGTGGTGTAAAAGCATAATGCAAAAGTTAATATTCTGCAGACAGTGGGTTCAATTCTTGTCATGCTGTTTATTTAATATGAAGTGCTGGAATGATATTTACTTAACATTTTCCAGTCTTATTCTCTTTCTCAGCATTGAATGCATTACCAATATACAAGGGCTAATAAGTTTACTAGTAACATGAAACCTAAAACTTAAATTACTTAACATGTACTCAGTACATGATTTTGATTCGTAAATACAATAACAACTACTAGGGGTGTAATAATATGAATTGATATGTTAAGATATAAACTGAAACATCAACCTAAAACATAATCTAAAAGCTGTATTATTAGGCCCTGTCAGAAAAGACAAAAAAAAATTGTGATGAACAAGATTTGAACTGGAAAACAAATGACCACCTCTTACTTGAAAGCTAATGTCATTCATTGTACCAGAAATGTCTCTTCGTTATCATATGTTAGACACCTTCATTAGCCAGTGGCACTTTAGAAACTTACAGCCATAGCTTTGAAATTTAACAGACAGGTCATACATTGCCTGTCTCAAATTACTTATATACATCTCTACACTCTCTGAAATTATTTCTTGTAGTTCATTAACCCCTGTATAGACTCTTTTTCCCCTCACAGTATTCTTCAGTTTTCAGAAGATGATGGGAGAGCTTAGCGTCACCCATTAACTAACTTAAGAACACATCACACAAAATATATGCCAAGAACTCCTTCAAAGAAAATAATTGTTAAATTCACTCATAGCTCCAACCTAGAAGCTTTTGCATGCCTTACCAGGTTTACATCAAAAGCCAACAGCAAAAATGAAAATTCCTCTAAGGAATGGTACAAATCAGAACTGCCTAGCTCAATTGGTTCCAAAGCTATATCATTTTGAAATGGATAGTGTCAAGATCAGAAATTTTTTAATCTATGCACATTGTTTTTAAATATTAAAATAACTACTTGTAGGCTACATATCACAACAAAAGTTATATCACATAGTTTAGAAAAGTTGAAAATTTATGTAATTAATTTTTTGATAAATGTCAAAAACTTCAAATTTTTCTTTCCAACTCCCCTTAACATACATAAATTTGCAGTTTGTATGCTACCTGCTATTTCCTTCTTGGCCATGCCATTCCTTTACTTAGAGTAAGTCATTATGTTCAAAATAGAATTCAGGGCTAAAGAAGGATTTTCACCTGTGATATTAAACAATGCCTAGAGAGTATGCATGGGAAACCTTTCCTTCATGTTCCATTGTGAAGGGATGATCAAAATTATTTTGTTTGGGCACAGAGTGCTTGAAGATAATCTATGTGAAGGTGGCTATGTTGACACAAGAAAATATCTAAGTGACAGGCACCTGATAGGTGCCCCAAACTGTTTTAGCAGTTCAAATGCAAGTCCACATGGAATGTTATCAGAAGGTTTTAAACCTTTGCCAAGGTAAAAGAATGCAGTATTGGAACTCATTTTCACAAGGGACAAAACTATGGTTCTGTACTATGATTCTCTTTCAAAAAGAGAATCAATGGACTAGCAGAAGGTGAAGCACCCCTAGAAAGGTCAAGGTCATACAGTCCATGAAGATCACAAGTAACATTTTTTGGAACTGCAGGGAAATTCTGACGATAGACTTTAAAGAAAGGTACACAACGATAACTGAAAAGTATAGGGTGTAACAAAAGTTTCTGATACATGTAAATATTTAATATTTAGCATCTTTATTATCTTACTTAATTATATTTTATTTTTTTCATAATTAAAATGCTTATCATCAAATGTAGTCCATTATTTTCAAGACACTGCAAACATGCCTCCCAAAACTATCTATGAATTTGGGAATTTCATCGTGAAACATGGAATCCCACTCCTTCCTCCATTGAGCTACCAGCCCATTATGATTTGTTGGTCTTGGAGTTCAAAACATATTATCTTGTAATCTGCTCTATTGGATTTAATTCTAATGAATTTCCTGGCCAGTCTTCCCATACTCTAATGCTGCTTTTCTTTATTTCATCAAGAGTGTGCTTAGCTCCATCAGAACAGCAAAGATTTGGTTTTGTCCAGTAAAACTTTAGAATATGGTGGAAGAATTTGTGTGCAATGATATTCACAATTCAAGGTTTTCTTCTCATCACCTACCAGCAGATCTCACTTTCCATTGCAGGAGATACCTCCAGCTCCATAACCTTTGTGTCAAACTTAGGGACTTGAACAGCACATATAGATGATGGATCTGCAGTCCAAACTCTGGCATTCTGACAATTTGGAGTAGGGTGAAGTTGTACGGTGATTTGTCTGAACAGGATATGAGCCCTAAGAAGTTTGCCTTATGGCATATCTTCTGTGTATCCTTCCCCTAACATTCTCTCAGATCAGAGACAATCTTTTCACTTACTACAGGCTTCACTCTCTGTACTTGAGCTCTCCCTCATTGCTGAGTGTGGCAATGCCTATTGACTGTCATGGTAAAATTGATAACATTTTGAAAATTTTAGCCTTTTGGCTACAGTATGAGTTCCTACACCAATCTTGTCCTTCATCCATTATTTTATTTTTCTTTTTGTTTGAGGTGACAATTTGCTTGTTCTGCCTGAACATCATTATCGTTAACTGAACCATCTATGTGATTTTTCAATTTTAAAACTGTCACTGGCAACATTTTCAGAAGCTTAGCAATTTTATTTACCCATTTTCCCCTCTTGGCTAAAGCTTGGATTGTTTTGTTGGTACTATGGGTTCCTGAAAGAATTAAAATCTTTAATAGCAAATTTGTTTTGAAAAAAACTTGTAAAATTTTCATATGAATAAGAAAACATGAGAGAATTTGCTATTCATAAGCATACAACAAAAGTTTCTATTACATGTCAGAAACTTTTGTTACACCTTCATGCTATGGATAATTGTATTGAGAAATCCTAAATTTTCATTTTTCATATTCTGCATGATAGTTTGATTATTGGCATGCAAATTAAATATTACTTACCAGTAAAAGATCAAATGCACATCACTTCAAAGATTTCATAATTAGAACTGTTTTATCTCATAACAAAAAATGATTGAGCATGCTTTACTTGAGTCTCTGTTCTGAACAATGATGAGCTGAACTGCAGAATTCCTGCTAGCAGCTTGTACAACAATACAATTAAATAATAACCTCGAAAAATCAAGCATATATTTTCAGAATGTACAAATTAAATAAGATCATCAATTGCAAGATGCCATCAAGGAAAAGAGGTGGGGAATTTGTTGGCTGCATAACATGCAGTCCATATAGCTGCTGTGGGCACCTGTGGCTTTCAGGAGCAGGATTATCCACCCCAGACCTTGCCCCTAGGAACTACTTCCTGTTTTTAAAGGTGAAATCTGATATATCCTACATTATTGTATTTAACTTGTTCACATTAACTCCATTTACTTACATAACACTAAGACATGTTTTGGAAGCCAGCGCTCCCATCATCAGCTGTTGACTGACTACTTAAATTGGTGGCTGGATCCCAAGATGCTTTTGTGGCTGTCTCTGGTGCTTCTTGTGGGAACTTGCTGAGTTATTCCATGGGTGGAAAATTAAAATTCATTAGGTATTTCCTATTTTTTAAGATGAAAATTTTTTTCCAAGTGGATAGCTGTATTGGGTTGTGAAGTAGTTATTGATTTGGTTTAGTTGTAGACAATCTTTAACATTTCAGGCTTGAGGTTCTTTATATGTTGTAAAACAATGACATGGGACCCACAGCTTTACTTTCCTTTCGAAGGAAACCTACTTAGGATTTTTATACTCAAAAAAATCCAATGATCCTGGCTGGGAATTATGGCGTTATTTCAGTAGCTTAGCCTCTGGTTTAATTTCATGATTTTTGGTCCAAAAGTGAGCTGCTACTGCTGATTTATCAAATTTCTCTCTCTTTTTCTGATGTATCTCTGATCACAATCTGCACACTTGATTTCATAAATTCCTGATTTCTGTTCTGATACTATGGTGTCTTTTACTGTGCAACCTAATAAATTTTTTATGTTATATTTGCTCTTTTGGGCTGACATTACACCTTGTTTTTTGAACATCCTCTTAAATTTGTTGTGATAAGTTGGATGGTATGTGAAACTTTTGAATTCATATCTTTCCTTGATGTTCTTCAGTGTGGAAACCTCTCTTATAGATTTTTATCTTTTAAATTTATTGATAATTTTTATTACTGTGTCTTTGTTAAACCCATTGGTTATAGCTGTCTTAATTATCTGTTGGTATTCCATTTTGTGCTCTTTTCCGTGAGTGGTGATTTTTCTGTGTGCAAAGCTGTAATACATTGCATATTTATGTAAAGTGGGGTTATAACTGTCATTTTTATGTAACTTTCTGAGTGTGTTTCTTTTCTATGAATTCCAAAGTTCAGTCTATCTCCATTTCTTATGATTTTTAAATCCAGGAATGGGAGTCTTCTTCTTGTTTTCTATGGTAAACTGTATAGATTAAGAAGTTTTAGAGCATCTACTGATTGCTTTTTCAGTATTATTACAAATATTTTGTCCTCATGCCCATATCATGTCTTGAAAATTAAAGATAAGGATTCGGTGATACATATATTTCAAACGAGCTCATGAATAAATCTGCTAGAAATGGAAACAAAAGCATCATGGGATTAACCACCAATTTGAGTAGTTGTCAACAGCTGATAATGGGAGCTTGGGCTTCGGAAACATGTCCTAGTGTTATGTAAGTAAATGGAGTTAGTGTGAACAAGTTGAATACATTAATGTAGGGTATAATATCACTCCATTGTCTGCAGATTTGTAAGTAAATATTCACTTAATCAAATCTGATATTTGAGCAAAGAATGATGAGATGTAGGAAACTGATTTCCAGCATTTTTCAGACTATTTTTTGGAACGGGAGTAAAGGGAGATTATATTAAAAATTATACCTGTCCTACCTAACATGATCAGCTCAAAAACTTATCCATTCCTCGTTTATGTGAAGAAACTTCCTATATTTAGAATCTTGTGTAATGATAAATTAATTGTACTTGTAACATAAATGGATTAGATTAGATAAAGGTGAATTGTTGAAGTTTTGTCAACCTCTTGCTCGTCAGCCTAAAAGGTTTATTGTGTAACCATAGGAACAGATGCATTCACTGTTTCCCAAAATCTGTTCCTTGAACAATTTGCAGTATTTTGATTCCAATTTCAGCACCCATTCCTATGTCTTCCTTGGTTTTGGAAAGAGTAAATCTCTTTCTTACCAGGGATGGGCAATTAAATAGAATGTGCAAGGCAATCTCCTCATTCTGTATGCATAATCTGCAAATAGTTTCATTTTTATAGAGTTCCACTTTTCGTAATGTTTTCTGAAGCAACTGTGCTCAGTAATTAATGCAACTGCTTTCCTTATTCCCATTCTGTCCAATTTAAAAACAGATAAAAGAAAGACCTAGGACCATTTCCTAGCTTGTCTTTGTCCAGGATAGGTTTGCCCTTAAGTTGGTGTTTTTCACTATCCATGTTTTTACCCAGTTTTGGCAGAATGTGTACTGATTCCAAGCATGGGTTCAGAGTCAACATAAGGTGTTTATACCCTTTATGGCCAACTGATCTGATTTTTAATTTCCATAAATACCCTGGCACCCACCACAGTTCAAGCCTGTTGAAAGATGCCAGGGCAGTTATGGATTTCAGCATTCCCATACCTGTTTAGATTTAATCTGGTCGGAGGAAAGTGCTTTTAAGGGCACTTTGACTATTTGAGAGGATGAGAATTTGCTTACCATGATAATATTTTTCAGGTCCTCTAAAGTCACAGTTTAGGATAGCAAATACTTCTGCTTGGAAAATACTGTGCAATGTTTATCAAAGCTTATACTAAAGTTTGTCCTTGGAGAAAGGCCATATATTCTATACCGGATCCATTAGTAAATTATACCAGTTGGTCACGTTCTTTATTATGCATGATTCCTTCCATCCATCTTCTTGAAATCCTAGAGTTACTTTAAATGGAGGCAGAACAATATTGAGTATTCATTAAGTCAGATCTTATGCTCAGTACTGAAATATAGAATGGAGGTATGTCCAGTTGTTGTTACACAACTGCTTCTTCAACTTCCTGTCTGCAGTAAGTCTAGCCTCCGCTTTAACATAAATAACTTTGTTGTAGTTAAACAAATGTTCATGAAAAAGGAAGAAACTGATCTTTTCACACACTAAATACAGAATCATTATGGGTGACATAAACCTTGCAACCATTCTCTAACTACAAGTTTGAGAATACCTCTCATCACTGCCATACAGCAGGAAATGTGTACAGACATTTAAGCTGTAAACTAGCAGCCAAGTAAATAAATTACTATGTATGAAATAGCAGCTGACAATAAAAAAAGAAATGCCATTTGTACAGCTATGTTCTTACCCTCAGAACTGTGAACTTGCTGTTTTAAGTGTTGTTCTATCAGTAAGGCTGACAATACATATAGTTTCTTGATCCTCTGTGGCTGCGACTTCTTTAACCTTTCTGTTTCTGATAACTGTTAACATTTAAAACAAAACCAAGAATGTTCACGAAATATCTTTCAAAATAAGTTGATTTAAAGAGCCTAGTATAATTTAGCTATATCAAAATATATTAGACTTTATTATCAACAAAACTCCAATTCAGGATATCGGCGGCATTCTTAAAGTTCTCGGCTCGACCAAGAAAACACAAGATTTAAGAGAAATGGTTTTTATTTTTCAACATTGTCACCTTGTAAATCAATACATTTAGTCCAATGACTTTCCAATGTTTTAAAACCCTCAGTAAATTAAGATTTGTCCAACCATGAAAGTAAGCATTTGTGTCAGCTTCAAACCTCATCATTTGATGTGAATCTTTGTCTACCCAGTCATTTCATCAGGATTGAGCACAAAAAGTAACCCTGGGAGCCAAATCCAATGAATTTGGTGGATGTGGAAGCACTTGGAAGTGAAGGTCATGCATCTTTGCACCAACAACCCCAGATGTGTGCAAAGATGCATTGTTGTGATGAAAAAGAAATTTCTTTTTCGGGAGGTGTGCACATTCAGCCTGTAGCATCCTTCAGTTGGTCCAGTAGAGAAGCATAATACTTCCTGGTGATGGTTCTGCCCTTTTGGAGATAGTTTACGAGCACCACACCATGAAAATCCCAGAAAACTATATCCATCAGTTTTACTGCAGATGGAAACGTTTATGCTTTCTTTGGTGCACTTTCACCTGTTGCTATCCACTGTTTGGACTGCTTCTTGTCTTTAGTGTGTAGTGATGAATCCATATTTCATCTGCTGTTATGAAATGATGTAGAAACTCACTAGAACTGCATTTAAACAAGTGTAAACACTCTTAAGAAATGTTTATTCAAATGCATTTTTGGTCCATTGTTAACAAATGTGGCACCCATCTAGCAGAAAGTTTTCTCATACCCCAAAACTTCATGTAAAATGTAGTGGACACAGACTATCAAGGTCTTTGCAATGTCATTCAACTTGCATACCTTCAGTCAGTGATCAATGGGTGTGGCATTATGAATTTTTGCCATGATCTCATTGTAGCCGTTGTGGGACGCTCTGAGCATTCATCCCTTGCATAGATGTAAGACTATGCTTAAATTCACAGCCCACCTTTTAACCATCAAAAACAAAGGGGAAGGAAGAATCCTTTAATGTAGAATCTAACTCCTTTTGTATTTCTGTTGGTGTTAAACCCTCTTAAATGAAGTATTTTATTTAGTTAGTTAGTATTTCAGTTTTATCCATTTTGTAGAAAATGTTACCACTAGTTTGTTTACATGGTCATCACAAACAAGTGACTATGCTTATAATCTGAAACTTTACAGCATGCCATCTAAAGGATGATACTTAACACTATGATAGTAATTTGACCATCTGCAACACATCTGTAAGTCAGGCCGAGAACTTTTAGAAACCCCTGGTACAAAGATAGAATGGAAAGCTCTCCCTCCAAAATATTTTGAAACAAGCTGTTAAATAAGTTTGGAGGGGGGAATTTGTAAATGTTGAATTATTTAAATATGCAAGCCAGACATTTATAGATACATTTCTTCAATTTTTAAATATGATATGGGTAGTAGATGATATACGAATTAGTAAGACAAAATCAATCTCAAAAGTTAATGTAAGAGAATAATGCAGAAATAAATAATTTATTATTATTATTATTATTATTATTATTATTATTATTATTATTATTATTATTATTATTATTATTATTTTAAAAATCTTTCAACTCTTCTTGAAGTGCTTGTTATTTTAGGATCTATACATTTAACACCCAGGTTGCATATGTAATTAACTCTACTTTCCAATATCAACCCCTTTCAATATTATCTCTTTACTCTCCTCGTCCATTAATTTAATCACTTTATTACACCACTTCTCTCTTACCTTCCCTATACAGTTACCAAATTTTCTCACAAACATCTTACTGCCCTTTCCAAAAATTTTTAATATCAATATCACATTTGCTATCTGTAAGTTATCCAATTTCTAACCCATACTTCTTCTCTACATATTTTTATTTCTGGTCATTCAAAAAAAAAAAAAGTACAATAAATTTATATTCCATCAGTGGACACCAAAGATTTAAAAAAATGTAAAGACCAGAATACTTTTTGCTCCAATAAGCAATTAAAGCATAAAAAGGTCTGAAAACCAACACAAAGGACTCAATCCCCCAGGAAATAATAAGGGATTTATAAATTCAACCGTAAAGACTGCAACAAAAAAATACATAGAAAAAAGAAACGGTACATTAACATTTCAAGGAAAATGTAAGAAATGCAAATACAAACACACTGAAAAATCAGCAATAAAAATAGCATTTTTCTATGCAGAAACTGTAGAATTAACTGTTTGAGAGAATTTATTTACCCCTCCCCCTCCCAAAATAAAAGTTAATCTGAATAACAAAGATCTCCTCTTAAAATAATTTGTCAGATCTACAGAGATACATATGTATCACACTAAAAACTGACAGTGGGGAAGGTAATAGCCTTTGAAACACGTCCACAAAAGCTGGAAATAGGGTGATTCCATATACCAATTGTTTAATTATAAATATTCACCTGATACAGTAGTTTGGCAGCCTCAAGGAAGTGGTTTGCCTTACGATACAGTTCCACAGCTTCTAGTAGTTTGTCCTTTGTCAGTAGATGGTTGGCATACTTTCCCAGAAGGTTTCCAATTTCTGGAAGTTTGTATCGCTTTGCCAGCTCCACTGCTTGATCCCACTGGTTCAAATTCACACAAGTATCCACAGCAGGCTTCACCTGTCCACACTAAACAACACGTTTAGCTCTTTAAACATTTTGTGTATTCCTGTATAGTTCATAAAGAATAAAAATGGAGATCTTTTGGTTAACCCGAAGAGGCTGGTAAAAGGACAGCCTCCAACTATGCAATGACAATGACTTAAAAGAAGGGATGAAATTATAATGCATGAAGAGGCTATGAACCAGTGGATTTAAAGTTACAGATAAGGGGATTGATTGTATGAGTGTGCAGTAATACACCTTGGCACTTAAACCACAGAAGCACTTTGCACCCCTTCAATACTGACATTGAAATTTCAGATCAAGAGATTTAAATAAGTTCTAGAATCTTTCCTAAAAGCTTAGGAATTACATTTCCTAAAGGATGAATCTTAAGAGAGATAGTTTTGAATAGTGGGAATTTGCACAGTGAAATATAGTATAATATAATAAATTACTATTGAGGAAATCACTCAAATTTCATTAATTTTGTTCCATTTACAGTGAAACCATGCTGAAGATGAAGGCAACAGCCTTTGAAACATGTCCAAGTAAGTGGAACAAAATTAGTGAAATTTGAGTGATTTTCTCAATAATAATTTGTTATATTATACTTAACAGAGATGTTCCTTGTCTTTCCAGAGATTTACAAAGGGCATTTTTAAAGTTCTTGGCTGGACCAAGAATATGCAAGATTTAACAGGAATGCTTTTTTATTTTATTTTTGAACATAGTCACCTTTAAAATCAATACATTTAGTCCAATGACTTTCCAACTTTTTAATACCCTCAGTAAACTAAAATTTGCCCTACTGTGAAAAAATTAGCATCTGTCTCAGCTTCTATCTCTTTTCATCCAGCCATTTCTTCAGCTTTGGGAACAAAAAGTAATCACTATGAGCCAAATCCGGGATACATGGCAGATGTGGAAGCACTTAGAAGCAAAAGTCATGCAGTTTTGCAGCAACAATCTCAGACGTGTGTGAAGGCACATTACATGATGAACAAGAACTTTCTTTTTTGCAAGGTGTGGGCATTTAGCCTGAACAGCATCCTTCAGTTGATCCAGTTGTGAAGCATAATACTCCCCGGTGTCATTCTGGAGGTAGTTTATGAGCACTATACAATGAGAATTCCAGAAAACCATAGCCATTACTTTTCCTGCAGATGAAACTATTTTTGCTTTCTTTGGTGCACCTTCCCCTGTTTCTGACCACTGTTTGGATGCTCCTTTGTCTCTAGCATGTAGTGATGAATACATGTTTCATCTACTATTATGAAATGTCCGAGAAACTCTCTGGAATTGCATTTAAAAACTCTAAGCATTCTTTTGAAATGTTCACTTGAATGTTTTGGTTCACTGTTAACAAATGCTGCACCCATCTAGCTGAAAGCTTTCCATTTCCAAAACTTTGTGCAAACTGTAGTGGACATGGTGTCTATCAAGGTCTTTGCAATGTCAGTCAATTTGTGTACCTTCAATCGGTGATCAATGAATATGGTATTGCAAATTTTTGTCACAATCTCAACAGTCGTAGTAATTTTGGGACACCCTGAGCACTTATCATGTACAACCATGCTTAAATTCAGTAGTCCACTTTATAACAGTTGAAAATGGAGAAGAATACTTTAATGTGGAATCTAACCCTTTTGTATTTCTGTTGCTGTTAAACCCTTCAAAACAAAGAATTTTATCAAAGTGCATATTTCAGTTTTTATCCATTTTGTAGAAAATGTTAACATTGGCTTGTTTACAAACAAGTGACTACACTTATGTGTCTGAAACTTTACAGCACATCATCTAAAGGATGATACTTTGCTATTATAGTAATTTGGCTATCTTTGCAACATCTCTGAATCAGGCCGAGAACTTTTACAACATTCTTCGTACACTCCAGTAAGATGTGTTTTGCTGTCTAATTAGAATGTTCACTTAGATGGCATATGAGATTTTTATTATAGAGTCTCATTGTTTGCATGTGTTTCTAGACTGACCAATGTCCAGCCATCATTACAATAGCTTTCCTGGCTTGCTTACTATCCCTATTCAGTACATACTTAGCTAGGGTGCTTTCAGGTGTTTCAATACGAATTTTACCCAGTTATTGCATAGGAAAGTTCTTCCACATTATCTGATGTTCTTTCTTAGTCCATTAATACTACGGTCCTGCCAATTTTATTGCTAATGTTGCAGAAAGGTTCTGGTCCCATCAAGTCAATCATAGTTCCTTCTCTTGCCAGTTTATCTGCCACTTCATTACCTTCTATGCGCTGAGGTCCAAGCCCCAACAAAGTTCTAATTGATTTTATGTGAAAATATTAACGAGAGCTTGGGGACATTGCAATACATATCTACAGCTGACTTGATGAGATTGAAGTGCATTTAGTGCAGCTTGACTGTCTGTGAAGATGAATATACATGATTAACATAACTTCTTTTCTCAAGAAGATAACATAGGTTTGAAGTGCTTATACTCCTGCCTGAAAAAGCACCGAAGTTCTGTAGTCTTAAGGATATCCAATACAGTACAGCCACTCTTGTAGTATTCGGTACTACAATATTTTTTTTCATATTCAGGGAATTGGAGAAGCAGCTGTGTAACAACATCTGGATATTCCAGTACTGAGCATGAGGGCCGACCTCATGAATATTCTCTACCTCCATTTAAGGTAGCTCTCAGATGAGAAGAAACTATGCCTGAAAAAGGATGTGACCAACTGGTGTGGCTCACCGATGGATCCTGAATAGAGATAAATCCAGCACAGGCATATATGGCCTATTTCCAAGGATTAATATCATTGTAAGCCTTGGGAAATATTACATAGTTTTTCAGGTAGAAGTATTTTGCATATTGAACTGTTCTTAGAGGACTTGAGAAAGGTTACCATGGTCAACAAATTCTCATTCTCACAGATAGCCAATGTGCTTTAAAACCACTTCTTTCCAACTAGGTAAAATCTAAACTGGTATGGGAATGCTAAAATGCCCTAGCTTCTCACAACAGACTTGAACAGGGTTCTGGGACATTAGGGCATTTATGAAAATGAAAAAGCAGATCAGTTCACAACTTTTTGGCCCTGAATCTGTGGTTGGAATCAATACACATACTGCTAAGACTGCAGTAAAACCTATGGATAAACACCAACTTAGATGGCAAACCTCTCCTTGATAAAAACAAGCTAGGAAATTTGTCTTAGGCCCAAGCAAATCTCTTTCCTCATCTCTCCTAAATTCAACAGAAGAGGAATAAGGAAAGCAGTTGAATGTGCAAACAGGATGAGGAGACTGTCTCGCACATCCTGTTTGATTGCCACTTTCTGGTAAGAAAGAAACTTACTCTTTATATAACCAGAAAAGACCTGGGAAAGGGCGCTGATATTGGAACCAAAATATTGTAACTTGTTCAAGGAACGGATTTTGGAAATAATGAAAGCATCTCTTCCTATGGGGTTACACAATAAGCCTTTTAGGCCGATATGCAGATGTAGAAAACTCCAACAAATTCCTATTATCTACACTAATCTAGACAAGAACAATAACATGGAGAATAAACTGTTGCCTTTCAATAATTGTGATGTTAATAGCATCCTTAACGAACTTAAACCACAAATAAAACAGCTCCTTAAAAACAGAACCAAGAAAAAGTTAATATCTGCAGATATACATTTCATAAACACATGTCTGAGAGAAAAAATACCACCTATATTTGTTAGAAGGGTAGTTAAAAAAAACAAAAACAGTAAAGCACAAATAGCTGCAGAAAAGAAAGTTTTAGAAATATAAAATAAAAATAGAATAGAAATAGAAATATAAAAAGCTAATCACTACAAGACCATAAGCAGGTTAAACTTAAAGACCTATTTAAATACTAGCACCACAATTACGAAAAACGTTATGGGAAAATTTTTAAGATAAATTTTTTGAGGTTAGAAATGCTTGAGTTAAACAAAAATGGGGGATTACAGACCAGAAACTAGACATCATAGACAAAAACATCAAAAAGATTAGAATTAGGGATGAAAACCAAAATAAACCAATAGATAATGTCATATATGGTCAAACAAACACTTATCAAAAAAAGAATTACAACTATGAAATTCAGGTTTCAACTGTTGTATAGACTACTCAAGAAATTTAGCAGAATAAGTAGCCAATATGGAGACAGCAGCTTTCAATAAATTGAAAGAAGATATAAATAGCATCAGATCACAATGTGGGAAAGTCCTACAGCAACAGATACAAAAGAAAATAATCAAAAAAGACCATATCATAAAATACTCAGATCCCTAAAAGAAAAAGGCATAATTTATAGTAAAGCTGAGAAAGGATACAAAATCATCATATTGAATCAGACTATGAAAACCGAGTGTACAATTTACTAGATAGCCAGGATTATGAAAAAATAAAAACTGATCCTGTCCAGAAATATGTTAGTTCAGTAAGTAAACTACTAAATAACGTAACCATTATAAACAAAGAACAAAAAGCGATTATACCAGACAACCCTACCACACACAGAATCTATGGCCTATACATTAATCTGGTAATAAAATGAGAAGTGTTGTAAATACAATAAATTCACCCATATACAATTTAGCTAATTACCTTTTAAAAAAACTAATAGTTTACCGAAATACAAAAGCATAAAAAACTTATCAGAATTAATAGAAAAAATCAGACATGTGAAATTGGAAAACAGGAATTTGCAAACTAAAACTGTTAATTGGAACATTGCACAGTCAAGCTATCATATATTAAGCTCATGGTGTGATTGAGTCAAACTAACACTCTTTTGCTCTCCACTTACTTGTTTAAATATGTAGAACCAGATTCACAAACACTCTCTGTTCGTATGTCAGCCCCATTGTCCAATGGAGGATAAACCGTTATGCTGTGGCGATGTATAATCTGCTATGGTGGAGGTGTGATGAACTTGAAATTTATGTTTTCATCACCGAAAGTGTCGAAGTTCATTAAACGGTCTTTGTACTTGTAAATGTAGATTTTCTACCATGTGGCTAATTCTGTAGGCCCTTGCACTGATTTTCATAATTGCTTTTTTTTAATATGTAGTGCTTTTCTGTCCAGAAATATGATGCACTGCTGATTTCTCCAAATGATTGTATTTTATGTTTATGTTCTTTTAACTGCGTGCCTATGTTTCTCTTTGTTTTACCAATGTAGATTTTTTCACATTCTGCACAACAGATTTTATGAATACCTCCTTTTTTTTCTTGTGGGAAACTGTCATTAACATTGTCAATCAGGAAATGTTTTACATTAAATCTGTTTACATGTGCTAGCCTGATATTAAAATCTTTAAGAATATTCGAAAAATTTTGTGTAACCCATGGATAATATGTGAATATTTTAAAATTAGCTTATCTTTTTTGTTGAAAGTGTTGTGGTTTCTTTAATAAGTTTTTGCCTCTTGAATTTCTGTACTTTTTTGTGTACTAGTTCTTCGTTATAACCATTTTTAACCACTGTTCTTTCTATTTGTTTGTATTCTTTAAGGAATTCTTCTTACTAATTTTACGGTTAACTAACCAATGTGTTAAGTTGTTGATAACTACATGTTAGTGCATTGTGGGGTTAAAATTGTCAGTTTTGATGTGATTGTCTGAATGTGTATCCTTTCTGTATATTCCAAATTCAATATGAATTCATAATTCATATAAAAAATATGAGCATAACTTTATGAATTTTGACATCCTGGAAGCTGACAGCACTTTAAGTTTATCATTAGACCACCAGAGTCAACCTGGATACCTACCTATCCAGCTCCTACAAATGATCCAACAGACATTTAACAGCTGATAAGGTGGATGATAGTCCCACAAAACATATGTTCGGAGTAAATATCATTTAAGTGAAACCATAAAGAATATTCTAAACATTCCACTCAGAAGAGATTATTAATGGGTGTTTCACTGTGTTCGATTCCAATTGAATTAATATTAAAATCCTCCTTTCTGTTCTAGGGCACAGTCTTCTACAATAGAAATTACATTGCAGAGCCACAGTTCAAGCCCATGGACATCAAACTGAACACAAGAGGTGGTTGTGTGAGGAAATCTCACCATGAAGAAATGCAAGTAAAAATGTCCGAGTTTAAGCTGGGCAACCTCTATACTGCCATGACCAAACTTCTGTAATGCTGGTGATGGGAGATAGTGGAACATCTGCCATGCTCACCCAATTTCTATCTGAAAAAACACCTCAAGAAAAGCAACATAAGAGAACCAAGGTGGTCACTTCAGGACATCGACAAAGACATATGCACTGAAAGTATACAATGGCTTCTACAGGTGTGGCAGATGGAGGCAATTAAACCAAAGATCTATATGCAATGTTTTCTCTGATAATAAGCAATTTCAAAATTACAGCACTTATAGATTAAAACTGTAGTACAATGTACTTAAAATAGTAATAATACTAACCTTTAGATATGCAGTCACAGCTTGTGCACACATTCCAACTGATGCAAACATATCACCAATAGTGGAGAGCAATGCATGGTTTTCTGGCAAGTTGACAGCACTGTTTTCTAGAGCATCATAGTCCTCCAGAATGTAGTAGCACTGTACTAGCTGTTCCTGGTTACGCCCCTTCTCAAAGTACTCTCGAGCTCCCTCCCAGTTCTGGCGATCTGCGAAGTAATCACCAATTGAGTTCCATGCCATCTCCAGCTGTACATCAGATGCACTGGAACCCATCTTCATCAGCTGGATCACTCGAAACCAGTCTCCCAGTTTCTGACGCAGTGATATTGCCAGATCTCTGTTTCAACAAGATACTCTTAACAACTCATCCATTTCAACATTTCTCATACCAACTTTAACAGCAGGCTCAACAAAACTTGCCTTCTATCTACCTCCAGATACAGTTTCTCTGCTTCAGTGAAGTCTTTGAAATAAGCTGCCACCTCAGCCTTCTTCAGTGTGTCACTGTGTATGTTCTGCAGTCTCTTTACAAACTGTATCCCTGGGTAGTCACTGCAGCGTACAAATGCTGCCTCAGCTGTAGCTAGGTCCAGCTGCTTCACTGCTGCCTCAGCCAACAGTCGCCTTTAACAAACAATCTGATGTTAACTCTGCAAAATCTGTGAGCCTTGCAGCTTTCAGCCTGTACTTATCTTCCATTGCTTTGTGCAGGAAGTTAGCCCAGCTGAGAGTGCATTACACTGGCCTGTTCAAGACTATTAGCACCACACACATTCTTAAAATCAGAAACAGTCCAGATTAATGGCAGTATTTATGCTGAATTTGTAGAAGATATTTGCTATTTAAAAATTGTAAATGTTTCTAAAAATAGATTTAAATAGCAGGGATTTTCACAGTGAAATATAGTATAACAAATTATTTATGAGAGGAATTCACTCAAATTTCACTAGTTTTGTTCCACTGCCTATGAAACGTGTTGCCTTTATCATCAGCTGTTTCCACAGTGGAAGACAACAGCCTTTGAAATATGTCCAAGTGGAACAAAATGAGTGATTTCCTCATAAATAATTTGCTAAAATGTGCCTAAAAATGTTTACCTTTATAAAAAAAGATCCTTAAAATGCACATTTATACATTATAGCATTTAAAATAATTTATTTTGCAACTGCAAAGCAACATACCAGAAGCAGGGTGTAACATTTGAATAATATATTCTTAATTATCTAGTGAGTCGATTTGATACTCTTATGCTCCACTTACTGTTGAATTATGCAAAACTAGTTTTGCAGGCTTTTGCCTGCATCCTCAGTTACGAGTTAACTCAAATTGTGAGTATCAAATTGACTCACTAGATAATTAAGAATATATTAGCTGTTTCACTGTATTGGTTCCAACACAAAATTAAATTTTATATTTGAATAATAATTAATTTAGCAATAACAAATGTGACTGAATTATATTTGGTTGAGTTTTTGACATTGGAAGTTCACTATTCTACATTCCAGACATGTTTCAAATGCACTTGCATTATAATATTCATATACTTTCTCCAAATGTTTATTTCTTATTACTTCTCCCTCCCCCAGTTGTTTGATGAACTCTCTGATTAGCTCATCCTCAGGTGGAATTTCAAAATTCATCATATGTTGTTTGTTCTTGCATATAACATTTTTTTTCCTAAATGGTTGGTTCAGTATAATTTTGTTTCTTAACACTGCAGAAGCTGCATACTTTTGGCGAGGAAGCCATGAAATAGATACAGAAATCAATTTGGAACTCTTGGGGGGGGGGAAGTGAAATATGTCACCAAACCAGCTGTATATCAATATTAAATTAATGGTATATTAATATGAGCAGTTTGTGAAAAATTAAAATATTGATTTTTGGCATTCTATTAAAGATATAAGGTATACTGCATAATTTTTAAAATTTCAAATACAGTGTGCTACACAATATGGGAGGGTTGGCAACCCTTGTGCATATCACAATTACTGCAGCCTATATAGGAGATAGTTCAAGCTTTACCAAAGTCGTGGGTGTTTGTTCCCTTCTATGAATGTTGTAGCTTCAGTGATGCCAACCTTCTCCAAGAGATCACGAGTGTCTCTCAACGATTTCACTTCTAGGTCCAGTATATGTTCAGGTAAAGGATGTTCTGGGTTCTGCATGACCTCGTCCAACTGCACTGCTCTAATCTCTAGATCCTGCAACACAGTATAAGGAAAATTGTTAAGATCTGTGCGAATGCTTTGCAATAATTACAATGTTTGATGTTCTGTCTACTGCTATCTGATACAGCAGCTTTGCATTCACTAACCAGCTGTTACAAATGAACATCCATTATGGTTAGATTCAGGTAACTAACCAGGGCAAATCTACAAGATTCAAGATTCTTTATTCACTATTAGCCATTAATTTAAACATGACTCCTTTCTGCATTAATGGTAACTTGTCTATTTATAACATACTGAATAGGTCAACAGGCCCGAACAGGGCTGAACTTCAAAACTTAAATGCTAAATGTAATATTTTTATTCTGTTCAAATGTAAGGATGCTGATGGAGTAAGATTTTAATTAGAGAGAAATGAGTTGGTGATCAAGTTACAGATTTAAATGTTTTCTTTCAAACTAAACCTCTTGAAAATGTCAGGAAACAGAATTTTCTAGGTATTACTATTGATAACTCTCTGACTTGGCATGAGAACATAGATCAATTATATAAAAAACTATGTAAAGGTATAATGTTTATCTCAAATGTTAAGTACTCCTCACTTGTTTATAATATACTATAGGAATATTTTTCTCTATCTAAATTATGGAATTGAAGTTTGAATCTCTTATTCATTCTATAAAAGAAATGCATTAGAATCATCTTTAAATTAAAATTGTTTAGATACCTCTAAATATGTATTCTCAAATAATAATAATCTTTATATGGGATGTAACAAAAAGCTATGTCAAAACTTTGAGGAAACATTCCTCACATATACAGGATAAAAAAATATAATATGAACATGGGTCCAGAATTGCTTTATTTCTTTGTTAAAGCCATTTTTGCACCCCTGTGGCACATAGGAATATTCAGTATCAGAACTGTGGGAAACAGAAAATCATAGGAAATTCAAAATGTCCTCCATACATCCATCAACCCACCATTGCATGGACTTTCTGATGTGCTGATGTTTCCCTGGAGTATCTCGTATTATTTCGCAGCCTTGCAGAACACGAGTATGAAGACTCTTTACATGATTATATGAGCATCTGCCAAATCTGCATTTGAATATCTTATTTTATTGTATCTGGAACAAGGTCCATAAACAAACAGAACTCTGACTACCTACTCGATGCTAAGTCAAACAATGCAATGATTAGCACAAATGGACTACGTGGTACAGCATGAACACAACAATGGTGAAACTAAGAGTAGTTACAACATTCCCACCTATTTAACCAGAGATGTACGAGGATATTTACTTATTGTACATATTAAGCAACCGTTCTGTTGTGGTGTTATTGCCACAGAACAATTATGTTGGCATTCTAGCTTGCATATCACACCATGTAGGTATAGATTTGTAGATAAAGGACTCTAACAAGTAAATAAAGCATTTCCAGACCCATATTCATATAACATATTTGCATCCTCAATATGCAAGGAACATATTGCCAAAGTTTTGACATACCTGCACAAATAACAATAACAAAGATAGCTAATGAAAACATTAAACAAAAGTTAATATACTAGGAAAACACCTGATAAAAGATAGTAGATTATAAAAATTGAACATGATAAAAATAGAAAAAATGCGAATGGTATCTCTGGATTTGAAGTTCCAATTGAAAGAATTAGAACAAGCAATGAAAACACTAAAAAATAAAAAGCAACCAAGTTTTATTTATTTATGGACGCTCTTTAACATCTCAGGTCATCAGCATAAAGCAACTAGGACCAGACCTTAAACACTCGGAGTACATTAAGAATCTTGGATTAAGAGCAAAAAAGATATTAATTGAAATTGTTAATAAAATATGGTTTGAACAAGAGAATATGCCATCAAGCTGGTGCAAAGCATTAGTCATACCGATTTTAAAACCAGGAAAAACTGCAAATGAAACAAAAAGTTACAGACCTATATCATTGACCTCAATTCTGGCAAAAATAGCAGATATAATGGTAGTTAATAGATGAATATATTACCTTAAAACAAACAACTTATTAACAGATGAACAGGCTGAATTTAGAAGACAATATTCAACAGTTCACAAACGTCAAGACTAATAGAGGATGTGAAAAGTAAACTAGCTAACAATATGTCAGTAGTTGCAGTATTCATAGATTTTCAAACAGCATTTGATCTAGTATGGTAAAAGATGTTAATTAAAACATTAATACAAATGAATTGCTAAAAAATATAATTAAATGGTATAGGAGATTCCTACAGCAAAGATGGGATTGCAGTTAAATGGAAGAATACATTATCCAAATAAACCCAACTCAAAACTGGAGTGGCACAGGGTACAGTATCCAGTCCGTTATTATTTAATATATATATTAATGATATGCCAAAGACTATAAAACAAACTGGAATAAACAGTGCAATGTATGCAGATGATGTAGTTATATGGTCAGCTGAAAAAAATGATAAGAATGTATATATCAGACTAGAAGAAAAAATAAAAAATGTCTTAGACAAACTAGCAAATTGGGCAAAATTAAATAATATGACCATTAATATAGCCAAAACTAAATATCAAGTCTACACCATGAAACACTTTGATGAAAGGGAAAAAAACTTAAAACTTGAAATTAACGGAAGTCAAATAGAATATGCAGAAGAAATCAAATATATGGGAATAGCACTGGACAGGATATTAAAAATGAAAGGCCATATACAAAATATCACACAAAAGGCCATTAAACTAAGTAACATATTGAAAAGATTAGCTGGATATAAATGGGGCAGCTCAATGGAAGTTTTAAATAAAACATATAATAGATATATAAAACCAGTACTAAAACATGGATGTGAGCTACTATTAACAGCAACAGAAGCAAAAATTAATAACATTGAGAAATGCCAAAATCAATGTTTAAGACTGATAAAGGTGCCGTGAAAACAACACCAGTAAGTGCACTTCTGGCCGGAACAAATAATAATCCAATGAAAGCCAGCATTGAAACACAAGCAACACAATGATACATAAAATTAAAAACAAACCCACGTAAACAGCAATGGTTTCATCAACTACCCAAAGAACACAAACTAAAAACACAGATCATAAACAAAGCTTATATAGAGAAGAATTACAATTATTTAAACATGGCAGAGAAGAACATTACATATTCCTCAAGAACTAATCCAATGGATTATATTACGATAGTAACAGATAAAAATTGACAGAACAATTAAATAAACAAGAAGACTCAACAGAGGTATGTAGAACTATAGCACTTGAATATCTACACAACCAATTCCCTGAAACAGAGTGGCTTAGAATTTACACAGATGGATCTGCAGACCAGAGAAATAATGTGGGAGGTGGTATATATTGCAAATATTTCTCGCATTATTTCACACTGCCTAGACAATCCACAAGTTACGAGGGTGAAATGGTGGCAATACAACGAGTGCTGGAACAGATATACTATAGGACTGATATAAAAAAATAAAGTAGTGATTCTTACAGACTCAGTTACTGCTATAAAAGCTATAGAACAATATGATGATTCATATGAATCTTACAATGTAAGGGATCTTATTATAAATTACTCCAAACAAAATTTCAACAAATAATATAACTGTGGATACCAGCACATGTGGGAGTGATAGGTAACGAGAATGCAGAGTTTCTGGCCATAAAGGGGGCAGTGCTATATTCAAAACCAATAAATCCCTGTAGATTAAATGTAAAATTAAAAAGTTTCAAAACGACTATAGAACAAAAATATCAACATAATATTCAAGTGGAAATATCTAATAACATCATTCTAATATAAAAGAAACAGTACATAAAATAAAAAATCTATCAAGGAAGGAAGCAGTTGCTCATTTTAGACTGGCCACTGGACATGATTGTCTGGCGGAACATCTACACAGATTTGGTTTTATAGTGATAACACATGTAAGATCTGCAATACAGACAGGATTCTAAATGGAGAACATCTATTGGAATGCACAGAACAGAGGAAACCTGCACCTGACATGAAAATACACAAATTATATTGACTGATCAGGGAAAAATTGATAGATCAAAATCCTGTACATTAGATCAACAACACCACCATTTGACATACTTTTCTGTTACACCCTGTATATTTATAAAGCTACATTGTTTGTAGTCAGTAAATTAAATCAGATACAGAATAAGCATTACATAACCATATTACAAGAAGAAACCAAGAACTTCTTATAGCAAGAAAAGTACAGAAAGACTGTTACATTAGGGTTTGTACTTATAACAACTTGCCTTTATTTATGAAATAGTTGAAGAGTTTCTATTTTAGTTTGATGGTCAATTTAACTGTGGGCTCTTTTAGAAAATATATTCCAATTTTTAGATCATAGGATAATAAATGTAAAAATAAACTTGAATTTGACATTTACAGAAAAGACATGCCCATAGTTTCAATCCTTGATCACATAAAAATGTAGCATTCAACAGTATGACATACAGACTAGTAAATATACCACTGAGCAAAACAGAATACAAGAAAGAATATCCACACAAAATAGAGGTCACAAAGTCAAATGGGTTTAGCAAAGAGATGATTAATGAAAAAATTTAAAAATTCCAAGAACAGAAAAGAATTAAATAATTCATAACTCTGAGTCATTTAGAAGGGAAAACAATTTTAAAATGTTCATGTACTACTCAGTAATGAACAAGAAATTTCAACAAATTTTTAACCAACACAATAATGAGTGGTATAAATAAAAGCAAGCAGTGGCTTAAATCTCACTAATTTCAAGTATTTGCTTGGTTTCGTATAAATAAAAATGTTTCTCTTCAACCTCCTTGTGAACAAATGCTTGTTTATCTTGATTGCTGATGATTTGGTATAAATAAAAATAAGCCTTGCTCACTTTTAGTTAGCAATTGCTTGCTACTTTTTGAGGTAATTCAGCTTGCTCAATTGCAGTTTAATATTATGAAGGAATTCATGATGGTAGTTCCTGAGCAGAAAATAAAAATGTATACAAGGCATAGGGACTTAGTAGTAAGGAGTTATACTCATTTATACTATTTAAAAGAGAAAATGTAGCCTGGCTTGCTTAACACTTTCTTCCAGAGGCAAATTAAACACCAGATGGAGCTCTTAACAATGCTGAAAAGATGCAGATTTTTAAGGTATACAGAAGATCCTGTGGTGTTGTGAGGATCTTGGCATTACACAGGTTATGATCCCAAATGCATTCTGAAAAGTTAATGCAATCAAAGATAAAGCTCTTCAGGAAGCCAATGCAGAGTGGTCAGAATGATATAATTTCCCAGGTGCAATTGGTGCAGTGGACTGTACTCATATTCTAATAAGGAAACCAAATAAGCATCAACAGGAAAGGAGTGAAAGATTTATGTTATTGCCAGGTCCGCCCGGGTCTGTATATGATTCTCGAATATGGAAAAATTCAGATCCTTACACAGCGATGGCCAGTAATACTGCCAGTGCACTGCTGCTAGGTGATTCAGTTATATTATTGCACCATGATTGATGACTCCTTATTAAAATCTTACTACTCCAGACAAAGAGCACACACCGCCACGGGTGGCCGAGGTCGTTAAGGCACGGACTCGTGAGCGGGAGGTCCGCGGTTCGAATCCCGCCAGGACCGTCCTCCCTGACTGGGGTTTTTTCCAGGTTTTCCTCAGTCTTCATAACTGGCAAATGCCGGGGAGGTACCTAAACTTAGGCCTGGAACGCTTCCTTCCTAAAAAAAAAAAATATATCCTTTCCCAATTTATCATTTCATCTCATGTATCATCAGTGTCCACCGCCTGTGGTGCCTCAGTAGTAAAAACGGGCGTTAAACACTACTCAAAAAAAAAAAACAAAGAGCATACAACAGGTGCATTACAAAGGAGCCGGTAATCACAGAACAATGTTTCAATCAAGTTAAAAACAGTTCCCAATTTTACAAAGTAAGATAATAATACAAAATAAGATCTTATTTTTATATAGATTTTAGTTGCCTAATTGCAGACAATATCAATAACATGATAGAAAAATACAAGTACAAATAATTCAATTTTAATATATCATTTGGCAAGTAACAAGGTCCTTAATACCATCATATTAAGGAAATCATGACTTGAATTTAAGAAGTTGATGAATGTCATCTATTAAAAGTTGAGCAAATCTGGATTTCTATTTAATAAATTGCCAAACCTTTAATTTCATTTCTGTTATTTAAAATTTGTATCTCCATTTAGTTTATTAAATGTGAGTATGCTGAACATAAATAGGTATATGAATATTTAATTACAGCAGAGATTTAAATGGCCTCCTGACAGAAGAATATGTCTTCAATACTGCTGGAGAAGAAAACATAAACTACAAGTTTATCACACTGCCCCAGAGCAGAATACACATTCCCACAGCTTAAAAAATTATCCAACAGTTGAATTTTAGCCTGGCTGATGATGAGAACAAAATGTTCTCAAAACTTGTTCCATACATTATGACAAGTAAGTGAAGCATTAAGAGTGTGTAGTTCAACTAAATCATACAATAATATCAATTATATGATTGGCTTCACTGTGCAAGTTCCAATTCACATTTTAATTAATATGTCTGTTTGTTTACATGGTGAAGGTTATCAAGCATTGACTGTCGGCTGATAGCAATTGCTCGGTGAAGAGGGGAAATTGTTATTTTCCCCTCAGAACCATGACCTACTCAATTCCCAACTTGCTTAAGAGCAGAAGCTTGTGTTTATTTATATCACCCATTTTTATCTTAGCACCTCAAAACCGATACAGTGTGAAGCATTTATTGAAATTAAACAAAACAGATTCCAGGCTCAAACAGAACAAACCTGGAATTTAACCTGATTAATTGTCAGGCTTGTGAAAAAATTTATGTAGAAAAAATAAAGAGAAATATAGGCATAAGGTTGAAAGAACACTGGAGAAACATCTCTTACAAACAAATTGAATAATCAGCAGTGGCATTGCTTTTTTGGAATAAAAACCATGAGATAGAAAAAAAGCATCAAATTATTAAAAACAGTTTAACAACCAAAGAAATTAAACATATGGGAAAGGATTTACATAAAAGAAACATGAGCAAAAGATAGCTCTTTATTAAAGTTTATTGCAAGATCATTGCAGTCAACCCAGGCAAGTACCAACCAATTTCAAAGATCTAACAATCACTGAACAGCTGTGGATGTACGAGGGTAGGTCCATAAGTTTCCCGCCTCACCGATAAGGATTATTGCCTTCACATAATCCTTATCTGCTGTCATAATTATCTGTTAAGTAAATTGCTGCTGTAACTTCCACTCCCCTATGTTCAGTTGTTCAGATATAGTTGCATAAAAAAGGCTTTGTGACATGTTCATAGATTGAAGACATGTTCAAAATGGAGTATCGAGCTGTTATTAAGTTCTTCACCAAAAAGGACTTACTCCACGTGAAATTAAACAGCAATTGGATGGTGTATATGAGGGAGCACCTCCCTCATATTCTACTGTGAAAGAATGGATCAAACTTTTTTGAATGGGTTGAGAAAGCATTGAAGACAAAGAGCATGCAAGTTGCCCCTTGGATGTGCTCACTCCTGAAAACATTGCTCTTGTGGAAGGAGAAATTATGGAAGAACAGTGCTCAAAGTTACAGAAATAGCAGCATGGTTCAGCCTTTCTAAAACAACAGTCCTTTGAATTATTCATGAACATTTAAACATGAATAAAGTTAGTGCAAAGTGGGTGCCTAAACTTCTTTGCTCAGTCCAAAAGCAGCAATGAGTCATCTGTTGTCAGGCATTTTTGGAGCTCTGCTGTGACAACCAAGAGAGAAGTTCTGCAAACAGGAGATGAAACTATGGTCCTTCACTATGATCCCTTGTCCAAAAGAGAATCAATGGAGTGGCGTACACCTGGTGAAGCACCGTCTCTAAAGCCCAAGGTCACTCAGTCAACCAAGAAGATCATAGCCACAGTCTTTTGGGACTGTAAAGGAATATTCTACATTGACTTCAAGGAGAGAAACACCACAATAAATGGGGAGTACTATGCTGGCCTACCTCACAGACTACGTGCTTCCATCAAAGAGGTCAGGAAAGAGGTGTGTGTCTTCTTCATGACAACAAGCCTATGCGCACAGCTCTTGTTGCAAATGAAGCTGTAAAGAAATGTGGCTTCAAGGAGATTGACCATCCACTCTACAGCCCAGATCTAGCTCCCAGTGACTATTTCCTCTTCTTTAAACTCAAGAAGGGCCTTCGAGGAAGTAAATTTAATGTGAACAAAGAAGTGATGGATGCTGTTTATGCCCATTTTGTAGACAAGACTTCTATTTTTTTTTTTTGAGGGGGGGATTGAAATGTTAATTCAAAGATGTGAGAAGTGTATTGCAATAAAGGGTAACTATATTGAAAATTGAAATATAATTTTTGTTTTTATTATACCTAGAAAAGTGTTAGGCCAGAAACTTATGGTCCTACCCTCATAGATGGAAGACCATGAAAGAAACATATCCTGAGTAAATCTCTAGAAAGTGAAGCCAAAAAGAGTATATTTAATAGTTACTTAGAAGAGCTTAGTAAATTATTTGTTTAAAATGAAAGTTTAATATAAATACAATTTAATATATTGTTTGTATAAGAGTTTGTAATGGGAAACACCTAGAAATTGGCCACCAAATTGATGCTTGCCATTTTTTAATGTTTGTTAGCACATCAATAAATACAAAATGTAATATTTGATCTTTATTTATATATCTTTTCTTCTTATTTAGGTATCAGGAACGACAGTAAAATTTGTACATTTTAATTATGATCATCTCTGTGGTCTTGAGACTACTGGCTACTGATAGGGAAAACCAGACATGCACAAGAGTTGCTATTTACTTTTCAAGATTTGATAGAGATAGATTTCCTGTTGACCCACTGGACTGGGTTAATTACAACAGAAGTTAGGGCAGATGCAGCCAAATGCATGCTTGTTCTCTGATGTTCTAAGAGGTGACTCAAGAGTATTTTTTATTATTATACTCTTGGCAACAAATATTATTCAGAGATAACTAAAGTAAGAACTTGGCCCTCAGAAGCTCAGATTAATTTTAATTTGTAGCTCTAAATAACTTAATTAGCTACAGAAACATTTTTGTACTGCTACACTCACATGGAAGGAGCAGATGTATGCAGAACATATGATGGGTTCCTCTGGCTCCAAGCCACGCAGCACATACATGCGAGTCTTCTCCATGATGGCAAGCAACTCGGGGTTATCAGTAGCCCAGTTCATTGCCCACACATCCTTTCGTTCGAACTTGGACAGTTCTTTACTGCTGTTACTCTCCAATGAGTCAGCTGAACTGCCTGGTTCCAGATCCAAAAATGTCAAGAAGCCTCCTGCATCTATGATTGAAATACGTCTGAAAAGAGCGCTCTACTTCAGCTATAACAAAACATGTGAGAGTTATACAGAAATTAATAGAAAATCAGACTGAAGAGAAAGAGAATTATTCCCATTATTCAGTTATAATGGACAACGTTGCTGTTGTTTTTTTTTTTAGTGAAATGTACACTTTTTTTTAAGAATCCAAAATATTTTATTTTAAGTTAGAAAATATCTGTTGGTACCAAGCTGCCTTGCTTGCTTGGTATGCTCTATTAGGAGAAAGAAGATGGAGGAGTAAATCTAGTTACAACAAGTAATTTTGGCTTTCAAAAATTTAATTTGTTTTTAAAATCTCATACAATCCTTCCACCATTTATAAGGTCTAAAATTGTGAACAATATGAATTATGGAAGTAAGTTGCTATAATCACTGATAAATAATTAATTAAAATATGAAATGAAATGCTATCTCATTCAGAAATGTCTGTATCTATAAATGCTAAATTGTAGAGATACCACATTTTCCCTATGGTTAATACTCATTCATGTTTTTTAGCTTCAATAAGTGATACTTTCATATTTTTTATTCAATAAAACATACATTTTTCATTTAAGAACTTTCGAAAAATAAGACATTTTTAAAAAATTCTGTTGGAACTCACACAGTGAAGCTTGTTAATGAAATTATAATTAATCTGTCGTCTAACATACTCTTATGCTTCACTTACTTTTAAATACGAAGAGACATCCTCTCCATCTTCAACCAATTTAAAAGTAAGTGAAGCATAAGAGTATGTTAGACGACAGATTAATTATAATTTACATTTTTCATTTTATTAGTTTGAGAGCTTTAATATATCAAACAAACTAATCTGAATTTCCTTATTATGAGAAATTTAACATCTTTACAATTGTATCGATGAGCCCCTAAAGTGGTTCAAGGTTTTGAATCAACTCCTTAACACTGTAGACAGCAAATGATGGTTAAATCCCCCCTTATGCTTTAGGTTGTGGACGGCACATGAAATTTAATGCCATACTTGAAATGATTTCTTTTATATTGCATGTCCAGACATTAATATGATTTAGGTAGTGTTGGTTCTTATAGACTGAAGTAGAGTTGATATTCTCATTTTATATAAATATTTATCAGATGTTAGGGTGCACCAATGTCAAGTACTTGAGATGAGATACCATACTTGCTTCCTAAACTCAAGATTGCGGGTAAGAACCCAGCCAGGATTGATGGATTTTTTTGGGCGTAAAAATCCTAAGTATGGCTTCCTTCGGAAGGGAAGTAAGGCTGGGGTTCCGTGTCGTACATTTACGGCATGAAAAACAACCTCAAGCCTGAAAGAGAGGCCTCTGAGCAAAATTAGTCGGCCATTTCACACCCTGAATTGAATGGGACACTGATGACCTGAGATGTTAAGGAGCATCCATAAATAAATAAATCTAATCTAAGCACTTGAGATGGCAGAGTGTGTGAGCTTGTCTGTGTAATGCTTGTGTTATGGGTTTATGTCATGGCTTATCAAGCAACAAATTGCTTATAGATGGAGAAATTTTAGACATATGCTATGTTGCTAATTCAGGTGATGAATTAATTCCAGAATTGGATTTTGAGAACAGTGACAGCAAAATCCTGATTCCCAAGCCCACTGGGCCAGAAGAACAAAATCCAAGTTATTGCCCAAATATGCCACTATTTACATCTAATTCAGGCCTAAATCTATATGTATGAAAAGACAAATCTGTAAGCTAGTCAAGCCTTAAGTGCACCATGGTGATCTTTCACAAAAAATTCAATAATTCAGACCTGGAAACCATTAGATGTTCCTGAACTACAGATATTTATGGGATTAATGTTTCTTCACAGGATTTGTTCACAAGTCAGACTTCAAAATGTACAGGACTGCAGACTCTGTTTTAGATACTCCAATTTTTTCAAAAACAATATTTTGAACATCTTTCATTTATCCACTTCAAAGACAGTGTCTATATTGATGTTACAGACAAACTAGGAGTGTACAGCATTTCATATTTTTTACTTGTAGTTCAGGAGCAATGGTGCTGAATGTGCTAAATGACTAGTTATCTTTGTACACCAAGAATGCTAATTTCCTGGTTATTAGCTTGGCTTAAAACTGGATTTACTGTTAGGAGACCGACTCATATTCAAGTAGCATGATGATGTTGATGAAAAATAATGATGATGACTTTGAAAGAATGAGGATAGGCTTGTAAGCTGTTACTTCATTTGTTAAACTTTCAAAATATTCTTTTTTTTTTAGTTGGGATATACAATTGAAACAATTTTTGAACTAAGGTAACATATTTCTTAGGCTGCTAGTGTTGTACCAAACTTTTTCAAATTTTACAAATCACATGATACTCATATGATAACCATCTACATCCGCTTATTTTTAACCGTATAATAATCTCCTAATTCCTCATTTGAGATGGATCCCCAATTTGTCTTTATTGCCAAATCTTTTCACATATGAATTCATTTCTCCTTTATTCATTTCTGCCTCCACACACATTAAATCCTAGCTCATATCCTCTGCCATATATTAATTTAAAATCATCGGCCCATAATTTTCACAGAATTGGGCAAGTTTAATATCTTCATTTACCACTTTGTCTTAAGTTCTCTCCATAACCCCCTTTTTCCATTCCTCTCACTCTTTAGCTTGAAGGTTTCCATTCCTCACATTAAAATCCCCCAATAACAAAAACCCTATCTACGTAAATTTCCAATTAATCTCCTCCATTTTGAGTTCTACATGACAAAGAAGACTAGGATCATAAACTGTGAGTTTCTTACAGAGTTATAAATTATCCCCAAACATAAAGATGCTTTTTTTATTAATAACCACATAACCCTAAAAGCCCTAGGTCTTTTCTCTTTAATCCTACCTATAAATCTATTTCTAATTAATAATCCCATGCTTCCTGAAACCCTACCCCTCTTGTTTCATTTCAAACCTGCTTTACCAAAAATTCAAAACCAGTTATTTATGTCTTCACCATCATTTAACCATGTTTCTGCTAACCCTAGAATACTTGCTCTTCTCAGTAAATTCTTAAGTTACAGTTTTTTTTATTCCTTCACAGTTCCAGGAGCCCAGAGTTACTCCTCCTTCCTCTTGCCCCTATTGCGGTCAAAGCCTGAACTTAATTTTTGCAATTTTTTCCTTGCCTGTATTGTAAGATTTTCAATCTCTCAAAATTTTTTTGATCCTAGTGATAACCAAACTTGCCTCATAGATCAAACGTTATGAGTTCAAACCCGGTCAGGATTGATGGATGTTTTCAGATGCAAATATTCTATGTATGGCTTCCTTCAGAAGGGAAGTATAGCCATTGGTCTCAATTGGTAGATTTATGGGATGCAAAAGAACCTCAAACCAGAAAGTAGAGGCCTCTGAGAAAAATTTATAGGCTATTTCAAGCACTGAACAGATGGGATGCTAATGACCAAAGATGGATCAAATAAACCTAAGCCTTTCAAAAATTATTTTTACAAATGCAGCAAATGGCATAGTTATTACTCACAGGAACCAATTGAAAATAATTACAAATTTCACTCATTTTATCTGAAAAAGGTAAATTATGAAATTACACTGTCTTGTCACTTCAAACCATGCCTTATTGCACATCCCTGTTTACATATGCTATCTGTCTTGACTTTTCTGGTTATTGCAACTAGTAATGTAAAGTCAGTTTTCATGATGAAGATATTGAAGTCAATTTTCTAAAACAGTTATTTATGATTAGAGAGTTTAACAGATCACATGAGACTGGGCAGACTCAGAACTGAGGTTATTTTGTAGGCCAAGTGTAGTTTTTAGGTATCTGTGAAAAGTGAAATACATGCAATAGGACATTTGAAAATATTCACTACAAAATGCAATTGCCCTAGTATGTGCTTTTTACAGAAATTTGTCGCTACAGAATCTGCAGAAATATAAAGAAAGGGGCTTAGAAGCACTCCTAATTTCTTGGTACCTGCTGCCTGCTATTTAGAAGCTTATGAATGAGACACTTTTTGTGACCACTTTTAAATGTGCTATTGTTATTCAGCTCATGTGCAAGGATGTTGTTTATATTAATATCTCTTGAGCATTCAGGTAGTGAAAATATTGAGAACTCATCTCTAGTTAATTGTTATATTTAGTTTTAATTTATTTTGTACATAATATGCAAATCAAAGCCACTCTTGCTTGTGTAATCTCCAAATATCCAACAGCTTTCTGTTACCTCCATAGAGTGTAAATAAAGATTTAATTTTTCAACTTATGCTGGCCATTGTATTCTCAGCAAGCAAGGAACAACTTTCTGCATTAGGTGCTATACATTTAACAAGATGCAGATACATTAGAGACAGAAAAAGCTTTCAGATTGGCATTACTGATGGAAATAGTTAAGACCTGCATGAACTTACTGCCACAGGTGGCCGAGGTCATTAAGGCGCAGACTCGTGAGCGGGAGGTCTGGGTTCAAATACTGCCAGGACCATCCTCCCTGTCTGAGGTTTTTTTCCAGGTTTTCCTCAATCCTCATAAATGAAATGCTGGGGAGGTACCTTAAACTTAGGCCTGAAACTATTCCTTCCTTAAAAACAAATCCTTTCCCAATGTATCATTTCATCTCATGTATCATCAGTGTCCATCGCCCGTGATGCCTCTGTAGCAAAAACAGGCGTTAAACACCATTCATTCATTCCTGCATGAACCAATGATTGCATCCATATAGAATTGCAGTTGTTTGAAAGAAAATTCTGTAGTAATTTAATATTGATATAAACTAGGTTGCTTAGTTTACTACTACTAGAGTCTTGAATTGATCCCCAGTTCTTGATGCAGGAAAATTCCTAGTATAAACTATTTTAAGCTTTTACAAAAATGGGAGAAAATGAATCAGCATCTAACTAGTTCAATTGGGTTATAATTATAGATTTTATTATTTTTAATTGAGTGTCAAGTGAACAGTGGAAGAGGAAGGGAATGCTGTGCGTTTCTCACCCTTTCTTTGCTTTGTTCCCCTTCATTCTTTCTCTTCTTCTCTCCCTTCCTCCTGTATCTGTACACATTGTCTTCTGCTGCAAGTTGGACATTGTACTTCCTGCAGTTCTCTCATGTTCAAGAGTTTTTGCTGTCTAATTTCCTCTGTTTCTGTTCTTCCGTGCCGTATGTCATTGTTAGTGTTCCCCACCGGTATCCTCTCTACATCTATCCAATGAGTTTTTTATACATGCTGTTTTCCCAGTTGATCTTGCATGTATAATTTCCCTTATTAGTTCCCTTTTTACATCCCTTTGTTTAGGGGTCAAATCTTATTAATATATATTTCAGAACCTTGCAGCTTCTTTGCTCTTTTCGGGATTTCACATTTCAACTGCATTGTGACCACTTTGACTATGAACTGGCCTATTGCCCGTTCCTCCTCTAACTCTAAAAGCCTCCACAATTTCCCATTCCTGTTAATTCAATTCTAGTTTTCCCATTAAAATCTTATGGCACTATTGTCCAAATTCCTTTACAAGGTAAGGGAAAGTCTAGAAAAAATTGGTTTGGGGAAGCTAGTGGAGCATTAGGAAGAGGTTTCTGGAAAGAAATTAGGTTAAGAATTTAAGACATTAAAAGCCTAGAAATATTTGTTTCAAAACATCATTGAGTGTATACAGAGAAATGAAACCAGTTTGGAACAGGGAAAATTATATTGAAATATGTGATAAAGCAGCAAGAGAAGGTTTTGCAAGGACGAGAATAGGGGGTTTAAGAGTAAGGGAGAAGCTGAATAAATGTTCATTGTGTGGTTGGCATATATTATTAGAATGTGAGGAAACTAAGCATCTTAGGGTGAAGCTGGGAATGCAGGGATAGTTCAATGTACCAAAAGGAATTACAGGTAAAAAGAGGTTGAATGTTAAATCAAGAAAAGTAATGATGGAAATTGGCATTTATTTAGGTAAAGTGAGAGCAAAATGGTTATGGGTTAGATTGAAATAGTAGGAAGGGCCCTATAACTTGGTAACTGCAGTGTTTGGGTGAAGTATTGTGCGTTATAATTTGCTAAATTATTTAATAATATTCTAGATAATTGTAGAATGGTATATAGATAAAATTGTGTACAAACAAATTGACTGATTTGAAAATTGTATATGGATTTGCTAAATAAATATTCTAAATTCTTATAGATGATATAATGGTAGATTTACACAAACAAGCTGGAAATCCCAGGTTTACTTTATGCAAATGATTTATTGGTACCATCTATTTCAGTGATAGGATTAAGATATGTGATATTAGAAATTATGAGATATATAGAATGGGATCTTAAAATGAATCAAGAGAAGACCTAAATAATGATATTTAAAAAGGGAAATAAGCTGAGGTGGGATGAGAAGTGGTTTATGTTGGGGAGAAGATATAGATTGTGAAGGAATTTTCATACTTAGGAATAGTTCTGAGATCCTACTGTTTATGGGAAAAACAAAAGAAATCAGCATTAATCACAGGTTTATTATCTTTGAAGCTAGTTAAGCAATGTATGTTTGTGGCACCAAGATGAAGATGAATTGGTTGGAAAGAATTTATAGGGTACTGGTGGAGCCTAGGTGGGCATATAGCATTGAAATATGGGGGGATAGAGGAAAGTTGGAAATTGATGGATAGGATATTTATTAGGTTTTGTAAGATTATGTTGGGAATTCTTCAAAATGCTGTGAATGCAGGGGCACTGCAGGAAATGGAGAAGTTAGTGTGAGAGGGTGGGTAATGGAGATAATTTTGAAGTATTGGTTAAGGATACAACAGAGTTGGAGGTTTCTTTGTCAAATGATTGTTAAATTTCAGGAGTCTGGGGTGGGGGATTTCTATTGGGTAAACAAAGTTGGGAAAGAGCTAACAAGGAATGGAAAGGATATGATGTATGATTAAGAAGAAGTGATTTGAAGGGAGGTTTTTGGGAACAGATTAAAGTAAAGTTTGAGGATAGAGATTGACAAATGTTACATACTATAATGAAGGGGAAGAGGTCACTAGTGTTCTATCAGAAGATAAAAGCAGATGTTAAAACAGGTAGATACATTAGTAAGTGTAATAAGCAGGAGAGAGGGGATGGCATGGTTCAGATTATAAATCTGGAGCTTAAGTGGTTTCAGAAGTAATTATGAGAATGGAGTTTGTGAAAACTTGGAAAAGTAGAGCATATTTTGTTTGAATGCTCAGGAACAAGTGAATGGAGAAAACAAGCAATATGTGATAAATGGCTGAAGTTAAATAAACAAATAGCAGCAAAGTAAATGTTTGGTGACCAAAGACAAATTAGGAATCTTGGAGATATTTGTATAGATTTAAGAACAATAGTGAAGAGAGAGGACCTGAGTTGGATTGTGTTATTGGTTGGTAGTGGTATTGTGATTATATGTGCAGTAGATTAAAACTTGATTTGTGTATGGTTGTAAGATAGTTAAGGGCAAAAGTTTTTGTAATTAAAAGTGGATATATTGCCAATTTTTGTGTCAATATTGTATTGGATAAAATGTTTTAGTTTGTTATTATAGTGTTTAGTTGTTTGGTAAAAGGGGTTGTGCCAAAGTTCTCTGCATAACTGAGGACTGCAGCTTAGCAAACATTGTCAAATATAGTCAGTTGAATGGGGAAATTAGTATGTTAATTAAAATTTTGTATTGAAGATATTGGCCTGGAATAGTAGAACTAGGTCATATTGTAATATTTGTAAACTTGGTACTATTTCAGCAGTATACTACTGATGAGGCGAAGACAGGTACAGATGGTGAGGAGTGAACTATTTGTTTAAAATGAAAGTTTGATGTAATTACAATACATTGTCTTTATAAGAATTTGTAATGGGCAACACCTAGAAATTGGCTAGGGCCAGAGTTAGGTAGTTGCCATTTAGTAACGTATCTTAGCATATCAATAAATATAAATATACTTTTTAATTGTTTTTAACACAAACAACACTGATATACGTACATGCAATAAATACAGCCAAAGTATTTTATTTTGCTTGAAGACACACATAGTCAGCAGAACAAAACTCTGTCTTAGTGGACAACTTCCCTATGAAGACACAGATATAGGTTATTCCATCAGCCATATGATTGGAAATTATCCAGTTATACCTGAATCCTTTGGACACACACACACACACTGACAGCATACCTGAAGAAAGCAGTAGCTACCCTGCCAAACAATAAAGACAAGAAGCTGTCACATTTTAAGGTAAATGTGCTAGCATGACGATCACTTGAAAAGCTCTTGAAATGACCCACAGATTGCAGCTGTGGCAGTTATGTTACCAAAACCTGCTATCTTCCATATAAACATTTATGCAATGGGTGTTCTAAAAGTTCTCTGCCTGGCTCAGAGATGTCAAGAAGGTAGCCAAATACTTAACAACTATGTATCATCATCATGGTGCACTGTAATGTTTCAAATGTGAAAGTGTAATTGCTATTTGTGATGATTGGTAAACAAACTAGTGTTAACATTTCGAACTGTGATAAAGCACTTTGTTTTGAAGGGTTCAAGCCCAACAGAAATACAAAAGGAGTTAGATTTCACATTAAAAGATTCTTTTCCTTCATTTGCAATGGCTAAAAAGTGGGCTGTTGAATTTAAACATGGTTGCACATCTATTCAAGATGATGAGGACTCACGGGTGTCCCAAAACTGCTACGACTGATGAGATTGTGACAAAAATTCAAAATGTTGTACTCAATGATTGATGATTGAAAGCATGAGAGTATGGCTGGCATTGCAAAGAGCTCCATAGGCTGTGTCCACTACATTTTACATGAAGTTATGGGTATGAGAAAGCTTTGCACTTGGTAGGTGCTGGGTTTGTTTACATTGAACCAAAAATACATTGGAATGAACATTTCCTAGAGTTTTAGACTTGTTTAAATGCAATTCCAATGAGTTTCTCCAACATTTCATTATAGTAGATGAAACATGGATTCATCACTACATGCCAGAGACAAAGGAGCAGTCTAAACAGTAGGTAGCAACAGGTGAAAGTGCACCAAAGAATGCAATATGTAAGAAGAATTCTCTAAAGAATACAAAAAAATAGAAAGAATAGCAATTATAAATGGATATAGTAAAGAACTAGTTCATAAAAAGGTACAGAAATTCAAGAGGTAGAAACTTATTAAAGAGGCCACAACAATTTCAGCAGAAAAAGATAAGATAATTTTTAAAAAATCACATTTCATCCATGGGTTACGCAAAAATTTGAAAATATTCTAAAATATTTTAATATCAGATCAGCACCTATAAACAGATTTAATGTTAAAAATCTCCTGAATGACAATATTAATAACAGTATTCCACTAGAGAAAAAAGCAGGTATTTACCAAATAAGTTGTGCAGAATATGAAAAAGTCTATATTGGAAAAACAAAGAGAAACATAGGCACACGGTTAAAAGAACACTTCAGGAATATAAAGTACAAACAAATGGAGAAATGAGCAGTAGCATCTCATTTCTGGATAGAAAACCACCACACAGTGAATAAAGCAAAATTATTAAAATCAGTACAAGGACCTACAGAGGAGGAAAATATATATTTATAAATACAGAGACAGATTAATGAACTTGGACAATTATGCAGATGAAAACACAAACATTAAGTTCATCACATCTTCACCAGAGCAGTATATACATTCCCAAAGATAATGAATTATCCAACAGTCAATGGTTAGCTGAAGGTGTAGACGATTGTCTGCAAAACATGTACTAAATTTAAACAAGTACATGGAGCCAATAAAAATTGTTCAACTCCATCATAAAACGATCTTAATTATATGATTAGCTTCACTGTACAAGTTCCATTAACATTTCAAGTTTATAACAAACTTAATCACAAGTGTAATTAATGATAAATGTAGGAATCTATACAGTGAAATGATCATAAAATCTTAGGTAGATTAAAAGTAAAACTACGTAAAATCATGTTAATACATTAAAAACACTCTAACACATTCGACTATTAAGAATGGAACTTCAAGAGGATTCTAATTTTAATCATAAATTTGTATTTAACTTTGTTATTAACCCTCAATTATAATGGAGTAGCTGGCTGCTAGAGTTATGACATCCTTCATATACACAGTAGTTTTAGTTCAAGGTCATACAATTGCAGATACCCAGCACTTATTCTTTCAAATATAGAAAAACTGCACAAAAACACTTCATTAAAACTACTATATTTCAAGCACAGGCTCCAATGTCAAGTTGTCAAAGTTACCTGAGTCTTTTTCCAGAAGAGTTAATGGTGACAACAGCATTGCTTTTTATTTAACCCATTGCCTGATGGCCATTTACACCCCACACTGACAGCTCCCAGATATCTAATAAACAGATCTCAGTATTTAAATAGCCCATAATTTAAATTTGTGCATTAAAGAACAAACCTTTATATTTTTCTTATTTTATATAATATTTTAATGAAACAAATACTGAATTAAATGCAGTATGAGCCAACTACAACGTGTATTACTGCATTTATTGGCAAAATACAAACAAAAAAAGCCTTTCAATTGAGTGCATTTTACATGTATGATTGCGATTTGTGGAGCTAAAAGAGTTCTCTATTTTTTCTTTTGAACAATATTATCATTCAACAATCATGTTTAGCATTGCAAGCTCTAGCTCTGTGTTTGTAGCTGATCCAGCACACAGCATGTAATAAATACTGTAAGGGGAGAAATGTCTGACATAATGCAAACCAGCCGCAAGCACACACACACCTTCTTATCATTTGTCCTGTACCAAGAGAGTAGATTTTTATATATATACATGTGTGTGGTTAAATCTAAATATTTGCATTTGCATGACACAATAAGCAAATAAGCTTAGCTTATTTGTAAAGAGTCCACCTGTATTCCTACCTACCCAACTTCTACAAATGATCCATTAGTTGTGAAGAGCTGATGATGTGGAAAAAATGTCCATGAAACATATGTCCTGAGTAAAATCTCATTTAAGTGAAACCAGAAAGTGTGTTCTAATATTCTGACTCACAGCGATTATTAGTGCGTGTTTCACTGTGTTCGATTCCAAATTGAATAAATACTAAGCTTAGCTTGTTAGGCTCAGGTAAGCTATAAAATTTTCAGTTGCTGAGGTAGATAAATGAGCAACTTGATAATGGAATCTGTTCTTGGCATCACGTGTTTTGGTTTGTTTATTGAGAATATTTTCATTTAAGCTAAATACTAATGTTCATTACAAAAGTTACAAATTTGTTATTCCCAGTTTGAATCATGGCTTCAACTGTGTGTAGCTTTAGGAAGTTTGTTCCTGCAAGTATTAGTGTACAGATATGGTTATGGAGTTTTGAAAAAAAATGTTTTTCAGACTACAGCCTCACACACGGCTCACAACTAACAGCCAACCAAATAATTTTTCAAAAGTACATGAAAATCTGTCCTCAAAAGGCAAATTAGAACTTGAGAGTAGGATACAGACATGGTCAGATGTGATTTACCGGTTACTTGACATAATTATTGTCATAGGTGTTATTCCTACATTGGACATGTACTGGTCTACAGACGACATGCTAGCAACTCCATTTTTTGGAAAATGCATGTCAAACAGGTTTTTTGTCTATACTATGGTTTCTTTGTTTCACCAGCACAGAAAACATAAGTGATAAATTACATAAAATTATCCCCTGTGGTGCCTCAGTAACCAAAAAAAAAAATAAATAAATAAAATAAAAAAAAGGGGGGGGGAACAAAATCAGGCCTATTTTTGATTACATTATTTAAAAATTCAAAGAAAATTACATTCCTCATGAAAAGGTCACTGATGATAAAAGCTTGATGCTCTGGAAGGGCTGCTTAGGTAGAAGCAATATATCAAAACAAAAAGGGCCAGATGTGACATAAAAAGTTCTGATCTTTGTGAAAGTAAACAATAGCTGTATATACACTGACAACACAGTAGTAAAGGACTTGGTGTTATCTGCTCATGGAACCTGTAGTTGATTAGGGTAGGACTATATACCTAGACAACTCCATAAGTTATTTATTGTTTTATGTAAAAGAATGGTATGGTACACACAAGTTGGATTGTCAAAGAATATGAGTGTAAAGGCTCTAAAGAGAGGGGAAGTGGAGGTGTGTGAACTTCCACCTTTGACTTACATTGTTTGGTAATTACGTCTTTATCTAATTGCAATTCCAAAATGTTGATGAATGATACAGGAAAGTTAGATGCCAAAACCAAAATTTTCAAGCCTGATATTATACATGAACACAATGTGCATGTGGGTGGTGTTGATTTGCAGGCATATCCCTCCCTACAAAAAATTGTAAAATGGTAAAAACTATTTTTTTACATGTTGGATATCACCATATACAATTGCTTGGTAATTTTGAGAGCTCTAAACCCACAAAAAAAAATTACATATCAATATTTTCGTTTATCAATTTCTTGTAGCCTAATTGCAAGTTACCAAATTCAGAGGCCTGTATACACAGGGGGTATAAAGTCTAAAACTCCTGCCAACCTCAGATTGATGGGAAAACATTTCCCCAAAAGGATACTGTCTATGGGAAAAAACCAACATGATTTTTGGTGACTGTGGAGATGTGCCCTTATGTCACTACCCATGCTTAGAGGTATATCATTCTAAAAGCAACTTTCAAAGGTATGGTTGAACTATTTTATAGAATTATTTAAGTTTGTTTTTTAAAAAATGTTAAAACAATTATGGGTTTAAAATCATTCAATTTGCAGCACTTGCCAGACGTGTATAAATGTCCCTATCATTCAGACCCATTTTACTCTAGATGTCTATACACATCCATGTCCATAAAAAAGTTAATATAGAAATGTTATTGTCATATTTCATAATACTTCATCCAAAAACAAGAGTTTTACTTACGAAGAATTGCAGTTAATGGCAAGTTTGTATGGACGACTGTTGGCAGAGTAGCGATTGGTCAGAGCTACTTGAGGAAGAGAGTAGCACTGCAACACCCCAGACTCTCTTCCAATGATCAGAATCTTCTCTGAGGCTGCAAGGCAACAGATTGGATCAGCAGTTGCTTGGAAGTTTGTGGATGGCTGAAATGAATGTCAATAAGTTGTTATTCCTAATCCAAGAACAGTCTGAGAATTAATGTGTGATGTAACTCTGCTACCCACCTCATAGGATCTGTCTAGATCCTGAATCACTTCAGCCACTCCAGATGGGGTATCATCAATATGGTACAGTCTCTCTTTCCGCTGACGAACTCCTATCAACAAAGTGACAATAACAGTTAGCACTACAGCAGGAGAGAGAGGATAATGACTAAAGTGGTTGTGAGGTACAGGATAAGATAAAACAAACCTGAAGCCATGGCCAGCATTTTCAATTTGTCAAGCTGATCTCTGTCTTAGCCTGTGACCAATGACAGCTGTATTTGTTAAGCTTGGGATGCACATTATTATAGCACTAGTTGGACATTTCTGTATATTGCAGTGCTAGGCTGCTATGTTTCACAATTGTAAAAAAAAACAATGAAATATTTTAAACAGTTAAAATCTTCCAGGCTGTATTGCCATGGTCCATGGTTTAAAATGCTACCATAGCTTTCATCAATTGCTTCAGTTGGCATCATCAGTAGATGAAAAACATCTTTCCACTATCACCACAATGGCTGAGATCGTTAAGGTGCAGACTAGTTAGCTGGAGGTCTGGGGTTCAATTCCCACCAGGAGCCTCCTCCCTACTGGGTTTTTTCCCAGGTTTTCCTCAGGCCTCATAAATGGCAAATACTGGGGATATACTTTAAACTTAGGCCTGGAACATTTCCTTCCTTAAAAAATATCCTTGATGATCTGAACCAAGTAGCTGGTCAAAGCTATGGTAATAATTTATACCATGGACCATAGCAAAATAGCCCAAAAAAATTTAACTGTTTTAATTATAACACCATCTGTGAAAGCCTCAGAAGAATTATAACACTGAATATTTTTTGTTTATTTATGGATGCTCATTACATCTCAGGTCATCAGCGCCCTATTCAATTCAGAGCATGAAACAGCCCTATAAATTTTGCTCAGAGGCCTCTTCTTTCAGGCTTAAGGTTCTTTATCAGGCTGTAAATCAATGACACAAGACCTGTGGCTTTACTTCCCTTCCGAAGAAAGCCATACTTGGGATTTTTATGCCCAAAAAAATCCATCAATCCTGGATCTATGAATCCCATGATTATGGGTTTAGGAGACAAGTGGGTTACCACTACATCATCAGGACCAACTATAACACTGAAATACCATCGTACAGAAGCATTCATTACCATTTTCTAAAGAAAATTATATAAATTTTCCAAGACTCTAGGAAACAACAGAATAGTGCTGGTTAAAATAACATCTCACTGGAATTTACTATTTGCTTCCTATGATGCATCCACCATTGCTGTTTTCTAAAATGTATAATTACACCACCTTATAATGTCTTTTATATATCAGTATATTGTTTTCTAACTGAAATTCTCATAAGGAGACAATAAATCCAGTTGATATTCACTTTGATCAGAAACATTAACAAATATCTCTGTTCTAGTTCTTTTCAAAACAATTTAAACAATCACTAGTTCCATCAGTATGATGGAAACAAATGAAAAAGAAAAAAGAATGTATGGCATATTGAGTACCACCAAAATCAAAATTTCTGGAATGAATTAGGTAGTTATTACTCAACCATGGTGAGTGAATCCGTGGAAGGAATATAAACTAGTGTGGTAGTGCAATAGAAAACATTGCTAAACACTGTTCGGTCATGTTTAGTTGTACTAGTCAATTCACAGAGCTAGTAGTGATGGAATTTAATTCAGAGAGTACAATTTATATTATTTGTTAAAATGATTATATTTTGTGCTATTAATTTTTTAAGGTAATAAAATCATATGAGCGAGTATGATGTGTTATTTATATTATCAATTTTTGTGACCAAGAGAAGACAGAGGGTCTTCTAAATACCTGTTATAAATGCTATTGAATATGCTATCATTTGTACCAGATGATGTAAAATAAGAAATGAAAGTCATCTTGAACATAGATGAGCAAAATTAAATTACCTCGTAAGTTGGAAAACTGCCTGCAAATAAGATTATATAGGATGATATGAATAAGTGCATAATTCGAGGAAAATTTCAGGAATGTATAGGGGAAAAAAGAAATCCCAACATTACAAAAGCTATTAAAATTCTGCAGGAAAAGAATTAACTTCTCTAGGAGCATTGAACCCTTACATTAATAGTGAAGCATGTTGAATTTCATTTCATAATTTGAAAAATAAGAATTTTTTTATATGAAAAGTAGGTCTGACATAGTGACTAATGAGCATCAGAGCACTTTGAAGAAATGAAAAGGAAAAAGAAAAATCAGTGGATTCACACACATTATACTTTCCAAGTGTTGGCAAAGTGATTACATGTTAGAAGCGTATGTAAATGAAAATCCCAGAGAGCTCCTTATTATTGCCCATGCTGAGAGGAATTATTCTGGATGCCTCCTCCCTCATTTATGCATGCACAAATTATTTCAAGTGATATTCCAGACAGAACTATAACTTTGCAAGTTATGTAGAGGTAAGTAGTTAATATTTTGTACCTACGAAACTGTTGACAATGGAGTGGTAATAAATCCTAAACTTAGGTATTCATTTTTTACACTAAACTCCACTTACTTAAATAAAAGTAAACGCATTTCGGGAGAATCTCTCCCATCTTCAGTTGCTCACCGAACCGCCGTTACGAGGTTGTTTTGAGCAACTGAAGAGGGAAGAGATTCTCCGGAAACACGTTTTACTTTTATGTAAGTAGAGTTTAGTGTTAAAAATGAATACCTAAGTTTAATTAATATTTTATTTACATGCCCTGTACATGCCTGCAATAATTCTAATATGTGTAACTTGATAAAGCGGAGTGGAGTCCTGCATCACAGAGTGCTAGTGATACAGATCAGAATCAAACCTGACCTCATGGTACAATCATATATGGAGCACAATATAACAATAAACATGTTGCATGTTAGTCAACATACAGTACTATTATGAAACATGTTTGCACCTTATAGCGGATATTTTTTATTTTATTGTTATATATTTTTTGCCAATGATAAACTGCTAGAATTCTGCCTGTTGTGCTTTGATCATTTACCATTATCCAGAGGGCACCAAATGGAGGAAATCTATCTTCAATCCCCGAGGCTTAATTAATGTATGTTAACATTACATCTCTTTCTAATCAAATATGAGTTGAAGAGCAAACACTTATAAACACAATCATTAATTATCACACAACTTACAATCAGAATAAATGTCAAAGCAGAAAATCCTTTAAAATATCAAAAAATAGAAATACATTTAGATCTAATAGAAAATATGGTGAAGCAAAATATCAACCCACAACATATAAAACGATTTTCACTAGAAATTATTGCTAAAAGATTCCGAATAGATGAATCATTGCATATCTACACTAGTGGCTTTATGACAAATACAGGAGAAACAGGAACTGGAATATATTCAACCTACATTTCAACTGGAGGAAATAACACAAGTTATTCTGCAGAACTCAAAGCAATACTCTATGCACTGACACACCTGTTATTCAGAATATACTCCTTCCAAATAGTGATATTTTTGGTAAAATACAAAGCAGCAATTCAGACAGCGGCATCAAACCCCAATCAAAACCAAACAACTATGTGCTACACAAGAAATCAAAAGCATTACCAGATCAGTGAACAATCTTCAGAAAACCATAGCATTCCAGCTGATCCCCTCACATTGTGGAATAATAGCAGACCTCCTAGCCAAGAAGGGAACTATATTACCTCAATCAACAAAAGCACCGGACAACAAAATAATAAGAACCCAGATTAAGTTGCAATGCACATCAGAATTCAAAATCAAAAAAATAAAGATGCTACTATCAAACAAACCATGGAAAAATATCCATCAGAACTGGGACAAATAAAATAATAAACCTAGATACAAAACAACCACAGTGTTTAAAATAACAACACAACATGATGACATGACTGCCAACTTCCACAAGATAGGCATCTATTAAACAGAAAGATGTACACTTTGCAATACACCAAACAGCAGGATAGATAAGAAACACCTACTGCACTACAAAAATCTTGGTAAGGAGCACCAGAAGAGCAAGAACATCTCAGTCCTATAATGGACCTCTCAGAAGCAAATGGGATGAAATTACAATGCTGCCAAAGATTAGTTCTATATTTTTAAGGCCCAGTCTATTACAGTTGAAGCTTAAGCCCTAGTTTAACTAAAATTTCTTTCAGTTTAAGCTCCTTGAGTTTCACAGTTATGCTATAACCTTTAGCTTTGATAAGCTGAACATTGTTTGATACCGCCTATGTTAGCAATGCATGGGAATGAGCAGTTAATTCAATATTTATGTTTTTTTTATTATTTACAATTTTGCTAAGTTAAGAAAATAAAGTGTAGGGATATTATATAACATAATATTTATTTTGGAAATGAGCGACAAAAAAAAATAATTATATTATATAATAATATAATATATTTACCTGTCATGGACAATGTTGAACGAGAGCGTGGTGTTCGGTAGTGCCACAACAGAAAATTATCTCGTGAGGCAGCAAACACATGAGATGAATTCATCACAACCCACAAAGGTTCTATGTCGATGTACTTTGCTGAAAGTAACAACATTTAATAAAGTACTAAATGGCATAAGCGTGAATGAACAGAAATATCATTTAATTAAAATATTAGTTACAATCTATTTGTGTTTTATGATCAGAGCCCGGAAGTTCAGCATTTATTATGGCTAAAATAGGCAGACAAAAAGTCACATAAAATACTGAAAACAGGCAGTAATATAATTAATATAGGCATTTATTAAAAGTGAAAACAGATTAACATCACTCATTATTAATGAAAATAGGTATTTAAGATACTTAATAATTTCTTTATCACATAATTAAAGTACTTAAACTTATCTATAACAAGATGTTTTTTTAAAGTATCAACTGTCATAGTCAGCTGCTTGTCAGAGAAAACATTTTTCATCATGGAAAAAGAACATTCTACTTCCACTGAAGTGATTGAAGCATATTTAAAACAAACTATTTGAGCAGGACTCATACCAGTACAACAGAACATTCACCTTTCAGCATATCAAGGAAATGTTGATCAAGACAAAGTAAAGTAGTTTTGAATAGTCCTGGTGAATGAGCAAAGATGTGCAATGGTTTATGGTCAAGTTCATTTTCTGTTTATACGTTTATTGAGAAATCAGGTTAGTATCTCTCTTAATTCCGTAGTGAACACATTGTAAGTTTGGTTTATTGCACAGTTGTACTGCTCTCGTCTGTCTTGCTTGCAATTGTGTGTTACATTTATGTAGCTGAGAAGTTACCACCACAAATTTCATAAAATTGTCTTGTGCAGATTAGTACAAGGTCATTCACCAGAACTGTTCAAAACTACAATACTTCCCTCATCCTATTTCCTGGTATTCGTATACATAAGGTAAATATTTATTGCTTTCACTAATAAATGTTCTACTATTCAAAGAGCATAAGTGAATGGGTTGAGGAGAAAGTTTTTGACTGCTTGAAAAGAAATAAATATATAAAAGGATTCTCAACAAATATTTTTGTGATGTAAATATGCCATTTAATTTTTATTGCTTTTTTCACTTCAGTATATTTAAATATTTATGTGCTTTTTAAAAGGATAATCACAGAAAAAATTTATAACAATCCAAAACAGTCAAAAATGTTTTAATTAAAATAGGCAGCAGAAACCAAAATAGACAAAAAAAAGGCAATATAAGAACTGGCCCTACAAACCACAAATGCATGGAAACATGTTCATTTATATCTGACTCTTAAATATATACAAAGTCTTAAGGCTAACATGCTAGAGGATTTTTAAAACTCCATCAAATCCCCACAGTATCTAATCTAACTATATACACCCCTAACTTCCAGATTCTGCTTATGATTCATGGTATCCAAATATTTGAATTTACATGCCTAAGAATGGTCATTAATAAAGACACAGAACAAAAGCATAAAAAGTACGTTAGCAACATTACAGAATTAGCAACATGGGAGAAATTCTACATTTATAAATACGTAAACAGTTAATGAACTTCAACACTTTCAGGGGTGAAAGCATAAACTTTCAGTTCATCACACCTCCACCAGAGCAGAATACACACCCCCAAAGCATAAAGAATTATTCAGCAGTCAATGGGTTTGTGAAATGTGTACTACACTACATGTTATAAACAAGTGGAGCTCTTGAGAGTGTGTAGTTTGACTCAATCATACAATGACCAGCTTCACTGTATAAGTTCCAATTAGCATTTCTAGTTAAAGTACTTACTATCCACAGGAGTGCCAATAGCATTGCACAGTATCAATCCATACTGCCCACTGTTGCCAACCTCATCAGCTTTTGTTCCCAGGACACAGTGCTCACCAGCAGCAGCAACAGACAACAGAGAGCGCACCTGCTTGTTGTGACACTGCACATAAATCAAATTGTTGCATGAGATATCTTAAAACTTAATTTGCATCTTTTTGTCCTCATGCTTATTTTACCTTCATCTAATGAGTAATATAATACCTTGGAGAGACAAATGTTGATATGACAAGTTATGTAACCATATGTGTAATTTGCCATACAAAACTGCAATTTTTAATACTTTGTGCTAGATCTGGTATGTGCAGACAGCTATTCTTCACTGCAGAAAATTCTTCTTCTTTTTATGGAAAAACCCGCTTGAACATGGTCCTTAATATAAACCTTTAATGTCATTTCAATGAATGATGAATGTAGGAATCCACATAGTGAAATGATCATAAAATCTTAGATATATTAAAAGTAGAACTGCTTAAAGTCATATGGTTGAAAATGTGAACAAGGTCTCATGAAACTTGTTTCAGTTTTAATTTTAAAATTTTTAAGAGTGGAATGTTAATAGAGTTTTTAATATGTTAACATGAATTTAGATAGTTTATTTTCATCTACCTAAGATTTCCAATGTCATAATTTCATACTATTAATATTCACAGTCTATTCATTATTTACATGTTCTTTGTAACAAAAGAACTATCATTTACATAACATGAAATATGTTAAAAGATTATTATATGAACTACATACTTTTATCTCCAGTTACTTGTTTAAATGAAGAACATGTCCACATCCTCAGCTAACCATCAACTACTGGATAATTTGTGTTGCTTTGGGTATGTATATTCTACTCTGGTGGAGCGTGATGAACTTAAAATTTATGTTCTCCTCTCGGGAAGTGTTGAAGTTTATTAATCTGTCTCTGTATTTATAAATGTAGATTTTCAATCACTGGATCCAACGATGTAATATTGCCAAAAAAATTGAACATTTTTATGCCATTTTTCACGAATTCTTGCATATGATTGTAACACCAACAACATTTTGCAATGTTTTCCCTTACTTCTTAATATTTTTGCCATGCTGTATATCAATCAATTGATATCTACCATGCCCAAATGACTAAACTGTAAATCTCTTACATTTAACAGCAAAAGAGGTAACTTCAGGAATCTCTGGAATTTCACTGAATGTTCATTTCTAAATTTCATATACAGTAAAACTTGCTCAAAGTGGAATCCTGTGAGACCAAAATAATTTTTCAAATTGAACAAGTTTCCAAATTACACAAAATACATTTTTCTACATAAATTTTATAAATTATGATATATATTTATACATACACTTCTGTACAATAGATGTTCTTCACTTGCTGCATACTGTATAATAGAATGCTACTCTATTACACTAATTAACACTAACATAATGCATGTAAATATGTAAGGTATGTATTGTAATTTTCGTAACTATATTTTCTTGCGTTATATCCTTAAGTTTGCCGTACATCTCACTCACTTTTTTTTACCACATACCAAAAAGGGAAACTTGTTTGTATTTTCTATTCACAATTGTTTTTTTCTATGCAATTTTTTGCACTATACAATAGTTCCAAAACTTGGAAAAATTTGTGTGTGCTATAAATTGCCTAACATGGTTTATGTATGCGATTGCTTCTTCATGCATATTAACTTTCCTGGGAACATCTTAATTTTGTTCCTCTTCCTTTGTTTCCTCATCTTCTGAATGCAAATTTCTATTAGATCTATTTCCGAATAGTGAAGTGAGTTGAAAGGAGATCATCACTTCCAATGTAGTCATTTGAACTGAATGAAATGTTCCGCATTTTAATTAATTCAGCAGGAGCTTCATGTTCATCATCTCCACCCTGCTTTGTTGAAGCACTTTATAAGTTTTTGGGGTTTATTTCTCTTATTGCCAGACCAATCCAATTCACTGCATTCAGGACAGCAAGAGCAAATGCAACTTCAGCTTCTTCACTACTGAGAATAAGAGACTCCATCAACAATCACCTAAAAGGGACTTGAATACATAAATAGCCTCCTGGTTCATGGGTTGTGTGGGTTGAACTTGGTGGGAACCAAGCCAATTCCACATTTGATAACTTGACATGTTGCGTTGTCTAAGAAAAGGAGTACTTTGCAATTTTCTTTTTTTGATTTAGTAATTGCAAGAGCCAAGGCCACTCTTCCATAAGATCATTCACCATCCACAATTTTTTATTGTTTTGCCCTGAGACTGGAAGCTTGTAATGTCTATGTTTATGAAACAGTGGGGTTTTCCCACCTTTCCAATAACCAGTGTCTTCAACATTTCATCTAACATGTTTCTGCACAGCAGTGCAGTGAGTCTTTCCTTCGGCATTTTTGCACTGATGCATTTTTCACCTTGAATTGCAAGAGATTTTGAAGGCAGTATGCAATCAAACAGTCCAGTTTCATTGGCAATGAAAGATGTCTTCAGGATCCACAATTAGGATTTGCAGTTTTGTCTTCTACTCTGTTGCTACAATTTCCTGCTCATCCTTAGCTACCCCACAAATGATTTGAAGCTGTCCAGTCATCCTGTAGGTGCCTTAAACTCCTTATTCCCGAACTCTTTAGGAGCTTTCACAGCTTCACTCTATAACAAGAGTCCAGACAAAGGCAAATTTTTTTGCCCGCACACTTATGAACCATTCCCATACTATTTCATCACTCCCTTTCACACCTTAATGATACTATTTGGGTTTCACAATCTTCACACTAAAAGTAAAGTGCTCATATAGATATGAATAACAAAGTAGTACATATAATGCATACATATGCATTATAATGAAATATTAATTAAAATTTTAAATTTATATTCCATTTCTGTGTTAAGTAAATTCTGTTTTATTCAACAAATTGACATTAAAAATATATTGAATGCATCAGGACTGAAATACTTGTATTCTTAGGCAGATTTCTATATTATACATGTTTTGCTTTGATCAAGTTTTACTGTACAACACTAGTCTGCAATGAAATTACTGCCTCTAAAAGTTTGAAAGTTTTTAGTATTTCTAGCATGCTACAATCAAATTCAACCAAAAAGTTCACATACCTTTTTTTTTTTTTTAATGTCATATTTTGAAAATTACAGCATAATTATTAAAACCCTAATATTTTAAAATATGTGTAATTTTAGTATGTCATGAAAACCAAATTTATTGGATGTATTTTTAAGATGTTTATTGCAAAAACCGAGAACACTGTGTGTTTTTTTATCTGATTAGGGGATGCAAGCAGATCAGGAAGTTAGAGCAAGATTATGCACAGCCTTGCCATTATGTTTATTTATGGGAGATAGGATTTTGTAAAAAATTCATATCATGCTATTTTGGAATCAAACGTGGAGACCAAAGAAAAACTTAGGCACCACACAAATCATATAGCATGCCTTGAAGAACATCATTAGGTCAATGGCAGATGACCATTGCTATCATATGGAATACCTATGGTTTGGAGACAGCAGCAGAACTATAGTAATGATTGCTACTTCTATGGCTGGTAGATTGGCATCACATAAAATTCACTTATCATCCTTGGGCCACCAAAAAATTCCAAAAAATACCCAGAAAGTTTGGGATTACTTTGTCCCCAGTGAACAAGTTTAGCCTAAAAATTCTGCTTAATTCTGGTGATAATGATAGAATACCGGAGGAGAAGAGGCCAGAAATATACAAAATCAACTGTTCAGAATGTAACAAAGTATATATTGGAAAAACAAAAAAAAGCTTTGGAATCAGGCTGAAGGAACACTGGAGAAACATAAGGTACAATCAGATAGAGAAATCAGCAGTTGCACATCACTTTTGGAGAGAAAACATGATATAGAAATGGGAGTGAAATTATTGAAATTTGTACATCAACCCGTTGAGCTGGGAATATGGGAAAACTTTATATAGAAAAATATGAGGATAAGGTTATGAACTTTGAGACCCCAACAGAAGACACATTAATCCAGAGGTGCATAAAATGTCCACGAGAGCTATACCAAGTCCAGCCAACCAACAACGAAGCCGACAGTCGACTTGCAACTGAGGATGCAGGCAAAAGCCTGCAAAACTAGTTTTTCATAATTCAGCAGTAAGTGGAGCATAAGATTATCAAATCGACTCACTAGAATAATTAAGAACATAATAGTCACTTCACTGTATTGGTTATGACACAAAATTAAATGTTATATTTTCTAAAATCATGTGAATATATTAAACTCTCTTGACATTTCACAATAAAACTTTTTTTATTAAAAAGTAAGTTAGGACTAGTTTCATCAGTCACTTGCTCACACTGTAAACCAATTGACAACTTAACGGATCTCTTCAAGTAGGATGTATACTTGGCTGTGTGTGCTCTGGTGGTCTGTTGATGAACCTGTAAAATATGTTGTCTGCATCTGGTATATCAAAATTCATAAGTTTATGTTCATATTTTTTTATATAAATCTTTTCCCATATACTAAGTTCCTTTGGGTGCTGAACTGCTCTTAGCATTATTATATCTCTTTCTATTTCATGATTTTCATGAAACGTCAAGAGAGTTTAATATATTGACATGCTTTTAGAAGTTTTACTTTTAATTCAAAAAAAAACATCAAAATAATTGCTAACTATTGTTGGATATTAAAGTATTAAATATCTACAGATAAACATAAGAGGAGCAGGAGAACTTTCTCAACAAAGAAGCAACTGCTGTACTTTTTTATGTAATACATTGTGCTAATTCATACATGCAATAGTGAAGTAAACAAGACAAGACAAAACAAAAACACTCTAGTGACATGTATGAACAACCATATACATAATTTCAGAGAGTTGTTTTTTTACATTTTTTTGCATTTGAAATAAAAAATTTAAATGAAAAAGTTTGTAATGGAATTCACACATTTATACAATACATTTAAAGTGATTTTGCAAACAATCTTGATGTGATAGAAGCAAATTAAGTGAATATTCAAATTCAGTACATGGAGTAAAATCACTTTATTTACTTTCGGCAACGATCACAAAGGGTAAATTCACAGGCTAGTGTAATTAATCTTATTTCGATTTAAAGTAAAACACTAAAAATCATGTCGTCACATTAAAACTCTCTTTAAGTTTCACAAACACGACTCTTGAGTCGTCGTTTTGGTTGACAATGTGAGGAATGTACCTCAGGAAACATGTACCAAAATTACTTTTATAAGTGTGTTTGTGAAACTTAAAGAGAGTTTTAATGTGACAACATGATTTTTAGTGTTTTACTTTAAATCAAAATAAGATTAACAAAAGTTTCACTGTGTGGATTCCGAAATTCCGTAAACATAGTGCAATTAATCTTGCTTATAGAAATCTGTCTTAAAAGCTTGGAATTGTATGTTAATCTACTGAGGTAAATTTTCCTTCTAGTGTTATATGAATGAATCTGAGCTACAATATCACATAAATGTCAGTTCTTTGTATATATATATATATATTATCTGTTAATTATTTAACTTCAATTCTAATTGGAACTTGTACAGTGAAGCTAATTATATAATTAACATCATTTTATGATCGAGATGAACTACACACTCTTATTGGCTCCACTTGTTTGTTTAAATGTTTCATACATCATTATCAGCATCATCAGCTAACCTTCAACTCAAAGGATAACAGGCTGTGAAATGTGTACTAAATTTAAAAAAGTGAGAGAGTCAATAAGAGTGTGTAGCTCGACTCAATCATAAAATGATCTTAATTATTTATTTCCTAATGACTAATGAAGGAATTACCATTGTTTAAAACCAAGTGTTGCTGATAAAACATAAGCATTACCAAACTGAGTTCACATTAAGTCGGGGGGAAGAGCACATTTGATTTATTTCTGCTTTATCTGAACCCGATTGGAGATAGCTTTATTTTGTTTATGCATTGATAATTTAGCTTGTCAAAATTCTGCATTTTTGCCTTCTGCTGGCATTCCTACAATGCCTCCACTAGTGTCAAGTTCTGTTATGAGTCAGGATATTGGTGAAGGCACTGATGGGAGTAGATATAAACAGTCTGCAGTGCTCCAGTACATTTACATTTATTTGAAAATCTGCCTGCAGCTTGTTTTGGAGTTTGCATTTACTAGAAAATTAATGGCTCCTTTATTGTCAAATGGTTTAAAGAAACATTTTATGTGCCAAATACACATTTAGTTATTTTCTTAAGACTCTCTAGATCAACATTAACTTGCCTCATTATTCTTGGTATCCCAGAAGGTGACGACTGTACCAGGTTTGTCTGGACGGTTGTAGCTGTACACCACTGTGTGTTCCAGGTAGCTCCAGTGATACTCCTGTCGGATGTTAGCAAAGTAAATGAAGGAGTCAACTGCCACAGCAACACGGAGAGAGCCTCCCTCCCAAACACAATCTGTCACCTCCCTGCCTGGAATTTTCAGTGTTCGCAGATGCTGCAGACACAAAAGAGTGTTAAACAGACACAATAAATATTAATTAAACATGTATATAGTTCTGATTCATACCTCACCAAATGGAGTAAAAAACTGAATGACGTTGCAGTCCTTGTTATCACTGGGGAGCTGCATAATTCCTGTCACAGCTATCACACTGCCATTGTGGTTCCATCGACAACACACTGCTGTCATCCCTGTGTCAACCAGCACTGGTACTGCCAACAGAGCGCACACAGCTTAGTGCAATGTTGGCAGAAGATAAGAGTATTATAAATATGAAACTTAACACTCACCATCATCATTTTCACTGCGCATTATCTGCATGCAGCCATTTTGGTAGCAGATGGCAAGCACAGGACAATCTTCCTCGACATACCCATGCTTACCATCATACCAGTGAATGCCAATCACTAGCATAGGCCCCATCATGTTCAGTAAACATTGTATGTTCAGCTTCATCTGCACAAACAATAAAGAGCATACAAAATTCCGTATCTTATTTGATTTGTTCTGTATTGATTAATAATTATATCCATTAGTTTAAACTGGGAATTGTCTAAAGATAGAAGCTAGGCCTCATACTTCAGGATATTCCAGAAGAAAACTGCTGATGAACCAAAATCAGCAAAATTTCAGATGGTATGTGGAGGAGATTTAATGAGTACTATGATTAGTATATAACAATTGGTTAATACATAAGTCATGATGACTGTAATAAAATATTGTATTTATCACACATGAGCCAAGACCAGGTTGGTCACTCCGCAGAAATTCATGTTTATTATTCAAATAAAGATAATTGCTCCTAGTAAGGGGACCTGGGTACTAAAGATACCTTCTTGTGGATGTTTCTGGATGGAATAAGTTTTTTTTTTTTTTTTTTTAGACTTCTTCCTCACATTGAAAAGACGGTGGACCTGGACATTAAACAGCTGATTTGTTCCCTCTACAGAAGATTTAGTTGACCCTACATAATGCTTAGAAAAGTTTTAACTTAAGAAATTGAATTCAAATGTATTCTAGGTAGGTCTGCAGTTTGAATACCACCAGGACTGCATTTATGGAATTTCTTTAGTGCTCATTAATGGCAAATGCCAGGAAGGTACCTTAACCTGAAATATTTCTTTCCCTACCAAAAAATTCTTTTCCCAATTTATCATTTCATGAACAATCAGCATCCACAGCTTGTGATATAGTAGTAGTATAAATTTAAAATATTCAAAATGAAAAAATATTGTTGAAATATGTTTCCATCAATCTGTGTGCATTTATTACAAACCACATTCCTATTTAAGTTCTGGAGATAAATTTTAAATATTTTGGTATTTCAATAGCAATTGTTTTGGCTATTGATTTTCCTACTGGGCTGAAATCACTGTACAAAAAATTGAATGCGTGATCACTGGACTGTTAAAACCAACTTCAAAATTAGATCTTAACACTCTGTCTCATACTGTTTATTTGAGACTCTGTAGATTTTAAAGGCTTTAATTTAATAAGTTTTGTGGCATTATGAAAAGAAAGATTTTGACAGTCTCATCTCTGGTGCTAAGTACTAATTCTGCTAAACTTCTTCTCATTTGGTGCTACAGCCTGGGCTGAGCCTTGGTCTGCCATGATAACCTCTCTATATCTCCATCTTACAACTTTGTTGATAGAGGACAGTGTTGCAGGGGGACATGTAATCAGCATGCTGGCACCCTACCAACTGCCTATCACACAGCTTTTGTGATTGAAGCTAAAGAACCACTAGTTTCATCTACTTTTTGTGTAATAAAATGAAATTTCCGCTTACATTTTAATCCACGAGGCTGAGTTGAATTATAACCTTAATTTTAAATACATTAGGATTGAAAACATGAATTTTGCAACATAGTCTCCACCATGCAGGTGTTTCAGCATTTCACTAATGCCTCGATTCCACGAGAGTAACATTCTTGTGACTGACTGTGTAGCCATCTATGCACCTCATCTTTCACCTCATAATCAGTGCTAAACTTCTTGATGCTTAGTGCCTCTTTGAGTGATCCAAAAACATAATCAGAAAGTGTCAGGTCTGGTGAATAAGTAGGATGTGGTATATACTCAAAATGAACATCTGCAAATTTTTGTGCCAACACATGGATGTCTTGCATTATCTGTAAGAGTTAAACCAGTTGCAAGCAAACCTCAATGTTTCGATTTGATTGCAGGTTTCAAATGGTTCTCAAATAGATCACATAATGACTTGCTGTTAATAATGCATCTTCTGGGCAAGTACTGTTCCATGATTTGACTCTAGTCCCAAAAGAGGATGAGCATCACTTTATCAGCTGTATGATGAATGCTGCCACTCTTGGTCTCTGGCTGGAAGTAGTGGACCCAGTATTCATCACCAGTGACTATAGGCTTTAGGAAACCATCTCTTTCAGCTTCATTACTTACTAGCAGAATTTTGCAAACATCCACACAATGTTCTTTCAGTTTAGGGGTGAGTTGTTTTGGTAGCCACCTAGTGGAGACTGCAGAATGTCGAGGATAATGTGGTGCATAGAGCCATGATTGCTCTTCAGTTCTACCGCAACCTCATTGATTGTTACCTGCCAATTATCTTATATCACTTATTCCACTGCACCTGTAGTGTCTGACTTAATTTAGTATATGGTGGATCACAGTGAGCTGCAGCACTCCACTTTTAAACTTTCTGCTTAAGTGACACACAGGAATCTCTATTTTGCTTCTTCAACTTTCAATGAATATCTGTTAGTTCTTGCTCTCATTATACAAAAAATTTGCATAATTGCCCACTGCTCCTTGCTCATTCATGTTTAAAACGGGATTGCAATCTTGTTACAGTCCCTGATGCCACATTTCCTAAGATGCTGCATACACTTGTTCTTCCAGCAGAAGGATATAGATATCCATTGTTTATACTATATTATTCTGAATTTTGCTTGCTAAATTAAGGTTACTTTTTAACTAAATAATAAACATTAAATATGTAAGAACTTTTTCTTTGACTGTGTATTGTTTGTTAAACCCCATTGTTTCAGAACAAAAATTATGTTCTTTTCTGATAATATAAAATATATAAACACTATTAACACTATATCACCTAATAAGACTGGAACACAAAATACTTTCCTTTCTTTCTTTAAACTCAACTTTTACCACAACCACTAGGCTTGAATTGACATGCAGGTTATGCTGATGGGTGAAAACAGGAAAGCATGCTCTTGAGATGCACTTTGAACATAGTCTGTGCTGCACTAAAATAATTTCTGTTATATGGTTAACTATATCACTGATTTACATCTGCATATAACTGTAATTATTATGCTATGGTCCATATGTAACTGGTTAACCATGTTTAGCAGAAAAACCAGTAAAGAAATGCCTAGTAGATACTACCTAAATATTCTGAAATGTGCAGTGTTCATAATTCAAGAAGGTACAGCAGCATGTACGTTGATTAACATTTGCTCTGCAATAAGATATGGAATCTCTGTAAGATCTGCTATGGACTTATTGCGAATTGTTTATTTATGAATGCTCTGTAACACCATGTCATCAGTGTTCCATTCAACTCAGGGCTAAAATGGCTTATAATTTTGCTCAGAGGCCTCTTTTTTCAGGCTTAAGGTTCTTTTGTGTGCTGTGAATCTATGACGTGGAACTCATGGCTTTACTTCCCTTCCAAAGGAAGCCATAATTAGGATTTTTAAGCGCCCAAATAAAATCCATCAACCCTGACTAGGACTGAACCCGTGATCTTGGGTCTACAAGACTTACCGTGAAGCTCCCCTGGTTATCATATAGATGGATTTCACCACTGCGAAGACTGAACAGTAGCATCTTGCCATCAGGGGACCACTCTACTCCTGTGAGGGGACTCCCTTTCAGCTCCTTTCCCCAGATACGATTTCCATCTACTGATCCTACTATCACAGCACCTTGCAACAAAAAAATAAATTGTGTTGCAACTCTAGGCCACAGTTTGTGAAGTAAATTGAATACTTTTCTGAGTGAATAACCTATTAACATTCTTCTATATTATGAATAGATGTTTCCAATTCACTTCTATTTTCTGTTGTTTAGGGTAACTGAAAACTGTTCAGTTATTTAAATAAATTGTTTACTAATCTGAAATTATTTAATATACAGATGTGTCGTATAGGGTTTATTTGTGTTATGTTAAATGTTTAATCTAAAAGTGCTTGCAGAAGTGTGTCAAATCTTGGTAAAAGAGAAGTTGTGGAGATTCATGAACAAAAATGAGTTGAACGATGCTGTTTTCCAGCTTTTTACAGACAAAGCTTTGGACCATATATTTTGGGAGGACTGAAATGTTAATCTAGAGACGATTGTTTAACTTAATTATGGCAAAGGAAATTGTACCAGAAAGTTGGAGGAAAGCAATCATTTACCCAATATACAAAGGCAAGGGAAGTGTAGATATGCCAAAAACTACAGAGGTATTGCATTATTCAAATTTTGGAAAAGTTTTTACAGGCATTTTGACAAATCGGCTATAAAAGTGGGTTGAGGAATATAAAATTATTTCAGAATTCCAAATGGGATTTCACAGGGGCAGATGCACAATGGATAATATATTCATTATAAAAACATTAGTGGACAAATATTTAAAATATAAGAGAGGAAAACTATACTGGCATTTGTTGACTTAGAGAAAGCATATGATTGCATAGAGTTACAATTGTTATTGGATAAATTGCTGAGTAAGGGAGTAAGTTTTCATATGGTGAATATTCTTAAAGCATTATACAAGAGAAATACCTTCTGTGTGAAAGCTGGGAAGGAATGGTAACAAGAGAAATAATTCAAGAGAAGGGGTTAAGACATGGGTGTAAGTTAAGCCCAGTGCTATTTAATGTGTTTATTGATGACATTTTAACAGAGATAAAAAAGAGTAACAATTCATTGCCAGTTATTAATAATGTCACAATCCTGGGGTTATTATTTACGGTTGATTTAGTTGTTGGATCCATCTCAACAATTAGCTTAAAGCAATCCTTGCAGCAAATAGACAAATACTGTAATGATTGGAACTTGAAGGTAAATCAGGAGAAGACTCAAATAGTAGTATTCAAGATAGGAGCAAAATTTAGTAATTATGAGAGGTGGAGGAAAGGAGATAAAAAACATAAAGTAGTTAGGGATTGCATTTATCTAGGAGTTAAAATTGATAGGAGTGGCAAATGGGAAAAGCAATAAAAAATAATAACTTTGGCAAAAGGGAAAGGAACAATGGCAGCAGTTAGAGGTTGCAAATTTAAAATACCAGATATAAATGTTAAGTGGCTGGAAAAAATTTATAGTATGGTGGTTGAGGCAAAAGTGTGTGGTATTGAAATATGGGACTGGAAGGAGGATGGGAAATTGTGGATGTTGTGCATAGGATGTTTTGTACAGAAATTTTAGGCATACCAAGTACAACATTAACGGAAGTTGCACAAATTGAAATGGGAAGAGTGGCAAGGTTGGGTGTGATTATGGAAAGAGCTCTCAAATATTGGTTCAGAATCCTAAACTTAGATGAAAGAAATTTGTTAAGGAAATGCTTAGAATTTCAAGAAAAGAGCCTAAGGAACAATGGGTAGAGTAATTGTCTTAGGATAATTCTGGAGAACAATGGAATCGGGGACATTTGGAGAAGGAGGGAGAACAATGGAAAGGTTTTTTGGAAAGTAATAAGAAAGAGATTAGAAGATATAGAAATATAAAAACTGTTCAGCGAAATAGCGGGCAAAAGATCTTTAGTAGTTTATATACCGATAAAAACAAATGGGAAAGAGAGAAGTATATTGATAAATGAAATAAAGAACAAAGAGAGGGCATTGCATGGTTAAGAGCATGTGTGTGGAGATAAGAAAAGGTTTTCCTCAGAATCAGTGCCCAATATGTGGGGGAAAGGAAGATGTGGAACATATAGTGTTTGAATGCAAAGAGACAGGACTCTGGAGGAAAACATCCTTAATGAAAATCTTTAGTAAAGATAGCAGGAATGTAGGGGAATTGTATAAACCTATTTCAAACCAGTTGAAATCTCTTTCCCATTGGAAGGTTAAAATGTTCAACACTCTTTAGTTCACTCTTAAACTGTTAAAATTCAGGATGTTTCGTGACCTGTCAGTCACGTTATCAACTGATGAACTAATGAGTCATGCTGGAATTGGAGAGGCCGGTATATAGTTTTATATACATTACATATATTTTACTGTGTTGATTCTGTTCAAGTTTTATATTGGTTATGTAGGGGAATTCTGGAGCAAAGTTAAAAATAAAAGGACTTGGGTATTAAGAAGGGAAGTAAACCAAATAACTTAAAAGGTTGCATTTGTTTAATGATATTAGGATGCAGGTAAAGGTGATTATGATTGGGAGTGAGTTATAATGTTATTAAATTTGAAATGTAGCATTTAGTATGCATTTGAGAAATAAAGTCATTATTAGTTTGTAGAGGCTGTAGGTAAAATAATGGTACTGGTAGAGTAATGGAATAATTTTATTTAGGACCTTGGATTGGTCGGAGCCTGGTCCACTGGAATTCCAGTAGACTGCTGCTGATGGACCAAGGACTGGGGACCAAAGTAATCATGGTGGAAATATTGTATTGTTCAATTATGTCAGAACTCGGATAAAGGTGATAGAATAAAACCAATTATTGTATTTATATTTTTTGTAATTGTGAGGGGGCATACCGGAAAATGGCTTGGCCCAGATGATGTGCAGGCCCCCTGTTAGTTTGTATTTATATTTTTTGTATTTGTTCTTAGCATATCAATAAATTTAAATTTAAATCTAGAAATGTAAGAAATGCAATGAGGTAAAGGTAGATTATGTTATTATATTTTTGTTGAAAAATGTTATTATATTTTTATCCTATATCACCTACCTAAGATGGCCATACCTTGTGCAGAGTCACAAGGTATGGTCATCAGAGTCACTTAGAAGTTTATAGAGTGCACTATGTGAGTGGGCAAAGCGATATGCAAAGCAAAGTATTGGGGGTTGTTTCAATCTGGCAATGTTTTGCAAGTACTCAAATCTCATTCCCTGTGAACCTAATCCCTTTTCATTTGAAAAATACTGTAAGAGGTAATTTGAAACAATGAAGTACTAATGGCTCAGACTGGTTAACCACACTATTTGGATTAATTTTTAAGTCTCTAATTTTTCCTATGTAATTCCCATTCCAAACTCAATATATTCCAGTTTTTTGTATAGTTTCCTAACATGAGCAAAACTTTTGTGAGATTCAACTGACTCCCACCTTTGAATCAGTGAAATTGTAACACATCATAATTACCATCCTCATAGACAATGCAGATCTTCTGTCCATCTGAGTTCCATGCCATTCCCTTCACAACTGATTTGTTGCGATTATTAATCATCTCCTCGTACCAGGAACCCTGGAATAGGAAAACACTTCTCGCTTGCTCCTTGTAAACATGTATTAATATTTTGCACAATATCTGAGCATAGTAAATGATAACATTTTATTTAAAATTCCCAGAGCTTTAAGAAAATTTATACTTTTGGCATCTCAAACCAACAAACCAATCTTTGAGACATTAAGTACAGTGCAGTCTGCTTCAGGACAAAGAGGAACTTCACTAAGATAACTTACTTAATCCAGCAAAACTTTAATCTGTACTCTCTTCTGTTACAGTTGTTTTGGGCTGAAGAAATGAAATTGTGACTCTTCAGATGTAGTTTGTTTGTTTATTTATTGGTCCTTATAAATTATACAATGCACAGAATGCTACATGAAGGACAAGTCAGAAAATCTTTGAATTTACATACATTTGAAATTATAAAAGGCTGGTAATAATATACAAAGTTATCATATACTATACCATAGTGCAAAATAAATCTTTAAATCTCTTCATACACTCTAGAAAAAAAATTTTTCTCAAAAGAAAAATAAATAGATTAACTTAAACAACTTTACAAATTTAATTAACTGTTATAATAAAATAAGTTTTATTTCATACAGCGTAAATGCTATCACTAATATTTAAAAACTCATTTAATGAGTAGAAACAATAATCAAGTAAATATGCCTTTCCTTCCCTTTTAAATAAAGTTAACTTTACAATTGCTTTAATTTGGAGTGGTAATTTGTTGTATATTTTGATGGACAGTTAAGTTGCACTATTTTGGTATGTTTTGGTGTTGGTTCTCATTGTACGAAGGTTCGCTTTTCTTCTTTATTGTGATGATGTATTACTTCATTTGTTATATGTGATTCTTTTGCTGTAGCTTGTTTCTTAAAAATATGTTGCCTGATATATGCATGTGGCAAGATTATCAATTTTAAAAGAATTGGTTTGCAGGAATACTTCTGATTTGTAGCAGCTATTATTCTGATTATTTTTTTTCTAAATTACAAATACTTTTTTGGGTAAGGGAGAGTTACCCCAAAGCAAGATGCCATACTTTAGATGGGTGTCAACATAAGCAAAATAAATACTTCTATGTGTATCAAGATTTACATGTTTAAGTGAAAAATTGTACTTGCTAAGCTGTAGACTATGGAGTGGTAATATATCCTACACTAATGTATTCAACATGTTCACACTTGTTAATTAGTTAAATTGGTGGATTTTTGTAACAGTGATGTTTTATACTATGAATTTAAAATGATTGAGTCAAATCATTTTAAATATTAGTGATTTAAGTATTACAAATTCCACTCAATCATTTTAAATTCTTATATTTGTACTAACTCTACTTACTTACATAACACAAGGGCATGTCAGAAGCTCTCGCTTCCATCATCAGTTGTTGAATGACTACTTGAACTGGTCATTGGATCCCAAGATGCTTCTGTGGTGGTGTCTGATGGTTTTAGCAGAATCCTGCTGAGTTCATCCATGGGTATTTATTTTTTTTATTTGTTTGTTTATTTATGGATGCTCTTTAACAGCTCAGGTCATCACCCATTCAACTCAGGGCATGAAACGGCCGACTAATTTTGCTCAGAGTCCTCTCTTTCAGGCTTGAAGTTCTTTTTCGTGATGTAAATATGCAATACGGGGCCCACGGCTTTACTTCCCTTCCAAAGGAAGCCATACTTAGGATTTTTACGCCCGAAAAAAATCCATCGGTCCTGGCCGAGTTCGAACCCACGATCTTGGGTATAGGAGGCAAGTATGGTAACCACTACACCACCAGGACTGACTCATCCATGGGTTGAAAATCAAAATTCATTATATTTTTCTTATTTTTCAAGATAAAAATCTTTTCCCAAGGGAATAGTTATTGGGTTGTGAAATTCTTTCAGTAGCTTAGCCACTGGTTTAATTTTATTTCTGGCCCAAAAGTGAGCTGCTACTGCTGATCTATCAACCTGTTTAAAATGAATATTCTGAAAGTGTTCTTTTCTCCAAATTTCTCTTTATTTTTCCAATGTATCTCTGATCAGAATCCATACATTTGATTTCATAAATTCCTCATTTCTGTCTGTTGGGGTGGTGTCTTTTACTGTGCAACCTAATATATTTTTGATATTATGTTTGTTCTTTGGGACTACCATTATACCTTGTTCTTTGAATATCCTCTTAAATTAGTTGTGGGAAGTTGGATGGTACATGAAGCTTTTGAATTTGTATCTTTCCTTGATGTTCTTCAGTGTGAAAACCTCTCTAATAGATTTTTGTCTTTTAATTTATTGATAATTTTTATTACTGTATCTTTGTTGAAACCACTGGTTATTGCTGTCTTGGTATTCTACTTTATACTCTGTTTCTGAGTGCAATATTAATTACTCCTAGTGAAAAGCTATGTAACACTGCATATTTATGCGCAGTGTAATTATAACTATTATTTTTAATGTAATTTTCTGTGTGTGCTTCTTTTCTATGAACTTCAAAGTTCAGACTAGCTCCATTTCTTATGATTTTTAAATCTAGGAATGGGAAGCAAAAATTTTTCTCTTATTCTATGGTAAACTGTATAGATTTATGATGTAGATTAAGAAGTTTCAGAGTATTTAAATGTTTTTTTGGTATTATTGTCATCCAATACCTATGCCATGCCTTGAAAATTAAAGAGACGGCTTTGGTGATGTGTATTTCAAAAGCGCTTATGAATAAATCTGCTAGAAACTGAGACAAGGAATTTCCCATAGCTAGGCCCAAAATTTGTTGATAATATCTTTGCTTGAAACTTAAGAAATTTTATTGAATGTAAATATTAGTAAGTTCAGTAAATCTTCTATTTCTTCTGTTTGTAATTATATGGAGTTTAACCATTTCTTTAACATTTGCATAAGATTCTCTATTGGTGTGCTTGGGAATAAAGCTTTTACAGCAAATGACACCATTATATCTCCTGCTGTAATTCTACTATTTTTAAGTTTTTTCGACTAAATCAAATGAATTTTTGATGCTCAAGCTTTGAAATCTTTTAAAAGAGTTGAAAATATCAATCAACATTTTTGCTACCTGGTATGTGGGTGAATGGATATTGTTAATTATTGGTCTCATGCTCTTATTATTTTTACGTATTTTAGGAAGTGCATAAAGTCTGGGTAGTACCAGATTGCTGTGTGTGATTTTCTGTTTTTCAGCAGTGGATAGTATTTTAACTTCATTCAGTGTTTTGGTTAAATTTTTAATGTACTATAATTTTTTAATTTCATTAGTTTTTTTAGGTTCTCTAAAATTTTACTGCATTTCATTTTAAGGAAAGATTTTTCTCAGTTTAGGTGATAGGTAGCTATATCAATGTCAGCTGTGTATTCTTCTACTTTTTCCAAAAGAACTTAAGATTTTCATCTTAAAGAAATTAGAAAAACTTAGAGAATTTTGATTTTTGACCCATGGATGAATTAACCAAGCTCCTATTAGAACCATCTGCCAGAAAAGCATTTTGAGATCCAGCCACCAATTCAGGTAGTCAGTCAACAGCTGATGATAGAAGCAAGGGTTTCTGAAACATGTCCTAGTGTTATATAAGTAAGTGGAGTTAGTGTGAACACATTCAGTACATCAATGTAGGCTATTTATTGTTCCTGAGAAAATATCCAGTTACACTAAGTTTTTTCATTAAACTTTCAGTGAGCTTATTCCATCCTAGATCATTTTCCACTATAATTTCAAGGAATTTAATACTACTTGCAGCTTCAATGTAACTATTATTAAAAATTACTGCTAGTTTTGGCATTTTCCTGTTTTGCTTAAAGTGAAAATTCACTGCAATGTCTTTTTAGTTGGTTATATGCAAACCAATCACCTGTTTCTGATAAAGATTTTGTTCACTAAGTGGTTGAAGGTTGTCACATCCCATACATTTCACAATAATGCTTGTATCATTAGCATATTGGATGATAGTCTGGGTAGGAAGGTTTCTTTTCAAATCTTTTCATAAAAACTAAAAACAGCTCTGGACCTAATATTGAGCCTTGTGGTACTGCAAGTTTTACCTCTTGTTTGTTTGATTGACGGTAATTAATTGTCCCTCTATCCATATGTGTGACCTTTACCCATTTTCTCCCATGTAAATATGATTTTACCCATTTGAGAGTATGTTCCCTTATGTTCCCTCCAGTTTAGCATAAAGAATGTTATGCTTTAAAATATCGAAAATTTTGGAGAGATCAAAAAATGGTCCTATGATGTTTCTTTTCTGTGTAATTCTTTTAAAACATTGTCTACAAAATGAAGTAATGGAGTTTTAGTAGATTTATTTTTTTCTGAAACCATGTTGTGAGTATGATAATATTTTATTTTTTATAGTGAATGTTAATTGCCTTTTATAAAAAAACTTCTTCAATTATTTTTAAAAACCTGATAGCATCGAAGTTGGTCTACAGTTGGAGGCTTATTCTTTGTTATTTTTTCTTAGTTTATTTAACTATGAACAATGAATGACATTCCTTAAAATAAACATCAACTAACCACAAATGAGCTTGAAGAGTACTCAGTTTTATTTTTGGCCATTTTTTTTAAGAAGAAATCACTCAAATTTCACTAATTTTGTTCCACTTGATCATGTATCAACCCTCATCAACAACATATCAACTTCCCAGCATGGTATTAAGATATTGTTCAGTAGCTTTTATGAATTTAGTGATGAGGCTACTGTTTTTTTTTTAAAAATAAAACATTACATGGAACAAATATAGTGAAATTTAAGTACAGTGATTTCCTGTGATTGAAAAATTAGACTATATTTCACTGCAAAAATTCCTGCTATTTAAATTTGTTTGCTTTGTTTTTCCTGAGTAGTATTTAATGTCTTGTTTTTACTACTGAGGTGTCACAGATGGTGGACATGGTGCATCAGATGAAATGATAAATGGTAAAGGAATAGTGAGTAGGAAGTTGTTTCAGGCCAAGTTTAGAATATCTCCCTGGATTTACCAATGATAAAGACTAAGCAAAAAATTTGGGAAAGACTCTCAGAGAAGAAAGTCTTGGGAGATTTTTTGAACTGAAGACCTCCTGCTTACCAGTGTGCCTTACTAACTGTGGAAACATATGTTAATAAATAGTACCTAATAACATACTGCTGTCTACTTACTTCTTTAATACTTTCTCATAGCATAACACTATCCAATAAATAATTGTTATATATGTTATTAGTTTTAAACAATATGTATTTGTATTTTTTGTAAGTGTAATTAAGTCTCTTATATGTAAACTGAATCCTCCTGGCTGCAAGGCCATGGTTCAATGGGATTCTTCTCCTTCATCTTTCCAGATGCTTTGTCCATGACTATGGTGGACATCTTCAGTTGTGTGCTCATTAATGGAAATAGTGGTGCTACATATGGGGGAGGGGGGGCTGTGAAACTGAGCTCTGATTGGTTTGGTTGGCTAAGAGGGTTGGAGGGTTGAATCTAAGTTGGAGCTCATGGGTGTTTCCAGCTGGGTGTTGGTTAGTGATTGGTTCAGCGATTTTCTTTGTTTAAATATTTAAGCCGTATACCACACAGAATGCAATTACAGAGTTTCTTTTTTCCTGTTAAAGTTATTTCTATGCTTGTAAATTTCAAACACAGGCACCCCCATGTCCTGTATATAATATATAAATGAAAAATAATATAACACTATTAACGATTAATTGAAATAACAATAACTGGAAAAAAAGCAGAGAAAAGATAAAACACTATGAAAGTCACAATTTTGTAGCATATTTCGAACTACTTGAGTTTTTCATGGCAAGACAACTTCGAAGAACTCAAGTAGTTCGAAATATAGCGATTACAAATCTGTGACTTTCTTAGTGTTTTATCCTTTTTCTGCTTTTCTAACTATTGCTTATTGCTATATATATATATACTGCCACTATTTCCATCAACAAGTCAGTCACGCCTTGTCTCCAAGAAGATTACATCCAGCATACCTTGAAGAAGTCCACCGCAGTCATAGACAAAACATATGGGAAGATGAAGGAGAAGAATCCCATTGGACCACAGCCTTACAGCCTTGAAGACTAAGTTTACATAATTGATACTGGCTGTGAAAATTCTACAACCCTCTTATAGATTATTATTATTATTATTATTATTATTATTATTATTATTACAATGATGCATAAACTGCTCAAAATATTGTAGAAGCATGAAGAAAAGAAAGACTTTTTGTTTGAAGATGAGATCAGTAAACTTTGCTCCAGTGCATTAGATGATCAACTGCATGGGAATTGTTAAGCTAAACACTTGAGAGATTGCTAAGAAACCCAGGCTTACAAACAATGGTCACTTAAAGAAAATTGTAAAAGTGAAAAAACTTCATAAATAGATACCGCATAAATTAAGTAAGAATCAGAAACGTTGACACCAATGCTTCACTGTGATGAAAACCACAAACATTCAGCATGAGGTGTCACAAAATTGCATTTTCACCAGAGGAAGGCTATGGTAACTGTATGGTGGGATTTATGACTGGCCTAATTATCTACTTGACAGAAGTAATATTAAGAACTTGACAAAACATGTAACAAGGTAAAGGAAAAACTGCCAGCTTTAGTCAACAATAAATGGCCATTTTGTTCATGGCAATGCCCAACCACACACCTCCTGAAGAAACTCCAGAAACTGCAAAGAAAATATCTCATCCAGCATAATTACCTGACCATTCACTGACTTATATTTATTATAATTATAGTTTCCTGAAGTAATCTAAGTAGCAATTGAGATAATGTTTACAATATACTTAAATAATTTTCACAAACCATAATTTTTACCAAAATAACAAACACACTTAATACTAATTAGCTAAAATGTACAGATGTTGATCATGGTTACTTTGATTAAAAACGAATTGAATAATATATAAACAATGTATACAGTTTTTTTCACACTAACTCCATTCACTTACATAAATTTGGAACATATGTTTCGGGAGCGATCCCTCCCATCTTCAGCCTGTTGACAAACTGTCGTTAAACGTGGCGGTTGGGTCTCTTGATGTTCTTGTGGCGGCATCTGTTGGTATTATTAGGAATTTGCTGAGTTCATCCAATGGAGGGATATCGAAATTCATCAAATTATCCTTATTTTTTGTAATGAAAATGTTTTCCCAAGTGGAAAGTTCTATTGCATTATGAAGTTGTTTAAGTAGTTTTATCTCTGATTTAATTTCATGATTTTTATTCCAAAAGTGTGCTGCTATTGCTGATTTATCAATAAAACTTTTGGAATAAAAATCATGAAATTAAATCAGAGATAAAACTACTTAAACAACTTCATAATGCAATAGAACTTTCCACTTGGGTAAACATTTTCATTACAAAAAATAAGGATAATTTGATGAATTTCGATATCCCTCCATTGGATGAACTCAGCAAATTCCTAATAATACCAACAGATGCTGCCACAAGAACATCAAGAGACCCAACCGCCACGTTTAACGACAGTTTGTCAACAGGCTGAAGATGGGAGGGATCGCTCCCGAAACATATGTTCCAAATTTATGTAAGTGAATGGAGTTAGTGTGAAAAAAACTGTATACATTGTTTATATATATACCACTCCATTGTCAACAGCTTCGTAAGTACACTTATTTGAATTGAATAATATTTATAGAAAAGTAAGCCATAGTTCCACTGTTAATTTCTTACCAATTTAAAACATAAAGTTACCTTATATAACATCCAGACAATGATGAGCCCAAACTGATCACTTGTTGTTAGTTTCTGGTGTATCTCATTCCAAGTAATGACTTGAATTTGTCCACTGTGCCCCTCTAATGTCTGATTCATGGACAAGTTGGAAGAGGCTGCCAAGCCCTTCACCTTTCCATCTCCTCCTATCACTTTCAAACATAAACATTTAATTTTCCTTCCACTCTTTTAAACTGCATAACAAATCTAAATATTATTATTGTACTATATTATCAACTATTGTTATTTCACCTTTGTTTTTAAATGTTTGTAATATAGAAATGAACATAAATAACATTAATACTGGACTACCAGAATATGTTATTGCTCGCATGGGATATTTTGTCTTGGCCAAGGGCAGTTCCCTCTCATGGCTGCATGCCTGTCCTTGAACATCAAAGCAGTACCATTCACAAAGATTGTAACACAGATGCTTTTTGTGTTATTATACATACAAATTAGCTCATTGCATTCATGAGGAAGTTCCCAGGGCAATTGCCTCCTCAGAGAACTGTAATTCACTTTCATGTGAATAAATTTGATACTACTGATTCAGTGCAAAAAAAGATGTACATGAAGAAACTGGCGCAACTCTTTGAATGTTTACCAACAAAATAAATATAGAGATTAGCACACCAAGTTGGGGTTTCAATGTCCTCTGCATTACAGCAATAAAATTATTAAAACTTAAACCTTACAAGTGACAATGACAAGGTGATCCCATAGCAAGTATGTATTATTGTGAATCCGTTCTTTCATCAGTGACTGAAGGGTTAATTGACCACAGCTTGTGTTCTTCTCAGTTCAGGCATGGTCCACCAAAATGGTTGTGTCAACATTCACAACACTTGCTATTGATATTCTGAAAATCCAAATTGTAACAAGAAATCCCTTTTTATGATAGAAAAATTGGAGTTTGTGTACGATTAGCACAAGACATAGGGTTGCATTCCCAGCTGCTGAGATGCAAAACTGTGTGAGCAGTATATTTTTCCATGCAATATGGAACATGTTAATTGGAACTTGTACAGTTAAGTTAATCATATAACTGAGATCATTGTATGATTGAGTTGAATTATGCACTCTTATTGCTCCTCTTACTTGTTTATAAATGTAGAACTGGTTTCATGAACCCTTGTCCACATCATCAGCTAAATGTTGACTCAATCATACAATGCTCTCAGTTATGGAACATATTGTTGGCATTACCTGGCTGGAGTTTAAGAACTTTCAACAACCCCTCATCTCCACCACAAGCAAGATATCCTTGCTCTTTGTTCCATGCCAGACAGTTCAGCTTTGTGTTATTAGGTATGGCAATCTGAAAACCACAAAACAATTTCCTTATTTATTACATACATCCAATAATGAAAGTATAAGGCTTATGGGTTTTGCATTCATAGAAAAAGGCAAGATGCAAATGAGCAAGGGTAGAGTATCTAGAGATGTGGAAGCGTCAATAAGCAACGATCTGATACATGAGGTTAAAGAGAGGAAACCTAGGGTGATTGGGATTATGTAGTTAGTTACAAAGAAGCCAGCATTTTGTGTGGGGATTATTTACAATTTGTTCAGAATCTCCCAGTTTCATCCTAATCTCCTTCGGAATTTAGAATTTGAATTGGAGGAAATCAAGTCAGAGAGTGAGTTTGTTCTACTTGAGGATTTTAATGAAAAAAATTGGGAATATGCCAGCAAGAAATTGTGGTATATCATGGGATAGCTTTACTAATAAAGTGTGTGAAGTGAATATAAGGAGGAACAAGGACAGAATTGTGAATGAAGAACAACTTAAACTTATTCAATTTTATGCAGATGATGGATTTATGACTGTTAATGACTCAATGAGGGAAGTTGATGATACTGAATTTATGTTGTTAATGCAGAGGGACAAATTGTTGTAGATTTCTCATTGTCAGGTAAGGTTTTATCTGAAGTGTCAAATTTCAAAGTAATGAATCTACTGAGCAATATGTGGATTTTCCTTGAATGAAGGTGAAGATTGATGATCATAAAATAGCTAGCAATAGCAATAGCAATAGTAATAGCAAGGAAATGTGTGAGAGTGTTCCAGGAATATACAAAAGGAAATGTGAGAGAGTGTTCTAGGAATATACAAAAGGAAATGTGTGAGAGTGTTCTAGGAATATACAAAAGGAAATGTGTGAGAGTGTTCTAGGAATATACAAAAGGAAATGTGAGAGTGTTCCAGGAATATACAAAAAGAAATGTGTGAGAGTGTTCTAGGAATATACAAAAGGAAATGTGAGAGTGTTCTAGGAATATACAAAAGGAAATGTGTGAGAGTGTTCCAGGAATATACAAAAAGAAATGTGAGAGAGTGTTCTAGGAATATACAAAAAGAAATGTGTGAGAGTGTTCTAGGAATATACAAAAGGAAATGTGAGAGTGTTCTAGGAATATACAAAAGGAAATGTGAGAGAGTGTTCTAGGAATATACAAAAGGAAATATGAGAGTGTTCCAGGAATATACAAAAGGAAATATGAGAGAGTGTTCTAGGAATATACAAAAGGAAATGTGTGAGAGTGTTCTAGGAATATACAAAAGGAATTTTTTTTTTTTTGAGTAGTGTTTAACGCCCGTTTTTACTACTGTGGCACCACAGGCGATACAAAAGGAAATGTGAGAGTGTTCCAGGAATATACAAAAAGAAATGTGTGAGAGTGTTCTAGGAATATACAAAAGGAAATGTAAGAGTGTTCTAGGAATATACAAAAAGAAAGGGTGAGAGTGTTCTAGGAATATACAAAAGGAAATGTGTGAGAGTGTTCCAGGAATATACAAAAGGAAATGTGTGAGAGTGTTATAGGCAATATCATTAGGTGACGAAAGTTGGATGGATATACCAGCATGATCCAGAAACTAAGTGATAGTCATCAGTCTGTGTCTTCCTAGGAGCGAGCAAGAAGTGTTGGCAAAGTGTTCTTTCTTCTCATATTGTGACAAATCACATGAGGAACAAAAGACTGTCTCTGCAAGATGGTACCTCACAAAATGCCTGCCTAAAGTCTTCAATCTACTGTAAACGAAGCGTTCTAAGACTAGTCTGCGAGAAGTCTTGTTGCACCATGACAATGCCTCTGCCCACACTACACTAGAAACAACCCAATGTCTGCAGGAATCAAATATTTGTCCCATTCTCCCTACAGTTCAGATCTGATCCCATGTGATTTTTTTCTTTTCCCCAAATTAAAAGAAAAAGTTTGCGGCCACTATTTTAATCATCTTAAGCTGCAGTAGCTGCGTACGAAGAATGTACTTGCACCCTCCCTAAAGAAGCATGATGTTCAGCAATTACAAAATGGTTTGAACAGATGAAACGTTGTATAGAATGCAATGATCAGATCTAAATGTTTAAAATTTTATAGGGTTCATTCTTAAAACTTTTAGAGTGACCCTCATATAGTGCATGCACAGGAGTCTCCCAACCAAGACGGTAATGTGGTTTTGGTTTATCAGGTAAAAAACACCTTTGCAATTTACAGGTGTATGTGCAGGTCCTTAATTTTCAGCTTTCTTTGGACACGTTCCAGCTGGCTAGAGGTAGGTACATAATGATGTTTATCGTTTGGCTGCCTGGCAGCAGTACACGATGCACAGTCCACCAGCACAGAACATAAACTTCTTTTGGTGTATTGGTAGTTTTGGTTGTTTGGGAATAGATTCGTGGGCCAGTGACATGTTGGAGTGTTGTAGAGGACCCATTTCTCATTGCAGAGATGTCCTGAAAACACACTGCAAAGCCATGTCCCAAGTAAGAGGTCACATTTTGATGTATCCTGCAGCATGATAATACAGGGCTGCACATGGCAAACCTGTTTCTGAATATCTCACACAAATCAAAGTGAAGTGTGTCCATCCCCCTTCCTTTAGTCCAGATTTACTCCATGTGTCATTTTGCTTTTCCCCAAATTTAAGAAACATTAGAAGTAGTGGTGAAGGCTGTGGAGGGATTATTTCGACAAAGTTCATCAAAATTATGAGCATGAATAAAGGTATGTTGTAAAAAAAGTATCGTTCTTTATTGAAAAGCTTCGTATTTCACATTTGAATAACTTCCCCATGGAAAAAATTAATAAGAAAATGTCGATGTCTATATTATTTATATGATAACTCCCATAAAAACAATTTCGTTAAATTATATTTGCAACTTTCGGGTATTTTTTTATTTTATTTTATTTATTTATTTATTTATTTCCCCTGTTTATTTACGGACGCTCTTTAACATCTCAGGTCATCAGCGTCCCATTCAATTCAGGGCGTGAAACGGCCGACAAATTTTGCTCAGAGGCCTCTTCTGTTAGGCTTGAGGTTCTTTTTCGTGCCGTAAATGTACGACACGGGACCCACGGCTTTACTTCCCTTCCGAAGGAAGCCTTACTTAGTATTTTTGCGCCCGAAAAAAATCCATCGATCCTGGCCGGGTTTGAACCCGCGATCTTGGGTTTAGAAGGCAAGTATGGTAACCACTACACCACCAGGACCGACTGAATGGTTTGAGAGTAACTCTTTCGGCATACAAGGCATATATAAGGGTTCCACTTATGGGTAAAATTATTATTATTATTATTATTATTATTATTATTATTATTATTATTATTATTATTATTATTATTTCCATGCTGCTTTACCTTGGAGCGTAATTCTAAAAATTTAAATTATTTGTTTCAATAAATTTATAAAATTTGTAATTAGCTTTTGGGGAAATCGTTCAAATATACATTAAACAGATTTTCTTCCAATATCGTTTATTATGAGGGTCATTGCGAAGTTTTGAAATGAGAAAAGTGAATGTTGGCCCACTTAATTAAATGAGTCCCAAAGCTTTGAGCGCCTTTGGGGAACTTGTTCCATCTAGAACAACAGTTTTACACTCGTTTACGGAATTAAATTAGGGACCGAACTTCACTCCAAATGAGATGAGAAGTGGGCGTACGGCAATGACAGTGATTGAGAAAAACTTTGTCGCGATGGAAAAAATGGTACGCGAAAACAACTGCGTAACATTTAAGGACATCAAGGCAGCCTTCCAGACTGGATCGCCAGCAGTAACAAAAATCCTGCAAGATCAGCTTCGTGTCAGGAAAGTTTCTTCTCGTTGGATGACCCACAATTTGACACCCGTGTCGAATGATGTGAAGAAAATCTGCAGAGTTTCGATGGAGAGAGCTCAAGGTGTGTTTTTGATGTCATCATGGATGATGAAACGTTGATTTGCCGATTTGACCCGGAAACCAAATGACAATCGGCGTTTGCATCTTTTCAGACTATGATCCACCGAAGTGTTGGCAAGAAAATGGTGACCACAGCTCCTCTGGAGAAAAAAAAGAACGGTTACTAAGCAATGGTACACCACAGTCTGCCTGCCAAAAGTTTCCGTCAAGCTCCGAGAACGCCGTCCAAGGACAGGACTGAGGGAGAGCATGCTTAAATACGACAACGCCTCCGCTCACACGGCTAACATGCCATGCAATTCCTGGAGTCCACAGAGGTCAAACTCATGAGTAATCCTCCCTAGTCCTGATCTGGCGCCATGCGATTGATTTCCCTTCCCAGTGGTAAAAAATCGCCTTTGAGGAAAGCGATTTTCCAGCTCTGAAGAGGCTGTGACTGTGTATGAAAATGAACGTTTCATCCTCAAGGAAAACGAATGGCAGGGTGCTTTGATAGGTGATTTTTGAGGATGAGAAAGTGTAGGGTGTGGTGGAGAGTACTTTGAAAAGATGCAACAGTCAGAGTGAGTCTATTCACTCCCAAATTGAAGTGTCTCAAACATTTCCTATTGGCCCTCGTAATGACTTATGTTTTAATTATCATAATTTTCAGGAATATATGAGCTTTAAATTGAGCTATTGTTTAGATCTCTATTTTAAGAGGTACAAGAGTTGTGGCTCTATAAAGAAAAATACTTTTAATTAAATACGATGATTTTGGTGAATATTGCATCAAAACTATTAGACTTATCTAGGCCATTCGCTTTTATTTGTTGTTGTAGTAGTAAACAAGAAATTAAAATTTTAAAAATGTCAAGACACCAATTATCGATTTTCATCCGATTTTACATGAAACTGTGCATGCATGTGTTTTGTAAAGTTAACTTGTTATAATTAGACCGTATAATGCGATTTAAAAGATCTTTTATGCTAATTTCCTTAGTTTCTGTACCAACATCTTTCCAAAGCATTGTTTCCATTTAACCACAGATTTTCAATGAATGCAATGCTCTACATGCCTTACGAACAAAACGCTTAGAAGTAGTGACGTCATGAATCGTGTGAGGTGTAAAATGCCTCATGTGCTATAATTCAAGGGGGGGAGGAATTATAATTAAAATAAAATATTTTAATTTCTAGAACTATTATCAGCTTTAAATACGACTGGCAGATCACTTTAATCTTATTAAAATACTTTAAATCAAATACGTATGTCATTTGTCAAGGGAGGGGATATGACGTATTCAACCCTGGCGTAACTTTACAGCGAGCGGGCTTTGCTGACCGCAGCATTCGTGTAGTTAGTCATGTAGGTGATGTGGAAACGAGCGGACATGGACGACGATGGGACCTCGCGGGAAACGCCGCAAGGTTAATGCAACTTTTTATTGTCAGAGATGGGTTTTAGGTTCTTTTAGTGTGTTACATTTTTCAATTTATTAAATTAATTTCATTTTCAATAAATTCATTTAATGCCTAAGTATTTAAAAGTAATTTTTAATGGCATTTCAGAAGTTTGCATTGCAAAAAGATATAATTATTAGATTTTGATTTTACGAAAGTAACTTTCATAACGCATATCAAAGCAGTCAATTACGATTTATAACATGTTGTAGCTAGTTGTACATTTGAATCGTAGTATTAACACATGTAAATGCAACCCATCTCTGATAGGAATTCAGTTCTGCATTTCCTTTGCATTAATTTTAAAGTCGCACTTTGGGAAGAAATACGTTTTATTAAACTTCACTCTTTCTCCATCTTTTTAACATTTGACGTTCTTTTTCTAAATGGAGTGATTGCCCTTATTCAGAGAATAATAGAAAACAAGTATACTTTCTTTTGAAATAAAAAAAATGTTAATTTTATTAATAGAAAGTTCAAGCTATATATCTTACATTGTCCAGGATACCCAAACAAATATTAGTCACTATGCAGTAGAGTTAATAGAACTGAATTCCAAAATTTATAAATTTACTAACCAGTCTAATAAAGGTCCAACAGGTTTTAAAAGAAAGTATTTTTCTAAAGTAGAAGCGGGCGCATCTGACGCCCCATCTAACTAAGGACTAGAGTGACGCGCAACCTGCTGTATGCCAGCGTTTTTTGTCCTTGAGCGAGTACATTGAAACCTCGCGCGTTTCAAATTACCTTGTGGGAAAACTTAGTTTAGTAAAGTTGTACAGAATGTGTGTTCGTGAAAGTTTAGGGTTTAATGCATTTTTATTGCACAACGGGGTAGAACTAGTGGATTTTCAAATCAACGTACCCCAGTTACCTGTTTATTGGCTGTAAAATGTTTCCCCCCCGTAAATTTTTCACTTTAAATCTTGGACCTTTAGTGGGCTTGTAGATTTGGGTTAAGAGGTAACAGACTACGTTTATGTGTGGTTCTCTTCTGCAAAATAATTAAAAACATAAGTTTTAAACATTTTTAATATATACTTATATTCACTTAAAAGCTTAAACTTATTTAATTTTTTGAATGTCTTTTTTTTTAATAAGTACTGTTAAAATCGGATTTATTTTCTTCATTAAAATCGACTTATTAGCTATCTTTATCTGTAATTTTGAGATAATTGTTTTTTAAATATTGAATCTTAAATTTATTAAAAAGTTAAGCTCTTCCCCTCCCCCTTAAGAACGGAGTCTGTTTACCTCGCCCTTCGGCTTCCCTCGTTTCTGTCCATGCATCTAGCTAATTTTCAGTTTAGAACAGTATGCCCACATATTTAATGAATTATACATTTATTGCAAGGGTAGTTCAATTTGCCAGAATTTTAATATTCGTAAACCAATTATATAGATGTTTTTTAAACTATCAATATTTTTCATAGTTTAATATATTTTCAGCAACAAAGAAGTTAGATCACTTGTATTTCATTTTCTGATAGTCTAGCCCAGAAGGTAGGTTGAGTTACTCTCATGACAGGTTTTAATAATGCAACAGCAAAACAAAAGAGAATTAGATTAGCTTTTTCTTATTTCAGAAGTATTAGATTAGGTTTTTCTTAATTTAGAATTAGGTTTGGATTTTCTTAATTCAGAGTTAAGTTAGGTTTTTCTTAATTTAGAATTAGGTTTGGTTTTTCCTAATTCAGAAGAATTAGGTTAGGTATTTTTAATTCAATTTTATACAATACAAAAGTTCGGAAGAGGTTATTCTTAATTTAGCTTCTGATGCTGCTTTAAAAAGCCCAAAAGAATTAGGTAGGTTTTTAAATTCAGAATCATTAATTAGCTAATTCTTAAATCAGAACAAATGGATTAGTTAATTCAGTTTCTAAAAATGTCGTAGCTAGCAGAATTAAGTTAGGTTTCCCTCTAGTGTCTGGTAGTTTCTACCATTCTAGAATATGTAGTTTCCAGTTCAGTTTTAGATAGTATAGTCCAATCCTAGGATTTGTTAGGTTATTCTCAAGGCGTGGGAAGCCGAAGGTCAAACTTAGGCTAGAGTATGACGGCAGCATTCGAACTTCCTCCGCTGGATTGGACAGTACGTAAAAAAAAAACCCCTAAGTGAAGTTTCGTGGTGACATACCTTTTACGTTAGGACTGGGGTAGAGACTAAATGTAGTCTAATTCCCCAGATGTACGAGTGGGAAAACCATTGCACGACCACCCTATGACTGCGAGCGTCCAGGTTGACCCCACCTGCGAATGCTCGTGGCCGGTGGAAGGGGACTCCCACTCAAGGACTTTTCTGCTACTAGCTGCTCCTGCGGAGTGTCGCCAGGGACCCTGTAGAGTGTCCTCCGCCCTCCCAAGTTAGGTCGCTTTCTCTTTCAGGTTGGGTAGTTTTAAGTGTAGTCTGTCTCGTGACTCTCTGCAGCACGAGATGGGGGGTTCTTGGCTTGATGTTCCAATGGGAATGCTGGCAAGGTTAATGTCACCACGATCTCACTTCGGGGTGGGGTTTCCAGTCGCTAGGGTATCGGCATGAATGCGAGTGTTTTCTCTTTCAGGGTAGTTTAATAGTGGGGCCCTGCTACTTGACCTGCGTGTGTATTTAAACGCGCTTCAGGTAGGGGGCGTGTGTGGAATGAGGATACCCTAGTCGCTTTTAATGGTAGGGAAAATTGAACAGAGTGGAAAATAAACATTTTCTTTATTTGTAATTTTATGGGGAGGCATGTTTTAAAATTCTGTTCTCAAGTGAACCTTGGTGTAGCTCAAGATCTCGAGAATACTTCGATATTTGACTTTGGGGGGGGGGGATATTTAGAGTTTTGATCTGAAGACAACACAGGTTTGACCTGAGATTGTCTACAGAATACGTCGATATTTGATCTTGGGGGGGAGGTATTTAGAGTTTTGGTCTGAAGACAACACAGGTTTGGCCTGAGATTGTCTACAGAATACGTCGATATTTGATCTTGGGGGGGGGGGGGGTATTTAGAGTTTTGGTCTGAAGACAACACAGGTTTGGCCTGAGATTGTCTTCAGAATACATCTATATTTCATCTTGGGGGGGGGGGGGTATTTAGAGTTCTGGTTTTAAGGACATGCAAGCATGGCTTGAGATTGTCCAAAGATTGTTTTGACATCAACTTTAGACGATATTTTTTGTTTTGAGGAGATAACTGGCATAGCCTGAGATTGTCTCCAAAACACTTCGATATTTGACTTGGGGGTGGGGATATTAGTTTCATCTTAAGACCATAGAGCACAATAATACTAACCCTACCAACATGATTTTCCTACCCTTAAAACATAAAGAAATGAACACTATAGAATTATAGGCAAAGTTCTAATACAAATATTAATGTTTATAGAAACTTAAGTGTTTGGAAAGCTAAATTAGAAATTGTGGCCTTGATTCGAACCACACTTTGGTACGTGTCTTGGCAGCAATCTTCACTTTATTTCGCCCTCCAAGCCTTGCCATTACAGGCTTAGAGGAAAAGTGAGTTATTTTCACTGTATACTTAACAAAATAATTTCTTAATATAATAAAATATTGCAATTAATGCTACAATATTCACAAAATTTAAAATGCTAATTTTTAAATAGCATTATTAATTTCTCCTATATATTTTTATTTATTAATAGCATCTTTAAACAGTACATTCTGTTTACACATGAATTTATTAGATGTTGGCAGCACCTTTAAATATAGAGTTTTTGTTATTTGTATTTAAACTATTGTTTTTAATGTTTAATGCAAATTTATTTGGCAGTATTAGTTTTTAATGTTTATGTATATTATTTGGTAGTATGTGGTATATTTATAAACCAGGAGCAATTTTGAAAGTTGCTAATGTTTCAATTTGACACTGTGCAATTAATTTGAAATTTTTATGTATAATCCTAGATTTATAAATGTCACAGGTTGCAAAGGTTAATAATCACATTTTGTTTGTTTGTTACAGGTATCGTCATACATATTTAATTCTTTATATATAGAGATTTAAAATTTTAACACATATTTTATATATATATTTGTTACATTTTATAGCATGTTAATATATATAGTGTTTATTACAATGTCTTAACATATTTTTACAGTATTTTAATACCTTCTGTCTTATGCTTTTCTCTTCCAGGTTTTAGATGTTTTAAATAGTTTTGTAATAATTTTGTTCTTGTTGCAGGCACTACCAATGGTGATTTACCAGGAAGTTTGCACAGATACACGTGGCTACCCACAACACTGTAGGCACATTTTCCAATTCGAAGAACAGCAAAATTTAAAAAAAAAAAAAAAAAAAAAAAAAAAATTGAGTGCCAAATTTGTTTTAAGGCAATAAATCTGTACATCAATGCTTCACAATTAAAATATATATGCAAAAACTGTTAAAGAATGAAACAATTTAGAAACTACTGTGTATTAATGTTGAAGTGTTTAGTCTTTGTTGCAGGTCGTGGATGTTATGATGCCTGAATTGGATTTTACTTCTCCCAAGCATGTGTACTGCCAACCTTACACCTCTACGAGGGTTATTGATTCTTCTCTGAATGAAACTCTTCATATTTCTCAAAATACTCTCCATTGAATCTACTGCACAATTTCCACAATGTAATAAAACCTCTATAGTGTACCTAATGCTTAAGAGTTCTTAAATGAAAATTACTTTCTTCCAAGAAATTTGTTCAGCTTTGGAAGGTATGGAAAATCTGATGGTTGTGGCAGAAATTATTGCCCATTACGTTGAATTTTGCCATTGCATAGAATAGTGTCAGAGAGCACTGTCTTTATGTAAGATCACTGTTTTGATAAAAGTTTTTCTGCCTTTAGTTAAACTAATATTTTAACATACTATGCTCTGGTAATAGATGTTATAGGAAGATTGTCATCTCAGAAAATTGATGCCATGAACGTTCTGATGGATTTCATGTATTTTGACTTCGTTGCCGATGAAGAATCTAAATGCTTCCATTGTTTAGTTTCTGGTCTGTAGTAGTTAATGTTTCAACATAGGTCATGAATTGACAGATAAAATCAGTTGGACATCTATGAAAAAATGCCAAACTTTGCTGAGATTTGCATTGTTTTTGCTTTGATCAGGTGTAAACAAGCATGGCACAAATCTTGTAGATATTTTTAATACATAATTTCTGTCAAAATGTGAAATCTGTGCTGGAAATACCTATCGCTTTAATCTATCCTCTGGTATCTATTGTGCATTTTTTGGACTATTTTCACTAGGAATGGCAGTCTTAAAGAATTTCTGTTGCTGTCTAAAGCATTTAATTATCCATGCTATTATATATTTCTCAACAGGGAAAGCAATAAAGGCCCTTCATTTTTGCACAACTGTTCCTATGGAAAGATACCTGATTTTCATATAGTAATTTGTTTGGAACTAGCCACTTGGATCTTCATCCTATGAGGCAAATGTCTTCAATTTAAAAGTGATATTTGTGTTCAAAAATCTTTCTTAATACACTTAGGGCAAAAGGTGACCATTTTTCTTTCCCATTTTTGGGAGACATGCAAATATCCCCTATTTCTCAATTTGAAGATCGCACATATAGTTTTTTGGTGAGCAAAGTCAAAAGAGTGGGGTTTGCATCTTGGTAGTATCATAGGCACTAGCACAGTTAACATTCTTTAACAAAGAGCATTTTATTAAACAGGATTGCCTTTTAATGTCTATTTATCATTAAGCAATACAAAATTGCAATAGGCAAAGTCAGATAAAATATGCATTAAAAATCGAAGTTTTAAACTCAAAAAATTAATTTTACTTTATAAAAAGAATGGTCAAGTAGTCAATTAGAAAGCTTGTTTTAAATAAATCAGACAATATTTCCTCAATATCATCCCAAAATATTATAAAGTTTAAAACCCATAACATGAACATTTGAAGATGATCAGTCTGTGATCTGAATTTCATTCCTAAAATAACTAATTTCATGGTTTTTTTTACATTAAGTAAACATTGAAAAATATTCAACTTTATTACAGTAAGAATGTTCAATTTAACAAACAGGTCTACAATGTACTTTAAACCATGATTTATAGATTTAACTCTATTAGCTTTTATTTGTAGCAACAAATAATCATATGCCTCTAACATTACCTTATAAAATCAATGCATAGATAAGCATAGAATGAAAGTAAAATATGCATTAAGAATGTAGTTTTCAGGTACAACATTACCTAATAAATTAATATTGACATATCTATAAAAATTACAGGATTTAATTTGCAGATTAGATTTTGAGATTTATCTTCATTAATTAGAAAATCATTGACTCTAAACCATTCCATAGAAGATTAGCCCTTGATTAAATAAAACTTAAATTAGAAATTTCATTAAAAAATATAGCATCAATGATATAAGAATTTGTAATATAAGAATTTGTAATCTGTTATCAGTAAGTAATTAACCATATTATACAACAAAAGTCCCAATAAGGATCCCTGAGGCACACCTAGCATAACCTCTTTATAATGCAATTATGCTCATTTGTTTCAACATATTGTTTGCATTCAATTAAAAAGGATTTAAAAATTAAGGGAGTGCTCCAAATACTATTAAAAAGTTAGTCTAATATGTCATGTCCAACACAATCAAATGCATTAATCAGAACATGCAGTAATTAGAGCAGACTGCCATGGTGGCCAAGGTTATTAAGGTGTAGACTCATGAGAGAGATTGGGGTTCGATTCCCACCAGGAATTTTTTTTAATTATATGCCAATTCTTTTTATAATTTTTATAATTCTTTTTATAAATTGATGGCATTCTTGCACTCTTAAAGTGCATCAGGAAAAATAACTTTCATTTAAACATCTATTAAATACAATATATTAATGGCTGAACAATTTCATTAATAAATAATGTTATAATAAAATTAGATATATCATAAACATCCTACTCTAGATGCTTTCATCCTATGCACCAAACTTGTTCACAAGCTATATTCTTCCATTGAAATGGTGTATCACAGTGAGTTTCACAAGAAAATCATTAGCCTTGACAGATGATTTGGTGATATTTTTTTGAAGTTAGTCGCAGATTCAGTAAAAAATTATTAAACATATCTGGTGAAATAGTTCCATCATTGACATTTTTTTCCCCCTAGAAAAATTGAAATTGCAGCCTGACTGTTATTGGCCTTCTCAATAAAACTCATATTAGCTATATATATGGTCATTTTTATAGCCTCAATATAATTGTTTCCAAGAGACTTATTAACTTCCTACTGCATATTATTTTATACAATAAATTGCATTTTATCATTCATATTCTTAAGATCATATTATGGTAATGTAACATTATAATTAGACTTTACACCTTTAATTTCTTTTGTAACAGATATCAAAGGGCAATAAGTATCGATAACATTGATAAACAATTTTTTTTTTAAATCTCGCCAGCCATGTGATTATCATACAAATAGCACTCCAATTGTTTGGCGATACATATTTAATTCAGTACTATACATGGTAAATTTTCTGAAACTTAACAGTCCTGGTATTACATGCATTAAACAAGGTAATGGCAAGACCATGATTAAAAACATCCAGAAAAACCACTTTAACATCATAATCACAATATGTTAGTTAAAATATGATCCAAACATGAATCAAAACTGGTTGGCTTGTCATTGATATAATACAAAATATATTGATATAATTCACTTCAATTTATGGACACTTAATTGATTATATTTAATATTTAAATGAGTTTAAATCACCACCAATTACATTTTGCAATTATAAAGTGACAAATAATTTAACAGCTGCTCCATATTATTTAAAAATGTGTTGACATTACCATTAGGTATATAAGCAAACAAGGATTAAATTGTAATCGTTTTATCAGGATTGCAATGCATTCAAAATGCATTTCATAACATAGCCCTTCCTAATTTATCAGATTCAAAAATATCATCTCTATAAGTTAGACATCACTTTCCCAGCCTTACACACTATTCCTGGTTGTCAAGACCATTTGATAGCTTAATAACAATTTTGGGAATCTTTTCCTATGTGGAGCAGAATGACAGATTGTAAACCCATTGACTAAGTATTACTTTGCAGATGAAACTGCCAGGTAATTCTTTTAGCGAATTCTGAAGGATAGAGGTTGTATCCATGAAAACATTTTTGAAAAATTTCTTCAAATCCTACTTACTAGGGACCAAAAATGACTACGAAAGAAATATATATAATACAAATTAAAAATAAAGTAATTCTTGGAACAATGTAACCAAAATTACAAGAACTAGAATTGGATAAATCACTTAAATTTTCATACAAATGTTGCTATATCTTAAACAACTTGTGTTCAAAGGCAGAAAGGCTGTAATGCCTATGAAGAACACAAATTGTCGGAGGTATAGCAAATATTCTGTTATTCAAGTATTTGATCTATTTATTTCTATTTATATGGAAAATTGGGCCATTAGGGGTGGGGGGTGTATACCACAAAACCTAAATTTAAAAAGTGCTCTAGCACTCTGTTATGCTTTCACAAATTGAGACTTCTGAGGAATTTGCTTAGTTTATGCAGATCTTGTAAAGATTATCATGTTTTTTTTTCCCTCCCCTTCCAGTATCTTTAGATGTAAGACAAAAACCCTCCCACAGAATTTCTACCTCTACTCAGCAGGGGAGCGTATTATCCCATATCTAATTTATTAAACATTTGTGATAAAAATAAAATAAGCAAAATAGTTTATAAAAATTAGTGAAATCAGACTGTTGGGAGTGCTGGGGTTACCTGAAACCCAAAATTTAAAAATTGATCTAGTAGCACAAATGTTTGTTTTTTTGCAATGAAACTCTGTATACATTTAAATAAAATAAAAAAAAAATAGTTTCTGAAATCAGGGAAATTGGGCCATTAGGAGTGGGGAGTATATCTGAAAACCTAAATTAAAAAGGCCCTAGCAACCTAAATTTTTCTGCTCTAGCGCTCTATAATGCAATCACAATTACACTTGCTGAGTAATTTGCTTAGTTATGCAGTTCGTGTAAGACTGATTTTTTTTCTTCCCCCTGGGTATCTTCAGAATTTTTTTTTTCAGGTGTCTTTAGATGTGCAACATAAAACCCTACATCTTATCTCTGCCAGGAGCCATTATCCCATATCTTCTACTCTGATTTAAACATTTTTATGATTAGTCATGTTTTACTGGCTTAAAGAACTGGTAATATTATTTGTTTTTATTGAATTGCATAAATTTGCTTATTTGTTTATTTTTCAGTAAAATTTTACTCCAAATAATAGTTTCCAATAAGATCCATAATTTTGGTCTTCTTGTAGAATATTTTAAAATTATAGTTTTTATAAACAGTATGTTTAATCCTCATCTCATAACTGCCATACCCAAATCTAATTTAAGGCAATTTTCAACTTTTTATTTTCGTAATAAATCTTTCATCTATATATTGACACTTTTATTCATTTTTGTTTTCAGAATATTTTTGTGCCTTTCTTGAAGTTGTTTGGAATAACCTTGTCCTTATATAATTTTCACTGCAGGTTTCTGTTTCAGTCGATCTTCCACATCTTCTGGGACCATAAAATTATTTGACTAATATTGTCCCAAGAATAAGGTTTTTGTTCCATTATTTATTTATTTATTGATGAATGAATTTTATTTCAACAAACATACATATTAATTCATAAATCACCAAATACTATTTTTTTTTTTTGATGCACAATAATTAAATACAAATTTTTCCAATTTGATTGCCTTATTTCTAAGCTACTATTTATCCCAGTATTCATTAATTTTTAGTGCTAAATAAAAGTTTTTCAAAGTTTATTGAGTGAGTGAGAATTTAGCAGTACCACAAAGCTAAGGTTCTTCCATAATTTAACTATCAAGTTACATGTATGGTAAAGAACTTCTAAAATAAATTGCAATTTTCACAAATGTGTGTGCCCTCCTCCTCCCTTTAACTTCTCATGCACTTATCTCTTACTTTTCCTTAAAACTCCCCAATCTTGTTTTAGACTGTTGCAAAAGTTAGGTTAGGGATATTGAAATTTTGAGCTGGTTCAAGTTGTAATTTCTAAACCTTTATCAACCTTTGAATACAAATAATATATCTGAACTATGTTTTTATTCATATAAATTTATTATTTTTTTATTTTTTAGACTTTAACAAAATGTATGATAATCTCTTATAAGCAGAGGAAAGTTGGAAGATTGCAGTGTCCAGCCCCCCTCTTACCTGGAAGACTGCTTCTACTCTTTGGCATGCTCTATTCAGGTTCTCAGCTTATGGCTTGCCATAAACGAGAAAGAGTTGTGGCCAGTTCTTCTAGTGTCAGTTTTATAATGTTCTCATAACAGAGGTACAAGTCTGTACATCCTTGATATAAAATGCTACCCCAAACCTGTATTGTTCCCTTTCTGAATGCTGCAACTTCCTGGATAAATCTCTTGGTTCTGGAAGACTCATTGTCCATATGTGCGCACAGCAATTATCAGGCCGAAGAACTCGTCCATAAATAAATTGGTTCCCAGTCTCTTTGAGCTTGAGCCCTTGCCAACCTTTGGCACTGATGTGATGGATCAAGAACCAAATGTCTCAAAGGAGTCACTCTAATAAACTCTGCACGATAACTGACATACTTCACCAGCTAGTCTTCGTGTACTGTACAGAGGATATCTTCTTGCTTGAAGAGTAAGGAACCTGTCATGTGCAGGAAAGTTTTTCCTTGGGCTTCCTCTCTTGGCAAACCTACTGATAATGCTCTGAAATACCATAGTCTTCTGCCACATCAACTTCACTTAATCCAGATTGTAACATACCTAAAGCATGGTATGACTTGCAAAGAGTCATTTTTCTTCTCTTCGTGTTATTTTGTCCTTTAATGAGAACAAAAAACTTATTGACTTAAAAATAAAGAACACTTACTGTAGTAATCTCTTCAGCTGCACACATTTCATATATTGTTGCTATTACAATAAAATAAACAAATGTAGCTCATTCATTTATGTGAGTAAACAGATGTCTGTATATCATTGTTTATTTCATGCTATTGGTGCCACTAATTATGATTAAAATTAAAATATTCCTAACTTTTGCAACAGTTTTTCTCCTCCCTCATATATCAATGCTTTAATTGTTACTATTAATGCATTTGCATCCCAGATACCATCACCTGCATCTTTTTTACCAGAAAGCACCATCTACTTTTCCTACACCTAACATTCTTTTTTAAATTTTTCCTTAATCCTTTTAGAAATTATGCCCCCGTACACATCTAAATTGATCACATTTCTCTATATTTCCCCCATCCCCAATTTCTTTAAACTATTAAATCTAAAGAACTTTTGTCCTTATTCCAAATCTCTTGCTTCTGTATCTTTTATGCTTTGCCTCATTTCTTTCCAAAATCCACGAATTTTACTTTTGCCTATTCCCCACCACCTTAACCAACTGTCTTTCCAGTAAATCTCTTTGGTACTTAAGACATTCATCTATGCCAATATTTCCAGGCTCTCTAGACTAATTTCTCTCCTACTCTTCGTAACTTGCCAATTGGCAAACTTTTGGTAACACTAGAACTTCTCTACAAAATATTCTATTTATCACATGAACTTTTATCCACCCCTTTGATACTACCTTAAATTTCTACTCCATACATTTTGACTCAAACATTCCATAAGTCTTTTTAGCCATTTTATTGGCAATGTGGGAACTTAACTTATTTTGATAGCTTTTATAACCTTTAACTTGTGCACAATTGGACTGCATCATCCATTACTTGTCCAAATCAAATTCTTTCACTACCTCTATTGAATCTGTATTTATAAATGATCTCTTAATTTTGATCCTTTTTTTAAATATTATCTATCTTTTGAGTTTTTACTGTTTATCCTTGGACCCCATTCTGCACAAAAGTATCAAATTCATTGATGGCATGTTGTAATCATGTCGCATTACTGCTCTGTTGTGAAAAGCAATTCTGATACTTCCTTTTTACCACTAATTGGAAAGTGCTATTATTTTTCATTATCCATCTATGATATGTATAAATAAATGAAATAATAATGGGCTCTGTTTACATCTCAAGCCAAAATTTTGCCACCCAAACTGAAGGTTTTATTATCTTCACATCTGAAACAAAGGTTGATTCTTTCAGCCGCATTATTTAAAATACAGCTTTAGCATAAACCTGTCTCTCTCTCTCTCTCTTTTTTTTTCCTCCATATAAACCTAACCTTTAAAACATTTGACAGGTGTCTACACTGCAGCTATGACCTTTTGAATTAGTCTTTTAAGTTCTTCATTTCAGTATTGATGTTGGGTTACCATAGCAACCATTAGGAGGCTGTGGACTTTGATGTGACATACTACTGATAAGATAATGTTAACTTTTCTTTGAAGTTTGATTAGTTGGGTCTGCTGGCTTGTGGAATTTGGTAGCTAATAGTTGTACAAATTAAATGAAAGATGCCATTATGTCCTATAAAGGCTAGGACCTCTTGCTAGAGGTAAAAGCTTGTTTTGTTGCTCACTTGGTGAGCTATTCCACATGAGTAGGAATTCTACTAAAAAAAAACTATACTGTTTTATAGTTTCTTGTCCTTCAGGAGTCCTGGTCACTTCACTCCTATTGCAGATGATGGTTGACCAGTGAACTGAGAGCTGTTCCTTGAATGTGTCTGGCCATCTTTTCAGTTGACCTGAATCCTCTGCCCCACATGGTGGTTAGCTGCGCCCATCTGTCCCACTGTTGCCTTGTCTCATTTTCATTTTATCACTGCAACTCTGTTCTGATTCCATGATTTCCTGCAGTCTAGCATTGCAGATCTTGTCTCTTTGTTATACCTAGGATCTTCCTCTCAATTTTCCTTTTGGCATATTGCTATACTCTGTCACTGCCTGGCTTGACATCAATTTATCAGCACGAGAAAGATGTACGAGTTGAGTGCCTAGAGTCTCGGTTTTTTGTTTAGAGATGTGTCTTGCAATATGAACTTTAGAGATCAGAAAATACAGATGAATATTTGGTCAGTTATTGAAACATAGAGATAATTAGCAATTAACGCTTATAATACTGAATTATACTTTGTGTGGATAAGGAGTCTTCCATTAGAATTGGTTTTAACTGATAGGACACAGTAACTTATGGTTGGAGCATGCGGATAGGTGGCTGAATTCCCAGCTGTGGCTCCAAATCTGTCCTTTCTGGCAATAATTATGTTTATTTTGGCGAGTTTAAAAGTATTTTGAATAGTTTAGGCAAAGCAAGTTAACATGATTAGCCTTTGCATTTATATTTGCTTTGTGAAATATAAAAAAACACCTGGGCAATATTTTAATATTGCTACTTTTCAAGGTGGTGGTGGTGGTAGCAGTGGTTGTATTGTTGCATAGTAATTACATGTTTACAAAGTTGGCTACTTATTTTATTGATATGGAAAACATTAAAAAAAAATATTGTCCAAACAAAACTAATTTTCTCTACATTTAAGGACTGCCACAGGTGGCCGAGGTCGTTACGGCACAGACTTGTGAGCAGGTGGTCTGGAGTTCGAATCCTGCCAGGACCATCCTCTGTGACTGGGGTTTTTTCCAGGTTTTCCTCTTACCTCATAAATGGCAAATGCCGGGGAGGAAAAATATCCTTTCCCAATTTATCATTTCACCTCATCTCGTGTACCATTAAGTGTCCACCTGTAGTGCCTCAGCAGTAAAAATGGTCGTTAAACACTACTCTACAAAGAAAAAAAAAATCTACATTTAAGGAGTCATTTAATTCAACTTAAACTTGTTTTGAAAAGGTCTTCACATTGATATATAAAATAAATCTTTTGTCCTCTGTTAACAGGCATTGTGTAAAATGTTTCTTCTCTCAAATGTCTTAGTGCTCCTAAGTTGATGATTATTAAAAAAATTAAGTTTTAAGTCTTTAAAAACTCCAGTCATGTCCAGGTGTTAATTTTCTGGGGAAATTCATTGCGACTTATTTTGGGGTTTTTAAGTCTTCATTTGAGCGGAAGGTCTGGAGTTAAATTCACACCAGGACCATCCTCTCGACTGAGGTTTTTTACAGCTTTTCCTCAGTCTTCATAAACTGTAAATACTGGGGAGGTACACTAAACTTAGGCCTGAAGTGCTTCTTTCCTTTAAAAAAACATCCTTTCTCAGTTTTATCATTTCATCTCATCAGTGTCCACTCCCTGTGATGCCTCAGTAGTTAAAATGGGCATTAAACATATATTAAAAATAAATAAAGTTTCCTCTTGGCATTCATTGATCAACTAGAAGGCTGTAATGAATACTTAAACTTCACTCCACAAAGAAACCAATGGATCGCTTTGTTGTACTTCATATTTAAATAGAAGAAGGAATGTTTTAAAGAAGAAAATAACTGCTTGTCTTCTGGCGATATTTGCAGAATTATCAAGAATTTTGCTTTGGGAAGAGCTGAAATTTAATATTTGACTCGCAAAATAAAAAGAATATATATAAAGATAACAAATTTCACACGTGGTAGACATGTTGGGACCTGTGCTAATGCCAAAACAGGCCATTAGATTTATTTTAATACATCAAGTCTGACAAAACCTGCTGGAACAGAGTCGAGAGTTTTATATATATATCACTTTAGTCAGTATACCCTAAAATAACTTCTGCACCTGCATTAGGAGAAAAAGTGCTGAAAATCTCAATCTTCAGACATGTGGAAGATGACCTTTGGCAACAAGAGACAGATGTTTATGGGTGATGTGACTATTTACATTCATGAACTGCCCATAGAAATGCAGCAATTAAGAGATCGAGTCTGCAGCTGTATCCTGCACATGGAGCACTACAGGTATTTCTAAGTTTTTACTTTGCACCACATTTAATATAGAAAATAAAGACTTTCACATTTAGATAAGCTGACAATCTATAAATGTATAGCATCTTAAAGTTAGAATGATTATATTATAGTACCTAATATGCATGTACTTAGAATATTTACATTACTTCAAACTATAGTTTTTAAACATAGTGTTCACCTAAGTTCTTTGAAAATATTTTATAAACCTTTGACAAAAAGGATTAGTCATCCCCAGGTTTTGTGTGTCGATTGAAGAACTGGAATATTCGTAAATGCTGTACACAGAATGCATATACAGTGAGCGCTTTGCCTGTAAATTTAATGGTCACAATCATAAGTTTTTGGAAAGAGAATGTTAGGATACAGTATTGAAGGCAGAGGTTTAGAAGGCATTGGTTTTCTACATAAGCTCCTGGGTTAAAATCCCATACAAAATTTTTGTTGTACTTATTATTGGTTTTATAAGTGTATATGTAGAACATCATATTGCCTCAATATATTATATTCTGATGTATCATTTGAGTTGTATGCCATTGCCTATGTACATACAAAAACATAACAAATTAATATATTCTTTACAAATAATTAAGTAAATACATTAACAGAAATCTTTATCTTCTGAAATGAAAACACACAGAAATAAAAAATGAATATCTGGTGTATGTTATTAATGTCAGAACTGCATTGAAATTTGGGCATACAAGATCAGATTTCTACAGTAGTGTGGACAAGAGGCTACAACATACCATGTTTTTTTAATTTGTGCCCATAAGCAATTTTTTGTCCTTCATGAATGTGCAGCCTTTGCATTTAGACAGAACAAATACTGAAGGAAACCTAAATATTCATTATTTTATATATACAGGATGTTAATGAACTACACCAAAATAATTTCAGAATGTAGTATGGTGGTGTCTTAGATAATTTGAGATAAAAAAAAAAAAAAGCATAGCCTATCTGTTCAAATTTTGAAGCTATGGCTATAAGTTTCTAAAGCATCAATATGCCACTGGGAAATGAAGAAGCCCCTTAAAAGCATTACACACTAAAGAAAGGGTTCAGAATGTATCACCCTGGTGCAATGGTTATGGTATTAACTTTCAAGTAAGAGATAGTAATTTTAGTCTAAGAGTCTTGTTCATTACTTTTTTTTTTTTGAGTGGTTGTTTCTGACTAGGGTCTAATAATACAGTTTTTAGCCTACATTTTTAATCTTGAGTTTCAGTTTATACATTTAAACCTTAACATATCAATTCATATAATTATAACCCTAATCGGTATTGTAGTAAGATTATTGACATTGTATGTTGGTAATACGTTCATTGTTGAGAAAGAAAATAAAACTTGAAAGCATTAAGTAAATTTTATTCATAATTCTTTACTATGTGAATGTAAGCATTTCATATTAAATAAAAATAAAATTAATGGAATGGTAAGATTTGAACCTGCAACCTGCAGAACTTCAGCTTTTGCATTATGCCACACAAGCAGTTAGAGCTCCCTCTAGGGTAGGCTACATAAAACAAGACGGTTAATAATGTTCAGTGTTGCACTGTCAAATGATGTTCGAGATTTTTATGGCACTAAATCTTGAAAGCTTTGATCAGAGCTGCATAAAATATACATTTCTAAGCTTGCATGGCAGTTTTAAAGACATTCTAAACCAATTCTTACCCAGCTTAGCTTTAATACTGACTCATCAGTATATGATTTGAAAATATTTTAATACCATAAAACTACAATCAGTTTAGCTTTGGACCATACATTGTCTATCTCAAGTTGGTTATATAAGACATCTCTCCACTCTATTTTCATTATCACTTGTACATAAATGTTACAGCATGGGAAGCAATATTAAAAAACTAACTTGTCATATATTTCAAAGGTTTATTAATAAAAGTGCTTCATGCCAAGAGGCGAATCTGTGCTCGTAATCGGGCATCACTGCACACTCAAACTAGTCAGTCTTTGGTACATGCCATTTAATGCAACTGCTGAAGTGGCTACACAGCTTTGCTGGATACCTTGTTAACCACCTAATGTCTCAAGTAGGATTTAAAAGAATTTTGCATTTAAGATACGACTAATTTTCTTTTGTCAAAGGGTGAACCTTCAAACAAATATATATTTTCTAAATAAAGTACAATTGTTGCATATATCTTAAATTATGGCTGGGAAAGGCTTAACTTAAATAACTGATAAATTGCATTGCAATTTTGTATACAGTTATATTTAAATGTGTAAAAAATCACTGAAGAAAGTATAAATTTTCTTTATAATGTTAAATGTTTGTACTGTAGAAAGATTTTTGCTTTGCTATTAATGAGAGGCTTTACTACTCATAAATAGCAGGTCAGTCAAAGCTAAGTTGTGCCAATATGTTAACTTACAGGCCAAGAAAATTATTTGCAATTTGTATTAAAAATAACCATGCAGCAAAAGATTCCCTGACTTATATTAATTAGTGAATCTGCTCTTTACTTTAAATTTGAGACACACTGTTCATAGAACATTATACAAATTATTCTAACTTAAAAGTAAAATCTAAAATCTGTCAAAGTAACAATTTTGATATACTTTGCAAAATAAATGTTCAGCAAATAGTAACATTTCTGTAAAATGCAATTAAGTAAAATCTTAGTTTTCACTCCAATATACAGGAATTTTTTGACTTAGAATGCTTAATACTTTTACATGGAGGAAAAGTAAGAAAAGTTTTCTTCGTTGCTAACATGCTCAGAATGTGGATTACAATATAATAAGAGGCAAAATTAAAATTTTAAAATTATTTTTATAAGGATTACGGAATTGTAACTTAATTTTCATTTTGGATTTTTAATTTCACATTTTTTTTTTGTCAAATAGTTAAAATGTACACATACTTAAATAACTAACGAGTTAATACTCTAATGCTCCATTTACCATTCAATTATACAGAACATGTTTCACAGGCCTGCCCACATCATCAGGTATGAGCAGACTGCTGGATATGTTGATGGTTCGATGGACTTGGTGTAGCTCTCGTAGACATTTTATGAACTTTTGGATTAATTTGTCTTCTACTTGAAGTTTATTACCTTAATTTCATATTTATTTTATAATTTTTTTTCCCCATATTTCCAATTCCAAAGTTATATCTACAAATTTCAATAATTTGGCTTTCATTTCTATATCATGTTTATCTGTCCAAAAGTGATGTGCAACTGCTGATTTATCTATCTGATTGTACCTGATGTTTCTCTAACGCTTCTTTTGCATAATTTTAATGCTGCTTTTGGTTTTGCCAAAATATACTTTGTCACATTACGAACAATTTATTTTTATAGATTCCTTCATCTGATATCCTATCATCACTGGAGTTGAGCACATTATTTAGGTTGAATTTCTTCCCTGGGGACAAAGCAATACCAAACTGCCTGAGTGCTTTCTAGAATTTTTTGGTGGCCCTAGGATGATTAGTAAATTTCTTGTGAATGGTAGTTTTTCTTGCTATCATTGTTGTAACCTGTTTTAACCTATTTCATTTGAATTTCTTTATTTTCTTGTTTAAAATTTATTGGCCACACCCACTGGCTTTTGTCATTTGTATTATGTGAATATTCTTTGCTGTATTCAAACTCATTCATGGGTGTATTGAGTATTTGCTAAGCTGTTAAATGCATGTTTGTGTGCTGTAGGATTGAAGCAACTTAACTTTATGTAATGTAGCTTTTTAAGGAAATATTAGTTGCTTCACTGTATTAGTTCTAACACAAAATTAGTTTTAAAGTTAAAACAAATGTTCAGTACTAAGATTAAAGGTACTGTTTTTAAAAATAATTATTGCATTCTCAATAATTTTTATAAAGTATAAAATATAAAAACTTGGCTATTTTGTTTCAGGTGAACGTGTAAAAGGAGGTAGCAGTGTTTTCATATCAAGAATACATGTACTTCTGCAACTGTTAGGTTCTGTGTATATCAAGAATACATGTACTTCTGCAACTGTTAGGTTCTCCATGTTTTAAGTGTATATCAAGAATACATCTACTTCTGCAACTGTTAGGTTCTCCATGTTTTAAGTGTACATCAAGAATACATGTACTTCTGCAACTGTTCGGTTCTCCATGTTTTAAGTGTATATCGAGAATACATCTACTTCTGCAACTGTTAGGTTCTCCATGTTTTAAGTGTACATCAAGAATACATGTACTTCTGCAACTGTTAGGTTCTCCATGTTTTAAGTGCATATCAAGAATACATGTACTTCTGCAACTGTTAGGTTCTCCATGTTTTAAGTGTATATCAAGAATACATGTACTTCTGCAACTGTTAGCTTCTCCAAGTTTTAAGTGTATATCAAGAATACATCTACTTCTGCAACTGTTAGGTTCTTCATGTTTTAAGTGTACATCAAGAATACATGTACTTCTGCAACTGTTAGGTTCTCCATGTTTTAAGTGTATATCAAGAATACATGTACTTCTGCAACTGTTAGCTTCTCCAAGTTTTAAGTGTATATCAAGAATACATCTACTTCTGCAACTGTTAGGTTCTTCATGTTTTAAGTGTACATCAAGAATACATGTACTTCTGCAACTGTTAGGTTCTGTGTATATCAAGAATACATGTACTTCTGCAACTGTTAGGTTCTCCATGTTTTAAGTGTATATCAAGAATACATCTACTTCTGCAACTGTTAGGTTCTCCATGTTTTAAGTGTACATCAAGAATACATGTACTTCTGCAACTGTTCGGTTCTCCATGTTTTAAGTGTATATCAAGAATACATGTACTTCTGCAACTGTTAGGTTCTCCATGTTTTAAGTGTATATCAAGAATACATCTACTTCTGCAACTGTTAGGTTCTCCATGTTTTAAGTGTACATCAAGAATACATGTACTTCTGCAACTGTTCGGTTCTCCATGTTTTAAGTGTATATCAAGAATACATGTACTTCTGCAACTGTTCGGTTCTCCATGTTTTAAGTGTATATCAAGAATACATCTACTTCTGCAACTGTTAGGTTCTCCATGTTTTAAGTGTACATCAAGAATACATGTACTTCTGCAACTGTTAGGTTCTCCATGTTTTAAGTGCATATCAAGAATACATGTACTTCTGCAACTGTTAGGTTCTCCATGTTTTAAGTGTATATCAAGAATACATGTACTTCTGCAACTGTTAGCTTCTCCAAGTTTTAAGTGTATATCAAGAATACATGTACTTCTGCAACTGTTAGGTTCTGTGTATATCAAGAATACATGTACTTCTGCAACTGTTAGGTTCTCCATGTTTTAAGTGTATATTAAGAATACGTGTACTTCTGCAACTGTTAGGTTCTCCATGTTTTAAGTGTACATTAAGAATACATCGACTTCGCAACTGTTAGCTTCTCCATATTTTAAATTCATAAACTACAAATTTGTGTGTGTGTGGTGAGCAAGTAGACAATCTTTTGTAAAAAATGTGTATATAAATTGTATATTGAAATTACTTGTATACATAAATTTAAAGAACAAAATGTTCAGTTATATTAAATGAAATGCAGAAAATTAAGATACTTAGGGACATAATGACAATTTTCATCCTGATTCTTGAAGCTATTTTCTGAAAAATTATATTGTATATCCAAATGAAACTTTTACCATGTATTAAGCAAATATTTCTAAACTATGAATAATTTTTAAATTTTAGATTACCTTAATTGTTATATAACTGTTTAAATAAACCAGAATAAATAAATTATAAAATGTTTACTGCTTTAGGTGAACTTTTGCTATAAACTATTAATTTCAGTATCCTGAGGTTTTAAAATCAATTTGAAAACAAGTTACTATTACTGGTGAAATATCGATTTAAAGCGAAAGTTTAATTTTTTAAATTATTTGCATATAGTGTCATTTTATGAAAATTTCAAAGCATATGCAATGTGTTTTGCACATGCATAAAATAATAGCTCTATTTTACATAATTTTTAAGAAAAGTCCACCTAAAGTTAAAATATGAGAGTTATGGCAAATGACAAATAACATAATTGTATTGTGTAATAGCATGATCATATTTAAATTGTTATTTAAACAATTAAAATTCCCCAAATAAGCAAAAACTTGTATATGTGTAAAATGTACAAACTATGTAGGTTCATATGGTGCATAAAACTAGTAATTATTTTTTTTATGCAAAATCTTGAAATATTTAAATATGCATTTAAATCATTTAAATATATTTTAATGCTGCAAATACCCAAAAATATATGTTTACAATCTGTAAACTATGTAGTTTAATAATATGCATAAAGCCAAAAATGAAGTTTTGACCCAAAATCTTTACCAAGTGCTTTTAAATATAGAAATTACAAATAGTTCACACTAGAAATATTTATTGCTAAACTTAAATTTGAATGCTCAAAATAGTTTTATCTTTGGTTTTTTAGTTATATCTGAACATTTTGTTCTGGTTAGTTTGTTAGTCATATACACAAACTCTGCTCAACTTGTGATAGATTAGTTTATACAGAGCTATCATGTAAAAACTATCCTGCACATGTGGTGTAGTGTTTTGAATCCCATCTGCTGCAAGCAGTATTCCCCACCCCCTACAAGCAGGATAGGTTTTACATGAAAGCCCAGTATTTTGATATCACAAGTAAATTGTATATTCAAAAACAGCACATATAACCAGTTTGACTAAAAATAATTACGATGGTGTGCTGATGTGAAATTTAAAATATTGTGGTGTATGCACAGAGGTTACAATCCAAATTAGAAAACGTGTTAAAAAATGTAATGAGAAAATGAAGTTAAATATTTAAATGTGATAACTGGAGTAATATTGTGCTGATGTGAAATTTAAAATATTCTGGTGTATGCACAGAGGTTACAATCCAAATTAGAAAACATATTAAAAAATGTAATGAGAAAATGAAGTTAAATATTTAAATGTGATAACTGGAGTAATATTGTGCTGATGTGAAATTTAAAATATTCTGGTGTATGCACAGAGGTTACAATCCAAATTAGAAAACGTGTTAAAAAATGTAATGAGAAAATGAAGTTAAATATTTAAATGTGATAACTGGAGTAATATTGTGCTGATGTGAAATTTAAAATATTCTGGTGTATGCACAGAGGTTACAATCCAAATTAGAAAACATGTTAAAAAATGTAATGAGAAAATGAAGTTAAATATTTAAATGTGATAACTGGAGTAATATATGGTGGACTCTTTAATTCAAACATGAATAATTTGAACAACTGAACAACTTATTCCCCTTGAAATTCCTATTGAAACCAATGTTAAAAATTCCTATTTAAGTAAAAAAATGTTGAATATTTTATTTGGATAATTCATAAGCAGAATTTTGTTTATTCAAAAAGCAGTATTTATTCTTGAATTCAAAGTTTTAATAGAAAATTCCAAGAATTTGTAGTAGTGGTTACAGCATATATAATATAGTTTCAATGGGTTTACAGTCATTCAAAGACAGAAGTGGAAATGGGTGTGAGGAAGAAATGTAAATCATTAAAGACGATGTAATACTGTTAACTTGGTAATTTTAAGTGGATTTTTGTCTTTCACTATAGGAAAAAACACAAACTATGGCAGTTTAAGATTTTGTTATGGATGTTAATTATTTTTGTAAAAAGTACACTTGTTTCATTTTTACACTCTTCCGAGTCGAAATATTTAGAGCACTCTTTATGGTTTCACTTACACGAGATTTACATCTGGGTTTACTTTGATGGTGGTGTTTTATTTATTAAAGTTTATTACAAGACCACCAGAGTCTACCCAGATGCCTATCTACCTAACCTTTAAGAATGATCCAACAGCAGTTTAACAACTGATGATGTGGACAATTGTTCCACAGAACATGTTCTGGGTTAATCTCATTTAAGTGAAACCATAATGAGTATTCTAAATATTTTGACTTGGAAGAGATTATTAATGCGTGTTTCACTGCATTTGATTCCAAATTGAATTAGTATTAAAATTGATTTTCTTTAACAATATGTATGTTTATTGAAACCAATGTTAATATTGTTTAATTTAAATTTTGAATCTTTTATTTGGATAATTCAAAAGCAGAAGTGGCAATTATTAAAATTTTCAATGCATGTTAATTATTTCTGTAGAAAGTGATCAGTTTTATTTTCTTTAATAATATATATATGCTTATGTTTATTGAAACCAATGTTAATATTCTTATTTAACATAAAATTTTGAAATCTTTTAATTGGGTAATTTAAAGCTAAATTTTGTTTATTAAAGCTAAATTTTGTTTATTCAAAAAACAATATTTATTCCTGAATTCCAATTTGTTGTTTTAATAGATATTTTGAAAATATTTTGGAGTATACACAGAGATTGCAATCTAAATTTAAAAAAAAATACAATCAATCTTGTACAAAAGTGTTATAAAAAATGTAATAAGAAAATTAAGTTTACTGCAATAAAATATTTTGGGGTATACAGAGATTGCAATCTAAATTAAAAAAAAATACAATCAATCTTGTACAAAAATGTTATAAAATAAAAAAAATGTAAAGTTTACTGCAATAATATACAGAGACCTTTTTTTATTTTTTTAAATTCAAACTTAGATATTTTGAACAATTTATTTCCCCTTGAAACTCTTTATTGTACGAATGTTAAAAATTCCTATTTAAGTGAAAAATTTTGAACATTTTATTTGCATAATTCAAAAGCAGAATTTTGTTTATTGAAAGATACTTATTCCTGAATTCCAATTAGTTATTTTAATAGAAAATTCCAAGAATATTATTTATTTTAATAGAAAATTCCAAGAATTTTTTAGCATTGGTTAGACAGCAAGTAGAATGTGGTTTCAAAGGATTTACAGTTATTCAAAGACTGAAATGGAAAAAAGTGAGAAAGAAATGTAAATCACCTAAGACTATGGGATACTATCACATTCAGCTATGTTAAAAATAACTTATTTACTGCCAATTTGTTAATGTAAGCTGATATTTTTCTTTCACTACAGGACAACATACAAAATATGGCAGTTTTTAAGATTTTTCAATGTTAATTATTTGTGTAAAAATTAATCTTTATTTTTTTTGATAATGTGTATAAGTTTATTGAAAACAATGTTAATATACCTATTTAATTTAAATTTTTGAATCTTTTATTTTGATAACTGAAAATTATAATTTTGTTTAATCAAAAAGTAATACATATTCCTCAATTCCAATTTGTTTTAATACACATTTTCAAAATATTTTGGTGTATATACAGAGATGGCAATCTAAATAAAAAATGCACCAATCTTGTACAAAAGTGTTATAAAAATGTAATAAAAATTAAGTTAAATATTTAAATCTGATATTGCAGTAATATAAAGTGGACTATTAATTCAAACTTATTCCCATTGAAATTTATATTGAAACCAATGTTACAAATTCTTATTTGAGACATTTTGAACCTTTTATTTGGATAATTCAAAAGCAGAATTTTGTTTATTCAAAAAGTAGTACTCATTCCTAAATTCTACACTCTTCTAATAGAAATTTCAAAGAATTTTTAGCAGTGGTTAGACAGAAATACAATAATGCAGTTTCAATGGGTTTACAGTTATCCAAAAACAGAAGTGAATAAAGGTGAGGAAGAAATGTGAAATTACTAAAGACTATGGAATACTGCACATTATCAAGCTACGTTAAAAATAATTTAATTACTGCCAACTTTGTTATTTCAAGTGGATTTCTGTCTTTCGCTATAGAACAACACATTAAATATGGCAGTTTTTAAGATTTTTCTATGCAAGTTGATTATTTTTGTAAAAGTTAATCTTGTTTTATTTTTTTTTTTTTTTTTTTATTTATATGAATATGTTTCTGCTAATTTGAATGTTAGAAAAATATATTTATTTTTTATATCTCCTTGGAATTCAAATTTGAGTCCACCTTGAACAGAAACTCCTAAAAACTATTGTAAACAGATACAAATTCGCAGTTATAAACTTTGGTATTCATGACCTGGCAAAAGTGCTATATATTATTCATTATTCTGGAAATTTTATGGTAGGTAAGACATGACACCAAAAGTGTAATATTGAAACTTGAAGTGTCACAAAATGTAGTAAGAGTGTGTAATGCTGCAAAAATAAAAGCAGATAATTAAATGTAATAAGTTATGTAATGTGGCTGCATAGGCTCCCAGAAAGGCTTGTTATTTAAAACAGATGTTTTGTCAAACATGTTGTGAACTACTGTATTGCTACGGATAGCAAAACATCTATTTTAAATCATGACACACTTCAGAGGTTTAGCGCATCAAGCAATTATTAAATATTTTTACACATTTACAATATTGCAAATTAGTAAAATTGATGAATAAGCTAAAGTGTAATAAAAATAAGGTTTAAATAGTTGTAGAAAAATAAATAAGATGGTAATGTTGAAAATGCTAGCTAGTTAAGTCAAAGTTACATATGATGAAAAAACATAATTGGTAAAGTGTATAAAACACACAATGTAATGTACCATTTGCAGTTAAATATATTTTGAAGCAAATAGAAATGGATACAGAGAGCACTTGGGTATAACTACAGAATTAAATATCTACTACACCAAAAGTAAAGGTGAAGATTATCACAAGGTTGCTTATTAAATGTTCATAAGCAAATTAGTATGGGTAGTACACCTTAAAACTTTTGACCAGAAAGTAGGAGAAAGAATTTATTGTAATTAGATTTAAGGTAAAAATTGAGAGAAACCTCACTATGTGCATCCCACACGTAAAACTTTTTGAACTTGCCTAGAATAACAGGTTCACCTTCTTTTTATAAGTAAAAAGCAAATAAGTTGACAAAAATTAAATTCCCAATTCTCTCTCTCTGTCTCTCACACAAAATCTAAACCTAACTTCAAATGAATCCTACAAACCAGAGGACTTGGTAGTTTATTTTGTAGTATCCCCACCTATTCTCGTGTTACATTGTGTAGGTTTAAAACTGGCTAATATACATGATGAGAAGTTTGTAAGTGGGATGCATATATTGAAGTCTCAATAAAATTTTACTTATTTTATTTGTGTGCATAGTATTTTTTTCATAATCTTGAGCTATTATTTATTTGCTTATACACTTATGTTTAACATTAATTTACAAATATATAAAATACAATTATATTTACAAAATTGTGCATACCTTAAAATGTATCGACACAAATGGAAAAATAAATCTAAGCTATATATTTTTCTAATCAAATATTGTTAATTCACTTTAAATTGTTACCCCTGCAATTTCATGTTTAGGTGGCTTACAGTACAGAATTTTAAATCTGTAATGTTTATATGAAAAGAAAAATATTTTTCTTTCACAAGCATAAAATAAATGGAATCTAAATATATTTTTCATGCTGAATAAAAATAGACTTCAGATGCTTTCCCTCAGATTTTGGCATAATACTCTCTCACCCTCACTATCTCTCAACCTCTCACATTCTCTCACACTCCCTCATTCTCTCTAACTCTATTTCTATCATTCTCACTCATACTCTTACACTCTTATTTTCCCTCTCGCAATCTCTCCCTCATCCTCTCTCTCTCTCATGCTTTCACTCATTCTCTCTGTCCTTATCCCTCTTTCACTCACTAGCTCTAACTCTATTTCTTACTTTCTCACTCACATCTTTTCCCTCATCTCATTCTCTCACACTCCCTTACTCTCCATATCTTTCTCTCTCTCACACTTCCACTCTCTCTTACACAGTCACGGGTGGCCGAGGTCGTTCAGGCACGGAGTCGTGAGCGGGATGTCTGGGGTTCGAATCCCACCAGGACCATCCTGCCTGACTGAGGTTTTTCCAGGTTTTACTCAGTCCTTAAACTGGCAAATGTTGGGGAGGTACTCTAAACCTAGACCTGGAACACTTCCACCTGTGGTGCCTCAGTAGTAAATATAGGCGTTAAACACTAAAAAAAAATAAAACTTTCTCGCACTTACACTCTCTCTTACACTGTCACACTTAACTTTCTCTCTCTCACACACTTAACACCCTCTCATTTACACTCACCCTCTCACACACTTAAGTTTATCTCTCTCATGCTCTCTCCTTCCACACACTCTTATTTCCTTCTCATGCCCTCTTACTCTCTCATTCTCTTTGTCACTTTCTTTCACTCTTAAGCTTACTCCATCACTCTAATACTCTTTCTCACTCTTACTAGCTCTATTTCACACACTTTCCAATTCTCACACTTTCTTATACTCTCTCACTTTCCCTCATGCTGTAGCTCTCTATCTGTCTCACACTCTCACTATCTCCCCTCCCTCACTCTAACTGGCTCTCACTCTCATTTTATACTCTTACAAACTCTCTCATTTGCTCACTCTGTGACTCTCACACTCTTTCTTATTCTCTCTCTTTCATTCTCATCTCATTCATTCCTACGCTCACTCAATCTCACTTTCACACTTCCTCAATATCTCTCACTCTGTCACTCTCTCTATCTCTCTCACATTCTCACTCTTCCTCTGTCTTACACACTAATTTTTTCGCTCTAATCTCGCTCTTACTCTTTCACTATCTCTCAACCTTTCTTTCATGCCCAATCTCTATGAACCATGCTCTCACATTCTCTTTCGCACTTTCACTCTCATGTTCACTATCACTAGCTGTTCATCTCTAATTCTCTTTCACTCTCTTACTTTATTTCTCTCTATCTCGCACTCACTCGGACACTCACTCTCATCTCACATGTTCTCTCACTCATGCTCACTCCCTCTCCCTCCCACACACACACTCATGCTTACTCCCTCTGTTGCTCTTTATCTCTCTCACTTTCCCTCTCTCACACTCTTTCTCAGTATGACTCACTCTTAACTCTTATCACTCTCACAATCTCATTCCTGTCTCTCCACTGTCTCAGGTCTCTTCCCTCTATCACATTTTCTCAAACTCACAATCCCTCTCTCACTGTCTCACTCACTACATAGACTGCTTCAACACTTTCCTGCTATCGAAAAGGAGTTTATTATGAATGCATTTTGGGACAAGCTTGAAAGCCTTAATAAACAATTCCCATAAATCTGCTCTTAGAAGATACCTATGTAAAAAGGCATATTATTCTGTAAAGGAATATGACTGACGATATACAGAGTTAAAAACAATGCAATGATTTTATATTGATGCATATTTTAATGGGTATATAGTAAAATTTGTATGATTAAGTGACTTGTCTGTTTTTGTTGTTTGATTGAATTGTTCTTTTTAATTTTTATTGTGATATTTATGTAGAAGTAGACATTTTTTGTTCTTGTAGATTGAGTGCTACTGTGGTAATTGTATATCTATGTTTGTAGGTCTCTGTGACTGCTTCACGAGCTCTCTGAATGCTGCAGGAACTAAACTAAATTAAACTAGCAGTTGGCTATATTCAATTAATACATATTCATAAACTTACTACTGTACTACCAAGAAATATAGTATAGATAAGTGTCGGGTCAAACAGCATCCTTTTTATTGCAGCATAATCCTATTACACATATAAACTACCTCTGGAATGAACTTTCAATGCAATGCAAAATACATTTTTTTTTCGTTTTTTTTTCTTTCGTTTTTTTTTTTTTTTTTTTTTTTGGCCCATATGTATTAATTACTAAAATACTGCATATGATTAAGTACATGAGATTCTATACAGGTAGTATAAAATTCCCAGTCTAATAATGAACAAATAAATTAGTAGCTTAAACATTATTTCAAACTATATATTTATTCCATAGTGATCCAAAGACATCTTATCTCTGAAATGGTTTTCTGAAAGGTGTGCAAAATGCAGTTAAGATGCAATTGCCTGTTAATTGATGAAAAATATTGACCAGAGAAAAGTTTGAGCCTTAGGAACAGATAGCCAAATATGGGGAGTAGTGGACATTCCATCAATTCATATCTACTTCAAATCAATTTTCACATTGCTAAAATACTTTTGCGAGAGGCGCATTGTATGGTAACGATTCGCCCCTGTCCGGTATTTTCCCATAAATGTTTTCAGTTTACTACAATTGAGAGCGCTAAGAGAGAATTTGCAGTTCTAAGTCAGCACTGTGATATAACCGAACTCTGCAATTATTTTGTATTAATGTAAAGGTACCTATGTCATTAGTTGGGAAAGCGAGCTAATCTGCATTAACATGTATTGCTGCTATATGGAATAGTACACTAAACGGTAATGTTTGAAAATACGGTACTTTATACTAGATGTTAGTTTCCCCATACCCAACCAACGCTGCGCAGATTGTGGAGGAACGGAGTCAAAACAACTGCTTTATCCCAGATTTAGCGGAAGTGGCGTAACAGAAGCGCGTATTTTTTGCAGCATTCTGTAAAAGCGCATGATAATCATAAAGTTGAAACGCACAGAATCACAAAAAACGAGTACTGAAGGTGAGAACACTGTGGGTCACGATTCAATGGACAAGTAATAATCTTTGTGTATCTAAATCATAAAACACAAGGTGCAAACACTATGTCATGGTCAACAAACGCAATTTCGTGATATATTTGGGGTCTCCTACAGGAGTTTTTTTTTTATTTATTTTTTTGATTTTGCTCGTAGGCCTCTCTTTCAGGCTTGAGGTTCTTTTTCGTGCCGTAAATGTACGACACGGGACCCACGGCTTTAAGATTTTTACGCCCGAAAAAATCCATGGATCCTGGCCGGGTTCGAACCCGCGATCTTGGGTTTAGGAGGCAAGTATGGTAACCACTACACCACCAGGACCGACATTTTTCTGCAGTGAAAAGGTGGTTTTTTTTTTTAAACTAAAAAGGCATTTTGAAAATGTTTTAACGAGACAAGAATTTAACCCCCATTGTATGTATTTGCAATGCAGATGATAAAATAGGAAACTGATTCCTACATTGGAAGGAATTTCTTGATGGGATGTGAAGAGCACACCAGACTCGAAATCCCATACTGTTGCCAAAACTTACGTCGAGCGCTCATGTTTTGTACTTTTTGAGTATGAATTTCATTGTCCGGGTCTGAAACTGCCATGGCTGAAAACAAGCATTTCCCGTAATTGACGAAATTACAGAATTACGCGCCTTTAAAAACATAAAGGACACTCTGCTGTAAACGTATATATCTGTGTATAACCTTGCATATATTATACTTCCACAGACACCATGAAACAGAGTAAGGCACCCATTTATTCACACAGCGCTTGACAGAATAGTGCACACAGCAGGGACGTATCTGATGCAAGCAATTTGCCTATTTCGTACCATTCCCGCCTGTTTTTCATTTTCAGCTACACGACCATGTACTTTCACTTGACTCCAGCAGTTTCAATCCCTGAATATCACATCCCAGACTCGGTGCGCCTAACCTCTGGAATAAAGTGCTGTATTTTCAAACGTCAATAAACTGTGAAAACGCAAATAGGAAAAAACGTACCTTTTTGCTAAGGTAGATGAACATACTGCTTAGCAATGCTAACAAATGAGTAAATGTATAAACACGTTGACGTATTTGATTTTAAACATTTCACTTCATGCTAATATTTTGGCGTCTATTTATGCAACTGTTTATTTGTTAATTGGCATAGAGAAAGTATTCAATTTTTATTCCTCTATGCTACTTGCGCCCTGATTTTAGGGGGCGGAAATTACCCTACATAGAAAATAAAAACATACCTTGAAAATTCATAATATGTTAGTGTCTACCAGATTGAATTAATGTTTCAAATATTTTTTGTTATATAGTAAAGAGAATTCAACACAAACTATACATAAATTTGGAATTTGTTGCTAAATTTTTTTTGTTACATGTTTACAGCCTGACTATTTTTGGAAACTTTATATGAATGAAGTTGGCCAACCTGTTTGAAGCAGCTAATAAAATAATATTTCACTCATGACTGATCGTGGGACGGTGAAGTCTTCGGAAATTGTTGTTCTGAAATGTTAATGGAAGTGTGCAAGGAGGTGGTGAATACTTAGCGGTGTAAAGTGGCAAATAGAAGCGTATTAAAATTTTATAGTAACAAGTCACAGGTTATTTCCACGTGGTTGTTTGTTGTATTTCTAAGTAGCTGAACAGAAAAAAAAAAAAAACGCAAAAATGGAGTTCGTGGAATGTCGTATGGAAGAGATGATGGAAGAGTTCGAGCAAATGGAGAAACTCCATTTGTTCGATAAAAATGAAATAAAGTTAGTATCCACAAACTTCCTTGTCGGTACATACTCCACCAAATTTATACACTTACGGTATTTCTACAGAACAGCGACTTCTAATGTGAAGTCGCTACCTCCCCTTCAGACATTTATGTTTGTCAACTGCCTATTTCTTTAAAAAAGCTCAGCAAAATTGTCTGCATTCCTTTTATTTGTTAGTATAACCAGTGTGTCTTTAACTTTAGCTACACAATAATTAATGTCCAAAGATTTTTTCTGTAATATATCAAAAAGAGCATTGATAAAATTTAAAATATCTTTGAATACCAATGCTAGAAATGAAAATTCAAAATCATTGAAGTCTTTCAGAAACCCCTTAGGCAAGTTAATTGTATTTTAATCACTCATTTCATCATTCATAAGTTGCTCAAATATTTGCTTCAAACTGTGCCATTCTTCTACAATAACTTGTAGAGGTCTTGGGTTTGATAACCGACGAGTTTCTAGAACAGTAGGAATTTTGTTGATAGCATTAGATACAAGGGCATATGTACTTTTCATCGAGTAGTGAAAAAATGCTGGGATTCCACGAGCATTTGCGAAAAATATCCTACATTTGGAAATTTTCTTACAACTCCGTTGTAGTACCAAATTGAGGCGATGAGCAATACAATGAAGAAATACAGCTTGAGAATCCTTATCATTAATTTTTTTGTAAACCATTTTACATTCTCTGACACTTTACTTTAGTGATAAGTATAATGGATTGTTCAACTTTTGAGCATTCAGTGAGTTTGCAAAGCAGTCAATGAGACTTATGAACATAGAATTGTCATTCACAATTACCACACAATTTGCAATTTACAAAATATATCATAGTTACAAAAAGAAGGAAAAAGCAAAACAACAAAAAACCAGAAAAGCAGTATCAAATAAATCACTCATCACATCAGTTTTACTATATACATGTTTACAAATGTGCTGATATGAAATTATTGCAGTGTTCTTAACTCAGTATGATATTTGTCAATTATATATTCTTTTATAGAGTAATAGCCTTTTTACATAATAAAGAGCAGATTTAGAGCCTAAAAGTCTTAATAAACAAGGATTTATCATTGTTTATTAAGGCTTTTAGGTTAAAGGAAAGAGCATTTTGTACTAAAATGCAATTGAATAAACTGCTTTTTTGATAGTAGGAAAGTGTTGAAGCCAGTCGTATATATTTGCTTTTTATGTATATTCTTGTCAGGTATATTTTGATTTTGTACAAATTTTTATTTATTTCTTATGTAAAAGTTCATGAGGAATAATATATATACACAAAGAAGAAATAAAATTTGAAATTGACTAATAGCTGTATTGCTATGTTGGTTCTAGTACAATAAGATTAATACATGGTAAAAGGTGATAAGATTAAGTTGAAACAAATCTTAAAAAGCTCAGTTTTGTAATAAGGAACAATATATTTTAGCCAAACAGCATAATCTCATATTTATTAATGCATTGCTGAAACACTAATTCTTGGTGTTGGAACCTCCTCCCACAGTCCTCAACCTCATCATTGGTGCTTTATTTATATAGCCACAGGTCCTTGCTCCAGTGACAATTGCACCGCTACCATTGTGGATATAATGGGCAACATAACTGTAATTCTGGCAGAATTTTAGTGGGCAATTAAAAATGAAATTTGTAATTAATTCATATACACACACATTAACCTAAACCTAGCCTCGGATAAATGCTAGAAACCTGTGGTTTACTGTGACTTGCTATGGCCTGACAGCCTCCCATTGCCTTCTTTTTGTAAGCATAAATTTATGATTTATATTGAAGCGGATTTGGCAACTAAATCATTATATTAGTTGCAAAACTGTTTTAACTGCAGCAGCACCATCTGTGAGGCATATGTAGCATCATGTGACAGCAGAAATGATAAACTTGACTTGAATGCACGTGTGAAGAAGTAGCATGTAGGGAAATGGCACTTTTGTCAAAGCATAGTTCTTGAGTGTTGGAAATGAGTAATGTGTGAACATATTGGAAAGTGTGTTTTATATAACTGATTGGTTTACTGCAGATATGCCTATCTGTTTTGAGCTTCAGTCAGATTTTCCTCTACAATGAATGTTCTTGAGTAATTCCAAGTTGCTGGCCCAACCATTATATAATTTTATGGTGCTCTGACATATTTTGCATGTATTTTTTCCATTAGAGTGGCTCCATGCACAGCCTTTAATGGTTTTTCCTTATTTTAGTATATCAGCTAGGGCTCAGTGTGACTGAATGTGTGCAATTAAGGAAAATAGTATACCTATTAGTAATTAGTATGAGTATTAGAATGAACTAATATGAACTTTTAAGTTTTTACTGAGAAGCGTACAAGTATAGGAAATTAATATGCATGATCAGATGTTAGGTTAACTATTTATAATTATGAAAAGGAGTGAAGCAGTAAATCCTCCAATTTCTAGGATATACTGGATGTTAGGTTTCAGTTAGTGTGTGAGTATATGAATTGATTACTATTCATATTTTTTTATGTTGCATTTGTTGCACTTATATTTACAAATAGGAAAGAGTGGAAGTATAAGGCTGTAGCAAGCTGCAGTAAACCACTGGGTGCTCTGGTTTCTAGGATTTACCTGAGGTTAGGTTTAGGCTAGTGTGTGTATCCTGAATTTATTGTTAATTGCATTTTTTAATTGTTGTATTAAATGATGTTAAAAAGGTAATTTTTGCATTTTATGGATGAGAGGAGATTGCTGACGGTTAGTAAAACCCAGAAATTCTGCTGTACTCATACAACTATTGTATATGAGCATCCAGTACATGCCATTTTGCTTCTGTTAATACTGTTAACTGAACAAGTAATGTTAGTATAGATGCATCTGTTTTGATTTTGATCTCACTATATTTCAACATTTCTGTGTGCAATTTTGGTACGTTAATAATGCAACATCTAAGATGAGTACTTTGTTGTATACCATTATTCCAACTTTATTACACTTGCCACTTCAGAAATGCATTACTTTTATCTAGAAATGTCTGCACACTTAATCTTTTATTTCTGGTAACTATTTACATGATTTATAAAATTTCCCCTTATTTTCCTTTATCTCATACATTTCTAGTGTATTTCTTACTGTTGGTATAGCATGATGTAAGCATGTTATGTAGAAATTTCTTCCTTCTTTGGATTTCAGCTATAAAGGTAGATGCACTTTTTGGAAGGGTGGGTGGCCTACTAGCTTTTAACTGAGTCACTCCATCTCTTAGTATGTTTTTATTAACATTCCTGTTTTTCTAGATAAATTTGATGCTTTCATTTCTCCGTGTTCCTATTTGGAAGCTTCACTGTTAGTATACTTTGTCCTTAACTATACATGCCTTTGAAACTGTAATATAGGTACGTTAAATTGGTGATTTTTAACTCAAGAGCTGGTTTCTCTAGTCAGCTGAAGTTAACTAAGCATGCAATTATAGACTTTGTATTTGTAAAAAAGCAGGGGGGTTCTGGGGGCATTCTATGTGATGTATGTGTTGAAGGTCATTAATGCATTTTATATGTGAAATGGATTTCTGCAGTAAATGTTTTTGTTTGGAATATTACTTCATATAAGTACAGAGAATGACAAAAAATTTCTTTTTAGTTTTTCTCATACATAGGGCTCAATTAAAAGATAGTGGTGGGTGTGTGACTCCTCAGTATCACAGGATTATTCTGTGAATTGCAATGATCTACAAGTTTTGTTATAATTACATCTATCCCAAGATGTATCTGTTACTCTTGAGCTGAAAAAATATTGCATCGTGATGAGCGTGACATAATGCAATATTGAAGATACTGACAAGCATATATCACAAGAAACAATATTAAGTTTTACTGAAGGACGAATTGCATATAGGGTTACAGTATTATAATACAATAGTACAATTTTACATCAAAATTAATAATGTAATAATTTCTATTTGATATCAAAATTTTAACAGCTCCCTGTTGGTGATGACACTTTCTTGATAATGGAATACAGTTCTCATATGAAGTATCCTCTTTGTCAGGCCAAATGCAGTGTTTAGTTGCTGCCATATAACTTACTGTGATTTTATTGTGAACATTGTCTATCTGGAGCACTGTGGCATTGTACAACTTGTACAGATACCAGCACAAAGTCACCAGGTACATATTCTGATCTCCTAAAACTATCATATTCAGATGGTCCAAAGTTGAACAATCCATTTTACTTATCACTTTAATTAGCTGTTTACTAGATATTGCAATTCTAGCAGCTAGAAGATGGTTTTTGTCCTGAAGTTGAAGTTTTATCTACAATCAATAGACAAAAGAGTTTTTCCATTGATGTTCTAGTAATGGCTTGATACCATTTCTACTGATGTAAAATAAACAGGCCCCTCTAATAGCTTTAAAAACCTACTAGGGTAGATCCATAAGTTTCTGGCCTTGCCAATAAGGATCATCGCCTCCACAAAATGCTTATCTGGTATCACACTTTATCTGTTAAGTAAATAATTGCAGCAGTAACTTCCTCTCTGCTGTATTCAGTTGTTCAGATATAGTTGCATAAAGAAGGCTATGTGTAGAAGATTGTGACATGTTCAAAATGGACCCTCCAGCTGTTATTAACTTCTTCACAAAAGAAAGACTTGCTACAAATGAAGTTAAACAGTGATTGGACGGTGTATATGGGGAAGAATTATCTTCATAAAAGAATGGGTCAAACTTTTTTGAATAGGTCCAGAAAGCATTTAAGATGAAGAGCTTGCAGGTGGGCCCTTGGAGGTGCTCTCCGGAAAGACCGGCAGTTCAAAGTTACAGAATTAGCAGCAAGATTGGGCCTTTCTAAAACAACAGTCCTTCGAATTATTCATGAACATGTAAACATGAATAAGATTAGTGCATGATGATTGCTTAGACTTCTTTCATCAATCCAAAGCAATAAGTTATCAGGCATTTTTGGAGCTCTGCTATTGCAAAAAGAGAGAAGTTCCGCAAACCATTGTTACAGGAGATAAAACTATGGTCCTCTACTATGATCCCTTGACCAAAAGAGAATCAATGGAGTGGCATAAACCTGGTGAAGCACCACTTCTAAAGGCCAAGGTCACTCAGTAAACCAAGAAGATCATGGCCACAATTTTTTTGGACTGTGAAAGAATACTCTTCATTAACTTCAAGGAGAGGAACGCCACAGTAAATGGGGAGTACTATACTGGCCTACTGCACAGACTACATGCTTCCATCAAAGGGAAAGGCGAGGAAAGCTTACTGGTGGTGTACGCCTTCTTTATGACAACATGCCTGTGAACACAGTTCTTGTTCCAAAGGAAGTTGTGAAGAAATGTGGCTTAAAGGAGATCGACCATCCACCCTACAGCCCAGTGACTATTTCATCTTCTCAAAACTCAAGAAGGACCTTGGATGAAGGAAATTTAAGTGTGACGAAGAAGTGATGAATGCTGTTAATGCCCATTTTGTAGATAAGAATTTGAATATTTTGGGGAAAGGGTTTGAAATGTTAATTCAAGATGTGAGAAGTGTATTGCAATAAAGGGTAACTATATTGAAAAGTGAAATATAGTGTTTATCTTTATCATACCTAAGAAAATGGTTAGGCTGGAAGCTAATGGACTTCCCCTTTAATTTTGTTCTTCCCTGGTAGTATATGGGGTGGGCAAGCATGATTGTATTCCATAACCTATTGTTCCAATTAAACTTGCTTCAATTCTATCTGCCACAAAACCTTATGTTTTTTTACACTATGGAATGATGGTTACCAAAATCTTCTGCAGCGCTACTCTGATAGCGTGGATTAGCTAAATAGCATAAAAAAACTCATGTTCTGATGTGAACTTAATATTCCGCCCCTTGTTTCATTGCTGTTAGGTAGAAAGTAGTCTTTCTCTTTCAAATCTTAGGAATTTCTTGAATTATGGGACAATATTCCTTAATTTTTATCTGGTATATGGGTAAAAAAGCTGCCATTTCTTTACAATTGATTCAGGTCAACTATGCAAACTAAAAAAAATGTAATTAATGAAGTTTATTCAAAAAAATGTGTTTACTGGAAAATTCATTATGCACTGAATAAAAAGGTATTTGCAAATGTTAAGTCAAAAGAAAGCAAAAGCATTTGTGGAAGTATATCAAATAACTACAATGTTGGATTTTTCCGAAATTTCTATTATAGATTTTTCATTCTCTACTATGTCCTAGGGTAGTGATCGACAAAATTCTTGTAATCACACTTTCCCTAGCTGAAGAGACAGACAAGGTGGAAAAGAAAAAGTGTTGAATAGAAATTTGGGAAAATCCAACATCATAGTTATCTGATATACCTCCAAAAATGTTATTGTTCTGTCTTTTGACTTAGCATTTGCAAATGCCACCATCTACTTAGCAAAATTACCAATTGCAGTCTTTTGGCTTAAACCTTTTGCAACTTTGATAAAATTACTCTTCCACGACTTCTTTGTCTTACTAATGAAAACTGAATAGTTTCAAACCAGAGATTTACAAACTGAGTAAAGAATATCATCTCATTTTGTATTCCACTAATCAAAGCCTTAAGATGATCTAAGAATGCAAGACAAAGTCCATAATGCAATCAAAGATCAAACCTTTAGCAAAGGAATTAGTGAAAATACAACTTGTATTTAATACAGTTTTAACTCTGTTTGTTATTTTTGTTTGGGTTCTGTTTGCTTCTTCAGGTAGGGAAAGTGAGAGACAAGAATTTTGTCGATCACTACCCTAGGACAAGTAAATCGTAGTTCAAAAAGTACTTACTAATCGGTAATCTCTCAGCTGCAAAGAATTGTTTATGTTTTATTCATTTCACATCAGTATTAATGGAAAATAATACAAGTAAAAGAATTTACTTGTTTTTTATTCAAATAACCCATTATCATTTTGTTTAAGACAATTATCATGTGAAAGTTTGTACTTCTGATTGCGCCTAATTTTGTAATTAATGAGTAATGATGTTATTTGGCTGAAGCAGGAGGTTCCAGCAAGGCAGGAAAAAACTGTTCCCTATTTAATGACCAGGTTTGAAATAGAGGGAGAATGTATCAACTTCAATTGGTTGACAATGTGACCAAGTGACTCACAAAACTATCCCAACTTACTTTTTAATAAAAAAAGTTTTTATTGTGAAATGTCAAGAGAGTTTAATATACTGACATGATTTTAGAAATTTTACTTTTAATTCAACAAGATGTATCAACTTGTTTGACTTAAGTGAGCAGATTGGATGTGATTCCATTAGGTGTTTAAATACTTGACTGCTCAAATTTTAATTAGAAATGAATTTGTATGCCAACTTCAATATTGCAATGTCATTTATTTTTTGCTCTGCAAGGGTTGATAAATATAATACATTATGAAGCATTTGTAGTTTGACAAAAATTGTGAAAAATTTTCCCTCGTAGCATCATACCGTTGTGAATAAAATTTTTCTCTATTGTTTGGCATAGAATGTACCCCAGAAGGTCCCATTTGATTTAAAAGAAATTAAAAATTACATCACAAATGAGCAACAGTCTAAGAGACTACTATGGCAAGTTCTCAGTCTTGGTAATAGAAGGTCATTCAGTTGACAAAATTATTGATTTTTTTACTTTGGCACATCCATCATAAGCATTCATTTGTTATATCAAATCATTATTATAAATATTTTTATTTAATACTGCTCTCTAAAAAGGATAAAATAGAGTATTGTGTAATCACAAAGTTTTTGTAAAAGATGGCTTAATGTCAAAGGAAATTCATACCCTATTTATAAAAGTTTTGGGGGAGTTCATCATTTTCAATGATCAGATAAACATGGTCATCCCGGCCTTGATAATTCATGTGAAAAATGTCCAAATGGTGATTCAACAGGAGAATTAGTTGAACAAATACATGATTTAGATCCCTGGCAAGTAAAATGTGTGATATTGCTCAAGGCTTTAGGCATTTCAAAGAAATGTTTAGGGCATATTTTAGACAAAGAATTGCATAAGATGCTTTCTAACAGCAAATCAAAAATATATTTGTGTGAAAATATTGCAACAAGTGTTTCAAGTGTATTTACAGCAATTGAAATAATTTTGTTCATTGACTTATAACTATGAATGTGACTTGGTCCAAAGCAGTAGACTGAAGTAAGTTATTCAGTGCTAAAGAAAATAAAATTGGTTCTATCTTTAGGAAAGATTATGGGATGCAAAGGATGGGTAAAGCCATAACCATAGAGTAATGAGAAGAATTACCCCAATAAGTTCGGACAATTTTGAATCGCTCTCCCACTCCTTCCAGTGGGACATGCTATTGCATCCAATTCATCAGTAACTAGATGTAGTATGTTGCAAATATTATTATAGAATGACTTCAGAACTGGCTTATTTGTGGCAGGGGTACTCTGTTGGACCTTCCAATGCCGGTTAACAGCCTTTCGATGGTAGTAGAAAGGTTTTACCATAGTAAGTCATGTGTGCTGTGTAACATAACTGTGCAAAAATTGAGACCAAATCTGTGAAAAGAAAATAAGAAAAAGGACGCAGCCAGCACTATCTAAAGGGCTAGTAGCCAAGGTGAGGGCAACAGTGACACAAAAAACCTCCAACACAAAGAAGCATTTCCAATTGAAGTGGAAAATCTAAAGGGACCATCTATAAGATAATTCATCAACATTATGGCCTAGAACAGCAGCATAAAGCACATGGGCATGTCTTGAAAGAACAGCATATCAGAGAATACTTTATCAGCGTGAAAGCTGTATGAACACCACCTGGCAGCTGAAAAGTGGCAATGGATGGTTTCTTTGGATTTATCTAGATGACACAAACAAAATCCTTTGCTATTTACAACCATCAAATGTGGCAAAAGAGGTACTCCAACTTCATCTGGGAAAACAAAGAAGCATTTTCTAAGGTGTACATGGTGGTTGCAGGTTACTGCATTAGGAGGGAAACTTAACATTCACAGAGTTGCAAAAAATGTAAAAATTAATGCAGCTAACTAACAAAGCAATGTCATAGATATTTGATGGAGATATTCACCGGTTGTATAACAAGGATGCAGTTTGGAACATTTACCTCTCTCGCAGCGGCAATCACCAACAAAGTGAGGTATGCCAACAAACCTATGGAGAACATTTGCCTGATGTTTTCTTTTATGGCTGTATTTGTGCTTCATATTGGCTTAATAATGTTAGTTTTTTTTTCAAATAAATTATGTATTTTATTTTTAAAACAAATATTCCTTTCATTATGAGATATTCTATAGCTGCAAGTTTGGCATTTTCTAAAACTATGCTTCTCATTCTTCATCAACATTTGTCAGTACAAGATGGGTGTCCCGAATTCTTTTAGTAGTTCAAATGCAAGTGAATGTAAAAAGATTTTTAGCAAGAGGCGACAGTATTGGAATTTATCTTTAGAGAGAATGAAATTATGTTCTCTACTATGACTGTCTTTCATAAAGAGAATCAAAGAAATGTTGGAAGAAGGTAAAGCATCCTTTAGGAAGATCAAGGTCACACAGTCCATAATGATCATGGCAACAATATTTTGAGACTCCAGAGAAATTCTTTTGATAAAGTTCAAAGAAAAAATAACACAACTATGACTGGGAAGCAGTATACTGAGCTACTGCAGAGCCATTAAGGGGAAAAGGCGTGATATCAATAAATTAGTCTGCACCAATCCACATGGCTGCTGTGAGCACTTGAAGCTTACAACAGCTGAATTATCCACCCTAGACCTTGCCTTGTTGGTCCTGGTAGTGTAGTGGTAATTATACTTGCCTTCTAAACCCAAGATTGTGGGTTCAAACCCGGCCAGGATCAATGGATTTTTTCAGGGTGTAAAAATCCTAAGTATGGATCCTTCGAAAGAGAAGTAAAGCTGTGGGTCCCATGTCATACATTTATGGCATGAAAAAGAACCTCAAGCCTCAAAGAAGAGGCCTCTGCACAAAATTTGTTGGCCATTTCACGCACTGAATAGAATGGGACACTGATGACCTGAGACATTAAAGAGCGTCTGTAAATAAACCAAATCAAAAAAATTGACCTTGCCTTCAGTGACTAATATCCAAGTTCAAAATCTGATCTTTGAGGCAGGGATTAACAATAATGTATTGAAGGATGCAGACAAAGCTTCAGACTAGGGAATTGGAATGTTAGCCCAGAGATGTAAAAAATGCATTAAAATAAAGGACATTACATTGAAAAATGATTTTTATTTTCACCTTCTAACATAGACTGAACCTTGTAAATGGTGGTAGACATTGAAATGGGTGATCAAACAGTTTAATTCATAATTTCTTTGGGTAATGAGTCACTAGTTGTTTTGTCTTGTGTTTTCAGGACCATTGCAAAGAAAAGGAAGGAATTTGAGTACAAAATCCAAAGACAGACAAAAAGTAAAGATGACTTCCTTCGGTACATTCAGTATGAAATGGATCTTCTTCGGCTCGTCAGAGTGCGCAAAGAGGTAAGTTGTGTACAAACAAAGCAATTTCATTGTATTATGTCTTAGTTTACATCATTCACTCATAACTTCCATAAGATCAGCAGGAAGAACTAACTCTCTGGATATCTACTCACAAGCTGTTGGAGCAAGAGCTATACAGGATATGGTTTTAGAAGGCATATGACTCAGCCAATTCTACCAAACCCTCGTTTGGACACATGGCTGGTTTAACAGGGATTTGCCTGGCACCAGGAAGCAAGCTGTTTTCCAGAGGAGTCAACTATTCATAGCCTCTTAAATTCAAGTGCATAGATTTCTGTAAGCATTCACAGCACATCAACACCAATTTTATGGTCATATAATGGCATTTTGTGTACAAGATCGGTTTTATTTTTTTGCACTCCAATATCTATTGTTTTGTGTCACTACATTGGTCAATAAAACAAATGTTAACATTATGCAATATCCAATTAACTCTATTCACATTATCTCGTGGTTGTAATTGCTGAAATACAGTTATCTTATAGGATTTTAATTTAGAAGTTTAGTGGTGCTCACATTATCATGTGGTTGCAATTGCTGAAATCTTATAGGATTTTAATTTTAAAAGTTTAGTGGCATTCCAAGCCGAGGTTTATGAAATTCTTGATTCCTGTACAAGCTTTCTCAGAGAATTCTGTGGACTTTGCTCCAATGTCATAAAATTTTTCCTCTTTAAGAACAGGGCATTTTACTTTCGGTTTCTTATCAAAAACATATCTTGTTTTCCCAAATCTATTCAAAAGATTCACAAGATCCTGTTTCTCTTTGAAGGGCATGAACAGCAGGGAATCTGTAGATAAATTGCCATCTCGCTTCTGTACAAGAGTTTGTCACATAGCAGTCATACATAAAGATTCTGTGTGCTGAAGTATACAGACTTTTTGGCATTATAACAACATTAACACTATAACACTGAAAAATGTGGTTTTTCACATTGTTCAACTTCTGTACAGCCAAAGACTTCACATCAATTAATTAGCTGGCAAACGGAGGGGAGAATAGACCAGTTAAAAACAGGCAAGGCAAATTCTTGTTAAGCCGGCCACACGTCCAAATGAAGGCTATGCATTAGACAATGCAAAGCACTGGCCACTTTCTGATATGTAATACACTTTTTTAATTTTTTTCTTAATCCTTTTAGAAATAGTACCCCTGTACAAATCCTTATAATACCTTTCTTCTGAATTGATCCAAATTATCTATATATTTCTCCCATTCCCAATTTCTTTTAAACTATTTTATATAAGTATAAAGAACATTTATCCTCAAAACTAGCCCAAATCTTTTGCTTCTCTATATCTTGTGTCCTCTGCTTCATTTCTTTCCAAACCCCACTGACATTGCTTTTACTCACTTGGCACTCATTCCCCATTCCAATTACCGCAGTGGGTGGCCAAGGTCGTCAAAGTGCACACTTATGAGTGGGAAGTCTGGGGTTCGAATTCTGCCAGGATCGTCCTCCCTGACTGAGGTTTTTTCCAGGTTTTCCTCAGTCCTCGTAACTGGCAAATGCCGGGGAGTTACCCGCAACTTAGGCCTGGAACATTTTCTTCCTTAAAAATCTTTTCCCAATATATCATTTCATTTCATGTATCACCAGTGTTCACTGCCTGTGGTGCCACAGTAGTAAAACGGGTGTTAAACACCATTCAAAAAAAAAAATTCCCCATTCCAATTAACATATAATGCTAGTGGGTCTTTTATGGTTTTGTTGCCCATTTCACAGCAGGTGTTGGGTTTGCAGTCACAGTCGTCATTCCCAGAGAAGTAGATGTAATATCCATAGAACTGATTCAAGTTTTTGCAATTACAATGAACATAAGCACTTACATTACAACAGGAGAACTGAAAATGTTCTGTTGCATCAGATCATCTTCCAAAATTGAGTCAGTATATACTTGAAAGCATATAAGGTCACTGTTCATAACTTGCAAGTAGATGAACCTTATATTCATGTAAATTTCAGTATTTGTATGTTATAAAACATTAATGGTAGAGTAATTAATCTTCTTTACTAATGAAGCCTGATTCTATTTACATGATCGTGTTACACTGTAAAATAACAGTATTTAAGTATAGAAAAGCCTAAGTTTATATGCTTGCTTGACGAGAAAATTAAAGTATGAAACCATGCTTTATCAGTAAAGAATATTAAACATGGATAAATTATTCTGTCATTAATGTTTCATAACATACAATTACAGAAATTTACCTCAATATGATGATCACCTATCTGCAATTTATGGACAACAGTGATGTAGTGTGCTTCCAGGTTCAAGATTAATTATATGTGTGTGAATGAAAATCTTTTAAAAACAAAAAGGCCAGAAATGTGTGGACAACATTCCCAACATCTCTAATTGTAATTGGGAGAACTTCAATCAGTTGCTTGTGCAGACACTAAATCTGTTTTATTGGGAATTACTGCTCTGACTTGCCAGCTGTCATGAAATGGGTCACAAAACCAGGGAAAATCTATCTTCATGAGCTTGTAATTCACACTGTAACCACTTTCAAAGTGTTATGCCAATGCTGGGACAGCTACTTGCTGTCTTCAAAGTCAATGAATTGATGACTATAGAAGTTTCTTCAAAGACCTAAACAAATTGTAATCAGAAGGAACCAAGCCTACAGAATACAGTGGTACTCTTATCTAATTGATGGCAACAATCATTTCCTGACTCAAGTGAGAATGTGTATTTCATGTTCATGAAATCAAACTCCTACTACGCTCATGTTGCACCTTCACACTATTTTATGTTGTAATCTACAGCTCAATTTCTCAGGGAAAAAACTCCCAGAACTGACCGAAATGAAGTATGCATCAAAACCTAAGGAGCAGCATTGTCAGGGAATCATAGCAGTGATAGAGGTGACTCTAGACCATAGAATTACTTTAAAGGGTAAATATATTCTGTACCACAACTAAAAATAATGACATTATTTATGAGACAAGGATACTATAGAAAAGACTTTGCTCCATTATAATACAGTACTTATGTATGACCCCACCTATTTTTAATGTTTTATGAGTAACTGATGTAACAATTTCTTAATAGAAAATTGGAGAATTAAAATTTATTTTGTCCAGTAGTATTGCCTCCAAGCAGTTTGTTAGACAAAAGTGACATTAGGAATCAGAGAGAAATTTACCCTTGTTAAGACAAACAAAAGGAATTTACTCTGCTTGTAGTCACAACTCTAGTTTTATTCATGTTTCTGTACAGTCTACCACAAAGATCTTTCCCACCCATCAATGTCCAGATTTTGGAATAACCAACTTTCCGCACTCCCTTTTCAATGTAAAGTGTCAAAAACAGTATATGTCTTTGTGACTGGGGTGTTGTTTAGAGCCATTCCAGAGAATGGACAGCTGATCCATTTTCATTAAACAATGGAAGTGCTCCTTGTGCTTGTTTCCAACATTTACACTGTTGACTAAATGCTGATGAATGTTTGACTTTTGCACTGAGGAATTCTATTTTCATCCAACACTGACTACATTTACCAGGCTCCAATGTAAAAATAAAAAAAAAGAGGCAGCTGTAGCCAGGAACAAATGTGTTTACAAGATGACATTATTTATCATTACAAAATATTTTGATGGTTTTTAAGAATCTGAAATTGTTTACAAACATTATTTCTCATATGTAAACAAAATTTAAATAATATGAATTATAAACTTCTACACAGATAGGCACAAATCTTTATAAAATATACTAAATTCCAAATTAATGGTTACCTTAAAACTATCAACATAGATGGGAGAATGTTTTATTTATCATTCTATTTTAATTAAAAGAACATAGTCTAGGCAATATTATAAACAGGTGTACCTGTCTTGTGTTAATCTCACTTGTAAAGAAGTCAAAACATAAAATCCTGCACACAACATTCATTAAAATTTTTTTCATCTCCAAAATTTGCTTCATGTGTTCTTCCAGATCTTTCCTTTCATTGCTAAATTTCACTGTCACATTCGATGATAGGTTAGGGAAAATATGCAAGAATATGTCCTCCCTAACCACAAATTTTGGTACAAAAACAATGTTTAATACATACTACAGTTTCATCATTCACTTCTAAATTTGCATGGTGTACACTTTTTATCCGCTCCATCTTTAATTGCAGCTTTGTAGGAAATGTAAATATGACATTATGAGGTGCACTGCCATAATTGACAAACAAGAGCTGGCCATGTTGTACTAACACTTTGTATTAAATAAGTTCCTGGTGTGATTTCACTAAATCATTATTAACTTAAAACAAAAGTAACATGCTACTGTTGATTTACTTCCAATTATAAACCAATGTAATAAACCGTGTAACTGAAATGAACTAAATAAATCAATGTAACCAACAACAGAGACCACATTTGCCAGCATTTTGTTTACTATCGATACCTACATTAGGGTCTGGTAAGTGTAGTCAGTCTTGTCTCATCAATGTCAGCAATTTTCCAAAATTATACAGTGCTGCCACCTAGTGATTAAAAAAGCAGCAATTACCAAAGAATGCAAAAGAAAGTTTAAAGAATTCTAACCCATATTCTAATTTCTCCACACTAAATAATTTAAAGATATATAGAATACTAGTAATTTACTTTTCTGTATTTAAGAAACTGGGTCTCTCACAGAAGAAGGCAGATCTGGAGTACATCATAGCAAATAGAGTGAACAAGTTATTTAAACAAGCCATCTTCAAGTTCCAGAAAGACGTGAGACTGTGGGTATCATATATCAAGTTCTGCAAGCAAATGGTGAGTCACTTTTGAATGCTACATATGGAGGAGCAGTTTCATTATTTTACTATATTTAATAATTACAGAACCTGACAATTATATAAAAAACTTGCCAAATTTTCATTGATAGATTGAGTTGAACTACACACTCACAGCTGATTTCTCCATTTGATTATATTTAATGTACCTGATGTGTTTTTTAATTGTGTGCCTATGTTTCATCTTTGTTTTTTGCATTCTACACAGTTTGTTTGGTAAATACTTCCCATTTTTCTCCAGTGGAATACTTTCATTAAGTTCAAATTTTTAACATTAAATCTGTTTTGTTTGTGCCAATCTGATATTAAAATCTTTAAGAATATTTTGAAATTGTGCTTAGTCCATGGGTAATATGCAATTTTTTTAAAAAATTATCTTATCTTTTTCTGCGGAAAGTGTTGTAGTTTATTTAAAATGTTTTTGCCTCTTGAATTTTTGTACTTTGTTTGTGAACCAATTCTTTGATAAATCCATTTTTAATTTTAAAAAAATCCTTATTTTCATAATTGTGTGCCCTCAAGCTCCTTCCTTGTACTGCTCATTCACTTATCCCTTATTTTTTCTAAGAATTCCTCAGTCTTATAACAAATTATGTTTATTTTCTCTACCCTCTACCCCACATTTTAATTTCCACTATAATTTTTAATCTCTGTTCTTTCTAATTGTATTCTTTGAAGTATTCTCTCTTATTAATGGGCTGGTTAATGAGGCTGTGTATTAAGCTGTTGATTATTGTTTGTTTATTGTTATTGGGTTAAATCTGTTAGCATTGATGTGATTGTCTGCATGTATGTTTTTTCTGTAGATTCCAAACTCCAGGTTGGCTTGATGTTTTATTATTTTAATGTTTAAGAATGGTAGCACGTTTTATACTTCTGTTTTGTATTTGAAAGATGTGTTTTTATCATGTATATTCAGAAGGTTTATAACATTGTTAATTGTTTTTTTTTTTTAACTACAGCAAATCAGATACAAATATGCTGATGTATTTGTAACTATTAAATGTCATTTCTGACAGGAAGAGCTATAAAATGCAATGACTAAATTTTTGTGCAAAAGAGCAGTTTTTACAAAGGTACCAAACTTGAAAAGCAGTTGTTATAGGTTGTAGATGAATTATGAGAGTTTAGAATATAGTAAACAGAAATAATCACCTCTCCCATTGGGTAGGATGCCACTGGTTCTTTTCATTTAATGGTAAGAGACACTGCCAGTGTTTCAAAAACTGTTATCTTCAGGATTATCAGAAAGTTTTCTGCAGCTGTTGCATCAAAAAGAGGAAAAAACTTTGCCTTCCCTTATTCAGAGGAATATCAGCAAACTATTAATAACTTTTGTCACTGTACCATTTTCCTAGAGTTCTGGGAAGTATTTGATTGTACACATGTATAAATTCTATATCCTTGATACAACAGAACCTAAATTTATTGTGTTTTCATGGAGTGTTTTTCTGTCAATTTTCAATTAATGCATTTAATCAGGAATAGTAGCTAAGGAGCCTGAATCAACAAATAATAGTACAATATTTAACAACTTTCTTTGAAATGAAGGTGTCCTGGTGTTTGAGGATAGGTCCACAAGTTCCCAGGCCTTACCATTTTCTAGGTATGATAAAGACAAAAACTATATTTCACTTTTGAATATAGTTACCCTTTATTGCAATACACATATTTGAATTAACATTTCAATCCACCCCAAAAATAGAAGTCTTGTTGTGGAAAATGGGCATAAACAGCATCCATTACTCCTTTGTCACACCTAAACTTCCTTCCTTCATGAGTTTTGAGAAGAGGAAATAGTCGCTGAGAGCTAGATCTGGGCTGTAGGGTGGATGGTGGAACTCCTTGAAGCCACATTTCTTCATAGCTTTCTTTGCAATAAGAGCTCTGTGCATAGGCACGTTGCCGTGAAGAAGGCACACACAACCACTCAGCTTTTCTCACCTTTTCTCTATGATGGAAGCACATAGTCTGTGCAGTAGCCCAGCATAGTACTCCCCATTTACTGTGGTGTTCCTCTCCTTGGTCAATGAATAGTATTCCTTCACATTCCCAAAAAATTGTGGCCATGATCTTCTTGGTTGACTGAGTGACCTTGGTCTTTAGAGGCAGTGCTTCACTAGGTTTACGCTCCAATGATTCTCTTTGGACAAGGGATCATAGCAGAGTGCCATAGTTTCATCTCCTGTAACAATGGTTTGCAGAACTTCTCTATTGTTGCATGGCAGAGCTCCAAAAATGCCTGACAACAGATGACTTGTTGCTGCTTTCAGACTGAGGAAAGAAGTCTACACCCATCTTACACTAACCTTATTCATGTTTAAATGTTCATGAATAATTCAAAGAACTGTTGTTTTACAAGGCCCAACCTTGCTGCTATTTCTGTAACTTTGAGCCACCGGTCTTCCATAATTTCTTCTTCCATAAGAGCAATGTTTTCAGGAATTAGAACCTCCTAGGGCAGATCTGCACGCTCTTCGTCTTCAATGCTTTCTGGACCCATTGGAAAAAGTTTGGCCCATTCTTTTATGGTAGAATATGAGGGGGATGCTTCCCCATATACACTGTCCAATCGCTGTTTAATTTCAAATGGAGTAAATCCTGTTTTTATGAGTAACTTAATAACAGCTGGATGTCCCATTTTGAACATGTCACAATCTTCTACACATAACCTTCTTTATGCAACTTATACAACAACTGAACAAGCAGAGCAGAAGTTACAGGTGCAATTATCTACTTAACAGGTAAGGTATGATACCAAATAAGGGTTTTGTGAAGGTGATAATCCTTATCGGCCAGACCAGTTACAAGGCCCAACCTTGCTGCTATTTCTGTAACTTTGAGCCACCGGTCTTCCATAATTTCTTCTTCCATAAGAGCAATGTTTTCAGGAATTAGAACCTCCTAGGGCAGATCTGCATGCTCTTCGTCTTCAATGCTTTCTGGACCCATTGGAAAAAGTTTGGCCCATTCTTTTAACCCTCCTACCTTAAGGAAATGTTTTTTAACATTTCACCTACATCCTTAAACAGGAGCTTAAAACATATGTAATGCAGCTAATGTCAAGATATGCAAGTGAATGTATAGAATGATAGGCATATGGGAAAGAGCACTCTACTGTAATAAGTCTGGGATTATGAACCAAACTCAAAAAAATGTTGATAATAATCGTGGTTACAAATATGTTGCAAAACATAATGGATACAAAAATGACTTCCCTATAATTTTTTTATATGGAACCCTCATTTGGATGCTTGACCAGCTTAATGGGAATTTCCTTGGTACCAGGAGGCTTGCTGTTTGCTAGCTAAGTTGGATATTCATTGCCCCTTAAATCAAGTGCACAGATTTCTACAGCACCTAGCAAAATTTTTTGGTCATACAGTAGCATTTCGTGTGTAAGATTGGGTTTTTCTGCACTCCAGAATTTATTGTTTTGTGTTGCTAAATGGTCATGTAAAGGAAACTATGTCTTTTGTCTTAAAAAAAAATTAAATGTGTACAATGCAAACATTAACATTATCCAACACCCATTTCAGAAATTAACATTACCCACATCATCGCATGTTTGCAGTTTTAAAAGTTTAGTGGTATTCCAAACCAACATTTGAAATTCCTGATTCCTGTGCTTTTTATAAAGATTATTTGGGCTTCATTCTAGATAGATAGATAAATAAGATTAAATAGTAAGAAATAGGTTATATTAGACTACATTTAGATAGATGGATGGATATTGGGTGGTGGGGGTTTAAAGGAGCATCCTGCAGCATGTAGCCAATAAGGCTTATTGTACAGCCCCATTAGGAGGGACACCTTCATTGTTTTCCAAAATCTGTTCCTTGTACAAGTTGCAGTATTTAGTTCCAATGTTGGCCTCCTTTCCCACATCTTTGTTGGTTATGGAGAGAACAAGTCTCTTTCTTTCCAGGTTTGGACACTCAAACAGAATATGCCAGGCAGATTCCTCATCCTGTTTACACATTCTGCAAAAGAGTTCATCTTTATAGAAGCCCACTGTTTGTAGATGTTTCCTGAAGTGACCACGTTCAATGAATAATGCAGTTACTTTCCTTATTCCTCTTCTGCCCAATTGGAGAGATTTTTGCTATGACCTAGGATGAATTTCCTCTTGAATCTGTCCAGGATAGATTTGCTACCTTGATTAATATTTATTCCCAATGCATGTTTTAACCGCAGTTTTAGCATTATGGGTACTGATTCCAACCATGGGCTTAGGGTCAAAAATGGTCCCTTTTTGCCACAGATCTGCCATCTCATTCCCTTGATGCCCCAGTATCCACCGCAGTTCAAGCCTGTTGCAGGAGTCAGGGTGACAGGGCATTTTAACATTCCCATACCAGTCAGAGGAAAATGCTTTTAGTGCACTTGGACTATCTGAGAGGATGAGAATTTGTTTTTGCTGATAACCTTTCTCCAATCCTGGATAGCATATACTTCTGCCACAATATTACCAAGGCTAATACTGAAGTTAGTCCTTGGAAATCAGCCATATATTCATGCAACCTATTGTAGTCCTTTGCAGGATCCATCAATATAAGTTGGTTTCCCTCTTTTTTGGGCATAGTTGCTTCCATCCAGTTTTCTCTAAATCCAAAAGTAACCCTAAATGGAGGGAAATTGCGGTGTTGAGTATTCATTAGATCTGACCTCATCCTCAGTTTTAGAAAATCCAGGAAATTTAGGATGGAAGTATGTCTGCTTACAGCAAAGCACTTCTCCAAATTCCCACATGTAACAAGCGATGAGCTGTGAGCCTAGCCCTCCTTTTGTAAAATGATGTCCATGGGAGGTAGGCCTAACAGACTCTCCAGTGCGATGGTTTGCATGCTTCTGAAGGTCTCTGTAACACACAGATATGCTAATCTCTGTAGCTTAGTAAACTTACCTGCAATAGTGGTTTTAAAAATTGTCTGCCACCAGACAATAACTGTAAGATATCTGGCATCTGACTGAAGCAAATTATAGCCAAATTATGGCAATTTGTGGTTTAAGACCCCAGATGGATCCAATAGTATATCTCGCTGTACTGGGAATATTATTAATATGACTGTTTTAGGTCAGTTTCTTATCCAGTTCAAATCTAGATACTTGACTGACTCAGAATATTCCAGGATTGAATTGCCAAGCTTAAGATTGCCTAAGCCTTTGAGATTCCTCCTGTTAGTAAATGGAATGACAACTGTTTTGCTAGGATTTATGGATAAACTCTCCTGCTGTGAGAATGCCTGTTTCTACTACTGAGGCACCACATTGTTCATATCTGAGATTGTATTGGGAAATTAAATGCTATATCGTCTGCATTGCCTTGTATGTAATATGCTTCCCAGGTCATATCTTGAAGTAAACTAATCCACCACCAGACTCCAAAGGAGCGAAAGGATGCCCCCCTCTGGGCAGCCCTTTCTGGTGGCAATTCCTTTCATTTTTCCAAGAGGAGTAGCAATAAATAATATTTCTGCTCCTATGCATGGAATTTATCCACCTACATAGAGTGTCATTAACTTCATATTTCTGAGCAGCCAGAACCGTAGACTGATAAGAGGTGTTGTCAAAAGTACCCTCTATGGCTAAGAAAGCTTCTAGGGCTATTTCTTTCCTTGCCATGGAGTCCTCCAGTCTGTTAATAAGGCTGTGACTAATAAACATGTTGATTTCGATGGAGCGGAGTGTTAACAATGCCCTCCTTTGGATATATATCTTTCCACAGTCTTTAAAAGAAATGATGCAACACAAATTGTTGATAGGCTTTTACTTTGGTGTAATTATTATGACTGCTCTTAGGAATCAACACAACACTGGTGGCTGTTCAGGCCTGAGAAATATAGCTGAAGGTTATACTGGCAGGAAAGAGGTCACAGAGAAGGATATTAAGCTAGTTAGGTTCTTTCTGCAACAAAGTGGGAAAGATACCACCTCCACCTGGTGACTTGAATTGGCAAAAATTATAAACTGTCCATTTGACTCTTTTAATAGTGACAACTTGTCGTGCAAATTCCCATACCTTTCACAATGTACCTTTCACAGTGGTCTGTGGATTTGCAAGTCTGTGAGGATGGTATGATAAGCCTCGCAGTTACCAGTTTTTTTCCCCTTGTTAAAGAGATGTTGCATCCTACCTCTCTTGTAATTAAGGTCTTTAGTCCACCATGACACTTTGGATTTTATCTGTGATTGTATGGGGCAGTTATCATGATAGCAATCAAGCACATCCTCTTGGACGAAGCAGGTGACCTTGTCAATATCACCAAAGGATTTTATTCTGTCAATCTGCCCAATCCTATCTAAGAAATCCTGCTTATACGGCTCCCATCAGGTTCCCCAGGATTCCTGTAAATATTGATGTTTTTTACTATATTGACATTAAATTATATCTAATTATGTCAAATAGTAATTGTTCATCTCATCTAACACCCTCCATTCAGTAATCTTGAGTAAATATATAATTTGTATTAAATGTAATGTGAATAACTTCCTGCCTTATGCGATTGGCAAAGGCAGGCTTGTTACCGATATTAAGTATGTGAAAATGCTGGATAGCAGAAAATCTAAAAGCTACTCACCCCTTTTGTTGTATCCTTACTACCCCAGATTTCATGATGAAAGTTGCATCACACCTAATGATGGTCTGTTCCCCTCTTTGGGTACAGTGTGCGACCAATTGATCCAACTCTCTGGTGGGTGGATTACTGCTGTCAAAAGAAAGATAGACCAAGCTCAGCATTTTGTAACTTTTCTCCAATATCATTAAGTTTTTTCAACTGGAAGAACACGGCATTTTACTTTCACTGAAGATTATGAACTGTTTTCCCTATAAGGTGCATGAACAGCATAGAATTTGTCTATAAATTCGATGTTACAAAGGAATCATGCATGAAAATTCTGTATGCTAAGTATATGGATTTTTTGGCATTATAACAGCACTAACACACTATAACACTGAAACATGTGACCTAGTAAGTTTTCAACTTCTGTATAGCACAAAGACTTTGCGTCAGCACACTGAGAGATGGGAAAGTAGAAGGGGGAACTGGAAAATCCCCATTAAGTCTGCCACACATCCAAATGAAGGCTCTGTTCCTCTTAACATTTGTTTCAAGCAGCATACTTATAAGTTATTTTTTGCAAACAAAAGTGTATCTGAGCGCATGTTAGATTTTAAAGTTTTGACACTGCCTTCTCGATCTCTTCTATTTGTATTTTTTGGGAACCTTAACAATGTGTTAACTAACTATGCTTGGTGGAATGTAGGAGTCTTAACATGTTAGTACTTTGCAGAGATTCAACAGCAGTTTGAGTCATACATTGTATAGCATGCTTGCTGTACATGGAGACAAACCTCAACTGTGGACTTTTGCTGCTGCATATGAGTTCGAAGAGAATCATTCAGTAGAAAATGCTCGTCAGTTTCTTCTTCGAGGTCTTCGTGTTCACCCAGACTCAAAGCTGCTCTACAGTGAGGTAAGTGGTCCTTAAAGTAATTAATGCTTCATGTTTAATATTGTTCTGTGTATTCTTGCAATAATTCTTTGAACTGTGGGGCATGTTTAAAGGCATTTCACCTAGAATTGCGGTATGCTGAAACCAAACACAAAGAGATAAAGGAGGCAGAGACTGCAGCCCTGAATGCCAGCAACATAAATGCTCCATCAACATCAACTGCCCCAGATCCACCCACTCCAATGGAAATTGACTCTCGACCAGCAGAGGTTGAGCCAGATCAGGTATATGTCAAGTTCAGTGCCCCAGAGGTATATGGTTATTTAAATCTCAATTTGATGCAAATTTCATAATATGAGGGTCACTAAGTTTTGAGAGTGAAAGATATAATTTTTAAATTCTGATCATTGCACCTTATCAAAGTATTCTTGACCAAGTCCCATGCGTTTAAACCATTGACATATAACTGTTAAGGGAACTTTCAAAATATCTGGATACTGCTCTATTGGTAATGGCATGTTAATTTATCCCCTTGTACAGTATGGCATTGAATCATGGGATAGCACAGCTATTGATAACCTAATTAGGTTATTAATTTTACAAAAGCACTATAAGAATTATTTACATGCTTAATATTGAAAAGTCTTTAGAGAAAATAACTTGCCAACTGTGATCTTACTAAATGTATATAAACTAAATCTATTAATTGTAAATAGTAATAAAAATGCTAACACCTATGACACATGGGGAAAAGCTAATCTATATTGAATTATCTTACACAAAAAGGTATGGAAATGAGATGTGCTTATCAAAGTTACAGCTTGTACAGCAATCTACCAGAGGCTCTAAAATTGACAAAAGGGGAAATTAGATCTAAAAAAATTCTTGATTGAGAAATGCCAGTACAGTGGATAAATTGTAGATAAAAAAAGTGTAATTCTCCTTTAATTCTTCTAAACATTGATTCTGTTAAATCTTGCTATTCTAATGCTATACTTTATAATTATATTATCAATTATTTTGACTAGTGTTTTAAAATTATATGCACTTTGTTAGCTCTTCTGTACATAGGCTATTAACAGAAATAAATTTATTTAATTTGTAAATGCCGAATGTTACTTTAGATAGATAATTATGCAGCCACTGTGGCTTCAGGTGATTAAACTCATTGACCACACCTTTTTGGGGGAGAGGCAAATAGAAATATGTTCCATAAGGCAGATCTGAACTGTAAGAAGAATGGTACAAACGTTTGACCTCTGACTCCTGCAGAAATTGGGTAGTTTCCATGCAGACCTATTTCAGTTCACATTTTGTAGGATACTGTCTGGCAGTGACAGTCTTTTGTCCCTCAAATGGAACTGTCATAGTGCCCACTAATTAAGGAGCAAAAAACAGATCATCTTATTCACCTTGGGATCCTCTTCTAGGAAGACCCAGGCTGATGATTGTCATGATATATCCAGCTTGCGTTTTTGATCCTCCAACATTTTCTAGCACCAAATTGCTTTTTCTCCTCATTTGTGAGATGAGGGAGATCCAATGACTACAGAGCTTCCTCACATGTAGTTTTCACTGAGGTTTCTTGAATCTGATATCATGTGATACTCCTGCAATCTGCTTTCATCTGTTGTTGCTGTAGCAGACTGTCCTGCCAGTCTTCATCTTCAACGGATTCCCTTTCTTGCCTAAAATCTGAAAACCATGGATAAATAGTAGATTGCAAAAGGAAAAGATCTCCAAATGCACAATGCAATCTTATCTCACCATTAAACCAGTTTTAAAGTTGTAGTAAATCTATGTGGAAATGCTGTCCCTTGAGATCTATCCTGGTGTATTGCAAGTAACAACATCGTATACTTATACACAGAAGTACTGACATCACACCCAGTTGGAACATTTTTAGACTTATGCATGTTGCTATCTAAACTAGGAAAATCTGGACAGTCACAACTGCTTGTTGTACTTCCAGAATGACCCTTGTAGAGGAATAACTTCAATAGAGAGTCACATCTGTACAAGTTTCTGCATTTTGCCTAAGTACCCTATTTTATAAAGTGTGTTTTTTAAAATTTTATAAAACAGCTGTACACTGTATTTACCAGTGTAATGAACAGTGGATGTAAGGAAATTACCACCATTTGTCATTTTCAAAAGAAAAACTGTGCCAAAAATTAAATACTTAGATTTATTCATGTTAGAATTCACATTAAGGAATGGATGGATGTAGATTGGGTGCGGATTGTGTGACAGTGTTGTCCCAGTGCTTTACATTGCAACCTGCTCTATTGTTTGGGATAGTTTCCAAGGTTACTTAGGTGACAATGCAAAGATAATTCTTTCATAGTCAAAAATTGACTGCTGTTATTATCACAGGTCAGTGCTTCAACATTTAGATGTGTGTATATACAAACCAAGGATTAAATGAGGAAACTATATATAAAATGGATGGCAGGCAGTGGTCATGATATAACATCAACAGGAAAGATATGTCGACCAATAATTAAAGCGATATGTGACTGGATAACATGGACATGGAACATATTACTGCCGTTAAAAATTATCTTGAAGATGCATATCAAATGCAGTTGATACAGAAAGGGATATTTTATGGGACAAGGATGAGGAGGAATGTGAATCTGTGACAAATGATAGCAGAGATGCTGAACCTGACAGTGAATGATGTAAGGCTAGTGTTAATAATACCAATAAAGTGTCTTGTCTTATTGTTGCTAATTATCATCTGTTTATCCAGTTGTTGCTAACTATTAATAATCTTAAATGTGATGCACTTGATATATAAATTAGTCGCAGCACATATATCATTATGTATTCTATTGATTATTTCAACATTTGAGCTGGGCATCTATAATATGTATTTCTTATTTTTTTCACTAAAATTCGTTTTCCTTGTGCATAGGATGCACCCTAGTTTTCTTTTTGTTATAAAAATTAAAAATGAAAGTGTTTTATTACAAAAGTAAATATGGCACATAATTTACAAGTTTGATCTATTATGATTTTGTGTTTATCTAAATAGCATTTGTATCTGAAAATAAATAATTGAAGTTCATGTGCTTCATTTTAACTGGAGCATTTGTTCCCATCTTCAACATCAGTAAAACAACTCTTGGAGCAGCCAGAAAAAGGTATTTATTAACAATATCCAATAATGAAATGGCTACACAACACATCTGGTCAAGAAGAAAATAGAAAAATTAAAAAAACAAAAACATTACATTTCATCCATGGGCACACAAAAAACTTGTATATTTTTAAAGATGCCAGCTATATTTTTGTTCCAGTGAACAAATGCAGTTTAAAAAAACCTCCTAAAAACTAACATGAAAGACAAAACTCCATCAGGAAAACAAACCGGCATTTGCAAAATTAGTTGCAAAGACTGCAACATGAAATATATAAGCAAGAAAAAAAGAAATGTTGCACTATGTTTCAGAAACACATGAGAAATGAAAATATAAACATGGAAAAATGAGCAGTAAGTAGCATACCATTTCTTTACCATATTGAACCTAAACTCTTAACAAGGAAAATTTATAATTGATATTATTGCATAATTTAGTTGAACTGCACACTCCTAATACTTAATTTACTTGTTACAAGCCAAGCATTGAGAGTGTGTAGTTCAATTAAATCATAATAATATCAATTATATGATTGGCTTCACTGTGCAAGTTCCAATTTACATTTTAATTAGGCAAAATTTAGTTAATTTTGATCTTCCAAACAGCAGTAACTCATCAGAAAGCTCATAAAATCTATAGAGTAACATCTTAATGCCAAGTTGGGAATCTAACAGTTGAACCATGCTAGTGATGAAGGCAACAAAACTAATGAAATTTGAGTGAATTCCTCATAAATAATTTGTTATATAAATCATTTGACCCAGAAGAGATTATTACAGCTTCCTGTTAGCCAATTTTTTTTTTCATATTGTTGCACATTAAAATATTGATAATATTCATTCTTATATCCTAAACTTAGGTATTCATTTTTACACTAAACTCCACTTACTTACATAAAAGTAACTGAAGATGGGAGAGATTCTCCCAAAATTCATCTTACTTTTATGTAGGTAAGTGGAGTTTAATGTATAAAATCAATACCTAAGTTTAAGATATATTACCACTCCATTGTCAACAGCTTCATAAGTACAATATTCATTCTTATGCTTGAATTTCAAGTCTGCGAGCGCTAGGGTATGCTTTTTTCACTTTTCTCATATAACATCGGCAACACACAACTTCTAGAGGATTTCTTCTATTATGCAATTATATTTGACATCATATGACATACTTCAACTAATACTTTTGCATTAACCATAAAGCATTATTCACTTCTATTTTTGCTTACCAATAGTATTGGAAGCACAAATCCCCACTGAAAGTCTACCGGCCTAGAGCCTACCAGACTGACAATTCAATGCGAATGGCTTGCATACAAGGAGCATGCACAAATGTGTCAGAAGCCAGTGATTCAAGATATCAGACAAGAGGAGCTCTTTGTGAGGCTGGCATATGGCACAGAGAATAAAAGACAAGAGAATGCTCATTACAGAGCCAGCTTGTGAAGAACAGAGATGAACTAATGGTTCCAATATCAGCAACATAATGCCAAGTTAAGACTAGGGTTCAAAGAATTGGTACTATATGTAATATTAATTTTGATATTTATTAACTTGTGAAGCTAGGAATAATATTAAATATGCTAGTATTAAAGTACCCTGTATAGGCGCAGCTAACTTAGCCTACTATGAATGCACACCACTAAAAACATAGCGGTGTACGTAGCCAGTCAAATGTAAACTTGTCAGAGGTGCATTTTCATATACATGTTGCACCTCCATCTAACCACAAATCATGCACTGTTAATCAGTGTACATGTCATTGTGAAAGTAGTAAGGCATTTTGAGGCTGTAGTAGGCAAGTTTTTTGTACAATTACTGTACTTGACTATCAATTAATTAAATTACATATTAGAATTTACTGTATGGACTGATCTACTGTTTAAAAGGAACAATATGACTCATTGATTTATCCTTGAAGATCTGATGTAGGTACATCTGATGGTAATGCATTTTTAACCCCCTTTCTACTCATAAATTCTTTGTACATCTTTTTTCTGCACTCTGTATTTGAGTCTACATTTCTACTGCATTTAGGAAAAACTGAGTAATTCTGCTTTTGAAAATTAGTTTAATACACTGAGTGATCTGTACTCCCCCCCCCAACAACCTCCACATTTGAGTTGTGGTACTAGTGGTTAGTCATTAAGAGTTCAGCTTCAAAAGCAGAAAGTTGTTCTGTTAGTTTCCAAGATGGAATGAGAGATTACAAAAATCTTGTAGCTATAGTAGCTTTGCACAAGGTAGGCAAAATGCCATTTTAAATATTCTACAGAAATTAAAAATAGGCAGCAGGACCATGTACTGTACTGTCCAGCACTTCCTTGAGACTGGAACTGTAAAAACTGCAGAATAGGTGAAAGCAGTGGCAGCACATGTGCCAAGAAATCTCGTACAGAGACAGTCAATGATGTTTGTGCATGGAAAATTTCCAAAATGACTGTCTTGCACATTGAACGGTGACTTGGGACTCCATTCTTACAAACGATGGAAAGGACATCTCCTTACATGTGAGTTGAAATGCTAGAGACTCTTAAAATCAAAATGCTTAACTTCAATATTATGCAGCAAATGGTCATTAAAAATCCTTTAGATTGGTTAAAATTTTTAGTATTCAGACTTTCAATGCCCAAAATGGCAGAGTATATGCCAAATGCTCTAAAGAAGCTGCTGAAAAGACTCCAAGGGTCCAGAGGGGCCATCATCCTGCATCTGTTATGATGGACGGATGTGAGCTATGAAGGTGCCATGGATCTTCATTTCTGTGAAGAAGGGGTCAAACTATCAGCCAAAGTATATATGAAGACAGTGCTGGAAAGACAACCAGTAGTGGCTTGAGGCCAATGTTTCTAACTTTATTTCAACCTCAGATTGGCCTTCTGCAAGTCCAGATCTTAACCCTCTGGACTGCAAATTGTGGTCCAAGCTTCAGGAGATGGTTTGCAAGAAGTGACATCCAAATATTGAAAGTTTGAAGCGTTCTGTTCAGAAGCAGCAGCAGATTTCCTGATGGAAGTGTTGCATAATTCAATAGATGAGTGGTCACAAAGACTTGGGATTGTGCACATGCAGAAGTGCTTCCTTAATTGAATAATTATATGTGACATTATTTATTATATTCCATTTAACTAATATTATTAGGATATTCAAATATATCAAACGATTCTCTGTAAATTTATTGAAAACTTTGTGACAGCATTTGTAGTAAGACTAGTAGATAGAGAACATTACAATTTGTCTGGTATAGTCTGTTATATACAAATAACCAAAATGTTGAACATTTCACAAGGGCAAATGTTATCCAATTTTATAATATGCTAGACATGAGCACAGAATGCATCACACCATGTTGTTATATGCATTCTGCAATCCTATAAAATACTTACTAAAATCATTTCATGTAGAAGTCATTCAGGCTTTTAATTTCATCTTGTGTTTGTATGATACATGTTGTTTGTTAATGAGTCATTAAAGAAGTGTCTTAAAACAGATATTAAATTATGAAAGGAGAGAACGTTCATTTATGCAACAAAAATAAGATCAGTTTTTCAATAAGAATGTGCATAATTATTATTTAAAATTAAAGTGTAATTGAAAGTCTTATAATTATTTTAGCTATTTTTTTTCTTCTTTTGTTATTTCCTGCATATTTTGGCTAGAATAAAAGCCGAAGTTTTCAGGAACTATTCATACTATTAAATGAAGTATTACAAGAGTAAAATATATCCCAGAACTACATTAAAAAAATAGAAGTAAGGAAGCACATTAGATAAAAAAAAAACAATAGCCAAAATTAGCAAATTTCTTTACCTTTTGTTATACAGGTACTTAATGGGCGTCTGGCTGAGGTTATTTATGAGTCTGCAGTGAAGAAAATACATGATATTAATTTCATGATAAATCTGTTGGCATTGGCTAAGAACTACAGTTTCACTCATAATTTACAGAAGAAAATAGTAGAGTAAGTATGTAAATCATTATTTAGTTATATGAAGTTATTCTCCAATAGTTTAGAAGATTCCATTTTGTTTTTAACAAATGGCAAACTAAAATCATATCTTTGGCAATTGATGGGTTATCAGAAATATGGCTTTATTTTTCTGTAATGGTGACAGTATTATGACTATGGGCAATGAAACATCACTGTTTGAGGGGCATTGTGCAAGTTAACAATTCACAACAATAGCAATTTAAATCACTTTGTTGCCTCAAACTATATCTGTGCATAGATAGCAATGCTTTTGAAAATTGCTCATTGCTTTATAATATTTGACACTGGGATAGCACAAGTTTCATACTTATTTATTGTTTAGCATGTCAAAATGTTGGGATTTGCAGGCACCTTCTCCTTCAGATAACTGTAAAAGTAATAGTCACAGGTCATGAGATCAGGGGAGAGAATTGGTCATTATGTTGGTCTTCTTCTTCCTGCCCACCTGATTGACAATTTGTGAATCAAAATGTCCCTTGCTACATAATAAGGGGGTTTACCATTTTCTGGGATTAACTGTGTTCGTGTTCATCGCTTTACATCACAAGTTCATTAATGATTTCTCGCCAATGTTGACTACCATGAATGGCCAAGATCGTTGAGCCACAGACTTGTGAGCGGGAGTTCTGTGTAAGACTTCCACACGGACTGTCCTCCCTAATTGAGGCTTTTACCAGGTTTTCCTCAGTCCTCATAAATGGCAAATGCCAAAGAGTTACCCTAAAACTTAGGCCTGGAGCGCTTCCTTCCTTTAAAAAAAATCCTTTCCGAATTTATCATTTCATCTTGTGCATCATCAATGTCCATTGCCTGTGATACTTCAGTTGTTAAAACAGGCATTAACACTATTTAAAAAAAACACCAATGTGTATCATTAACCTCTAAGATTCTCATTGTCACTGATCTGTATTTTTAATGTGCCTCTTTCTCAGTTTTTCTTTAGCATAATAATAACAGTTTTGTCGATTAACATGTCTGTTCAGGAGAAACGCATCTTCATCAGAAAAGTACCATTTGTCTAAACTAAAGCTTTTCATTTTCACTTTTCTCTAAAACAAGTTAACACATTTCCATCTGCCTGTCAAGATGTTCATTTTGTGGACATGTATCTGTTTTGTCATGTACACAAATTTTTCACATCTCAAAACATAAGATGCTCTAGACTGACCCACTACTATGGGTGGCCGAGGTCGTTAAGGTGCAGACCGTGAGCGAGAGGTCTGGGGTTCGAATCCTGCCAGGACCATCCTCCCTGACTGAGGTTTTTCCAGGTTTTCTTTAGTGCTCATAAATGGCAAATGCTTGGGAGGTACCCTAAACTTAGGCCTGGAACGTTTCCTTCCTTAAAAATAAATCCTTTTCCAATATGTCATTTCATCTCATGTATCATCAATGTCCATCACCCATGGTGCCTCGGTAGCAAAAACTGGCATTAAACACTATTCATTCATTTTTCAATCTAGACTGACCCATTTCTAACTCATTCACCTTAGTAGGTCAAATTCTTAGGGTCATTCGTGAACACTTCCAATAATCCTTCCTGATTTTACCACATCTCTGTTAATGTGAGGCCTTCCAGGAGATTTCCCTTTGTGGATGTTTGCAGTTGTCAACAGTCATTTCCATTTTTACACTGAGGATGACAGCAATAAAATCACATCTCTTGGCCTCTCAATAATTCTGGATGCAATCACTTGCTGCTACACGCTCAGCTTCATCTTGACTAGAGTCAGGAGCAATATCTGTGCGGGTCTAGGAGGTTGCACGGTGTGTCAAGTTTAACCAATAAGCATCATTTGAAGTTGAGAGTCTTATGTGTTCTGTTGTCTGCAAGTTTGTGTGTGCTTTCCATGGATTTCTTTCAGTTTGTGCTTTTGTTTCTATTTAGAAATATTAGAGAAGTAAAACATGGAACAAGAAACACTAATTGTATGTAGTTTGCAATAAAAGCACATAAAATGGTAAATAAAATGTACCAGTTCTTTAAGGAGGAAACAGCAGACACAAAGCGCTTGACTGACAGCATAGCTAACAACATAGCAAGTGCCAAGAATGCACAGCTGAAACCTGTGGTGTTGGTGTTAGAACAGTATAGAAAATGCTAAAGAAGCAAGATCATCCATGGATAATAGTGGTTCTGTTCTTTTTAGATCATTAGGGAAAAATCATATACCCAAAAAGAAAGTAACTGATAAAGATAACTTGATTTTTGATTAGAACAGGGAGTTTCCTACAGCACATAGACTGTAGTTAAACTGGAGAATTCAATTGGATTTAATGGGTACAAGCATTATTTGCTGGGTTTTAAGTATAGGCAGTGTAAGGATGAGAAAAAGTTTTTTTTGGAAAGGAGTGACATAGTAGCTGCTGAGATTGTTTTTTTGGAGAAACATACATGAAATTTGGATTGCAAATCAAACATCTATTGTTTAGATGAAATGTGGGTGAACCAGAAGTGCATAAAGAAAATGTGCTGAACAAATGAGGGCTGATCTGATGGCATCTTAAGTTCCAATTGGTAAAGGAGGGCGGCTTATTGTTTGCCATGCTGGTTCTGCAAAATTGGATTTTGTTCTAGAATGTAAGTTAATTTTTAAAGTAAAATTGATGCTAAGGAGTAAATAACATTGTTTTGTTCATAAAATGGTTTCAGGAACAATTATTGCCCCAACTCTGTCATTGTTATGGACAATGCAAGCATCCATTCCTTTCAATTAGATAAAGCACCTTGAATAAACACCAGAAAAGTGGACATTTTTCTTGGTTGTCCAGCAAGAACATTTTGCATGCAGTAACACAGACATTGGCAGAATTGTTACAGCTGATAAAAATGAAAAAGTCAGTGCAAAACACAAAATTGTTGACATTATTGCCAGGAATCATGGTCATTGGGTAGTGAAACTTTCAATTGAATCTGTTGTCGTAACACTCTTGTTGTAACAACAACCTTTCACACCAGTTGTCCATGGCCGAAGATGGAGATAACATATCTTTGAAACCGGTTCCGTATATTTTTAAGGTTAGTGAAGCATGAAGAGTGTTAAGACTACATTCAATTCACATGAGCTTCACTGTGTTAGTTCCATATGAAAATTTTTTTTAAAGATTTACAATTTTTAAAAAATTTAATAAGTGAAACTTTCAGTTTATCACTGCCATTCTAATACCATCAAGCTCATTTGGTCATTATGTTGCCGACAATAACATTTTAAAAAAATACAGAATAAGAAAAACTTGCACATATATCAGTAATACAGTGTAACAATTCAGTTTGGAAATACTGTATAAGATATGCAGAAAAGGTGCCAGATGAGGATTTCTAGTGAGAGCTGATAGGAGACAGCATGTTTGAACCGTTTATATTGCAGTCTTAATGAATCAAAGCTCGAAGACATGTTAGAGAACAATGAAAGTGACAATAATGAGTAAACTGTAATTACATGCAACACTAATACTACCATCTGCCTTGGCTAATTATCTTAGTTTACTTCACATATATGCTTTTCTTCCTTGTTGAAATTGCATACTTCTAGGACATGTGAAATATATATAGCATCTCCATGAAATATATATAGCTATCTCTCTCTGCACAGGAACTAGGCAAAGACCTGCATAGATAACTGCTCTGAACTCTAGTGATGTGATTCTAACCTGAAATGAACAGATGAAGTTTCAAGTATTGTTTGTTGTCTACAATGTACAATAAAATATAATTATTACTTGAAACATGTATTCTTATTTCTGACTCATTCTATGCAATGATGCACATATCAAGAAAAAGCTTTGAATTGTAAAAAGCAGCAGCAGATACATATAAATTTGTGAAAAATCTTCAATTTGTCATTTATTTAAAATAGGAGTGACAGCTTCCAAAATTTTTCGAAAGTATCAATAAAAAGACAGTAATTTTTAAATTAATAACTGATTAATTTTTTGAGAGTAAGAATATATAAAGGAAACTGTTTATCCTTTTTCAAGTTTGGAATTTCATTATTTGCATAAAATGCTTGTACTTTATAGCATACTGCAAAATGCATGAATTCGTCTCAAGTCCATCCAGGACCTTTCTCACGTTTCCTTTTCTTGCTTGGAGTGGAAAATTTATCTTTCACAGTGTTTCCTTTTCTCACATTACATATGCTTGTTACAGACACACTAGTAAATTCTGAAGTTAATCTCACAATATCGTCTATGGAAAGGGTTGGATATTTCTCATAAAACTTATTAAACACTATCAAAACAATGGTTTTTCAAAGGTTTACCTTTCCTATTACATGAGATCATAAGACATACCCGGCTTGTCATACATTTTACAACTCACAAGCAACTGAATGTAACCATTAATGATGAATGTAGGAATAAATACTATGAAACGATATTAAAATCTTAGGTAGATTAACAGTAAAACTACTTAACATCAGGTCAACACATTAAAACACACTGGATATTCCACTTTTTAACAGAAATCTAGAAATTCCCACAGTTAATTTATATATTTGTGATGTTTTGTACACATTACAGATAATTTGCACATTTATAATGTAAGGGGTGAAATACACATATATAACACACATAACTGGAACAGAATGAATATGCCGTATCACAGACTGCAGAGGACCTCTAGATATTATAAAATAAGAACTTTCCAATTCACTTCCTTTACAAAAAAGTGATGTAAATATTCAGAGTATATAAAAGACTACACAAAAGTGTTTGATATGTTCACACTAATTTCACTTACTTACATAACACTAGGACATGTTTCGGAAGCCCTTGCTACCTTCATCAGCTGTTGACTGACTACTCAAATTGGTGGGTGGGTCCCAAGATGCTTTAGTGGCGGTCTCTGATGCTTCTAGTAGAAGCTTGTTGTGTTCATCCTTGGATGGAAAATCAAAATTCATTAAGTTTTTCATATTTTTTAAGGTGAAAATGGATAGCTCTATTGGGTTATGAAGTTCTTTCAGCAGCCTAGTCTGTGGTTCATTTCATCAATTTTTGGTCAAAAGTGAGCTAATACTGCTGATCTATCAACCTGAGTAAAACAAATATTCCAAAAGTGTTTTCTCTGAATTCCAAATTTCTCTGAGTTTTTCCGATGTATTTCTGATCACAATCTGTACATTTGATTTCATAAATTTTTGATTTCTCTTCTTTTGGGATGGTCTCTTTTACTATGCAACCTATTATATGTTTAATATTATATTTGTTCTTTGGGGTTAACATTATACCTTGTTCTTTGAATATCCTCTTAAATTTGTTATGATAAGTTGAATGGTACATAAAGCTTTTCAATTTGTATCTTTCCTTGATGTTCTTCAGTGTGGAAACCTCTCTTATAGATTTTTGTGTTTTAATTTCATTAATAATTTTTATTCCTGTGTCTTGTTGAAACCATTGATTATTGCTGTCTTAATTATCTGTTGATGTTCTGTTTCTGTGAGTGGGATATTAATCATTCTGTGTGCCAAGCTATGAAATACTTCATATTTGTGTGTAGTGGGGTTTTAACTATTATTTTTATGTAATTTTCTGTGCGTGTTTCTTAGCTGTGATTTCTGAAGTTCAGCTATCTCCATTTCTTATGATTTTTAAATCTAGGAAAGAAAGTCAACCATTTCTCTCTTCTTCTATGGTAAACTGTATAGATTTATGTTGTAAATGAAGAAGTTTCAGGGCATCTATTGAGTGTTTTTTCAGTATTGTTGCAAATATATTGTTCACATACCTTTTACCTGTCTTGAAAGTTAAAGGGAAGGCTTTGGTGATATGTATTTCAAAGAAGTTCATGAATAAACGGAAACAAGAGAAACGGAGATAATAGGTTTCATATTGCTAGGCCCAAAACTTGTTGATAATATCTTTGGTTGAAATTGAAGAAATTTTGTTGAATGCATATGTTAGTAAGTTTTGGTAAGTGTTCTATTTCTTCTGTTTGTAAATGTAAGGAGATTAACCATTTCTTTAACATTTGTATAAGATTCTCTATTCATATGCTTGGGAATAAGGTTTTGATGCTCAAGCTTTGAAAACGTTAATGAATGTTTTCGCTACTTGGTATGTGGGTGAATGATATTGTTAATTATTGGTCTCATGCAATAGGTAATACTTGTAGACTGTTTACAGCAAAGTTAAAAGAAGTATAGGTCTAAGACTGGAAGCTTGCAAGTTTTACATGAATGTAAATATGTTTTAAATTTAAATATTTCAAACAAGACAAATGATTATAAAATTACCTACTATGCTCCATTTTAAGACACATTAAGATATAAGTAAATATGAAACTGGAGAGAATAGTAAATCTGTAATATTTATCCTGATTGTAAGATTTTGCTTGCCACACAGCAATTTGATGACTACTTTTCCAAATGATGAACTGACATGGGATACAATGGCTCGTCGTGAATTGGAAGGGCTGTCATATTCTGACATTTGTATATCAGAACCTGAGTCTACAGAACAGACTTCTTCTGAAATATCATCTCCAGCTGAAACAGAAGAAAGCAACAAGAACAAGAAGCAGTGCCTCAAAGAGAGAATAAGGTAGGTTAATACATTGCAGTTTTCTAAAAATATGAGATTTTAGCAAAGTTATTTAATAAAAGTTTAGATAGTGGTGTACTTCAAATGAAATTGAGAACAAGTGTGATAGTGCCTGTGTACAAACTGAAAGGAGATGTTAATAACCCAGCTATAAGTCTGTTGTCAGTAATTGGAAAGGTATTCACTGGAATTGTGGCAAATAGATTTCAATTGTGAGTTAAAATATCAGAGTTCAAATGTGGATTCAGATGAGGAAAAAGAACAATTGACAATATTTTTGTATAAAAACAATTGTTGATAAGTATTTAAGTGTCAAAAGGGGGAAGGATATTTATGATATTAATAGATTTGGAGACGACTTTTGATACTATTGAGAGACAAGCATTGTGAATTACGTTAAAAAGGAAAGGAGTAAATAAAAACTTTACAAACATATTACAAGCAATCTATTTAGATAATAAACTTGTATGAAACGTTCAAGAGAGGATATAACAGAGTGCATGCAGAGTTTATCAAGAGTAAGACAGGGATGTAAATTAAGCCTAGTATTATTTAACTTATTTATTGATATTATTGAAGGGATTCAAAGAAAAAATGTATATAAATCAGTAAAGAGTAATAAAGGGATGCCAGCTCTATTGCTTGCAGGTGATTTGGTTGTTGGTTGTATCTCAGTGGTAGTTTAAATAATGGTCTTCTAGAAGGGCTTTTAATTGAGTAAGGGTGAGAAATAGGGTTAGGTGAGTGTGATATAGAAATTATCTTGGAGTGAAGTTAAATGTTATTGGTAGCTGAAATGATCAGAGAAAGTTAATATTAACAAAAAAAAAAATGTCTCTTTGGGTTGTAAGGGCATGTTAAGGAAAATTCATCCAATCCCCTTAGGTCTTTTTTTCTCTCAACCTGTCGTTAATCTACAGCTGCCTTCCTCCCAGCTTGTCTAGCTTCCTTCATCTGCTTAATGAACTTTTTCTTCAATTCTCATTCTTTAAATGATATCCCGTTAATGAAGATATTAACCATTTCAGTTTCTTCGACCTGTGCAAGATCTAATGTTCATAAACTTTACCATTATCATCCTTCCTCGTATTTTTCTCTCCTCAAGTACGACGTCTACAATTTCCCATTCTAATTTTAACTCCCAATTTCTGCTCCAAAATTCAGTGAATGTTTTGTATGGCCCAGAATCTTGTCATTCCTCCACTCCGCTGATTAACAAATTGAACTTGTGATATTTCTCCTCTAATTCGTCTATTCTTGCTTTCATCCCATTGACTTCTTTCTTAATGTCCTTAACTTCCACTTTATTTGTTGTTTGATCATCAAGTCTCTCCTCCAAATAATCTATTCTTTTGAGTATTCTTTCCAAACTATCACACCTGTCCACTGGCCCAGATTCACCTCTACACCACCAATCACCAATAATGTCACCAAAATGACAGCCATATTCTTAGTATTCTTCTTTTCATTTTTACTGCTTAACTGCTTGCATCTTCTAGTTATAAATGCTGCTACCCTGACTCTGTATGTTACAAGATCCACTCCCATTGTCCTTTTAATAACCAGGAGTTCACTCACACTCCACTGCTAGCTTAGCACCAAAACTTATATTGAAATTGTTTGGCCATGTGTTGGATTCTTCATTTCCAATTTATATGTATATGCCAGTAATAGATCCTCTCGGCTCCTTCTGTGACATTTTACTAAGTTTGAATCTTGTTGGCAACAGTGTAACTTTTCTGAAAGTTTTACTTCATAGCAGTAATTGCTGTTGGCATGTACCAGAAGCTACTGGAACATAGCTTTCATATATTTGCATTTAATAGTAAAATAGTACTGAAAAATAATATCACTAAATGAACTGATGGGCCATTTTATTTCTTTGTTGGAATCTTAATAATGGGAGGATATGGCTTTTCATTATTATTAGGTATCATTTTTCAATTATCAGTCACAACATTCATGTTTTTTACGTGTTTACCTATAAGGATGGTAGGGTCTATTTGACTCAGATTTATATAACATGATTGTGATTATTACTTAATTTGCTGCATGTCTTGCCTCTTTTTTTTGTTTAGCTAACAATGAGCCACATACCATAACAGCAAAATATCTGATTGCAATAAGTTTACAGGAAATAATTGTTTCTGCTTTGTCAAAGCACATTCACTCTACTTGTATGTCTTGTTGCTCTCAGGGTTAAATCTAATAATTCTAGTTTTTGAATTGCGGGAATTTTCACAGTGAAATATAGTATAACATAACAAATTATTATTGAGGAAATCACTCAAATTTCACTAATTTAGTTCCACTTACTTGGACATGTTTCAAAGGCGATTGCCTTCATCGTCAGCATGATCCCAATGTCCGCTTCCCCGCGTGGTATTCAGATGTTGCTCCGTAGATTTTATGAACTTTGTGATAAGGTTGCTATTGTTTGGAAGATCAAAATTAACCAAATTTTCTTTGTTTTTATTTATGAATATATTTTCCCACACTGTCACTTCTATTTATTTTTGAAGAGCTTTTAAGAGTTTTGGTACCTTTTGGAATTCATGTTTTTTTTTGCCAGAAATGGTCTGCCACTGCTGATTTTTCCATGTGTTTATATTTTACATGCCTCATGTGTTCCTTAAACCGTATGGAGATATTTCTTTTTGTTTTGCCTATATATTTCATATTGCAATCTTTGCAAGCAATTTCATAAATGCCTGATTGTTTTTCTGGAGGAATTTTGTCTTTTGTGTTCGTTTTTAGGAGGTTTTTTAAACTACATTTGTTTACTGGAGCCAAAATGATGTTTGCCTGTTTAAAAATTTTTTGGAATTTTTGGTGTGCCCATGGGTGGAATGTGAATTTTTTATATATCTGATCCCCTTTGTAGCCTTTTAGTGTGGTGATATCTTTTATTCGTTTTTTCTTTTTGAATTTTTCTATTTTCTTGTTGACCAGATCTGTTGTGTAACCATTTTTTTGTGCTATCTCTATGATTTTTTGGTACTCCAATTTGTATTCTGTCTTGCTTATTGGAAGGTTTGTTAATCTGAATGTGAGGCTATTGATTATGGCATGTTTATGTTGTATTGGGTTGAGGCTGTTGTTTTTTATGTAATTATCTGTGTGGCTATCTTTTCTGAATATGCCAAATTCCAGTATATTGCCATTTTTTATAATTTTTATGTCCAAGAAAGGAAGAATCGTGTTGTTCTCCAATTCCATTGTAAATTTAACACTGCTGTCTTGCAGGTTGAGCAGTTTTATTGCATCCTCTTTCCAGTTTTCATTTACTATTGCAAAGACATCACCAACATAACGGTACCAACATTTGTATATATATGGAAAAGCCTCAATTATTTTTATTTCTAAAAAACTCATGTAGATATCTGCTAAGAATGGTGATAATGGGTTTCCCATTGCTAGACCCTTATTTTGTGTGTAACTGTTGCCCCCGAATGAATGAACCTACTTCACATTCGGGGGCAACAGTTACACACAAAATAAGGGTCTAGCAATGGGAAACCCATTATCACCATTCTTAGCAGATATCTACATGAGTTTTTTAGAAATAAAAATAATTGAGGCTTTTCCATATATATATACAAATGTTGGTACCGTTATGTTGATGATGTCTTTGCAATAGTAAATGAAAACTGGAAAGAGGATGCAATAAAACTGCTCAACCTGCAAGACAGCAGTGTTAAATTTACAATGGAATTGGAGAACAACACGATTCTTCCTTTCTTGGACATAAAAATTATAAAAAATGGCAATATACTGGAATTTGGCATATTCAGAAAAGATAGCCACACAGATAATTACATAAAAAACAACAGCCTCAACCCAATACAACATAAACATGCCATAATCAATAGCCTCACATTCAGATTAACAAACCTTCCAATAAGCAAGACAGAATACAAATTGGAGTACCAAAAAATCATAGAGATAGCACAAAAAAATGGTTACACAACAGATCTGGTCAACAAGAAAATAGAAAAATTCAAAAAGAAAAAACGAATAAAAGATATCACCACACTAAAAGGCTACAAAGGGGATCAGATATATAAAAAATTCACATTCCACCCATGGGCACACCAAAAATTCCAAAAAATTTTTAAACAGGCAAACATCATTTTGGCTCCAGTAAACAAATGTAGTTTAAAAAACCTCCTAAAAACGAACACAAAAGACAAAATTCCTCCAGAAAAACAATCAGACATTTATGAAATTGCTTGCAAAGATTGCAATATGAAATATATAGGCAAAACAAAAAGAAATATCTCCATACGGTTTAAGGAACACATGAGGCATGTAAAATATAAACACATGGAAAAATCAGCAGTGGCAGACCATTTCTGGCAAAAAAAAACATGAATTCCAAAAGGTACCAAAACTCTTAAAAGCTCTTCAAAAATAAATAGAAGTGACAGTGTGGGAAAATATATTCATAAATAAAAACAAAGAAAATTTGGTTAATTTTGATCTTCCAAACAATAGCAACCTTATCACAAAGTTCATAAAATCTACGGAGCAACATCTGAATACCACGCGGGGAAGCGGACATTGGGATCATGCTGACGATGAAGGCAATCGCCTTTGAAACATGTCCAAGTAAGTGGAACTAAATTAGTGAAATTTGAGTGATTTCCTCAATAATAATTTGTTATGTTCTAATGATTCTATTTTTATATCATGAACAAACTACATTTGAAGACTGTGAACGATGCATTACAATGTTACTATACAGTTCCTAGTGAGGAATGTGGTAGAAGTGGTGATGAAGAAGATGATAATGAATATATACTGAATAAAAATTACAATATGGAACCAAGTGAAAATAGTAGTGATACAAATTCAGTGGTTTTAAATGCTGAGACTCCCATCTTCACTGCCACGGTTCCTTCTCAAGGATGCAAGCATGGGACACCAGTCAATGTCAAGACATTCAAACTGGGCAATCTCAAGTTAATAAATTTTCAAAAGATCACAAAGAGCGCTCTGCTGATGGAACACTGTGGAGAGTCCTGGACCAGCTGCTACTATACCTGGGATGTGACAACCAGAATATTCTCTGGCGAAACAGTGAACCAACTCCTTACATTAGATAAAATATCTCTATAGATAGTGTATGTAGTGCCGGGCATCTAATGGTAAGTGAGAGCATTCTGAAACACATCAAGAACTGTACAGAAGAGGAAGCCTGCTTGATGTTAGGAGATCCAACATTGATTATACTGGAAGAATTAAATGTCTTCTGTGCTATACTGTATGCTCATGGAGCATATGGTGTAAGATCAAATTCAACAAAGAGCAGGTGAACAAGATTTGAGGCCCATGCTTCTTTATAGAAGCTATGGCAAGGGAAAGACTTAGAGAAATCATGAAATACCTAAGGTTTGATAAAAGAGCACCCGCAGACAGCATTTGACTGCTGACAAGTTTGCCTTTGCATCTGAAATATGGAATACCTTCATGCAGAACTATATTGCTTGTTTCCAGGCAGAACCAGATTTTAGTGTAGATAAACAACAGTTTCCGTGCAAATGCAGATGTCCATTTTTACATGCAAATAAGCCTAATAAATTGGGAATAAAGTTTTGACTTGCTGTTGATGTACAAGTAGATACCATTTATGTTTGCAATGGCTTTCCCTACACAAATAAAGGTGATGCATGACCTGTTGATGAATCTGTTGTTGAAAGTGTGGTTTTCCGCTTATTGGCTCTTTTCATAGGGAAAGGCCTAAATGCTAGTACAAACAAGAAATTGAAGCTTGCAAATAAGCTGAAAACTAAATCAGTTTGCATTAGTGCAGGAATGGTGAGAACCTAATTGAAGACAGTTTTACTACACAAAGCTGGCTCCGATTCAACACTGACTGTTTACTGCTGCAAACCTAGAAACAAAGTAATAGGAAATCCTTAGTACTGTTGAGATTGCCAACAATCAAGAACATAAACTTTTACAACTCAATGAAGTTTGCTGTTGATGTAATAGATCAAATGTCTGGGCTCAACAGTAAAGTCTGATTCTCTGAAATGGGCAGTACATGTATGTTACAACATACTTGCTTTAGGGGCAATAAATGGCATTGGAAAGGAGGATCAGTCACAGAGATCTCACCTTGGAGCTGACTCTAGAACTTCGTGCTTTATAAGTGGACACTAGGAATCGTACACTGCCAAATCCAGAATGCTTTGGTGATAAACAAACAAAGAACCCAAGAGTTGTGGAAATGCTAATGAGGGGCAAAGTTGCTAATTGTCTGGGAACAAAATTAATGATGTGTGTGTAGGATGGAACAAATCCGTGTGTGGAAAGTTCACAGCAATAACAAAAAGGTGCATTCAAAATGTTTGTAAGCATATTGTTTAAATTCACTTGCAAGAACTGTTTTTTGTTACTGTTTTTGCTATCTAAGTCTATTATTTTTCAGAATTTTGTATCCTTTTTTTAATGGTAATATAGTTTTCTACAAAGCAAATTCTTGCACCAAATTTTGAAAACAACCTTATAAAATGTGTATTTCTAATTCTAGACCTGTTAAGTTAATGCTAAACAGTTAAATATTCTGTGTATATATATATAAAGTGGTGAAGGTCAATCCTTATAGGTATACAGATTAGGTTGGTCCTTGTAGTGTTAATAACAAATTACTTTAAAAAGATATTATGAATACATTAGGTGACCAATTTCGTAGACACATTCATTTGATGTGCGATTGTCGGTTAAGGTGCCTCACCCAAAAATGGTACATGACAGTAATTTTGTTGGCATATTTGGATTCAGCATTTTGAAATCTATTAGGATATGAAAGTTTTACATGGAGGAAATTGATGCCGACCAGTGTTATTGATTCAGCATTGTGAAATCTATAAGGATGTGATATTTTAACATGGAGAAAATTGATGCCGACCAGTATTATTGATTCAGCCAGTAGATAATTGTCAGTGAAGGAATTCAAAACCAACTGCAACCATGCCAGACAACCCAAAGCTGTGTCATATTTAATCATTAAATAGAAATACTGTAAATCTATTGCACCATTGTTAATTCATTTTCTTTAAACAATAGTTTAAACAAATTTAAACTTAAACATTGTATATCTGTTTTTCAGAAGGTGCTGCTGCGTGTACAATGCAGCTGTCAAACAGCTGCCCACCAGCCAGATGTGGTCTCTGTATCTGGAGACAATGCAGGAGTTGTATCAGGACAAGACGCACCTTCCCACATTCAAGAAAAAGATTCTCCGAGAAGGATATCAGGGAGCACACAGTGCAAACAAAATGGAGGAGAAATATTATCATACATGGGTAAATTTGTGGTTCTTCTTGTATTCATAAACACAACTTAGAGAAAGATAACATGTTTTACTACAAATAAACATAAACAATTTCAGGTGGACATGTTGAAATCAGCTGGCAAGCTGAAGAAACTGGAGGCAGTTCTGCGTACAGCTACACAAAGACTTTCTTCCAGTGTACCACTATGGAGTATACGACTGCACTTCCATCTAGAAAGAGATGAAGAAAGAGCAGCAGTGACTGTGTTTCAGGAAGCACTGTCCGCTCTTGGGAATGTCACTGAGGAGGCTTTGCCCCTGTGGAAGATGATGCTAATGTATTACCAGACCAAAGAAACACAAAAAGTGGAGCAGTTATATCTGGATGGAATACAGCAAGGTGCTGCAATTTCCAAGCCCCTCAAACCAATGTACATAGAGTGGCTTGTCCTTGCCAAGGGTAGGTTACTGATGAGCAAAGAAACTACTTCAATATAATTACTTTAATGCACATCATGCTAGTAATTTGTATGGGCCTCAGTGTTCACGCTTGCAGCTGTTCATTATGTAGGCAGGCACACAATGAAATGAATATTGAAATCTGACTGTTTGTTATTGATTTGGCTTGTGTTACTGCATGTTCCTATGCTGTCAGCTTTGAAGGATCCAGTCTCTTCATGGTAACAATAACAGCTTAGCTTTGCTATTAGGAATGTCCAAGCAGAGCTTAACTCAAACCCAGTGTCCCTTAAAATTATTTTGGTTTTCTAATTTCTATTGCTTTCAGAAACTTCCTTTCATAAAAATTAATAGTGGATGCCAATATTTGCATTTTGTAATTTTAATTGTAAATTTAAAATAGTTCATCCATATAAACAAATTTAATAGCTTATTATACTTAAATTAAATTGTACTAATGAAACTGTAGACAATGTATGGTAATATATTGTATAAAATGTATTAAATATGTTCATGCTAACTCCATTTATACAACATTAGGATATGTTTCAGGTATTTCATCAACTGTCTGTCGGTCCTGGAGGTGTAGTGGTTACCATACTTGCCTCTAAACCCAAGATCGTGGGTTCGAACCCGGCCAGGACCGGTGGATTTTTTTGGTTGTAAAAATCCTAAGTATGGCTTCCTTTTGAAGGGAAGTAAAGCCATGGGTCCCGTGTCGTACATTTACGGCACGAAAAAAAACTTCAAACCTGACAGAGAGGCCTCTGAGCAAAATTTGTCAGCCGTTTTCATGCCCTGAGTTGAATGGGATGCTGATGACTAGAGATGTTAAAGAGCATCCATAAATAAATCAATAAAAAAAAAATATCATCAGCTATTGACCGATTAATTGATTTAGTTGCTGAATCCCGACATGTTTCTATGGCGATTTCTGATGGTTCAAATAGGAGCTTACTGAGCTCATCCATGGGTGGAACATCAAAATTCATTAAATTTTTCTATTTTTTAGGATGAACATTTTTTCCCAAGTAGATACCTTAATTGGGTTATGAAGTTTATATGTCACTGTTGATACATCATTAAGTTTAAAATGAATATTTCTAAAGTGTTTCTTTCTCCAAATTTCTAAGTTTTTCTTCATTTTTCCGATGTATTTTTGATTACATCTGTACATTTAATTTCATAGGTTACTGATTTCTGTTCTATTGGTATTGTGTCCTTTACTGTGGAATCTAGTAAATTTTTTATATTGTATTTGTTCTTTGGGACTAATTGTGAAATCATTAATTACTGCTAAATTAATATTTGTTGATATTCTTCATGTACTCTGTTTCTGTGCATGGGATGTTAAGTATTCTGTAGTCAAATGTCAAACACCACATATTTGTGTGGAGGGGGGTTATAACTTTCATTTTTTATGCCATTTTCTGTGTGTGTCTTTTCTATGGATTCCAAAGTTCAGTTGACTTCATTTCTTATAATTTTTAAATCTAGGAATGCAAGCCACCCATTTTTCTCTACTATGGTAAATAACATAGTTTATGTGTTTACGGAATTTGGGAATCCACACAGTGAAACTTTTGTTAATCTTATTTTGATTTAAAGTAAAACACTAAAAATCATGTCGTCACATTAAAACTCTCTTTAAGTTTCACAAACACACTTATAAAAGTAATTTTGGTACATGTTTCGTGAGGTACATTCCTCACATTGTCAACCAAAACGACAACTGAGGAGCCAATTTCAGCAAAGTATGTATGTTACTATGCTTGCTCTGGTGGTCTGTTAATGAACTTAAACAATATGTTGTCTGCTTCCGGTATATCAAAATTCATAAGTTTGTATTCATATTTTTTTATGTAAATTTTTTCCCATATATTAAGTTCTTTCGGATGTTGAATTGTTTTTAGTAATGTTATGTCCTTCTCTATTTCATGATTCTCATTCCAAAAATGTGCAGCCACTGCTGATTTTTCTACTTGTTTGTGTCTAATATTTCTCCAGTGTTCCTTTAATCTTATCCCCAGATTTCTCTTTGTTTTTCCTATGTATATTTTCTCACAATCCTTGCAATTAATTCTATATATACCTGAATGTTCTTCTTTCTTCTTTTTTTGTTTAATTTTATTTAGATTTAATAGTTTACCAACACTATATCTGTTTATTGGTGCTAGAGTAATGTTGTACTTTTTGAAAATTTTTTGGAATTTATGGTTAACATAAGGGTGATATGTGAATTTTTGATAGGTATTTTCTTTAAGTGAAGAACTGAGTGTGGTGATTAGTTTAATTTCCTTTTTATTTTTTTATCTACCATTTGTTTGTTAAATCCATTTATTTCTGCTGTGTGTATTATATGTGCATATTCTTTCCTGTATTCTTCTTTAAGAAGAATACACCAATAATACACCACTCAGTAAAGAAGAATACAGGAAAGAATATGCACATATAATACACACAGCAGAAATAAATGGATTTAACAAACAAATGGTAGATAAAAAAATAAAAAGATTTAAAAATAAAAAGGAAATTAAACTAATCACCACACTCAGTTCTTCACTTAAAGAAAATACCTATCAAAAATTCACATATCACCCTTATGTTAACCATAAATTCCAAAAAATTTTCAAAAAGTACAACATTACTCTAGCACCAATAAACAGATATAGTGTTGGTAAACTATTAAATCTAAATAAAATTAAACAAAAAAAGAAGAAAGAAGAACATTCAGGTATATATAGAATTAATTGCAAGGATTGTGAGAAAATATACATAGGAAAAACAAAGAGAAATCTGGGGATAAGATTAAAGGAACCCTGGAGAAATATTAGACACAAACAAGTAGAAAAATCAGCAGTGGCTGCACATTTTTGGAATGAGAATCATGAAATAGAGAAGGACATAACATTACTAAAAACAATTCAACATCCGAAAGAACTTAATATATGGGAAAAAATTTACATAAAAAATATGAATACAAACTTATGAATTTTGATATACCGGAAGCAGACAACATATTGTTTAAGTTCATTAACAGACCACCAGAGCAAGCATAGTAACATACATACTTTGCTGAAATTGGCTCCTCAGTCGTCGTTTTGGTTGACAATGTGAGGAATGTACCTCACGAAACATGTACCAAAATTACTTTTATAAGTGTGTTTGTGAAACTTAAAGAGAGTTTTAATGTGACGACATGATTTTTAGTGTTTTACTTTAAATCAAAATAAGATTAACATAGTTTATGGTTTATGTTGTAAATTAAGGAGTTTCAAGCATCTATTGAATGTTTTTTCAGTATTGTTGCAAATATATTTACCACATATCTATACTATGTCTTAAAAATTAAAGGAAAGGCTTTGTAGCTCATAAATAAATCTCCTACAAAAGGAGACAAGGGGTTTCCCATTGCTAGATCAGAAACTTGATAACATTTTTGGTTAAAACTGAAAAAATTTTGCTGAATGCTAATGTTATTAAGTTTTAGTAAGTCTTCTATTTCTTCTGTTTTTAAATGTAAGGAGGTTAATCCTATGCAACAAATATAATATTAAAAATTTATTAGGTACCACAGTAAAAGACACCATACCAACAGAACAGAAATCAGGAATTTACAAAAATTTTATATTGTATCTAAAGATACATAAAAAGATGAAGAGAATTTAGAAATTTGGAGAAAGGAACACTTTAGAAATATTCGTTTGAAACAAATCAGCAGTGATAGCTCACTTTTGGATTCAAAATTATGAAATTAAACTAGAGGCTAAGCTACTGAAAGAACTTCACAATGCATTAGATCTATCCACTTTGGAAAAAATGTTCATCTTAGAAAATAGGAAAAACTTAATCAATTTTGATGTTCCACCTACGGATGAACTCAGCAAATTCCTACTTGAACTATCAGAGACCTTCACAGTAGACCTTGGGCTCCAGCCACCACATCAAATATGAATAGTCTATTAACAACTGATGATGGGAGTGATTGCCCCTAAAACATGTTCTAGTGTTGTATAAGTGCAGTTAGTGTGAACATATTTAATAAATTCGCAGGAAATTTACTTATCCTTTGGCCACCAAAAAATTCCAGAAAATGCTCAAAGAGTTGGTGTTACTTTGTCCCCAATGAACAAATTTAGCCTAAATAATCTGCTCAACTGTGGTGATAATGTTAGAATCCCTGGTGGAGAGAAACCAGGAATCTATAAAATCAACTGCTCAAAGAACAATGGAGAAACATCAAGTACAATCAGATAAGATGAATCAGTGGTTGAGCATCACTTTTGGAGAGATAAACATTATATAGAAATGGAAATCAAATTACTGAAATTCATAGAGAGACCTTTGGAGCTGGGAAAAAAAATGAAAATATGGTTATGAACTTTGAGATCCCAACAGAAGACAAATTAATCCAAAAGTTCATAAAATGTCCACATGAGCTATACCAAGTCCATCCAACCATCAATGAATCTGGCAGTCGACTCTCAGCTGATGATGCAGGCATTGGTCTGTGAAACATGTTCTGTATAACTCAATGGAAATTGAAGCTTAAGAGTATATCCTACAATTATGTATTCAACTTGTTTACATAAACTCCACTTGTATAAAACTAAGACATGTTTTGGGAGTAATCACTCCCATCTTCAGTTGTTGACCAACTACTGTTACATGAAATGGTGCCTGGATACCCAGAAGCTTCTGTGGCAGTGTCTGGTAGTTGTAGTAGGAACTTGCTGAGTTTACCCATAGGAGGAAAATCAAAGCACATTACATTTTCTTTATTTTTTTATGATGAAAATTTTTTCCCAAGTGGATAGTTCCATTGGGTTGTGAAGCTGTTTCAGCAGATTAATCTCTGGTTTAATTTCATGATTTTTGGTCTAAAAGTGAGCTACCGCTAATTTATCAACCTGCTTAAACTGAATATTCCTAAAGTGTTCTTTTCTCTGAATTTTCAAATTTCTCTTCATTTTTCCAATGTATCTCTGGTCACAATCTGCACATTTGATTTCATAAATTCCTGATTTCTGTTCTGTTGGTATGGCATCTTAACAGAATCTAGTACAATTTATTAAATTAAGAATACATTCTAATAGGATATATTACCCTCTCTTGTCTTTAGTTTTGTAGGTACAGTTTAACTAATTAAAATGTAAATTGGAACTTGCACAGTGAAGTCAATTATATAATTGATATTATTGTATGATTTAGTTGAACTACACACTCTTAATGCTTCACTTACTTGTCATAATGTATAGAACCGGTTTCGAGAACATTTGGTTCTCATCATAACTAAAATTCAACTGTCGGATAATTCGTTGAGCTGTGGGAATGTATATTCTGCTCTGATGGCAGTGTGATAAACTTGTAGTTTATGTTTTCATCCCCAGCAGTATCGAAGTTCATTAGACTGTCTTTATATTTGTAGATGTAGATTTTCTCCCAGGTTGCTAGTTCCGTAGGTCCTTGTAGTGATTTTAACAATTTTGCTTTGTTCACTATGTCGTGATTTTGTGTCCAAAAATAATATGCTACTGCTGGTTTCTGTATTTGCTTATACTTTATGTTTCTCTTTGTTATTCCAATGTAGATTTTTTTACATTCTGACAATTTATTTTGTAAATACCTGCTTTTTTCTCTCGTTGAATAGTCATTAGCATTGTCTATCAGTAAGTTTTTAGCATTAAATCTATTAACCGGTGCCAACATGGTATTAAAATCTTTAAGATTTTATCTGAACCTTTTATCTTTTTAAGATAAAAGATTTTATCTTAAGACAATGTTAATAACAATGTTAATGGCAGTATTCCAAGAGAGGGTATTTACAAAATAAATTGTGCAGAATGTGAAAATATCTAAATTGGAAAAACAAAGAGAAACATAGGCATACAGTTAAAGGAACATTTCAGGAACATAAAGTACAAGCATATAGAGAAATCAACAGTAGCATATTATTTTTGCACACAAAATCAGGACATAATGAATAAAGCTAAATTGTTAAAATCAGTACAAGGACCTACAGAACTAGCAACTTGAAGAAAATCTACATCTACAAATACAAAGACAGTCTAATGAACTTCAGCACTGCTGGGGATGAAAACATAAACTACAAGTTTATCACACTCACCAGAGCAGAATACACATTCCCCAGCTCAACGAATTATCCGACAGTTGAATTTTAGCTAATAATGAGAACCAAATGTTCTCGAAACTGGTTCTATACATTATTACAAGTAAGTGAAGCATTAAGAGTGTGTAGTTCAACTAAATCATACAGTAATATCAATTATATGATTGGTTTCACTGTGCAAGCTCCAATTTACATTTTAATTAGGTTTTAGTACTTTCCGTGCGCTATCTTTTAGGTTTTTAATTTCCCAGTCTTCATTCAGTACTTTTAAGAGAGCTTAATATTCTTTAGGAGAAAAGATGATTTCCCATGTTGTACCAAAGACTCTGTTTGAAGCCATTTATGAATATTCTTGAACCTTAAAGTTTTTTCCAAATATGCTCTAAGTAAGTTATAAAGAAAGTCCAGCAAAGCTGACACAACTTGTTTGCATCCTCTTGAAGACTCTGTTTCCAGCCAGCTATAGAAAACAATGTTTTCCCTTTTTGGGAGTGGATGGATCATGATGCATAGATTGATGATGCTAGATGCCTAGCATAGAAACTTTTTCTGACCGACAGTTGTGGAAGTGACTGGTTTGCAATCTTGATGACAACTGGATTTTCTTCTTCATTAATTTATAAAACTGCTTTTCACAAAGATTTTTCAATCTGTAATCAGTTCTTAATATTTTTCTTCTTCAAACATTTCTCTGATTTTATTTTCATGAGAACAATCTTATAAGAGGAGCATGTATCAGTGTGGGGAGTCTGAAATGATGGATTAAAATATTTATAGAGTACATTCTTGTATTTTGATAAAGAGTGTAGTTTGAAGGGTGGTACCCTTCTTGTCTCTAGATCTTCTTTCCATTCTTTTGCACATACATCTCTTTCAGATTCACTGGAATCAGTATCCATTCCAATTTAACTTGAAATATTTCTTCTTACAAACAGACTGCACCATTGTTAACTTCTCTAAAAGTAACTCTGGAATATGTTGGCAACAATAACTGCTTGCAAGATTAAAAGCAGCCAATCAAAGAAGAAATGTTGTTATAATAATGAGTAACATAGCATAAACTACACACACCTCTGTTATTGCCAACTGCTCAGTATGAAACAAAAGTAAAGAAGAATTAATCACATTTGTTGACTTTTGCTTTAACTCTCAAATTATATATATTAGTTTTTGTTAAAATCACGTGAATTGGTCTACTTCTATACATAATATTTGTCAACTTTTGCTGAAATTTGATTTACAGGATGACATGGAAGGTCAAAATTATGTTGTTACGATGTAAAAATTAATGTTGATAAATTTTGGATTTATCGGGTTTTGAAAAAATGCTCCTCACTTGTTTTCCATTTTTCTAATCTCACCTTGTCTATAAATCTCCCAAATAGGCTACTGCATTTAACCTCACAATTTTCACTATATAACATACTCCTGCCCACCACTGCTGGAATTTTTACATGTTGAGTTGTTGCTTGAGACTGATAGGCCTGTGCTTTTGATTTTGTTACATTATTCTTTTTATCCATTAATAACATCCACTCCTTAATGCACACTGAACTGACTACCACAGAACACCAGTCACTACTGTACTCATTGTCATAGAGTACATTTAAATTCTATTATTGTCGGCTTATGAGAAATAGATCAAAGCAGTATTATAAACCTTACAGAAAATAAAACATTGTTTATATATATACCACTCCATTGTCAACAGCTTTGTAAGTACATTTAATTGAGATTATGTCCATTGTTGCATTTCTAATACTTGTTAAATGCTTGAAATGCTAATTGGAACATGTACAAGAAGGTAGCCCTATAATTAAGGCCATACAATGACCTTAATTATTTGTTAGATGATTTATACTGCTACAATTCATTGTGCAGGTGATTCATATGCAAATGTTATTATGAAGAAACATAACTACATGATGCCAGCAATTGCATTATAATTATTAAATTTATTTCCCTGGCAAGCAAGAAATTTTTATTTGACAATAGGGGGAAAGGCCTCCCCCTTATTTGCTTGAATCCTACTCTAAAGAGGCATTGGTGTATAGTTGTGTTCTGGGCTTGAAAGTCCTGTGCGGTGAGGAATGAGGAAATGAAGAGGGAAAATGGTGCTTCCATTACATCATTGTGTGTGTGTGCATATATATGAAATTACAATAACTAAAGAAGCAGAAAAAGTATAAAATACTTAAATATTCACAGAATTATTGCTCAATATATTTTGAACAACTAGTATTCTTCAAAAGCAAGAAGACAAATATTCACACAAACATTCTTTTTCTACTTTGGTTATTATTTCAGTGACCTTTTTCAAAGTGTTGCTTTATTTTTCATTGATACATAAAAAAATCATAAATTAGAAAGGTAATGTCAAACTAAGCATTTTGGAATTAGGAATATGAGGTCGCACATGCAGTATAATAACAGGATCATAATTAAATAATATATAGTGAACTTTTGTAACAGTGATGTCAAATATTAACATTTAAGAAAGAAGAGTCAAAATTGTAACATATACATCACTAAAATTTTAATTACAAGGAAGACTAGTTTCTGGAGCCATCGCTCCCATCGTCAGTTCTTGGTCGACTGTCGGCCTCGCTCCTCGTGGTGACAGATTTGTCTCTGGTGGAGGTTTAATGAACCTCTATTGGTATATCACCTGGCGGGATTTTAAAATTAAAAACTTTCTGCTTGTTCTTCCAAATATAAATGTTTTCCCAGACTATAAGTTCAGTTTTCCCTTTAATATTTTTAAGTAGTTGGGTTTTAATTGATGCTATGTTGTTCTTTCCAAAAATGCCAGGCCACTGTCGATTTTTCTTCTTGTCTTTGGTTTATATTCCTAATGTGTTCTTTAGCTCTTGTTTTTATATGTCTTATGGTCTTTCCAATATAAACTTTTTCACAATCATTGCAGTTCATTTGGTATATTCCTTTTTATTAAAATTTTAGTGATGTATATGTTACAATTTTGACTCAACTTTTTTAAATGTTAACAGGATCATAATTGAAATCTCAATTTATGAAATATCTTCAGTTGCAGTCAAAATGAAATATAACTCACAATAGTGTCTACATAATGTCTCAACTAATAAGCACTGGTACACAATGAGAAACTAAATGTCACATGTGCAGACTTAATTTATGTACTATGGAGGCCACCACGTTGGCCCATTGCGCTTGATCCATCTGTCACCAGATGTTCTGTTTAGGTGATTTCTAGTTGCAAGTGAAAAATGTGCAGGGATGCTGTCATGTGAAACCATTAGTTTAAGTTAATTTTAAGATGAGTATTCTATATAACCATATGATCCAGTAGGCTTCAAAACACAAATGCTGCATTGAACATCAGATACACCTAGCAACATGACCAATACTGTACAAGAGTGCATTTTGTTTACATTTGACATGTCACAAACAAGTTTCATAATTTGGGACACTAACATAGTGGATTTAATTGATGCATGTAGCACAATAAAAAAGATTTTTTGGCCACTTGTTCCTACTCCCAAAATGCTTAGTTTGGTATACTGCCTTTCTATTCTACAATTTTCTACACCCAATATATATATAGTTTACAACTTGCTTTCAAGACTAATGAGCTTAAAACACAACTATACACTATCTCGGAAGCGGTTCAAAAGATATGTTGGGCAGTGATCAGGGAATTGGCAAAGATTGACTTATCCCTTATGTTGAGGATTCAGTCTCCCTCTGGTAATTTTTGCAGAAACTGACCTGAAAACCTTAAGTTTAATTGTATGTTTTAGGAGTTGCAGCTGCTCGAAAGGCTTATGAAAGTATGTGCATGGAGCCTCCATTTTGTGTAGAACTGCATAACAAAATGATTGCTTTGGAGATGATGCAGCCAGATATTAACATGAAACATGTTCGTCGATGTCATGAACAAGCAATTGAACAGTTTGGCAAAAATAACACAGGTAAAAATTATATATTAATCATTCTTTTTAGTGGCTACTGGAAAGTCCTGTCTTAGTGATGTTAAAATACTGATTTTCATGATTTGGACAGCAACAAACTTCAATACTTTCCTTGAATGTTTTTGCTTTTTGCATTTCCTGCAAGTAAAAAATCTTCAAACATTTTTGAAAGGCCAAAATGCCAAATGTAAAATTTTTGAAATTTAATTTCTCTTTCGTCATTGTAATAACTTCTTATATTCGTTCTTTCTTTTTGAACCAGTTATTTCCTGAAACCATTTCATTTTGCAGTTTCAGTTATATTATTCTTTATTATACTCAGTGTAGTTTAGTACCTGAAGGATTCCGTGAGTTTGAGAAGCAGTCACAGATGCCTACGAACATAGAATTTGTCATTTACACCTCAGTAGCACACATTCAACATTTACAAAAAAACATTGTTTACATCTGCATAAATTATTACAGTAAAAATGAAAAAGCAATACCTAGAATAACTCAGTCAAAACAAAAAAAAAACCAAAGAAGCAGAATCAGACAAATCAGTCCCACAAATTTTATTGTATACATGTTTACATATGCATTGATATAAAATTACTGCAGTATTTTTACTCAGTATAACATATTGTCACTCTGTATTCTTTTACCGAATAATAGGCCTTTTTATATAGGCATTTTCTAATGGAATTGTCATTGTTTATTAAAGCTTTTAGGCTAGAGGGGAGAACATTTTGTACTAAATGCATTTGTAATACCATCCTTTTTGATGGCAGTATATGTATATTTAGTTTTTATCTAATATTCCTGTCAGGCATATTTTGATTTTGTACAAATTTTTCTTTATTTCTTATATAAAAGTTCATGCAGGATAATATATACTCACATAGAAGAGTTAAAATTTCAAATTGCCTTACGAGCTTTCTGCATGAAGGTCTGCTGTGTGTGCCAGCAATTATTTATATAACTTTTTTCAGTAATACGAAGACATGCTCACATTTAATTGAGTTTTCCAAAAAAAATATAAGCCCATACTTAATTATTAAGTTCAAATATACATAATAAACTAATTTTAAAGTCTTAATTTAATCCAATGTTAATAATGCACATAATGCATAGTATTATGTACTGCTAATCAATGTGATCTTTCCAATTCAGATGGTTATCAATTATTAAACCAAGGAATTTCATATATTTGGTTTGGGAAAGTACACTTATAATATCCTATCTGTAATTGTGGATCTGGAGATCTGTGAGTGATAAATTTCATAACATTTAAATATAAACAATGTATACAGTTTTTTTCACACTAACTCCATTCACTTACATAAAATTTGGAACATATGTTTCGGGAGCGATCCCTCCCATCTTCAGCCTGTTGACAAACTGTTGTTAAACGTGGCGGTTGGGTCTCTTGATGTTCTTGTGGCGGCATCTGTTGGTTCTATTAGGAATTTGCTGAGTTCATCCAATGGAGGGATATCGAATATATCACTCCATTGTCAACAGCTTCTTAAGTACACTTATTTGAGTTCATAACATTTGTTTTATCTAGATGTAGAGACAATTTGTTTGCCTTGAACCATACACACAAAAAACTCAGAACTATTTTTAGTTTAATGGCACAATCATTAAGGCTATTTCCTTTATCAATATGCTTGTGTCATCCACAAATAAAACAGCATTTCCTACATCTTGGATAGATAAGAAAAGATAATTTATGTACTTCAGAAAAAGAAGACCCAGAACAGATCCTTGAGGAACTCTGAGTTTAATCACTCCATTCTATGATGCATTGTACAAAAGATAATTTATTACTATTTGTTTCCTTTTCTTCAAGGTAGGATAAAAACTATTTTAAATATTGGTTTTTTATTCCATAGAAAGCTAATTTATCTATCAGAATTTATGATTGACACAATCAAAAGCCTTTGCTAAGTCACAAAGTATTCTTCCTACATGTGCTCTTTCTTAAATGCAGTTAAAATGCCATTACGACAATTAGGACACTGAATTCATCAAGTCTTTTGTGACATCAACCAGTCCAGCACATGGCTTAAAATGCTCACATCTTATTAATTGCTACCCAAGTTGTCCTTCATTAGGGAAGCTATAACCCTCTCAGGACAACTACCTTGCAACAAGATCTTACTCTTCCTCTTTGGCTTAACATCAACTACTGGAGGAGGAGGAGGAGGAGGAGGAGGAGGAGGAGGAGGAGGAGGAGGACTTGTGTTCTGGTGAGCTTCTAAGAATATTGAATCTGTTCACCAAAGGGATAATAGTAGCCTCATCAACAGGGAATACTCTCCTCCTCTAACCATTGGTCCTTGGCACAACCTTGAAGTCAGGTGATTTACTGTTCTGAACAATAACTCAACTTGCATCAAGTTGGAGAATAGTTTTCTCTTGCTTGGACCTTATACTTAGGAAGTTCAATAAACCATTGATCATAAATAGCAACAATCTCACATATCCAATGAAACCACAACTGAAAACCATCACAAAACAAACTTTAGCATTCATTTTTCTCACTTAACACCCACAAACACAACACATAACTCACATATGTAAGCTAAACTTAAACCTGACACAAAACTCACTTATTTAAGCTAAACTTAACCCTCACATATGTAAACTATACTTAACACATCACAACGCTAGACTCAAATACAAAAGCTGCACAAACACAGCACAAAACTCAAATATGTAAGCAACACTTATCACTTACATACAACACAAAATTCAAGTATGTAAGTTAAACTTAACCCTCACAAACAACACAAAATTCAAGTACAAAAGCTGCACCAATCACTCACATACAATACAAAATTCAAGTAAGCAAGCTACTATATCACATTAACTCTGTATCTGATTTAACTAGCTTACATAAATGAAGAAAAGAGATAGAAATAAAAAACATATTCTATAGATACATAATCGAATGAAACCAAACCAATATGGCAGACAAACAGCTGATTTTATCAGTTGTGTATAGTATGATTATTTTATAAAACCGGATTAAAAACTAATAATAATACAATATAATAGATAAGAAAAAGATATTTAAGCTACGTTCTATTTAATATTTCTTAAATAAATGGCTATGAGTGAGTGTATATATTCAATAAAGTTAGAACTCAAATCCTTGTTTGCAATTTCTGCCACACAGGGCCACCAATCTGTTGTTTAAGGGAGTATTTAATAGGTTTCTTTGTTTAATTGTTGTTCATTGAATGATGGTGAAATCTAGGATTGAAATTATTACAGTTGTCAGTAAATGTGTTTTTTTTTCCGAAAATACCAAGTGCTAACCTGTTTTTGCTCTTCAAGTCCAGAAATGAAAGCAAATTGTTATTTTCTTTATGTGAACTCTATTGTTGATATGAACTTATACTGCTGAAGCTATTAACAGAGAAATAGTAAGAGTTGGTTTGGTAACACTTATACTTCACTTAATTATTTTTTAATTAGTGGGAACTTTCATAGTAAAATTTAACATTAAATTGTATATTGGCTAAATATCGCTCAAATTTCCAACCACTTACTTGGACATGTTTTAAAGGCAGTTGTCTTCATCCTCAGTATGGATTCAGTGTCAACTTTCCCATGTGTCTATAGATGTTGCTTTGTAGGTTTCACAATAGATGTTTTGGAAGATCTTTACCGACTCTTCTTTATAAAATTTCCCAGACCATGGAAAGTGGACACTGAACCCATGCTGAGAATGAAGGCAACTGTCTGCCAAACATTTCCAAAGTAAGTGGTTGGAAATTAGTGAAATTGAATGATATCTATGCAAACTTGGTTTTAAATGAACATGTTCCTGAAACATGTCACATAAACTATATGGTTGATTCTTTTAAATTAAGTAAATTCAATGCACCGTTTTAGCCTCATAATAATTGTGACTGCCATGGGTGACTAAGGTCGTTAAACAAACTGGTTCAAAACTCACCAGTCCGAACCTCCCTGACAGGTATTTTCCAGGTTTTCCTCATAAATGACTAATGCTGGGACTCTAAATTCATTAAAAAACATCCTTTCCCAGATCATTTCCCTTCATTAAAAACCACTGTGAAAACATCATCCATATATCAGTACTTAATCAGTCATGGCAACTTTTTTTTTTTTCTCTCTAAAAGATAAATACTGTGGCTAGAATTTGATTGCATATTCTGCATACCTCATTTATTCATATTGTTTCTTTAACTACCTATTTTATTATAAACTCATATTTGTTCTAACTGAATTGTAATTACAAAATCATGTGTGAAACTTTTATAAGCAAAATCTACAGACAAATAAATAATGTTGCCTCTATCTATCATCTTTCGCCATTTTCATAGGTGTATTATAAGCTTATCTTTTGGGGTAAAAGGAAAAAACCTAAAGGGTTTTCTCTCAGTGGAGTAAAATTTTAATATTTTACTAATGAATTGTTTATGCGTAAGATTTCAATATTTGGAAGCCTGGGCCACAGAACTCAAATGTTTTGATATCTCTTAGAGGTAAAACCTTTGTAATAGATAACCTTCAAAGTCTCCAGGGTATATAGACTGGGATAGAACGTTTATGGCTGTGGCCAGAGAGAAAACAGTGGTTCATATGTCAAAAGTATAAGTCAAACTTCCATGGTTCATGTGCACTTTGAACTTTTCCTATCTGACTCCAATTTAAAATAATTTAAAAATTTACCTGTTTGCTTTTTTCCTTTTCAAACATCTTGGTTTTGCAATTTTTTATGAGAAAATTACTCAAATTTCACTATTTTTTTTTTCACTCAATAGGATATGTTTTGAAGGCCTTCATCAGTATGGTTCCACTGTCAGCTTCCCAGCATGGTATTAAGATGTTGCTGTGTAGATTTTATGAATTTAGTGATAAGGTTACTGTTAGTTTAGAAAATTAAAATTATTTTCCTTGTTTTTGTTTATGAATATGTTGTTTTCTTGCATTGTTAGTTCTATGGATTTTTTTTTAAGAGTTTTGGTTCATTTTGAAATTTGCGGTGTTTTTTTTTTTTTTTTTTTTTTTCTGGGAGAATTTAGTCTTTTGTGTTGGTTTTTTTAAACTGCATTTGTTTACTGGAGCCAAAATTATGTTTGCATCTTTAAAAATATTTTGGAATTTTTGGCATGCTTGTTCATGGAATGTGAATTCCTTATATACATGCTGTCCTTTGTAACCTTTAGTGGATGTATTTTATTTGTTTTTGAATTTTTCTATTTTCTTGTTGGCCAGATCTATTGTGTAGCCATTTTTCTATGCTATATCTATGATTTTTTGGTATTCATCAGCGATAGCATGCAATTCAAAAAAATCCAAAATGAACCAAATCTATTAAACGCTCTTCAAAAACTCATAGAATTAACAATATGGAAAAATGTATTCATAAACAAAATTCCAAGAAAATTTGGTTAATTTTGGTCCTTCAAACAAAAATAACCTCATCACTACATTCGTAAAATCTACAGAGCAACATCTTAATGCCATGCTGGTAAACTGACTGATCATATTGATGATAAAGGCAACAGCCTTCAAAACATGACCAAGTAAGTAGAATAAAAATACAATATTATACTATATTTCATTGTGTAAATTCCCACTATTTGAAAATAATCTTTGATTTTGTTTCAGATGTGTGGCTGGAATATGTTAAGTTTGAACAAAAGAGTGGTGAGGCAAAGAAAGTGAGTGATATCTACTGGAGAGCAGTGAAAAACTTAGATAGTTCTCTGGGTGATAGTTTTGTGAGTGAGTTCAGTTTGGTAAAGACTGGTTTGTCATTGCCACACATTGCTGGTCCATCCAGAATCTAGCATATACATAAAAAAGGAATTTTGTATGGTGTTAAAATCAACAGTAGCTGTTCAGCAAAACATAATTCTGGTGAAAATAAAGGATTGTAACTACTTGTTCATTTTTTCCTTGTCTTTAATGGATTTTTTCCAATGCAGTTGAATTTGCAGTCATTGCATTTCATGAAGCATCGACAAAGTTGCAAATGTAATAACTAAACCAGACCCACATCACTTGTTTGTTATAGTAATAAAATAAATTATTTAGTTAGCTTTTTGACATTTCACTAAAATTTTTATTTTTTTGGACATGTTTTGAATGCTTGCAACTACTTTCTCCAACTGTTGCTTCCTTGCTATTTTCTCTCCCTCTTGTGGTTTGCTTGAACTTACTCATAAGCTCATCTTCTCATGGAATTTTAACATTCATTGCCTGTTGTTTGTTTTTAGCAAATTCCAAAGGAATGTAGCTATTATGATTGTACCCATGAAATTATTTTGAAAAAATTTCTTAAAATTTTTACAATATAAGAAATTTCTTACAATATTTGAGGGAAAAAAATTATCCCATTTGAAAGTCATAAGGGTTTATTGTTGTTGGTTTTTTTTTTTTTTTTTTTTTTTTTTTTTTTTTTTTTTTTTTTTTTTTTTAATACATAAAAGTAAAACTTCTAAAATCATCTCAATATATTTTTAGAAGTTTTACTTTTAATTTTGTGTGGATTCCTACATTCATTTTTAATTGATCTTGTATTTTGTTTTATACAAGAGTCGCACTAAATCTTTTGAGAATAGATGCAGTAAAATTTTTAAAATTTAGATCTGCATCTTTTAAAAGCATTTTCCATTGCGTTCTATATAACATTTCCAATTTCAAACAATTTTGTAAATGTTGAATGCTACGCTTTTTGGATAGGATGCAAATACATCTTCATATGCAGCTACTGTGACATCAGGCATTCAAATCACTGGCCACAAATTTTTACTCTTATTCTGGGGAATAGAAAAAAGTTGCATAGGGCCAGATATATGACTCCTGCAAAAATTCAGTTGTTTCTAATGCTTTTAGGAAGAGGCATTGTCGTGGTATAACAAGATTCCACCCAGATCAGTCTCAGGATGCTTCATTCCTTGTGCATTGAAGACTTAAGGCAAACATTTTGTAGTGTACCATCTGGCAGTGGTAGTCTTTTATCCCTCGTGTGCATTTGTCACAATATGACCACTAGCTGAGAAGAAAGAACAGATCATCTTGCTAACACTTCTCTCTCACCTCATTTTTGTTGGGATCCTCTCCTGGGAAGACCCAGACCAATGACAGTCACTTAGTTTCTGGATCATACTGGTATATCCAGCTTTTGCCACCTGTTATGAGGTTGAATATTTTGATCTTTCATAATCAATTTTTTTTTATCATTTCCTGGCATCAAAGTACACATGCTTTTTTCTGCTCATTTGAGGTGGTGGGGGATCCCAATTGCAGAGCTTCCTGATTTGAAATTTTTCTTTAAGGATTGTCTTCACTGCTGCCAATCCAATATTTATGTTTCTTGAATCTGATATGTGCAACGATGATCTTCCTGCAACATGTGTTCCGCTTTCATCCCATTTTTATCAGCAGTAGTGGGCCATCCTGTGCAGTCTTCATCCTTGAGGGAATTTCTTCCTCTTCTAAAATGTGCAAACCATCAAAAAATAGTGAATAGTGAAGGCCAAAGATCTCCAAATATATGATGCAAACTTTCAAGGCATTCTCTCTCCCCTAAACCAACTTTAAAGTAGTAAAAATTCATAGTGCAGAAATGCTTTTGCTTGAGATTCATCCTAGCATTTGGCATGGCAACATCTGCATATACATACTCAGCTGTGCTGACACCACACATTATTGGAGCATGCCTCATACTTGCTATTTAAACTTTAATCTGCACTGGCTCGTCACAACTCCTTCTTGTCCATTCACAAAACTTTTAGTGTAACACTCGTAATAGATTTTTTAATTTTGAAATCATGTAAAATTTGTCAGTTCTTCTAAATTCCTCTTATTTATAGAAATTGAAATAAAGTGCTATTGTCAGTAGCCTTTGAATCTTGGAGGGGATGCATGGCATGGGTGAACTGTTGAAGAGTACACACTCTTGTAAGCAATTGTGTGTGGTTGTTTCTTGTCCTGGTGTTATTTGCCTGTTTGAAGTCTATTAATGAGGAATTTTATGTATTTCATGACAATTTAAGTCGATGAATGGCCAAAATCAGTGGTTAAAACGTTTCAGTATTCACCTCTCCATAGATGTTTCCAATATGAGCATATTAATTTCTGATTTTTTAAGCACTCCAGGCTCTAATGCATTTATAGAGAGGATGTTGTTAATATTAAATAAGGAATGGAGTAATAAACAATGCAAAAGCTTTTAAAATATAATTAAGAATGAAATTCCAATGCATTTATAGGGAGGGTGTTGTTAATATTTCATAAGAAATGGAGTAATAAACAATGCAAAAGCTTTTAAAATATAATTAAGAATAAAATTAAAATTTAAACTTTAATGCCAGGGTCAAGGTCCTTATGACATAATTAAAAGGTTTTTTTAATGGTGTTTAATGCCTGTTTTTCCTACACAGGCACCACAGGCGGTAAACATGATACTTTAGAGGAAATGACATTGGTTTTTTTTTTTTTTTTAAAGCACTGAGGAAAACATGATGATATAAATAGTTGCAAGCATGATGGACCATCATTATTATGTTACTGTATGTATTGACCGTGAATATGAAAAAGTTGATGTTTCCTTACTGAAATTCTGAAAATGTGGCAAATCTAATTTTAAGACGCTCTAGGGTTGCAAACCAAAATTATTATTGCATCATACAATTAAAAGTAAACTACAGGTCATAGACTTAGAATAAAATTTGCCACTCCACAGGACAAATTATTACAACTGACTATATTTTCTACACCAGCCATTTCCCAATGAATTTAGAAAAACTGAGGCAATGACAAATTGTTAATAATTTTTGTTTAACTGTAATTTTTGTTATCCTCATGAACAAAAGTTTCAAAAATGAATACTTTTTGGAGATATGTGATCAAAAATTAACCATGTCCATTAAATTCAAAAAGGCATACTGTTTGGGCTTTGAAGGCAAGTATAATATATGCAGATTGCAAAAGACTTATGACCATGCCTATTTCCAAATCTTGTTGGACATTCCAGTAATGCTACACAATGATGTTGAAAGAAATGGGAGTGCATTTCAAAAAAGAATGAAGAAAATGTTAACTAATATCTTTTGAATTTGGCAGGTATAGATGCAGGCGGGGTTCTCAACATTTCCAGATTTAAATTTCTTTTTTTTAATCTTTATGATACTGGCAGAGCCAAGACAGACTATATTTAATAGACCCCAATGTAGGTATCAACAGTAGACAAAATGGTGGAAATCATGGTCTGTGCTGTTAATTTGGTTTGTTGTAGTTAACTGGTTTATAGCTAGAAGTAAATAAACAGTAACATGTTCTATAGTTTCCTTTTTTTTAATATAGGTTTAGTGAAATCACACCAACAACTTGTCTAATAGAAAATGTTTATTATAACATGGGTTGCTCTTGCAGGTCTCAATTATGGCAGTGAAGAGCACAACGCCATATTTACATTTCCTAAGTGATTAAAGGAGTGGATAAAGATCTGGCAAATTTTGCAGTTAATAAAACTGTAGTGTGTATTAAACGTTTCACACCAAAATTTGTGGTTAGGGAGGACATTTTCCCTGTGCAAATTTATGTAGTCTACTATTGTATGTGATTGTGCAGGTTAGCAAAGAAAGATCTAAAAAAATGTACAAAGCAGGTTTCGATCAAGATGAGAGTTTTAATGAATGGTGTGAGCCTGATGCTATTACATGTTTTGACTCGTTTGCAAATGAGGTTATGCAAAGACAGCACCCTTGAGGTCAGTTATTTTTTTTTTATATAGCATTTAACGCCTGTTTTTACTACTGAGGCACCACAGGCAGTGGATACTGATGATACATGAGATGAAATGATATAGTGGGAAAGGATTTTTTAAGGAAGAAAATGTTCCAGGCCTAAGTTTAGGGTAACTCCCCAGCATTTGCCATTTATGAGTGAGGAAAACCTGGAAAAACCTCGGTGGTCCTGGCGAGATTCGAACCCCAGACCTCCCGCTTACGAGTCTGCGCCTTAACAACCTTGGCCACCCGTAGCATTGAAGTCAGTCATGTTGTTGCTGTTAAAACATGGGTTTGTTTTTTGAACTGTTGCCATTACCTGGTTTATTACAGTAGTTTATAGTTGGAAGTAAATAAACAGTAATGTTAGTTCTTTGGGTTTTATGTTAATATTGATTTAGTGAAATCACACCAGCAACTTGTATAATAGAAAGTGTTTAGTACAACATGGGTTGCTTTTGTATGTCTTAATTATGGCAAAGCATTGCATATTATCACATTGACATTTCCTAAATAGCAGTGATTAAAGGAGGAGTGGATAAAAGTATACTCCATGCAAATTTGGAAATTAATGAGCATTTTCATTGTGCACTTTTCTCTAATTAACATCCTACGTGATAGTGAAGGTTAATAATGAAAGGAAGGTTCAAAAGAACATATTAAGCAGGTCACAACTCCTTGGGGTGAGATGAAAAGAGTTTTGATTAAGCATGTGAGCAGGATGTTATGTTTTGACTCTTTTGCAAATGATGTTAAGACAAGACAGATACACAGATAATGAAAAGACTTTGTCATTTTCATTAAAATAGATGATAAATAAATATGCTGCTGCCCCATCTATGTCGATTAGTTTTAAAGTGTCCAGTAATTTGGAAGTTAGTGTTTTTAAAAAGATTGTGCCTACCTCTGGAGAAGTTTGTAATACATATTCTTTTACATTTCATTTACGAATGAGAAATATTTTTTGTAAAATATTTCAGATTCTTAAAAACTATCAAAATATTCTATAATGATAAATGTCATCTTGTAAACATAATACTGCGTAAATGTTTATTTGCTATTGGCAGCTGAAAGGAGACAAACCACCATTTTTTTTGTCTTCTATGGTATTAGAGTCTGGTAAATGTAGTCTATCTTAGGAGAGCTAATGCTACAAGAAATTCAAGCCTCTCAAAAGGGCTGTTGTCACATGAGATGCCAAGCAGTTTTCAGGCAAACCAAGTCACCTGGTCTTGCCTTGCAACCATGAATGAAATCAGGGCCAGGGAAATTAATAGGAAATAAATATCCATCTGAGCATTTGCCCAAGCGACCAATAATAATGATAAAACAGTCTGGATGGCAGTCCCATGTGTTACTATCTTAGCCATCGTGCTTGGTTCAGATAAATGGATACAACAGTATAATGTTGAAACTATTTATTTGTGTTAATTAAGAAAATGAGCTACATTTCAATTTGCACAGACATACCTTTTCTGAAGCTATGTACCAATATTGTTAAGATATATTCATTTAAATTTTCTTTACAATTGCAATTTACTTTTTTTTTTGAGATGGAAAATTAGGACATTTTAAATGATCACTTTAGTCTACTTAAAAAATATGTCAAATGGAAACCAGTTATGAGGTTTGGAGCTATTCTCAATAGATGGAGTCTCTGAAATTTCCTTAGTACTGCTCAACTTCTTCTGAAATTCAGCCAGCTCACCTAAAAAGAAAAAATATTTCAAATTATTTAAATTCAAATTTAGTGACATGCATTAAAGTGTAATTTAGCATTTGCAAAATCCTGTTCCATTGATTATCCAGCTGTTAAACAAACTTTCCTATTACTAGAAAGAGATTAACTAGGGATGGAAATTTTTCTTGTTTGAGTCTTGAGGCCTGCAGGGAAAATTTTGAGAATCTCATAGTTTCTCTTGAGTGTAAGTGAATCTTGCTGGACTATCTGTGCACATGTTTGTATTACAGCTGTTTTACAGGATTGCAATTTTGGTTAATCTGTATGTTGAAGAACATTTTACAATTCTTGCCTTTAGAGTACTGTATACGATCTTCTCTGACATTGCATTTATTTTAATATTGATTTGAGGGGTCACTATGAAGGCAATACATTTTTACAAAGTATTCACAATTACATTCTATACAATATCCCATCCATTCAAAGCATTTTATAAATGCTGAACACCTTGCTTCTTTGGATATGGTGCAAGTACATTCTTTGTGTATAGCTTCAGCTGAATAAAACTGTTGACCAGAAATTTTTTCTTTTATTTTGGGGAACAGAATGAGACAGATTGGACTGTAGGGAGAATGGGACAAATATTTTACTCCTGATCCTTACAGAAATTGAGTTTTTACAGTGCAAGTATGAAGAGGGGCATTGTTGTGATGCAACAGGATTCCACATAGATCTATCTTAGCATGTCTTGTTCTCAGTACATTGTAGACTTGGGGCTAGTATTTTGTGATGCATCACTTGGCAGAATGGCCTGCCACAGCAACAACAGATGTGATTAAAGCAGAGTTATGTTGCAGGAAGATTATTGCTGTACATACATATCAGATTCAAGAAGCCATGAAAATTGCATTGGCAGGAGTAAAAACAATGAAACAGTGAGAGCTCTGCAGTCATATCCCCCACCACCTCATAGATGACCAAAAAATGTACATATGGACAATACCAGAAAAATTTGATGGAGGACGATCAAAAAAATATTTAACATCATAACAGGTGACGAAGGCTGGATGATCCAGAAACTAAGCAACAATCATCGGTCTGGGTCTTTGCAGGACAGCATCCCTCCCAACAAAAATGACAAGCGAGAAATGTTGCCAAAAAGATGATCTGTTCTTTATTCTTATTGTGACATTTGCACTTGAACAAAAAATTGTCACTGCATGATCACCTTCAAATCTGTTTTCCACTTTACATATATAACTTTCTATAAATTGATTAACTGAATAAAACACCTATTTGTAATCTATTTTATAATGGTACAGTACTATTGGTCACTTCTGGAAACTTTGTTTTTTGTCTACAAAATACCCGTTGATATGCTTGCCTCAAGGCATGCTTTATTTTTCTGCCAGTTATGAATACAACTCTCATCCATGTTGTATTTTTATCCAGCAGCGCTTGATTACCAATTTGATCTGCCTCTACAATGATGTGCAGTTTTTCTTTCACTGTTTTTTTTTTTTTATTGATTTATTTATGGACGTTCTTTAACATCTCAGGTCATTAGCGTCCCATTCAACTCGGCGTGAAACGGCCGACAAATTTTGCTCAGAGGCTTGAGGTTCTTTTTCGTGCCGTAAATGTACGACACGGGACCCACGGCTTTACTTCCCTTCCGAAGGAAGCCATACTTAGGATTTTTACGCCCCGAAAAAATCCATCGGACCTGGCCGGGTTCAAACCCGTGATCTTGGGTGCAGGAGGCAAGTATGGTAACCACTACACCACCAGGACCGACTTCTTTCACTGTGAATGGCCTGTAACAATGTTTTCCACTAGCATTCCTGAACACTAGCTTTCACTTCAGGTAACACTGCAAATGACCCATGAGTGGTCTTAGCATGTAGTTTATCCTTGTGACAGAACAATGCCAAATTCATGATTATGGTGTGTCAGAATGTGGTACCAAAGCTAATGTGAATCATACCAGGACCCCAACTTTTTGCTGTTAAATTTTAAAACAAATATTCTGAGATTATTTCTTGTATATATGTTATCTTCATTTGAGGAATCTTTGTCAACATTTTATATTTCACAACACCCACAGAAGTACAAAAACGAATGAAGGTGGATGCCACAAAATACTCCATTGTCTTGACACTGGAAACTCTTGTGCCTGCAACATCATCACAGGCACTGATATATCAGTATGTTCCAGAATGAAAAAGAAAGTTCACTGGACCTCTCAAGTGTCAACCAGGAGTTGGTTGCCATTCTCTTCTCAAAAACAATCATTACCAACTGGTACATCAGTCTGCATGCCTAAAGTCTTCAGAGTACTTAAAGAAAGAAGACTGCAGTTTGAGTTCACCTAATAGTGCAATCCTGCAAAATGAGGTACACGATTTTGTATAGCCCAAATGTATTCCGTGTTATTTAAGGAAAAGATGGCAGATGAAAAGCAGGAAGATAACTCTGACTCTTAGAGCTGATATACCTCAGCTTTTCGCTTAGTATAAACATGTGAAGGCAGTTTGACTTACTCTCATCCATGTTGATCAGACTTTCTGTCTGCTGCTTTACACCACTTGCATCTACATGAGTTGTAACTGTGTAACTTTTGTCACCAATCTGTCTTGTCACAGTTGTCTCTTCATTCCCATCACTGTCTCGCACGATGCGGTGCTGTTCAACTGTCTGAAAGATACAATATATTCTTGTGTTAGGTAATTTAAATTAATTTGAAAATTAAAAATGCAAAACACTTCATTACTGATAAAATGTTACTAGATAAGAAGGGGTAATGAAAATGTTATAAAATCTGTGTTGTATTTACTTGCATATTAGATTCTTAGCTTTCTTAGTGCTAAAAATAATTTTGAAATTCACATGTTAGAATCCCAAAATATTGTATTTACTTGCATAAATACAATCCTCTGTTGTCCAGTGATAGCATTTACAACTAATAATCCAGCAAGTCAGGTCAAGCTGTTTGAGTAAGGTTTTTATGAGATTTTCCTACAGTGAGAAGTGCCAAAGATTCCAAGCTTATTTGTTCCATTCTTACCTACAAAACTACTTTTAGGCACTCGTAAATTTAAGGTGCACCATAACCCTATCACCTTCAGCATCATCTCCACTGGGACAAATAGCAGTGCTCATTGAGAATCCCGGCTTCAAGAGTCCAGTACCATACTGCCATACCATGGGGAATGCCCACAAATTCATGAGAACAATGAACTGATATTGGGAAAAAATAAATAAATAAAAACTCAGGATATGTCTTTTATGCAAGGATAACAATTTACAACAAGCAATACAAGAAAGAGAACTCCATTACATCTACAGCATATTCTGAGATTTTGATATTTGAGTCATACCGAGCAATGGTGCAGCAACTATGATATTTACTGAAATACAGCAGTACATAGTTCTACCCCTCAAAAAGCACTTTGTTTCACAGTGGTAAGAGTAAATTTATATTTAAGTATTTATTACTTACTACATAATTTACACACTACTCAAAATATCTACCAATACTTTCCTTGTTTTTGGAGTTGATAGAACATAACCATGACAGACATAGATAAAATGCTAATATCAGTGAAAAGAGTATTAATCCAAGTTTTGTAATACCTTACAGGTGTTCTATTTGTTCTCCATTGGTGATGTGGCAGATATCAATCCTGTAGTCAAGCTCTTGCCACATACATTTCAACATTGATGGTTGATACCAGTAACTGTATGCATGATCCTTACTTGCAGCTGTGCTAAATGCGGCACAGACACATGATCTTTGACATAACCTCATAAGAAAAAGCCACATGGGGTTAAGTCAGGTTATCTTGGAAACCACAGAGGAAGCAGCATGTTCAATCCAAAGACAAGCACATTGAGATACAGACATCATGATGAAAATGAGGTGAAGCCCCATCTTGCTGATAAATAAAGTCCTGGTTATCTGCATATAATTGTGGCATTAGCCACTGTTGAAGCATGTCCAAGTACTCTGGACTGGTAACAGTTTTCTCTGCAAAGAAAAATTGGTCGTACTTTTAACAAAGAAACAGCACAAAACACATTGACTTTAGGGAAAACATGAAAGTGTTCTACCACAACACAAAGTTTTTCCATGCCCCAAATTGTGACAGTTCATTTTGCTGGACACATGAAACGGCCTCATCATAAAAAATCAGATTCTCAGCAAAACCATCTTCTCCTACCCTCTCTTGAAAATCAACACAGAATTGTAGATGATTGTGATTCTCAGGGTTCAGCTCCTATATTGCTGTGTCCGTATATGGTTTCACTGTAAGTTGACAAAATATGCCAGACAGCTGCAAAATTTGCAATTCCTGGCTTGCTCGATGTGTTGACTTTTTAGAGCTCTAACAAATGCTTCTTGTGCATGCTCAGTGATCTCAACCAACACTTATGACTGGCTTGTTCATTGTCCATCACACAAGCAGCCAGTCGCTTCAACCATTTTGTACCATCCATATTTTGTTTGGCTGTAGGTGATTCTTGATGTTTTGTACAAAACTGTCACTGTGCCACCCATAACGGACTCACATTTAGCAAATTGTAATATGCAAAAAAGTTTATGTGCACCAGTGAATGCCATGTTTTTGCTATGACTGCCTTCCAGCAGCTGAATCTACAACTATACCTTGGTGCCAGTTAAAAATTCAAACTTGGAGAGATACTCTTTCCATTGATAAAAGTGTTTTCACTATATCTATCATCATGGTTTCTGTTCTATTGACTTAAAACCAGGGAAGGACTCTGGATTCACCATGTACAATGCTTTAAATTATCTATCACAGCAAGCATCACCTCCAGATGGCTGCTGCCTTCACAAAATCTGTTTTTAATGTCTCAATTTTTTGGGGTGTAGAGCAGGCCCTTTTCTCATGTTACCCTAGTCCAATGGATTAGGTCTGGACTTCTGAGACTCCAATGAACACATTAACTTGCAACCACCACTGTGTTGATTTTGCCTTGTATGCCTGTGCTGGGTCCTATAAATATCATTCTTTCCTGCAAACAGGTGGTATCGAATACTTTCACTATTTTCTCCAAAATGTCCTTTAGCTGCACATGTTTTAACTTCATCTTCACATAAATACAGCTGTGACACCCTCATAGTCAATCCAGTCAATACAAATAATATAATATCTTTAATAATACTATAATTTTTTTTGAGAAATAACACTGTATAACAGTGTCGATAAAATAAAGAACTTACCCCATCCTGCAGTCTAATGGTTTTCATTGTGACACTTTTTCCAAAACTTCTCATTGTGCCTAGAGATGGAGAAATTACTGATGTACTTGGCTCTTCCAATGATGGCTTGTCTTTCAAGATCTTATCTAGCTCACCAGCTCTAATCCTAATCAAAACATACATTAGTACCTAGCAATTCATCTGCTTCAACAAATAATTGAATTTGATATGCATACCCTTATACTTGCCTGTCATCCAAGTCAGAATCTGTAATTTTACTGTTATGGTAACCTGGTGCATAGCTATCTCCTGGTGACTGGAACTCTGGCTTCAAAAACTCCTCTCGCAAACTTCTCTTTTTTTCTGGAACAGCTTCTGGAGATGGCAATGCTGGTATGCTCCCTTCACCTATAATAAGAACTTGTTGACAAAAATGCTTTATCAAATACATTAAATTATATTCTTATTCCAAACTAATAACCATCACTTTTTGTCCAAGAGTCTCAGTTATGACATTTATGTATTTCTGTAACAAGGTCATTGCTCCAGAGTTGCATTAAGTAACATAAAGACACCAGGTATCAATAACAATTGCTAATCTTACTGGGAAGGGGGATCAAAATGTCCATTTTTTATCTTTGCTGCTTTATATTTATCAGATATTCATCTTGAAATTTTTTTAAAAATTTCTTGGTAAGAAAATGAACTGCTGCTCTCCTGGACATCAGCCACTGCACAGTGATTAGAAAGAACAAATTTTTTACATTAAATATTTCTTATAAATGCAATACAGATAATGTTATAAGTAACTATTTCATACATTTAGAAATTATTAAGCAGAAAGTACATGTTTTTTTGTTTCACCTATAGTTAGCAGTAACTACGTTATCCCCTATCAGATATGCTTAAATATAGTTGGGAATCTAAAGCTTTTTATTGTTATATTTATTAAATTATACTATTATAATGTTAAATACATAATCATACTGTAAAACTCATTCCATGCTGCTGTTTCATCTTGTCCTTGTAAGTAGGGGTAATATCAGTTCTGGAACAAAAATTAGGGACATCTCAAATAGGGAAGAGATTTTTCATATGTTCTTAGCAGTTTTTAAAGGATATGATAACTGGATCAGAATAAACATCGGTCTTAAAAATGCCTTCACTTGTAACAGCCGTTGAACTTTTTCTTGAAGAACTTAATAGCCTAATCTTTAGCCTCTTGGGCTTTTTCAGCCATTTGACCAATTGAGAGAAGTGTAGCAGAAATGACGGAGGCCCCATTTAGAAGAATCTTGTGTACAGATGGCAGACTACCACAGATACTTTTCTATAATTAAGGCATACCTCATTAAAGGTTGATCCATTTATGCTGTACACACAAGGAGGACACCAAACATATTTCAGTTCATCAACCTCAGTGGCAGTAGCAAGTAAGGGATCTGAGAAAAATCACCTTATTGTGTTGGTACTTCCCAGTTTAGGCTGATCAACATTCTTCCATTCCAGATTTTACATCTCTTTGTTTCATCTTCAGTTGAAAATGGTCCTCTTAACACTTTAATAACCTAACTAATTAAATGTTTTCCTTGTTCACTTCTACCTTCAGCAGATTTTTGTTAAACCCCATAAAAGTTTAAAGTAATGGCGATTACCTTAATAAATTTATGCACACTAAAACTATCTAAACTTGTTGCAATTTTTCATGAGAAATCACTCATATTTCACTAATTTTGTTCCACTTAACTGGACATGTTTCAAAGGCTGTTGCCTTCATCATCAGCATAGTTCCACTGTTCAACTTCCCAGCGTGGTATTAAGATGTTGCTCTATAGACTTTAAGAATTTAATGATTGAGGTTCCTGTGTAATATTAACTAAATTTTCTTCATTTTATTTATCATATATTTTTCCACACTGCTAATTCTACAGGTTTTTGAAAAGCTTTTAAGAGTTTTGGTCTATTTTGATGTGTATGGTTTTTTTTTTTTTTTTTTTTTTTTTTTTGCCAGAAATAATATGCTATTGCTGATTTATTTGTATGTTTATATTTTACATTTCTCATGTGTTCCTTAAATCGTAGGGTAATTTTTCTTTTCATTACCTATATGTTTCATATTCCAGTCCATATTCTGCTACATTTTATAAGTAATCTGAACAAGAACCTAATAAACTTGCAATAATCGACAGCCTCACAGTAGAACAGAATACAAATCAGAGTACCAAAAATCATAGATATAGCACAGAAAAATGTATACACAATAGAGCTGGTCAACAAGAAAATATAGAAATTCAAAAAACAAAAACAAATAAAAGACATCACCATACTAGAAGGCTATAAAGAAGATTGTATGTACAAGAAATTCACATTCCATTCACATAAAAAATTCCAGAATATTTTTTTTTATAATATTATTGTGGTTCCAGTATATAAATGCAGTTTAAAAACACTTCCTAAAAATAAACTGAAAAGATAAAATTCCCCCAGGAAAGCAATAAGGCATTTACCAAATCAGTAGCAAAGACTACAATATAAAACATATTGGCAAAACAAAAAGAAACATTACTCTATGGTTTAAGGAACACACAAGAAATGTAAAATATAAACACAAGAGAAATCAGCAATAGCAGATCATTTCTGGTCTCCCCTCCCCCAAAAAAAAAAAAAAAATCCAAAATGAACCAAAACTCTTAAAGCCTCTTCAAAAACCCATAGAATTAGCAGTTTGGGAAATATGTTCATAAACATAATCAAGGAAAAGTTAATCAAACAACAATAACATCATCAGTGGAACCATGATGATGATGAAGGCAACAGCCTTCGAAACATGTCCAAGTAAGTAGAACAAAATTAGTGAAATTTGAATCTTAAAATATTGTAATATTATACTACATTTCACTGTTAAAATTACTTACTTAAATTCCATTTTAGTGTCTGAATAAGCAATAAAAAGGGAGATGAAGTTAGAAAGAGTGACAAGGTCCATGTGCTAATGCAGCCTCTCACACAAACACTCAGCTGCAAACGTTTTACAATTTACACCGTAACCTTTCTTTGCAATTGCTGCTTTCAGTTGTCAATTTTTGTAGAACTCTAATTTCTGCACAGTAATAGTTTGTCGAATACTTAATAATTAAATGTACACTTATATTTACATTGTCAAAATTGCTGTAGATTCTAAAATGATCATTCCTTAGATTAAAATACACATGAACCACAATACTAAGTTTTGGAAAAAAGTATTATTTTTATTAGTGGAAAAATTTAAATATTAAAGTATTCAAATTAAAGCTGTTTTTACTGTTACATTTATCAAATTATAAATTCTTAAACATCTTGTTTAAAAGGTCATATGTATTGTTAAGCATGTGCTCTATGCAGAAATTGTCAATAAGAAATCTGAAGCAATGAATTTTGGGACACTATGCACTGATGACATTGCTTCATCTCAGCCCACATCGATTACAATACTCAAACCTTGTCTATATCAACTTCTCCCAAATAGTTCTTTCTTTTGCTGTCTGTTAGTCCCAATGCCAACACATAATTTAAATGTTAATTAATTGGAATCAAATACATTATTATCTCAGGAAAGCTAGATCTGTGATTCAGTTACTACCAGCAACATCCTCCCTGAATGAGATTTTTTCCAGTTTTTCTTCAGTCCTCATCAATACCAAATGCCAAGGAGATACCCTAAACTTAGGCCTGGAATGCTTTGTTAAACAAAATACTCCGTTCCCAATTTAGCTTTTCATCAGCATTCACAACCTGTGGTGCCTTAACAGTTAAAAACAAAACCTTAGGATGAAATCAGTACAATGGTGGGGGAGATTTTACTAGAGACAGTTTCAACATGTTTAATAAAAATGTTTTACCAACATTGATAACTGATTATTTCAATTGTACTTAGACAATGAAGTGGTAATATATCCAATTATAATTTATTAAATATATTCACAGTAACTGCACTTACTTATACAACATTAAGAAATGTTTTGGGAGCAATTCCCCTAATGTTTCATAAATAAATGGAGCTAATGTGAGCATATTTAATTAGTTATAATAGGATTAATAGTTAAATTATCAATTCTGTAGTTGAAATATAATTTATTTTACTGGTACAGGAATAAACTTACCAAACAAATGTGGCGAATCAAATGTTTGCAACTGCTTTAGTATTTCATGCATCTGATGTTCAAAGAAACGGTGAATTTCTAGTGGATTGCTGAATACATGGAAACCAAATGGGCTGTTGGGTGTATGCTCCCTACAGGAAAAGAAAACAAATTATATATACTGACACACCAGATAAAAGTGTTATTTCTGAATTAAATTATTAAACTATTAAAGTACTCAACTATATTGGGACTGATACATCTGAGGCTTTCACAGCCAATGTTATAGTAAAAAGAGTTCAAATTTTTCTAGTTGTTTTTCCATGGTGCCATAGAGTGCAAGAGGAAGAAAGGGTGATGAGCGAATTCGAGTTATCAAGTGTACAAGCAGTTTAAGGGACAATGGATGTGGAGCTGAATATATATCGAACAAGAATTGGGATGTTTGGAATAATAAAATTAAAAACAGTAATAAGGTGGAGATTGTCATGTAAGTAGTGAAAAATATAATAGTTATAATGAGTTAATAGCACTTCTGCTAGTGATGGAAGTGTGGAAGTAAATACTAGCCCTATGGAAATACAAGCAATAATGGAGAATATTAATCAAAAAGTTGATAAAATGGAAGGAATGGAAAACCGATTATGTGACAAAATGAAAATGATAGTCAAGGAGATCAAAGAGGAGCTATGGGAAGAAGTGAAAGAAGTAAAATGGTAAGGGGATATAGTTAAAGCAAAATTGGAGGATAGGAGGAGAAGATTTAACCTAGTATTCATAGGAATAAAGGAGAGAAGAGGGGTATGGCCGACAGAGGAAGTAGCACAAATAATGAACGAAAAGCTCGAAATGGAGATGCACAGAAAATTGTCGAGGCTACTTGGGTAGGGGGACAAACAGGAAAAAGGATAATTATCATGAAGTTAGCAACAGTACAGTTGCTTATGAACAGGAACTTTTCATTAATAAAGACATTACCAAATAAGAGATCATAATTAAGAAATATAAAGTCCCAGAACTATCAATGAAATGGTTGGAAAGATTATATGAGGCTATGGCCCAGTCTAAGATGTATGCAATAGAAATTTGCAGAGTGTCAAAGGGATGGATGAAGGTCAATTTGGTACACAGAATGTTTTGTAAAGAAGTTCTGGGGTTACCAAAGGTAAGTTTGGTTGAATTATGAAGAGTAGGAAGCAGAGGTATAATAGTGGAGAGAATTTTTAAATATTCATACAGAGGTCTCACATTAGACAATAATAATGCATTAAAAGAATGTCGAATGTACCAAAGAGAGGTTTAGGGAAGGGAGAGTTGGTAGGGGAGGTGGGGAAGTTACTAGAAGAAATTGGAATGGGGGAACGTATGGAGACTGAGTGAAAGTAATGTTAGTGGATTTTGGAAAGTAATGAGACAGAGGGTATATTGAGAAACAAGAGATTTGGGCCAGCTTAGATGATAAAAGTTCTTTGGTTTTATATAAAATAGTTAAAAGAAACTGGGGAAGGAAGAAATATATTGATAATTGTGATCAATTTGGAAAAATGGGTTTGGCACGGATATGTCTAATGGAATGTGAAATGGTAAAATGGTGACGAGTAAGTATTTGGGATAATCTACAGAAAAATGTAGTGGCAAATTTTATCAAATAGGAGGGTAGAAAAAAATCAACATGACAGGAGAGTTCTTAGGAAAGGTAAGGGAAAAGAAACATAAGGAAGGAGCGGGAAAATACACATAATGGTTAAAAACATTTTTTCTTTTTTTAATGATAGAGGTTCTTTACCACATGTACAACTGGGTGGTTAAGGCATGGCAGAACCTAGTTTTCTTTTTTGGTACTGATAAAATTCATAAATTTGTGCTACCATAGCTTTCATCAACTTCTATAGTTCGCATCATCAATGGACGATGAACAATAACCGACTGCTGAAAAGATGATCCTCTCTGTCTGGTTTTAGAAGGAAGATTGATCAATATTACACATGTAGGGAAAAGAGGATAGTTGTTTGTAAGAACTGGCTTCCACTTGCTACTTATATGATGACATCTGCAGTCTCTGTTAAAATTGTTTGGATATTATTGTATTTCTAATGCCTTCTGCCTGACTTGATTTAAAAAGTCTTGTGTTTTTCTAACCACATCTGTTTTTATTAAAGCGTATGCCATGGCATTCATTTAGAACATGCTCTGCTACAGAAGATTGTTTAGGCTGATTAAGGCAAAAGTGTCACTGATGTTCCTACAATTGTTTTTATTGATCTTAGGTCATGCCTATGTAACATGGTACTTTATAAATTCCTATTGTGTATGAAAATAGATTGTATGCCTTTTTTCCTTAATATACATGTGATATGCATAATAACATCTTCTATGTATAAGTCTTGAGTCTTTTGTTTGAGTAGGTGCTTGATGTTGTCATTTGCCTAGGACAGATGACTCTGTCAATATCTTTGTTGCTATGTCCATTGGCCATAAAAAATTGTGCAGATGGTTTAGATCATATTTATGAAGTTCTGGTTCTGTGATGGTTTTATCTCTGGGTATTAAAGTCTTGATTATGGTTCTATTTTATGCAGGATAGTGATTCAATCTGGTGTTGAGATATTTTTCCATATGTGCATGTTTTCTATCACCTGGTGATTCCCTCTGAACTAAAAACCTCTAGAAAAGGAAGTATACCATTACTTTCTCTTTCCATAGTGAATTTAATATTTTCTTGGAGACCATTTATGTGCTCTAATTTGAGCTAGCTTGCGATGTCCATGTGGCCATATAACAAAAGTATCATCCGCATATCCCAACCACAGTTAAGGTTTATATTCAGCAGTGTATAGAGCCTTTTCCTTAAAGTGTTGCATGAAAAATTTTGCCACCACAGGGCTTAATGGGCTTACCATTGCTACTCCTTTCTGTCCAAAAAATTTGATTCTCCACAGAATGTAACTGGAGGTTAAGACGTGTCTGAATGCCATTTCTTCTGTTTTAAAGGTGGAGTTATAAGAGTTTCAAGATGTCCTTGATAGGTACATCTATGATTCAACATCAAAACTCACAAGTACATCATTAGGCTTGATGTTGATCTTATCAATGATGTTCACAAAATGTTTAGAGTTCTTGATGTGGTGATCTGATTGTGCTATTATTGGATATAATAAGGATGTCAAGTGCTTAGCTAATTTGTATGTTGGTGAACCAATGTATTAACAATAGGTCTTGAGGAAATATATGGTTTATGTCTCTTCGGGAGCCGTACAGTCTAAAAGGTAGACAATTAGTTGGTTGTGGCTTTTTAGCGAATTCTGAAGGAAGTAAGCTATTGTGGATGGCACTGTGAAAAGTCAATTTATTTTTTTTTAGCAAATTCCGAAGGAATGTAAGCTATTACGGTTGTGCCCATGGAAAGATTTTTTACTAATCTATTCAAATCAGCATTGATTATACCTTCTAGGCACCTACAATTAATAAAAAATAAATAAATAAAAATAAAAAATATGCACTATATATTTGGATATATATATTATATATCGCGTATACCACCTGGTTTAAAAGTTACATATCAGTTTTTTTTTTTCTTCCCACACTCTCATATCTAGTTTCATCTGTTTCCATGCATAACGTTACCTTCGATACTCAATATTTACTTTTATCACCTTCACTTGTCTAGTTTCTTGCCATTGAAGAACTCGCAGTAGTTCGAAATATAGCAGTTTCAAGTGTGACTTTCTCTGTGTTTTATCTTTATCTACTTTTATTATTAGTATATATATATAAATGAAAAATAAAACAACACAATGAAATGTTGTGCATATTTTTGATAAATACATAAAATATAAAAGAAAAATAGAACATCACAATGAAATGTAACTAAAATAATAACTAGATAAGAAGAAAAAGGATAAAACACTTGGAAAGTCACAGATTTACTACCACAATATTTTGAACTGCTGGTTCTGTCTTCTTGCCTAAGAAGAACATGAGCTGTTCAAAATATTGTGATAGTAAATCTATGACTTTCCAAGCATTATATCCTTTTTTCTTATCTAGTTAATATAACAATAGCTAAAGAAGCAGAAAAAGGATAAAACACTTAAATAGACACAGTTATCGCTCGCTATATTTTTAACTTCTCTTGTCGTCTTGCCTTTGAAGAACTCCATAAGTTTGAAATATAGCTAGAGATAGTCTGTCTTTATCCTTTTACTGCTTCTTTAGCATTGTTATTTTAGTTACATTTTTCATAGTATTATTTTATTGTGTCCATTTAACACTCTAGCAGTCACAGTTTTTGTTTTTTCTCAACAAACTTGGCATATAGCCATCAATTAATAAATGATTTGTCAAGTTTGTTAACCAGCAAAATTGGTGGGGGTTCTAAAGCGAACATTTTTTAAAAATTAGACAATTCTCTCTAGCGGTAGCAATTTTTGTTTTTTGTCTACGAAACTCGGTAGATTTCTTTACAATAAATTGATAAAAGTATTTTTAGAAAAATCATGGCAATCGGGACACTAGGGGTGGGATTTAAAGCGATAGTTTTAAATTGCTCTAGAGCCTACATTTTATTTCTTTTTAAAAGAAAACTCGGTATATGCCATTGAAATGAAATATGAAAAATAGTTTCGGAAAATCAGTGAAATCGAATTATTAGGAGGGGGGGTTTGCCTGCACCCCAACATTTAAACATTGCTCTAGTAGCATTAATCTCTTTTCTTGTAACTTAACTCCATATATGCCATTTAAAGAATAAGTCAAATACTTTCTAAAAATCAAAGAATAAGTCAAATACTTTCTAAAAATCAGGGAAATCAAGTCATTAGAAGGGAGGGAGTTTACCTGAAACCCTAAATTTAAAAATTGTTCTAGCAATTCCAATAATGTTTTTTCACAACAAAACTCTGTAAATGCCATATACAGTTTCTTAAAATCTGCTTAGTGGCCGCATTTTTAATTTTTTTAAAGGAAATTTGGTATATGCCATTGGAATAAAATAATAAAAATAGTATCTAAAAACATTGAAATCAGATAATTAGGTGGGGGTTTCCAAAATTAAAAAATCACTCTAGTTACATTAATAATTTTTTTTTCACTTTGAAATTCCATATGTAACATTTAAGTAATATAAGGAAAATAGTTTCTGAAAATAAGGGATTTCCAGCCATTAGAAGTGGGGGTTTACCCAAAAACTGAAATTTAAAAATTATTCTAGCAGCACCAACATTAGTTTTTTCATTACAAAACTATGTTAATACCATTTAAATCAAATAAGAAAAATAGTTTATGAAAATCTGAGAAATCAGATTATTAGGAGTGGGGGTTTACCTGAAACCCTAAATTTAAAATTTATTCCAGCTGCACCATTTGCTTTTTTGCAACAAAATTCCATATATACCATGTAAATAAAATATGAAAATAGTTCCTGAAAATTAGGGAAATGGGGCCATTAGAAGTGAAATCCCAAATTTAAAAATCATTCTAACAGCATCAATATTTGTTTCTTTACAATAAATTTAGTATATGCCACTAAAATAATATAAGAAAAAAATATTTTCTGAAAATTAGGGAAATTGGATTATTAGAAGTAAAGGTATACTTGAAAACAGAAATTTAAAATTATTCTTGCATTTAGTTTTTTCTATATTGTTTTAAAATTAAAAGGAGAAATTAATTCAACATATACACTTAATGTCGCATATGTTTTATTTTTAGCAAAAGCATCGTCATGAAGATAGCAAATGTGAAATGTTATCTAATATGTGTTTGAGAATTATATTTGTATGTAAGAGTGCTCTGTAATAATCACAAAGCGTTTGGGTTATGTGTTTTTACTACAATAACATTTAAATTAAATTTTAAAGCCAATGAAAATCAATGGAACCCTTGCTTGCTTAGTATATTTGCTTAGTACATTGTAATTATTTTTAAATAGTAACATGTGTTTTATTTTAGTGAAACATATGAACATTAAATATAACATTTAATTTCGTTAATGGATATCATTGTATGATTAGTTGAACTACACACTCTTAAAGCTTCACTTACTTTTTATAAATGTATGGAACCGGTTTCGAGAACATTTTGTTCCCATCTTCAGCCATGCTAAGGTTCAACTGTCGGATCATTCGTTGAGCTGTGGGAATGTATATTCTGCTCTGGTGGCGGTGTGATAAACTTGTAGTTTATGTTTTCATCCCCGACAATGTCGAAGTTCATTATGCTGTTTTTGTATTTGTAGATGTAGATTTTCTCCCAGGTTGCTAATTCCGTAGGTCCTTGTACTGATTTTAATAATTTTGTTTTATTTATTATGTCGTGATTTTGTGTCCAAAAATGATATGCAAATAGAGAAATCAGCAGTAGCATATCATTTTTGGACACAAAATCACGACATAATAAATAAAACAAAATTATTAAAATCAGTACAAGGACCTACGGAATTAGCAACTTGGGAGAAAATCTACATCTACAAATACAAAAACAGCATAATGAACTTCGACATTGTCGGGGATGAAAACATAAACTACAAGTTTATCACACCGCCACCAGAGCAGAATATACATTCCCACAGCTCAACGAATGATCCGACAGTTGAACCTTAGCATGGCTGAAGATGGGAACAAAATGTTCTCGAAACCGGTTCCATACATTTATAAAAAGTAAGTGAAGCTTTAAGAGTGTGTAGTTCAACTAATCATACAATGATATCCATTAATATGATTGGCTTCACTGTGTTTAAGTTCCAATTTTACATTTAAATTTAATTTCGTGTTGGAACCAGTTGCGAGTCAGTGAACTCGCAACTGAGGATGCAGACAAAAGCCTGCGAAACTAGTTTTGCATAATTCAACATTAAGTGGAGCATAAGATTATTAAAATTGACTCACTAGGTAATTAAGAACATATGAACATGTTCTCAAATACACAGTGTAACCCAAAACTTTTCGTTATTTTTCTCCATTTTAGTAAATGTAAAGATGGTACCAAGAGCTCACTTCATAAACACGGTTACATTTAAAAATACCTACACAGAATAGCTTTGTCTATCAGTGGTCATATATTCATACCATTAATTTTTGTGGCTTAATAATAATAATAATAATAATAATAATAATAATAATAATAAATGATTCTAAAAATGCAATTTCTTTTTTGTGATACTTGTAGATTGAAAGAATTCTAATTTTGTTCCTCTAATGCTACAAAATAATGCCATAACTTATTTAATTTCATTAATTAAATAAGGCCATAATTTGGATATTACATTCTTTTTTAAAGGTGAGGAATTTGCTTAGTTTATGCAGTTCCTGCATGACAGACTTTTGTTTTCTGGGGTTCACTGGAAATACAACAACATGCAAAGAACTTTAACAGAGATGGCAGATATCACCTAAGTAGCACATGGAAACTGATTCTTAAAAACAAACAATTACTCCCCTTTCCCCCACACATGTAATATTAATCGACCTTCTAAACCCAGACAGATATGAATCAATTCTGTCATCTTTTCAGCACTCAATTGTTGTTCATCATTCACTGATGATGCCAACCACAGAAATTAGTGAAAGCTATGGTAGCATATTAAACCATGGACCACAGCAAAATAGCCTGTTTTAATTATATCAGGACTATTTATAAATATACAGAAGGTATTCTACAGCATGTGCAGAAACTTCTGAAGATCATGCAATTTTCCAAGCAATGAATGTTAGGGGCTATTTTTACTGGTGTATATATTTTGGTAAAGAGGCACAAAATGTAACAAATAAAATAAAATAATAATAAAATGTAAAGAACAACTTGCACCACTGTCTCCATAAAGAGAATGCACAGTGGGACAGAGAAGAAAAAAGATACAAAATGAAGATATGCATAAGAATGAAGATAATTAATACTAGTAGTGATATTAACATGAATATTGTTATTGGTTTTTTATATCAAAGCTGTGCACTATTTATTAATACTCCCTTGTTAAACTTCTTGCTGTGCTGTTAAATCAAACCATGAGTCATGCCCAAAAGTTTTTAGCAGCTTGTAATCAATTTGTTTGACAACAGTGGGAATGCATTCATAGTTATAAGTCATGTAATGGCTGCTATGATATTCAACAAATGTTTGCAAATGTATTTGTTGCTTTTCGATATGAAGAAAATGGTTCAAGGTCTTTGGGTACATTCCTAAGATGGTTCATGTTATTTATGCTGTTTATGCCTTGCATAGATCGTATAAAACAATCTGAACCTTTATGCTAATGTGGATAGGAAAAGGTAAAAAATGTTTGAAAAGTCACTAACAATGATGTTTTCAACTAAATAAATTCTGATCTTGAAATGCCTCCTAAGCATTGTAGTACTTGGTTTAATGCCTTGGTATATTATAAGGATATTTTTCAAATTATTAAATACTTTCATATAAATATCTGGATTCTAGTTATATTCCAACCCCAATATATGCTCCCTAATCTTATGCACAACCTTTAGAATTATCCTGTAATTTAATGATACACATATGAAACATAAAAACAATAGATGGAGAACAATGTTTAATTCTGACATAAACAGATGTGAATACCTGAAGTCATCGTCATCATCGTCGTCATCCATGTTCCAAATTGGATTACGGAATTCATTTTCTGGGGGTTTTTGTGGTAAGTCATGCCTGAAAATACAAACCATCAAAAATATACAATTTATATTACATGAAGAAAATATGTAATATTCCACAATTTAAAATTTTAAATACTAATTGAAATGGGAATTAATTAAGAGTATGTGATTTGGAAGACCTGCAGCACCAGCAGCAGCTCTGCAAGCTATCTCTGGTGAAATTGTAAACTTAATGGAAGTCAGAATCAGTGAAGGTGATTGATCGAGAGATTGCTATTAGGTGACACTATACTTTACTAACAATTAATTTACCAGAACATGTTTCAAGAGCATCTGCTCTCAACTTCAGCTGGGGACCAACAAATGCTGGCAGGCGACAGTGTGATCTTTGATAGTTCCAATATATGGCAAACAGGAAGTCCATTGGTGGGATATCATGTCGCAATACTTATTGTTTAAAATGAAAGTCTTTTCCAATATTGCTAATTCCCTTGGCTTGTTGGTAGCTGTCAATAATTGGTTGTAAGTCCAAAAGTGATCTGCAACTGCTTATTTATCCACCATTTTTGGATGTACAATCATGACATTGCAAAAAAACCAAACTGTTGAATGTTACCAACAATCCCTGGGAATTAGCAATATGGGTAAAGATTTTCATTTTAAAGAATAAGAATCATGATATAAATTTTCACATCCCAAACAGATTTCCTGTTTTGCTGTATAATGGAACCTCCAGAAGTCGCACTGTCACCTGCCAGTGTTAGTAGGTCCCTAGCTGAAGATGAGAGCCGATGCTCTTGAAATATGTTCTACTAAATTCATCAGATAGTGAAATAGGTTCACCTAATACTGACCTCTTAATATGTATAATCTCTGGTGACCTCACAGGTTGTTCTTGCAGTTATTTTTTTTTTAATGGTGTTTAACACCCGTTTGTAATACTGAGGCATCACAGGCAGTGAACACTGATGATACATGAGATGAAACGATATATTGGGAAAGGATTTTTTTTAAGGAAGGAAATGTTCCAGGCCTAAGTTTAGGGTACCTCTCCGGCATTTGCCATTTATGAGGACTGAGGAAAACCTGCAAAAAACCTCAGTCAGGGAGGACGGTCCTGGCGGGATTCGAACCCCAGATCTCCCGCTCACGAGTCCGCGACTTAACGACCTCGGCCACCCGTAGCGGTTCCTTCTTGCAGTTATGGCTACCAGTCATTTTAATGGCCATTCAACACCAACTTTCTTCTATCGTCTGCACCTGCCAGTATCTCTGTTCAGTTCATTTGGGTCATTATTTTATTTCTTCTAGCCAGTATGTTCTAATTGTCCTCTTCTCTTCCTCCCTGAGATTTCCTATAGTGTCACATACTTTTCCAGAGTTTTTTCTTCTAATAAGGTAACCGAAGTATCTTAGCTTGTTCTCTGTGGCTGCAGTTTCCAACAAGGTTTATCTTTTTTAAAACAGTAGAATTATTTCTTTTTTCAGACCATTAATTACACAATAACCTGTGCTATAATTGAAAGCATTCAGTCTTCTTCAGTTTGCTTTGCATAAGGTCCAGTTTTCACTTCTACATAGTACATACAAAGACCATTGCTTTTATTATTTTTATTTTGGTGTTTTTGGATATGACCAATCCTTTGTTAGTTTTCTTAATTTTGTCACAACTGCTTCGACTAAATGTATTCTTCTACTTATTTTATCTTTGTGCTATCCATCTCAAGTTCTTGCTGTCTATAGATTTTAGCCTCATTCAATGCACACAATTTTTTGTCTTTTGGACGTTAGAATAAAATACATACACTGCACTAGAGCTACTTTAATTTTAAAATGAACTCCTGTAGATCTTTCTTTTTTTCTGTGCAAGAACAATTACACCATTAGCATATTAAACTGCTAATTTTTCCTCCTCGAATTTTGATACCTGCTTCCATTGTTCAATTGCTGCTTCTCTTATAATTTTCTCACTCCTTAGCAAATTTTCATTAAAATAAAGGCCATTAGAGATACAGCAAGGCTTGAATATGGGTACTGGAAATGGGCCTTCAAAAAATTGTAGATAACAACACTAGTTAATTTTATTGACACAATAAAAAATGAGCTAAGTTTCTAAACTGTACAACTATAACACAGAAATAAAGACAATTTTAGCAATTAGCCATAAGGCAAAATAATTTGAAAAGTTATATAAAATATATTGGTGGTAAAAATGTAAATATGCTCACTAGAACAAAAATAAATTGTGAAAACTGCAATCACTTTCAGAAGCGATTAAATGAAGCTTACTAGAGTATTGAACAATTTGCAAAGGATAACACCCATACGATTCTACACTCATTGTAAATATATATAATTATAAAGAACATATTTATTTAGCTACTGGCAATTGAAGCTCTGTTGTGTTGAAAATGAATGAATGATGCTTTAATGGAGTAAAATGTCTGCAAATTCCTTCGGCCATATTGACTCCACAGCTGTCCTCAGGATAAGTCAGTATTGCTGAAAGCTTAGCAGATAATACAAACAATGCTCAGTTCAGTTCCTGGAGAATTCAGTGAGTTCGCAAAGCAGTCACAGAGACTTGCTAACATAGACTTTATCATTTACAATTACCACAGTAGCACACATTCTACATTTACAAAAAAATATTGGGCACATCTACATAAATGGTTATAATAAAAATGGAAAAGAACAACTCGACCAAACAACAAAAACAGACAAGTCACTTAAATCATACAAATTTTACTATATGCATGTTTACATATGCATTGATATAAAATCATTGCAGTGTTTTTAACTCAGTATAATATTGTCAATCATATATTCCTTTACAGAATAATATGCCTTTTTACATAGATATTTTCTAAGCGCAGATTTAAAGGAATTATCATTGTTTAATAAGGCTTTTAAGCTAGAGGAAAGAGCATTTTATGCTAAAATGCATTCATAACAAACTCCTTTTTGATGGCAGGAAAATGCTGAAGCTGGTCTATGTAGATTTGCTTTTTGTCTAGTATTCTTGTTATGTATATTTTTGATTTTGAACAAATTTTTCTTTATGTCTTACATAAAAGTTCATAAGGGATAAAATATATTCACATGGAAGAGTTAAAATTTCAAATTGCCTAAAGAGATTTCTGCATGAATGTCTGCTGTGTGTACTAGCAATTCTTGATATAACTTTTTTCTGTGACAGGAAGACATATTCACTTTTAACTGAATTTCCCCAAAATATTAGACCATATTTCATAATTCAGTTGAAATAAGCATAATAAACTATTTTAAAACCTTAATTAAATCCAGCATTAATAATGTGTATATTGCATAGTGTGCACTGCTAAGTTTAGGTGCATGATAAAATCAATGTAATCTTTCCAATTCAGAGCAATTATTAATCTAAGGAATTTAATATATTTGGTTTGTAGAAGTACACTATTATAATATCCTATCTGTAATTGTGGATCTGGAAATATATGATAAATTTCATAACATTTGTTTTATCTAGATTTAGAGACAATTTGCTTGCTTTGAACCACACACACAATGGACTGAGAACTAGATTTAGTTTAATGGCACAATCATAAAGCTATTTCCTTTTATCAATATGCTTGTGTCATCTGCAAATAGAAGAGCATTTCCTACATCTTGGATAGATAAGGAGAGATCATATATAAATGATATATCTTGTCTTGTCTTCTTGCCGTAGAAGGACTCCACGAATCCGAAATATAGCGATCTCAAGTGTGACTTTTTCTTAGTGTTTTATCCTTTTCTACTATTATAATTACTGTTAATTTGTTACATTGTTAATAGTGTTACTTTATTTTTATTTTTCTTTTATATTATGTATATCAGAAAAAGAATAGGGCCAGAACACTCCATGGTTAATCATTCCCCACTATGATGCATTGTTTTTTTTTTTTTTAAAGGAACAATTTATTACTACGTTTTGTTTCCTTTTGTCAAGGTAGGATATAAACCATTTTAAATATTGGTTTTTTATTCCATAGAAAGCTAATTTATCTATCAGAATTTCATGATTGACACAATCAAAAGCCTTTGCTAAATCACAAAATATTCCTCCTACATGTGCTCTTTTATTAAATGCAGTTAAAATTTCATTGTGAGTTTAGAGATTGCATTTACCATTGAAATTCCTTTCCTAAAACCAAACTGGTCATTAATTACAATATTGTTGCTTTCAAAGTAATGGTAAAGCCTAATGTACATTACTTTCTCAAACACCTCAGAAAATGTGATTATAATAGCTATAGGTCTATAATTACAGACATTTATGCTCAGCTAATATTATATGAAACTGTCAATTATTTTCTTGTGCTCTTTATGTATGCAAGATTTAGATTATCATCATGATAATCAAAACCACAATCAATGCATTGCCTGTAGACCTTTAGGTATTCAAAAAATAAAATGTGCTTGCCCTTAAGGATATATTTTTTTTTCATTTGTATATATGTATATATATATATGTGTGTGTGTGTGTGTGTGTGTGTGTTTGTTATGTTGTAGATAATCTCAACATTTTTTAATCTATTTTCAATGTACATAGACTGAATACTGGAAACAGGCTAGCTTATTGCAGATTTTCCAGAGGGGTTTTTACTATTCTGCAATTCATATATAATTGCCTATCCAGTAGAATTAAATTATTAGGAAATGAATGAAAATTCATATCTTTTAAAATTCTCTTAAGGAGTTTTTAATAGCTCACACCTTCTACAGTATGAATGAATAGTTTGGACTTGATTCATCCTAATTGTGTATGTTTTTTTTGTTCCTACATGTCTTTACATCCTTGAGCTCTTGCTCAACCCAGGATCTACAGAACAAGATGTATACATTACATCACCATTGACTATATAGCCATTTTACAACCAAAAACATCAAAACTGGAACAATTAACCATCATAGCATGGGGCTTTAGCAATGCCTGACACAAAACTCTCATGTTGTACAATACCAGATTAGTCCAGTGTTAATAAAGTGCAAGTTCAGCTATCTTAGATATCACTAGAGGTATCTTCTGGTCTGCTGGAGCTACGAGTTCCAGACGTTTCGTCCACAACTGTGGCATTCTGACACAGTGACACTTTGTATACACCACTGAAAGTGTCCACTGCAGTTGTGGACCAAACATCTGAAACTCCTAGCTCAGCGGACCACGGCCTATCAACCTAGAAGATACCTCTAGTAATATCCAAGACTCCAGCCGTGAAAGCCTACGTTCCCTCAGGTATCTTAATTTCCAAAATCTACATCACTCCAATAATAGATATATCCTGGCAATTAAAAGCGATGTATCCACTTTGGTCTTCACTAATAGGACAGTTGTCAAAGTCAAGTAGGATCTACTAAGAGACCAAGGTCTACTAAAAGAATATCTCTACAAGATGGAAATTCCTTTAGATCCTTCATGTATCAGATGTCAGAAGGTTGATGAAATGTATGTCAATGCACTAAGAGATCCTTTGGTATTTACTTTCAAACTTATCAATGTTTGAAATTCATTACTCACAGATCTCCAGATCCACAATTACGGATAGGATATTATAACAGTGTACTTCTACAAACAAAATATCTGAAATTCCTTGGTTTAATAATTGATAAACATCTGAATTGGAAAGATCACATTGATCTTATTATTCCTAAACTTAGCAGTGCATGCTGTGCAATATGTGCATTAGTAATTCTGGAGTCAATTAAGACTCTAAAACTAGTTTATTATGCTTATTTCAACTCAATAATGATATATGGTCTAATATTTTGGGAAAATTCAGTTAAAAGTGAACGTGTCTTCCTATTACAAAAAAAAAACCATATGAATAATTGCTGGTACACATAGCACAAGTATTCATACAGAAACCTCTTTACGCAATTTGAAATTACAGCTCTTCCTTGAGAGTATATATATTATCTCTCTGAACTTTTATATAAGAAATAAAGAAAAGTTTGTTCTAAAACAAAATATACATAACAAGAATACTAGACAAATCTACATGTACTTTTCTGCCATCAAAAAGGAGTTTATTATGCATTTTAGTACAAATGCTCATCCCGCTAGCTTAAAAGCCTTAAACAATGATAATTCCTTTAAATCTGCACTTAGAAAATATCTATGTAAAAAGGCATATTATTCTGTAAAGGAATATATGATTGACAATATTATACTGAGTTAAAAACACTGCAATGATTTTATATCAATGCATATGTAAACATGCATATAGTAAAATTTGTATGATTTAAGTGACTTGTCTGTTTTTGTTGTTTGGTCGAGTTGTTCTTTTCCATTTTTATTATAACCATTTATGTAGATGTGCCCAATATTTTTTGTTAATATATATTGTGTGCTACTATGGTAATTGTATATGACAAGTTCTATGTTCGTAGATCTCTATGACTGCTTAATGAACTCACTGAAGGCTCCAGGAACTAGACTAAACTTTAAAACCTCTCTTAAATAATTGTCTTTCTTGAAAGAAACAGGATATACCAAATAGTCTATAGTTCAAGGTGCTTGTGTCAACCGCATTTATACAAATACCATTAGTTTACCTGTCAAATATACAGCTATTTATGATAATGTTCCCTAATTTCCCATTGAATGCAACATTGGGTAAAGTTTGAGAAATGAATTAACGAAAACATTTAAAGTGCCCCTTGTTAACTTAAGAACTACTTGCTCCAACGTCAACTCGGGATATAACCTTAAAATATATTTGTTATACGTTATCTATATAATTCTTACTACGCTACATTTCCTAATAATTAAATTCTACTGGGCAGGCGATTATTCATCTGAATATGTTATTCAATAAAATACTATCCATACGTAACTTTCTTATTGCATATGATGCAATAATGCCCAAAATATATATAGTACCTGCTTTGGCGATTTTCTCCTGGCCTGTTATACGGAATACCTAATAAACCATTCACAAAGCTAAAAATACTGTCCATTTCCACCAAAATTCTAATAAACCGCTGAAACTGGTTGTAAACAAACAATAACTAAAGGTTTCACTTATGTTGCAAGCACGTCAAAATACATTGGTCTGCTATCTTTAGCACTTAAAGTAATGTACGACACATATGCTCTATCTGTGCGCAGAGTTTTAATTTTGTATACTGCCACCAGTGTTGCATCACAGCTCAAGCAAAATAATCTTTCTGAGTCTGTGAGCAAAATTTATATATACGCGCGAGTTTCAAAATCCACACAGACACATAACATCAACAGTTTTGAATAGGTTAAATATTTTACGTAATATAGCGTTTCTATTAAATAAATACAATTTCACATTGTACCAGTTATAATGAGAAAAAAGAACTAAATTTAATGTGGGAGCTTGCGCGGCCGGTGTCCATAGTAAAATACTTTCATGTCACATCATAATGGTTATAACAAGGATGATATTGCGGTAAGTTAATTTTTACTATAAAAATAATAAATTAGATGAAACTTCACTATGTGCATCTGACTAGTAAAATTTTTAAGCCTACCTAAAATAACACGCTTGCCTCCTTTTGTAAGTATAAATCAAATAAATACATACTACAGTCAACAAAATGGATATATATATATATATATATATATATATATATATGTATATATATGTATATATATACTAACCTTGACCTTAATTCAAGTGAATCCTAGAAACTGGAAACTCACTGGTTTATAACTTTTATAATAATATCTGCATTTACTCTCCTGTTATATTACCTAAGTTTAAAATGGGCTCACATACACAAAGGAGGATATAAAAGTGGGATGCATATAATGAATATTCAATATAATTATTACACTGCACAGTACTTCCTATAATTTTGACATCTTGATAATGCCCAATAGTTTCTATAACGGTTTGGAAGATCAGTTCAATGCAGGCGCATTGTTCAAATTTGAATTTCCTCTACATATTTTGTGTTGGTTATATATATAATTCAGTGCACTAATTAAGACTTTTTACCTATTTTGCAACTAAGTATATGACAGTAGGCAACCACAATTACTGAGAATATCCCACAAGATCACAAGAGGTTGTTCTCAACTTATGGAACTACTACTATTATACACCAGCATATGAATATGAAATATAAATAATTTATTTTTATTTTGTGTGTGCTTGTTACAAATATTTTTTCTCAAAATCTTTCTATAGGCTGGATTAAATGATATACTAGCTTTGCATAGCTTGTTTATACTATTACTTAAGCTGATAAGTGTTAGCCCTAAATATACTGAATTATATTAGATAAAATAATAATTTTATAAATATATTTAATGAAGTTGACAAGTATTTAATTAGCTTGATGTATATTAGGGTTATAACTTAATTACTTTTCATAAAATAGAATATTTCCTATAACATAAATTGGTGAACTTTTGTCTAAAAATCATAATTAAGACCCTAATTCCTCTCACCAAAAAAAAACATCACTCCTAAATCAGAAATTCTAATCACAATATCTGCAACATACTATATTGTTGATTGTCCTCAGTTAGGATTTTTTTTTTTTTTGATTAGTGTTTAATGCCCGTTTTTACTACAGAGGCATCACAGGCGGTGGACACTGATAATACAGAAATGATATATTATGAAAGGATTTTTTTTTAAAGGAAGGAAGCGTTCCAGGCCTAAGTTTAGGGTACTCCCCAGCATTTGCCAGTTATGAGGACTGAGGAAAACCTGGATAAAATTTGTCAGGGAGGACGGTCCTGGTGGGATTCGAACCCCAGACCTCCCGCTCATGAGTCCGCGCCTTAACGACCTCTGCCACCCATGGCGGTCAGTTAGGATATTGCATTAATGTATGGTAGTGTTGTTTACTCATGAGTACTGCTATCTGAGCATTTGCAACAGTACTTGACATATTTCTATTTTATATATATATATATATATATATATATATATATATATATATTTACTGTTTTTAAGAAAACATAAATAATGTTGCACAGAAGTTATGATACCATACAGAAGAATAAAGAATTCTGGAGCAATAATCTGGTGAGATTCCAGCAATCACATACGAAAGGAAGAAGTGTGACTTACTAGGGTTCATTATTAGAAGAAAAATAAAGATTACCTCTCCCAACTCAAATTATTGGACGATACCTGTTTCTTGGAATATACCAAGTTGGACCATGTTCTGTTACAAAGTTTTTTTTTATAATAGCAACATTGTACTTTAATGTCTTTTTATTTTGACTATGGCAAATGATATCCATATGAATTTGTGCTAAATGTATATGTCATTTTTCAAAATGATACTGGCTCGCCCTGATACAGAACCTAGTCTAATGGGCCAATCATATAGCAGCATGCGCTGTTTCCATAGGGAAATCTGCCACTGCTAACTCCAGGGATCACTTGAGAGATTCAATATTGGGATGCTTTTTCTTTCAGGCAATATCTTCAAAAACTGATTTGTAATCCAAGGGGTTGAAGTGAGGACTGCTAAAGGGCCAGTAGCAATAAAATCCAGAACATTTTTCTTAAGCCAAAGTTGAGTGAATCTTGCTGGAAGGTTCAGAACCTACTCTTGAACAAAGTGGTTATCAAGTCTTTCACCACAGGAGGTTGTTTCATATGTTCTGGCCATTGTGTTTAACTCATTTTTGGCAGAAATGCAACTTTGTGACACTCTTTCCTCACCAAACCATCACTGAAGCGGAATGGTGGCCTCTCTGCATCTTTGGAACCATCTCATTTGCTTCTTCAAAAGTCTTGGCACACACTCTTGTCATTCTGTCAGTTGTAACTCTCTTCAATTGTGAAAATTTTTTCATCTGCAAAAAAGGATTTTTGTGCCGGTTGTTAGCATAACGCTGAAGTAGGCATGTGCATTTCAGCTCTCTCTGCTGCTTAAGAGTTGGAGTTAAGAAATGTGCAGTACAGCAGTGCCCAACATCTTGTCTGAGTAATCTGGTCATTGATCTGCTAGGAATATTCATCTCATCAGCACTGAATTTTTCCTAACACAAACTACTGCTGCTTTCACTACTTTCCTGGTCCTCACAGAGCGTCTAGATTGATCAGCAATTGTACCAGTTGCATTAAAGAGCTCATTGGTATGGTACACAAATGTCCTGCTGATTTTCAGCTTCTTAAGAGTCTGTAAAAACTCAAGTGCCGATTTTCCAACTATATGGAGCTATAGCAGCAACAGTTTTCATAGTCTTCCTAATTCTTGACTAAACCTTCAACTAGCATGTTAAAGGTTTAGAGCTAGAGTTGAAGTCAATAATGTATAAGGTAGTGTTTAGCTACAAGGGTGTTATCTGCTTGCTGCAACATCTGGTACAGTACTTATCAAAAGTTTGTAACAGAATTTATAGCTAAACTAGCTACATCAAAGGAAGGAACCAGTAGTGGAAATTTCTAAAGAAGTAACAAAACTGTGGGAAAATAAATTGAATTTTTCTCTTCTATCAAATGTAGCAATGCAAACAAAGCTTCACAAAGTTTTGAAAATTTATGATAAATGTATAAATAAATACACTTCATGACATTACACAAGTAAATGGTCAGTGGTTATCTACAGATGATAAATGATTGTACCATGTGCAAATACAAAGCAAAGGAGTGGGCTCTCATGTGGCAAATTTGCAAGACAACAGACAATTCATCCTTCAAAAAGGCAAAAACTACATACTGAATCAATTTCAGCTTCAACATCAAAACCTTAAATTGGTAATGATGTTAGTAGTGTACTATGACTGAAAGTGAAAACAATAATTATAATGGTGATAAGACCACTGTTGTAACAGAAAAGAAACACAACAAAGTAAAGATAGCAACCAACTTGGTAACATCCACAAAAATACTGAGTCAGGCTGCAAAAATGTGCGCACAATTGTCATGTGGTGGTATTGACATTTCAAGTCTAAGGTCTAAGCCAGGCTGTAATTTACAATTCAACTTTCAGAGGGGCTATTAAGTTAAAGGAGGAGATGATTAAAAATTTACTTACAGAACTATGGTCATTACATTTTGGTGGCAAACAAATTCAAGGAAATGATATACTTAAAAGTGAAAGAAATAAAATAAAATTGGCTGTATTGCATTTCAAAAATAACTGTTCCTGAAGGAATTGCTGAAGTTCTTGATGAATACAGTTTGTGGAATGCAATTATTGATTGTTGCTGATACAACCAGTGTCAACATAGGTAAAAAGATGGGGTTGTTGTAAGAGTGCAAAAAATGTTTGCAGATCACAATATCGATTTACCTCAAATTATCCATTGTCACCATCATGTTCTGGACAGGATACTCCATTTGGTGATGAATAACGAAATTAGTGAAAAAACCCACTTTTTAAAAATATATTTAGCAATGGCATGTCAATTCTTTATATGGAGACATTTAATTATAGTACAGGAACATGAGGATGTAAAAATATTCAACCCTAATGTATATAACAAGGTTGATGTATATTTAACTACATTCGCATCTTTTTTAGTTAGATCAAATATATTTAATTAAGTTAATATTTAATATTGATATAGAGTTGGTTTGATAACACTTACGCTTCACTTACTTGGTTTTTTAATTGTATATGTTTTGGGAACACTTGCTCTCATCATCAGCAAAAGACTAATCATTAGGAGCATACTCTTTGGCAGTCAAAGAAATTTATCCAGCATATCAAATCAAAGGTATAAAACATATTGAACAAAAGAAAATACTCAATTTATATGATTTAAATAATACAAAATTATATTTAATATCACACAAATAAATTTCTACCTAATCATAAACCAGCTAATCCCAACAATGTTTCAAATTCTGATATGGCTTCTATTTTTGATTATGTAAACTTTTTCCCATGTTGATAGTTCAAAAGGTAGGCAAGTGTTGTAAAATAATTTGTTTAATCAATTTCAAGATTTTCTGACCAAAAGTGGGCTGCCACTATCAATTTCTCTGTTAGTTTGTAACAGATATTTCAGAAATGTTCTTTGGTGCGGGTTTCCAAATTTCTTTTTGTTTTTCTAATATATACCTGATTGCAGTCTTTGCAATTGATTGGTAGATACCTGACATTTTTTTTTAAAATTTGTTGAACATGCAAGGGTGGTATGTAAATGTTTTGAATTGCATATCTTCTTTTATTTGTGATAGCAAACTTGGATTTTTTATATCTTTATTTCTTTTAAATTTTTTAATCACTTTATCTATTTTTTTATGGAAATCATTATGTAGTGATGTGTGGATGATGTATTGGTATTCCTCTTTGTATTCTTTTCTACTGATTAGAACATACACTAATTTCATTTAAGAACTTTCGAAAAATAAGATGTTTTTAAAAAACCTTGTTGGAACTCACACAGTGAAGCTTGTTAAATGTAAATTATATCTAATCTGTCATTTAACACACTCTTATGCTTCACTTACTTTTAAATACGGTGGGACCGGTTTCGAAAAGACATCCTCTCCATCTTCAACCAACTTGACAACTGGCACAAGAAACTAACATCTATAAGGACCTGTGGCTCCGTCCTGGCAGTGTTTTTTTCTTTATAAACTGGAAATTTGTATTACATTCTCCTGTAATATTGAAATTCATAAGATGATCCCTGTGTGTTTATGAATGTAAATCTTCTCCCATCTGTGCAATTCTGTACATCCGTGTGCTTCTTTAAGTAACTTTATTTCTCTTTTTATGTTGTAATTATCTTTCTAAAAATGGTGTGCCACTGCTGACCTATATTTCTGTTTGTACTTAACATTCCTGAGATGTTCCTTTAACCGTGTTCCTATGTTCCTTTTAGTTTTTCCAAAGTATATCTTTTCACATTCTTTACATGTTATTTTGCAGATGCCTGACTTTTTCTCCTGTGGAATGTTATTAAAACTGTTGTCCACTAAAGCCTTTTTCAGAGTGTATCTGTTGCCATTTAAAATAATGTAAAAACATTATTTTAAATGCTGGTACAGATACGTTAATGACATTTTTAACATAGTGAAAAAGAACTTGTTGAAGAAGTTTTGAAGCTTTTAAATATACAAGATAGGAATATATCCTTCACACTGGAAACAGAAACAAAGGGAATGTTGATTGATATCATTGTATTATTCAGTTGAACTACACACTCTTAAAGCTTCACTTACTTTTCATAAATGTATGGAACCGGTTTCGAGAACATTTAGTTCCCATCTTCAGCCAGGCTAAAGTTCAACTCAAAGTTAAAACTTTTACTTAAAATTCAACTTTCAACTTTAAGTAAAAAGGGAATGTTGCCGTTTTTAGATATAAAAATTAATAAGAATAATGGAAATTTAGAATCTATAGAAAGGATACTCACACAGATAACCATATAAAATCAAATGGTTTTAATCCCATAGCTCACAAGCACTCAATTTTCAACAGCTTAACATATAGACTGGTGAATTTACCAATCATTAAAGAGGAGTACAAAAAAGAATTTGAGAAGATACAGGAGATTGGTATTATAAATGGTTTTAACAAAAATTTAGTAAACAAAAAACTTAATAGATTCCTAAAGAAGAATTTTATCAAGAACCACCACACTATTAACTGAAAAGGAGAGACCAGTTTTTAAAAAATTCACCTACAATCCAGCAGCTATGAGTAAATTCCAAAAAAATTTTAAAGATGTTAACATTAAATTGGCACCTATTAACAGATATACTCTGAAATATGCTTTAGTGGACAACAGTTTTAATAACATTCCACAGGAGAAAAAGTCAGGCATCTACAAAATAACATGTAAAGAATGTGATAAGATATACTTTGGAAAAACTAAAAGGAACATAGGAACACGGTTAAAGGAACATCTCAGGAATGTTAAGTACAAACAGAACAATAGGTCAGCAGTGGCACACCATTTTTGGAAAGATAATCACGACATAAAAAGAGAAATAAAGTTACTTAAAGAAGCTCACGGACATACAGAATTGGACACATTGGAGAAGATTTACATTCATAAACATAGGGATCATCTTATGAATTTCGACATTACAGGAGAATGTAATACAAATTTCCAGTTTATAAAGAAAAAAACACCACCAGGACGGAGCCACAGGCCCTCATAGATGTTAGTTTCTCGTACCAGTCATCAAGTTGGTTGAAGATGGAGAGGATGTCTCTTCGAAACCGGTCCCACCGTATTTAAAAGTAAGTGAAGCATAAGAGTGTGTTAGACGACAGACTAGATATAATTTCCATACACTAATTTGTATAAGTTCATAAGTTAATATGTTAACATGTATTTAAATATTTGACGTATTCAATTAGATTGATGTATATTTAATTGAATGAACGTGTTTTTAGTTAGTGAAATATATTTAATTAAGTTAACTGGTATGTAAATATGGTAAAATAATTGAACATGCATTTCGATTAGATTGATTGATTTATTTAATTAACTGATTTTTTTAAGTATTTTGCTGTAGTTAGTTAGTTCTCGGAGCATTCAGTGAGTTCCTGGAGCAGCCACAGAAACCTACAAACATTGAACTTGCATATACAAATACCACAGTAGTTTTCAATCTGTATGTACAAAAATTTGTCTGCCATTTACATAAATAATTACAATAAAAATAAAAAAGAACACCTAGAACAACTCAACCAACATCAAAACAGACAAGTCACTTAATCATACAAATTTTATTATATACATATTTACATATACATTGATATGTTGTGCAGTATAATATTGTCACTCATATATTCCTTTACAGAATAATAGGCATTTTTACATAGGTATTTTCTAAGAGCAGATTTAAAGGAATTGTCATTGTTTATTAAGGCTTTTAGGCTAGAAGGAAGAGCACTGTATACTAAAATGCACTCTTAATAAATGCCTTTTTGATGGCATGAAAGTGCTGAAATTGGACGATGTAGATTTGCTTTTTGTCTAGTATTCTTGTCATGTATATTTTGATTTTGAACAAATTTTTGTTTATTTCTTATATAAAAGTTCATGATGGATAAAATATATTCACAAGGAAGAGTTAAAATTTCAAATTTCCTAAAGAGGTTTCTGCAGGAATGACTGCTATGTGTACCAGCGATTATTCATATGACTTTTTTCTGCAACAGGAAGACACATTCACTTTTAACTTAATTTCCCCAAAATATTAGACTGTACTTCATTATTGAGTTGAAATAAGCATAATAAACTAGTTTTATAGTCTTAATTGACTCTAACATTACTAATGCACATATTGCATAGCATCCACTGCTAAGTTTAGGTGTAATAAGATCAATGTGATCTTTCCGATTCAGATGGTTATCAATTATTAAACCAAGAAATTTAATATATTTGGTTTGTGAAAGTACACTGTTATAATATCCTATCTGTAATTGTGGATCTGGAGATCTGTGAGTAATGAATTTCATAACATTTGTTTTATCTAGATTTACAGACAATTTGTTTGCTTTGAGCCATACACACAATGAACTGAGAACTAAATTTAATTTAATGGCACAATCATTAAGGCTCTTTCCATTTATCAATATGCTTGTGTCATCTGCAAATAGAACAGTATTTCCTACATCTTGGATAGATAAGGAGAGGTCATTTTTATATATCAGAAAAAGAACAGACCCTTGAGGCACTCCATGGTTAATCATTCCCCACTCTGATGCATTGTTTTTATTTTTGAAGGGACAATTTATCACTACATTCTGTTTCCTTTTGTCAAGGTAGGATATAAACTATTTTAAATATTGATTTTTTATTCCATAGAAAGCTAATTTATCTATCAGAATTTCATGATTGACACAATCAAAAGCCTTTGCTAAATCACAAAATATTCCTCCTACATGTGCTCTTTCATTAAATGCAGTTAAAATTTCATTAGTGAGTTTATAGATTGCATTTTCTGTTGAAATTCCTTTTCTAAAGCCAAACTGATCACTAACTAGAATATTGTTACTTTCAAGATAATGGTAAAGCCTATTGTACATTCTTTCTCAAACACCTTAGAAAATGTAGGTGAAATAGCTATAGGTCTATAATTAGAGACATTTATCTTTTCTCCCTTTTTGTACAGAGGCCTCACTATCCAATATTTTAGCCTCTCAGGAAATACACCCAATGTTAAAGATTCATTACACAAGTGACTAAGAGGGATACTAATTTCCTTTGCACAGGCCTTTATGACTTTGCTGTTGATCTCATCATAGCCAGAAGAGTTTTTTGATTTTAGTTTTCTAATGATATTTACTAATTTCTAGTGGGGTAGTGACACCTGGTTTGAATTCATTATTTTGACGGGGAGTTGATGATTGTAAAATTTTTAAAGCATCTCTTTTATTGCCAGAATATAAATTTAAATTTTTTGTTACATTAAGAAAGTAATCATTAAACACATTTGCTACATCTGCAGGGTGTTGTATCTCTTGATTGTTAATGCTTAAGATTATTGCATCATCTTGTTGCAAATTTTTGCCCGTTTCTTGTTTTACTATATATTCCAAGTAGTTTTTATTTTGTTTTTTGACTGACTGAGAAGTGTGTGGTAATGGAGGCCTTTCGCTGCTTTTATGACTTTCCTAAGTATCTTACAATACTTTCTAAAATGTATTTTTAATTTAGGGTCTTTACTGAGCTTTTGTTCATTATATAATTGTCTTTTATGTTGACAAGATTTTTTATATTTTTAGGTTAACCATTCCCTGCTCATATTATAACTTCTTTTTTTTAATTTTTAGTGGGAAATATGCTTCCAAATTCAATTTAAAAATCTGTAAAAAATTGTTGAATTTACTATTAACATCATTTGCACTGAAGACACTATTCCACAATTCTTGAAGTGTCTCTGCCTTTTTACTGAGGTTAGCATCATTAATATCTCTATATTTTATATATCTATGACATTCTTTTACTTTTATTGTAGAATTTTTTTTCATTATTACTTGAGCATCATGGTCAGAGAGACCATTGATCAATGAAGACATAGAATATGAGTTTGTCAGAATTTACAAATATATTATCTATTGCTGTGTATGCACCATATTATATGCAGTTAGAAGGGAATTCAGTCGATTCATTCTTACACTTGGCATTAAGTAATCAACATTTATGTACCCACATATAATTATTTCATTCTTAGGCTTAAATAAAAAGTTTAAGGTATCTTCAAGCTTCATCAAGAAGGTTTCAAAGTTTCCTAATGGTGAGCAATAAATAGCAATTATAATTATTTTTTTATTGTTTCTATTCAATTGGATTGTGCATAATTCAATGTCCTGTTCTGAATTAAATTTTAATACATCTAATGTTTTAAATGGCTTATCCTGCTTGACATAAACAAATTCCTTCATTATTTAGTTTTTTCCTTCCAGCTCCTGCTCCCAGACAATAGCCACGTAATGACAACTGTGATATTCCTGTTGTTTCAAATGATGTTCAGATAGGCAGATAATACGTGGTTTTATGTTGTCAGAAGTTAAGCTGTTTAATAATTCATCTATTTTGCTTCTAAGTCCTCTAATGTAAATAATCATATTTCATTATTCTTTGCTGCTACTTAAAATGAGCCCAATTGCAATCAATAAGCAGTTTTGCTGTTCAATGCTATGTATTATTACAACAATTGGTGCTTAATTTATTGCAATGAGTGGTCTTATAGTTTCTGAGAGTACTGAAATACATTTTTGCTATTGAGTTTGAAATGGAAGAACTAATAAAAGTTTAATTCATTTTGATAAACAGAGCCCAGAAGTTATGCAAAATGCCTTTTCTATCTAGGTGGATATATTTACAAGTCAGATAGAAATGAATATGTTTCCATACATTTGGGATTGGTAGGGTCTGTTTATATTTTTTTTTTTGGGCCTCTTTCAACATTAAATTTTTTTTTGCCCGTTTTGGATCTTATGAATTTTTTTCTGTGATTATTTACACATTTTCAAAAGCGCATACAGAATTTCAATATATTGAAGTGAAAAAAGTTATACAAAATGGCTTGCTCGCCTAACAAAAATATCTATTAGGAATCTTGTTATATATTTATTTCTTTTCAAGCAGTCAAAAATTTTCCCCTCAAATCACTCACATTTAAATAGCAGAACCTTCAAGAGTGAAAGGAATGCACGGTTACCATGGGCATATGAATACCAGGAAATATAGAAGATTAGGGAAGCACCGTAGTTTTGAAAAGTCCTTGCAAATGACCTTGCATCAATTTGCATGAGATAATGCTAGGAAATTTGTAGTGGGGGTTGCTTCTCAGCTGCATAAATATAATAAACAACTGCAAGCAAAAAAGATGACTGCAATAAAGCTATGCAATAAACTGTCGCTATAATGTGTTCAGCACAGAAATAAGAGAGATTCCCCTATAAACACGTAAACAGAAAATGAACTTGACCAGAAACCATTGCACATCTTTTGTTCATTCGCCAGGACTACTCAAAAGTACTCTACTTTGTCTTGTTCAACATTTCCATGATGTCCTGAAAGGTGAATGTTCCGTTGTAATAACTGGTATGAGTTATTCAGAAATAGCTTATTTTAAATATGCTCAAATCATACTGAGGTAGAATTTCTTTTTCCATAATGAAAAATGTTCTTTCTGATAATCAGCTGGCTATTACAGTTGATACCTCGAAAAAACATCTTCTTGTTGCTTGTAACTAAGAAGAGTAAGAAAATTTGGTTAATTTTGATTTACCAAGCAATAGTAACCTTATCACTAAGTTCGTGAAGTCAACGGAGCAACATCTTAATACCACGCAGGGAAACGGACATTGGGATCATGCTGACGATGAAAGCAACCGCCTTTGAAACATGTCCAAGAAGTGGAACTAAATTAGTGAAATTTGAGTGATTTCCTCAATAATAATTTGTTATATTATACTATATTTCACTGTGAAAATTTGCCTATTCAAAACTAAAGCTTTAAGTACTTTAATTATAAGATAAAGATATTAATAAGTATCTTAAATACCTATTTACATTAATGAGTGATATTACTCTCTATTTTCTATTTTAATTATATTACTGCTAATTTTCAGTCTTTTAAGTGCTTTTTTGCCCACCTACTTTAACTAAAATAAATACGTGCACTTCCACGCTCTGTTGATAACTTAGGTGAAATATTGAGAATTTCTTAAATCTAACATGCCAGTGGCCCCAATATGCATCTTATTTTATAGCTGGAAGGCCCTGAAAATCTCTGAGAGAACTTGTTTGAAAGCACTGAAAGATCACAGGGTGAAGAATGGCTCAAGATTAGCATCATTCTTGTCACTTAGATGTTGATGCATGCTTGAGAAAGGGGAGATGCTCTTTCCATTTTATAGCAAATCACCAAAATATGCCAAAATATGAGGGAGACACAAAAAGTGTTCAGATATAAATAATAATTTGAAACTCGCCACTATATCTTCTCAAAGTATTTCCTCTGTCTCTCTATACCTAGTCATCTGTAGGAAATTTTGAAATCCAGCCTGGACATTTGCTTGGATAAGGTTTTTTTACAGGTTTTCCTGTACCCTTTATGCTAAGGACTCTAGACTCCTTTTGTCATCATTTCATTCATTGTCTCAAAGTCTTGGAAGACATTAAATGCTTACACAAAAAAAAAAGTCCTTAACAACCAAGTTTGGAAGCAATAATGCCACTGATTGTCTGCAATGATACTAACCTCCTCTTTGCAAAATTTTAAAATAGCTTCCCCCAGCTGTTTATTCAACAAAATTAACAGGAAATAGCTGGGTACGAGATCAGGACGATGGATGACAGGCTTCACAGATATACTCTCCAGGATATTAAGTGTTACAAAGCCTAATGCCTCTAAGGCAAATCTTAGCCATGTTTTAAAATTGTTTGGGGAACAAATTGTTGTGTACCATTTTGTGATAACTGTCCTTTGATATTCAAGGGAAACATGACATTAATGGAGAATATAATTGCCATATTCTTTGTTGCTCTCTTGAATTTTGTTGAGGGAAAGTTGTCTGAGAAGATCCAAATAATCACCGATCCTTTGTTTCCAGGTCATATTGATGAATCCTTGTAATTGTAAGTTTAGAGCCCCCATTGTACACCTCTGGAGCATTTCTTGACATCATTCCATTGAGCAACCTTCCACCTTTTCTGGAGGTTATGAGGAACCTAACGATATAATAATTTTGTGGCTCTTATATAACATGCAAAATTTTTAAGATGTTTCGCAATTAAAGGATGCCTCTAAGTACTTATATAGGACTTTAACATAAAAACTATTCTTCATGCATAGAGTTTGATTCTCGTTAGCTAGGTGTGTCATGCTGCTGACAGGATTCAAAATACAGTGCATTGGTATGAAATGTTCACGTGAAAGCTCTGTAGTTCCCATAGCAGCCGATGCTGTCAAACGTCTTCTGCTTCTCTCTTGCTCTTCTTAAATTTGCAAACCAAATGAAAACTGATGTATATTCAGGAGCAAGCTCTCCTGTTCATGCTCTAAATAGTTTTAAAAACTGTAGTAAATAATTGTACAATAATGTTCTCACCCCAGTTACTTTGTGTGACATTGAAGTAGCACTACCTTTTTTTTTGTTCTTTATGTTTATTTACAGACAATAGTATGGACTACTATATGGTATATCTACAGAGTGGGTTAGAAGTAATTCCCCATTGTAATATGCATATAACTTTTGAATATATTAATATATTTGATGTGACTTAATACATGGCATCTTTACAATGGTAGAATGTAATCTACAATGGCATCACAGTGCTGGAGACAGTTCAGGTAACTGCACATAATGAAGTCTGGCATTTTGTCATGCAGGTTCAGAGATGATGGCGGGCAGTGCACGGGCCTCATGCAACAATAGATCCAAAAACCATCCAGAATTGCCATGGCAAAATGATGTACATAGGATCTGTGGCAGATATCCACAGAAGTGGTTGTCCCTCAACATCCAGTTCAGAGGAAAACGTGCAAATGGTGCAGGATATGTTCACCAGCGGTCCCCAAAAGTCAACACAACAAGTCGCTTTCTTGCCAAACAATCAGAAATGTTCTGAAAAAAAATTATATTTTTGTCTGTGGAAGCCACTTTACTGTCAAGAGCCAGAAGATTATGACCATGAATGGAGTGAGATGCTTGGTTGGTATGGAGACTGGCCCCAGTTGTTCAGGAATATCATTTGGAGCAACAAATCCATTTTTCATGTCTGAAGGTTTGTTAACCACCACAACTGTCACTCCTGGGCACAGCAGGACCTGGGGGTCATGAGTGAAAAGTCTCAAAGCCATCCTAAGGTCACAGTATGATGTGGCATAGCATTCAACAAAGTTTTGGCTCCATTCATTCTTTGAGATACCATGAATGCACAACAGTACCAAGCCATGCTAGAAAATAAAATTTAATCAATTGTCTCCATCTGGGATAACTACAATTACAGCATTTTCAAGCAAGATGGTGCCCTACCTCATTTTGCAGTTCGTGACTGGCTTGACCAACATTTTTCAACACATTGATTGGGTCGCCATGGTTTGCATGAGTGGCCAGCAGGGAGTCCCGATCTCACTCCATGTGACTTTTTCCTGTGGAATTGGGCAAAGGAAGAGATGTACTGGATCAAACCTAAAACTTTGGATGAACTGGAGGAATGCATTCACCATGTCCTCACTAACCTACCACAGGAGTACCTACTCAAATTAGTTGAAAATATTCCCAATATGTTACAATGTCAGTGTAAATGTGGAATTTTAAATTTTATTGCATAGGATTGCTACCATGTTAAACTCCAAAACAAAACTTATTTCACCAATTATTAAGACAGGTATAAGCATATTACGATATGGAGTTACCTCTCACCTGCCCTGTAGTTCTGTATTACTGTAAACAGTTAATTCAGATCTGGAACATTTCTGAGGGTCTCCAGTATAAGAAAGCACATGAAGTTTTGGCTTTGCTTTCAGTCACTAATAGCAGTATGTGTATATTTGGTTGGGTGCTGAGATGCATATTAATATCTATGTCCCTTACTACAAAATAGCTATGGAAAAGTTAGTGTATTCTACCCTCCAGCTGGAGATATTCAGTTATTAAAATAAAATTTCAAGCCTTATTTACCATAACATTTTTAGGTCAGTTTTTGTTGAGGAAAAAATCCTTGAAAGTTAGTTCAAATTGAATTTTGAGTTATTCAAGCTTATATGCAAGTGGGGCTGATAAGATTAGCATGTATAGCTGTTACAAATAATGATTTCAAGATAAGAACGAAGAACAAACTCTTGTTGATTCTGGTATGTTCATATGAGGGTCACACCAAAAATTTTAAGAATGGACAACCAGGAGTTGTGACAAGCCAGTGCAGATTTTCCTGACTTTAGATGTACTTTAGATAGTAACAATGTGTGGTATCAGCACAGCTGTGTATGTATTTACATGTGTTGCCATGCCACACATTAGGATGTATCTCAAGCAACATTTCTGCACTTGATTTCCTATGACTTTAAAGTCAGTTTAGGGGGGAAAGAATGCTTTGAAAGATTGCATTATGCATTTGGGGATATTTGTTCTTTGCATGCACATTTATTAATGGTTTGTAGATTTTAGAAGGGGGAAGGCATTGCCTTGAAGATGAAGACAGTGCAGGACAGCTGGCTACAGCCACAGTCAATGAAAATGTGATGAAAGCAGAGCGCATGTTGCTGAAAGTTTGTTGCACATATTATCAGATTCAAGAAGCCCTAAATATTGGATCAGCAGCAGTAAAAGCAATCCTGAAAAAAAACTTCACATCAGGAAGCTCTGCAGTCATTGGATCCCCCACCAAGCAGAATAAAGCACATGTTCATTGATGCCAAGAAATAATTGAAAATTTTGATGGGGAAGGATCCAAAAACATATTTAACATCATAACTGGTGACGAAAGCTGGATTTACCAGTATGATCCAGAATCTAAGTGACAGTCACAGGTCTGGGTCTTTCCAGGAGAGAATCCCAGAACAAAAGTGATCATCTGCTAGAAATATTGATAAGAAGATGATCTGTTCTTTCTTCTCAGCTAGTGTAACAACTGCATTTGAGGGACAAAAGAATGTCACCATCAGATGGTACATCACAAAATGTTTGCCTTAAGTCTTCAATGAACTGAGAACAAAGTGTTCTAAGTGTCTGCATGGAATCTTGTTATACCATGACAATATACTTGGCCTAACTGCACTAGAAACAACTTAATTTCTCCAGAATTCAAATATTCGTCCCATCCTAATTACAGTCCACAGTTAAACGTGGCTTTTTTCTATTCTCCAAAACAAAGGAAAAAATTTGTGGCCTATTATTTGAAGCACCTGAGTAAAATAAAAAGAAAAACTTCCACAGCATTCAACTCTACTCATTCAATGACAAAAAACCAAAGTTCACAAAATGAGAATTGCATTATGTTTTAAGAACCACCAGCCACCAATTGACTTGCATCTGCAGTTGGAACAAAGGGTCAGAATTATCGATACCATTCAGGAAACCATCATCATTACTACCAATATATTAAGATATGGTATGAGATTGAGCATATAGCTGGGTGCAAAATTACTAAAATTTTTGCAGAGAGTGTCACCAAATAACAAAGTAAACATAGAAAGAAAAAAATAAAGGAATTCTTAAAGTGACTAATTTAGCTGCATACAAAGAATGTATTTGCACCCTAGCATGGCATTCAGCATTTACAAAATGGTATGAATGGATGAAACGTTGCATAGAATGCAATGGAGAATACTTTGAAAATATGCAGTGATCAGATCTTAATTGTTAAAATTTTATTGCATCTATTTTCAAAACTTTTAGAGTGATCCTTGTAGTTCCATCATTCCCATTGTAACTGAATTCAAGTTCAATTGAATGCTTCGGTTCTGAAGGCATCACAGATAACAGAATTAAGCAATCTATTAAAGGTTAATTGCTTATTGTAATTATTACAATGGAAATCATTAAATGTACACATATCTTATGATCATAAAATAACTTCCAGACAAAAGTGACTGTAATATATGCAAAAATAGTTTGTTTTCAGTAATTTTATTTTATTTTTTTAATACAATGGATCAACATAGCTTCTACCTTTGTTCTATGACTAGCATTACTGACCATTGATATTAGTTTATATTATATTTCTAATCTCATTTGCTTGATATTTGGTGAATAGTACTAAGCAATGAAAGCACTACATTACTTTTATTGTATTAGTAATGTTGCATTTCTCAAAAGCACTTTCTAATCTATTCAAATTGCAGTTTGGAATTTTTCACTTATGCAACCAATATTATGGTATTCCTTTTAAGTTTTGATCTCTGATTACTGCACTAATTGCAGTTCTTTGATGTGCAGAAATATTGCTATGAGGTGTTATCATTAGTAAAAGAAGTGAATGGCATAGCAGATTCAAGTAAACTTTAGTTGTGTAGGCATGGAAGATATGTATGATGTTAGCAGATCTTGACATTATTATACCTTCTAGTAATAGTACACTGCCTATCATTTACCAAACACTAAATAGTTTATGCCAACATTTAAGAACAAAAATACAAAATATTATTTTCTACTTTCAAATTTATTATCTTATTTACAGAAAGTGTAATTCTTAAATTAATTTTCTATCTATTCAAATAATCTGCAGTATCTAATGTGCATCCTTCTTGGTGAAGCGCAAACCACAATACCCACAAATGTGATGACCTGGTTTATCCTGCAACAAAAGAGCAAACATTCTTACTAACAATAAAAAAATTTAAAACAGAAATCAATAAGGAAAAATTCAGGTCTCAATCAGGATTTTTGACTTACTATGTTAATGTGTAACTACTGCCCTTCTACAATCATGCACCCCTCTCATCTCCTGTTATTTCTAAAATAGAGTACCCATGTTTTTCAGAAATTATTTGGCATTTTCAACTTTTTCATTTAAAATCTTGGCATATTTTATTTTGTAAAAATACAGAACAGACTAAATATAAGAAAAACAGATACAAATCCACCACATTTCATATATCAAAAGCATACTGTAATATAATTGGAACTTTAAAATATGCAACAAAGTAAATGTTAATTTATTCATCACAGTATCATCAGGTTTATGAATTTTTTCAAATTATTTTTTCTTTTCTTTTGATATTTGGGCATCACAACTGTTAAAGACCTTCACTGTCTCAATTTTAAGTCTGCTTTTCTCACAGTGCATTTATTGATGAAAAAGATGCTTGATTGCTGCATTGCTTCCTAACAATGCCAAACAAAAACTTACTTAACAGATTAACTCCATAATTCACATTTTAGGAAGGGTTCTTAAAAAGTGGACATTTGGAAAAATACAGCGATATTTTACCAAAAAAATAAGACAGATGGGATTTCTACCAGATAAGTTTTTTGTTTCAGAATAACTTACTATTTAAAATGAAAAAACATTTCACGCCACCATAAGTATTACCAACATCGCAGTAGAAACAAAATGATTAAATGTTATACAATTTAAAATTATTAAACTCCATAATTCACTTTTTAGGAAGGGTTCTTGAAAAGTGGACACTTCGAAAAAAGTTACGATACAGAATATTTTACCAAAAAATGGAATGGATGGCATTTCTACTAGAAAAGTTAATTTTGTTGCAGAATAATTCCTAAGACATGACTGAAATATGTGAGTGTTTTAGTAAGCTGGCCTGACTTTAAAGGGATTAATATATACCTGAATGTGGATAGATTAATAAAGCTTGGCATAGTAAGTTAAAGATCAATGGTTTGAGATTCTCTCTTAGTCTCAAATATTACCCTTTTTTGCCTCTCCATTTCAAAAGCTTCTTAATGTGTACTTTGTATTGAAACAAGATCCAAATCACAATTATTGCTCTTTTAAATCACATGAATGCTCAAAATCAAATAAATTCTACAAAATTACTAAATTAGCCACTTTAAGAATTCCTTTATTTTTTTCTTTCTATGTTTACTTTGTTATTTGGTGACACTTTCTGCAAAAATTTTAGTAAAAATGTTTTCACCCAGCTATCTGCTCAATCTCACACCATATTCTAACACATTGGTAGCAATGATGATGGTTTCCTGAATGGCATCAATAATTCTGACCCTTTGTTCCAACTGCAGATGCAAGTCAACTGGTGGCTGGTGCTTCTCAAAACGTAATGTAATTCTCATTTTGTGAACTTTTGTTTTTTGCCATTGAATGAGCAGAGTTGAATGCTGTGGAAGTTTCTCTTTTTCTTTTATTTGTGATCACAATATGATATAGAAAGCTGAGAGCCGTGATCCATTTGTTAAATAATAATATACCAAGAAAGGAGCCACAGTCCATACATGGATTAGTTTAAAACAGAAAAAATGTCAGACAATACTGCATCTGTAATCTTAAAAGAAGTTAGGAACAGTGAAGTTGTATAAATACTGCATCCCATCATCAGGTCATCTAAAATTACTGTGGAATTTACAATGAAAATGCTTGTTTGAATTACAATGAAATTTATGCTCAAATTGGAGTAGTCCTATTTATATCACATTACAATTTTCACAAATAACTATATATACTTGCATAAAAACATACTGCATAATACATTCATCTTTCCCAGAAAAGAAAAGAAAAAAAAAACTTTATAACGTTTGTTGTTGAGTAGTGTTTAACACCCATTTTTACTACTTAGGCACCACAGGTGGTTATAACGTTTGTATTATCACCATGAACAAAGATGTGTATGCTCAAGAGTCTAGGTCCAAGAGTTAGTCCAGATGTGCACCACACAAAGTTAAAATATTTCTCCCACAGATGAAATGAGCTGTTTCATACCCTGATGGTTGAATTCCTTACTTTGGCTACTGAAGAACTGCTCCACCTGTTGTCTGGAAATGCCTACCACACAGTGGGGTATTCATGCAAGGAAAGAAGAATAAGTCACTAGGTGCCAGGTTGGTGAATATGGAGGATGGGGTAAAATTTCATACCCCAAAGCAGCTGCATGCATCACTGTCTGAATGAAGAATTGCTGGCACACTGTCCTGCAGCAAACAAACTCTCTTGGACAGTTTCCCATGGTGTTTTTTAATAATGGCCTCTTGCAATCTAGCAAGCAGATCCTTGTAATATTTTCCAGTTATTGTATGGCTCTTATAGGCATAATGTGTCAATAGCACCACAGGAGTTCCAAAAAACTCAACATGACATTCCCTGATGACATCTGTGATTTTGCTTTCTTTGGTAGTAGTGGTGAATATGCATGTTTTCCCCTGCTTGCTCTGCTACTTTGTCTTGGGATCATAATGATACACCCAAAATTCATCCATAGTGATTAGGTGCTCAAAAAAGTATTCAGGATCGGCCTGGCAAAGCTGCAATATTTTGACTGTTGCTCAGGTGTGAACAAATGCAGTATCCACCAGAGGCAGCGACCTTTGTCATATGCAAAATGTTGTGAATTATGTTTAACCTCTTCCCGGATATGGACATGTACAGACATCCAGAGTAAAATGGGCCCAAGTGATATGAATGTGTATACACATCCAGCAAGAGCTGCAAATCGAATGATTTTTCTACCTGTAATTGATTTGATATTTCTTTATAAAATAAACTTAAGTAAATTCTATAAAATAGTTCAACCTTACCTTTAAAAGATGTGTTTTGAATGATTCACCTCAAAGCATGGGTAGTGACATAAGGGCACATCCCATAGTCACCACAAATCATGTTGGTTTCCTTACATGTGCCTCTTTTGTGGCATAACAAATATTTCGGAAACTGACACAACTTTTTTCCCATAGAAAGCATCCTTTTGGGAAAACGTTTTTTTATCAATCTGAGGGTGATAGGGGTTTCAAGACTTTCTACTCCCTGTGGTACAGGTCTCTGAATTTGGTAACTTACAATTAACCTGCAAGCAATTGATAAGCAAAAACACAGATATGCCGGTTAGAGCTCTCCAAATTAATAACCAATTATATATGGTGATATCCAATATGTGAAAAAATACTTTTTTGTATCATTTTACAGTTTTTCGTATAGAGGGATATGCCTGCAACACCTTATTCAATAAATCAACACCATCCACATGCACATTGTGTTCATGTATAATATCAGGCTTGAAAATTGTCATTTTGGTTTTGGCATCTAACTTTCCTGTATCATTCATCAAAATTGTGGAACTGCAATTAGATAAAGACATAACTACCTTTCAATCATGCCAAGCAATGTAAGTCAAAGCTGGAAGCTGAAGTACCTCTATTTCCCCTCTCTTTAGAGCTTGTACATTCATATACTTTGTTAATCCAATACAATTTGAAAGTTTTGTTCCAATGGCATTTGTTATTCTTTTACATAAAACAATAAATAACTTAGAGGAACTATATCATTTGTCTAAATATACAGTCGTACCCTGATCAACCACATGTTCCATGACTATGGAACCAGATAACAACAAGTCTTTTTCTCTTGTATTGTCAGTCCCTTTACCAGTATAAATACAGCTATTTTTACTTTCACAAAGATCAAAAATTGTTATGCCAAATCTGGTCCTTTTTGTTTTTTGTTTTGTTTTGATTTATTACTTCCAATTGAAGCGGCTCTTCCAGAGCATCAAGTTTTCATCAATGGTGATCTTTTCACCAAGAATGTAATTTTCTTTGATTTTTGAACTAAGGAAATAAAAAATTGACCCACTTTTGTGCAATTTATCTTTTATGTTTTCTGTGCTGGTGAAATGAAGAAACAGCAATATAGACGAAAATCTGTTGTTAGACATGCCTCTTTCAAAAGATGGAATTGCTAGCATGTCATCTGTAGACTAGTATACGAGGTCTCTTCAAACAATATCGCGAATTTTGAATTTCCGCGGGCTACATATATTCGATTTTCGATTGTTTTGTGGCGTTATGTTGGTACTCATGTCCCTCACTTATGTTGACAAGCTCGGCCATTTTGAATGTTCAGTTAATTGTTGACAGCTATTTTGCTTGGACGTGTTTTGGCTCGTCTTCGATTTTTGCCTATTCCAAAAATTGGAACAAAGAATCTGTATCAAATTTTGAGTGAAAAACAAAATTAAGTGCGCGGATGCATTCCGAATGTTGTTGACTGTGGCATATGGTGAAGCTACCTTGGACCAAAGCAACGTTTATCGGTGGTACAAAATGTTCTCAGAGGATCGAGAAGATGTGAACGACGAAGAGCGTCCCGGACGCCCTAGCTCGTCAACAACAGACGAAAACATTGAAGAAGTGAAGAAAATAGTATTGGCCAATCGTCGAATCACCGTTAGAGAAGTTGCTGAGGACCTAAACATATCGATTGGCTCGTGCCATTCGATTTTTACCAATGATTTGGGCATGAGATGGGTCGCCGCAAAATTCGTACCAAAGTTGCTCAATTTCAACCAAAAACATCATCGCATTAACGTTGCTAAGGAGCTGTTGAACTCTGTGCGCGACGACCCAAATTTGCTCCAGCGGGTCATAACTGGTGAGTTTATGGTTATGACGTGGAAACTAAAGCTCAATCATCCCAATGGATGCTGCCACACGAGCCAAGACCGAAAAAAGCGCGCCAAGTTCGGTCGAATGTGAAGGTTTTGCTTACAGTTTTCTTCGATTGCAGGGGCGTGGTGCATCATGAGTTCTTGCCACAGGGTAGAACGGTCAATAAGGAATATTACCTGCAAGTTATGCGCAATTTGCGCGAAGCAATCCGCCAGAAACGCCCGGATTTGTGGAAGAACAAAAATTGGCTTTTGCACCATGATAACGCCCCTGCTCACACATCGTTACTTGTGCGCGAATTTTTTGGCAAAAACAACACACTTATGATGCCGCAGCCACTGTACTCCCCAGACCTAACCCCCTATGACTTTTTTTTTGTTCCCAAAACTGAAGAGGCCTATGAAAGGACGACGCTACGCCACGATTGAGGAGATAAAGACGGCATCGAAAAGGAGCTGAACAAGATCACAAAAAACATTTTTTAAAGTGCTTCGAGGATTGGAAAAAACGTTGGCACAAGTGTATAATATCTAGTGGGGATTACTTTGAAGGGGTCAAAAGAGATATTCATGAATAAATAAACACTTTTTGAAAAAAACACAAAATTTGCGATACTTTTTGAACAGACCTCGTATATTCAATGTAGATTTTTGAATAACTCCCATGAGAATAATTATGCAAATCTCATTCTGTATTTCATCTGACCATTTCTGTATCCTACCTTTAAGTCTTATTTGCCTTTTGAGGTCACATCTTCATGCACTTCACATTCATAGACATTTGTTTCAGTTAACTATGGCAGCTACTAAATCTGCATTAATTGGTTAGCTGTCACTTGTGAGCTCTGAGTATGAGGCTGTAGTTAAAGCCCTGATTCATTCTTCAATTCATGAATAAAGGGTAATATTCCACAAAATTAAACACAACCTAAACAACATGCACACATCTTAGCCTTACAGAACCCAACCCTTTATGAATTACTGCAGAAAATAATTATGGGTATCACCATTTAATCTAGCAAAAAGCACCGATCACAAAATCAACTCTCCAGCTATATAATACTTACAAAAAAATTACCATTATAAAATTCATGTTTTCAACTTAAATATCAATTGCTAAAATGATACAAAAATCCACAATATAACTCTAATATAAATAATAAACCCAAAAAGTGGCAATGGATATGTGACTTGCTACAATTAACAATTAGATTCTCTAAGCTTATTTTAGATGAGATTTGTACTCCTATTTAATACATCAAAATGGCTCTTCATGCACCATTCTGATAACCTGTTCTGAAGGCAAGAATCATTTACACATTGCACATGAAATTCCAGATGCACTCCCAATAACTCTTCCAGGCTTCACTTCACCACAAGAAGATATTGCAATCAATAATGTGAGGGAAGTAAAAGGGAACCAAGTAAGAAGTTTCTATTTCTTTAACTATTTCTTGCCTAAATCAAATTTAGAATTACTCATTAACCTAAAGGCAGCCCAGCTTAGTGCAAAAATAAATTATACCCTGAATACTCAATTGTTACCAAATTATTTCCTAAATCCATAATGAAGCTATCTAAAATTAAAATAGGACAAAAGAGCAAGCATCATCAGTATACATACCAAGTTGACATAAACTTTTGGGTGTCCAGTTGGGCCACCACCACCATCACACCACACTACACGCTCTTTCTTCTCTGCAGGTGGTACTTCATCAATGAGTTTAATAGCAAATTGCTCATTTATTTGCTTTGGTCGATCAACGAATCTTGCTAATCGGTAATCATTTTTGTCCCAGCACTGTAATAAAATATATATTTGTAATGAAGCATTTTCTCATAGTAAACATTAGTTAAGTTGACTTTTATAGTAGTAGTAGTACTTCTTAAGCTCATGGATATTAAACACATTGTATATCTTATGAAGCAATCACGATATAATAAAAAAGAACCTAATTTACAATTAAAAATTAGCAGTCATGCAGTTGTATAACCATCACTTATTATTATTATAAAACCACTATTCACCACCTTTAGCCTAACTTGGGAAGCTTGCCATGGCTGTGATTCCCTTAGTGTTACCCAGATGCACCATGAGGATATGGAATAACTGCACATCCAGTATGACTAAAATTGGCCTTCCGCAAGGTGCTGTCTCCAGTTCAATTCTTTTTAACAGTTTCATAGACATTAATGAAATGTTAGCTGACTTCCCAAAGGAATGTGACATTATAAGCAGATGATATTACCATATGAATTAACAAAAAAAAAGCAGAACAGACATTACAAAAATCTAGAAAATGAAATGCAGAAAATTATCAATAGCGTGGAAGCAAGGGCATCCAGCAACAATAGGGAAATAAACACTAAAAAGACAATTAAAATGTAAATTGGAAGTTACACAGTGATGCTAATCATATTAATTGATATCATTGTATAATTCAGTTGAACTACACACTCTTAAAGCTTCACTTACTTTTCATAAATGTATGGAACCAGTTTCGAGAACATTTAGTTCCCATCTTCAGTCAAGCTAAAATTCAACTGTCGGATCATTCGCTGAGCTGTGGGAATATGTATTCTGCTCTGGTGGCAGTGTGATAAACTGAAATGTGTATTTCAACTGAATCATACAATGATATCAATTACTAAAAAGACAGTTTCCCAGCTTTTCATTCTTCAACTCACAAAGATGATTTGCAACTTAAAATCCATAATGAACTACAAGAACAGAACACACTAAATATCTTGGAATAACTTTTGACAAAAAACTTTCCTTCTCTGATCAGATCGACAGTGTTACTCAGAAAGTAAATATGAAGAACACATTAAGAAGACCAGCAGGCATCAAATGAGGTATCCTCAATGAAAAGTACAAAAACTACATAAAGCCCAATTTGCTCTATGGAAGTGAGATAATATTCATAATAAGTAAACAAGATATAAGATAAATCTAGGTCATTACGATATTAACAAGAGCCATAAAAACACTATTGCTACAATGTAGAGCATAAATCTGCTCTTACAAAGTACCTATGTAAAAAGGCCTATTATTCTGTAAAAGAATATATCAGTGACAATATATTGTACTTAATTAAAAACACTGTAATAATTTTATATCAATGCATATGTAAACATGTATATAATAAAATTGTGTGATTAAGAGACTTGTCTGTTTCTGCTTCTCTGTTTTTGTTGTTTGGTTGAGTTGTTCTTTTTCATTTTTATTGTAACTATTTATGTAGATGTACACAATATTTTTTGTTAATGTAGATTGTGTGCCACTGTGATAATTATGTATGACAAGTTCTATATTCATAGGTCTCTGTGACAGCTTAACAAATTAATGAATGCTAAAGAAACTAAACTAAACTTTAAATATTTTATCAAGTCTCTCTTAAATAATTATCATTCTTCAAAGAAACAGGATTAGTAATGTTGAAGTCAATTAAGACTTTAAAACTAGTTTATTATGCTTATTTCAACTCAGTGAAATACAGTCTAATATTTTGGGAAAATTCAGTTAAAAGTGAACGTGTCTTCCTGTTAAAGAAAAAAGTCATATGAATAATTGCTGATACACATAGACATTCATGCAGAAACCTCTTTAGACAATTTGAAATTTTAACATCTCCTTAATGTATAATAGCAACATTAACTTTTATATAAGAAATAAAGAAAAATTTGTTCTGAATCAAAATATACTTGACAAGAATACTAGACAAAAGAAAAAACCTACTTAGACTGGGTTCAACAATTTCCTACCATCAAAAAGGAGTTTATTATGAATGCATTTTAATACAAAATGCTCATCCTCTAGCCTAAAAGCCTTAATAAACATATTATACCGAGTTGAAAAAACTGCAATGATTTTATATCAATGCATATGTAAACATGTATAAAGTAAAATTTGTATGATTTAAGTAACTTGTCTGTTTATGCTTCTCTGTTTTTGTTTAGTTTGGTTTAGTTCCTGGAGCATTCAGTGAATTTGCAACAATCACAGAGATTTATGAACATAGAACTTGTCATATACAATTACCATAGTAGCACTCAATCTACATTTACAAAAAAAATTGTCTACATCTACATAAATAATTACAATAAAAATGAAAAAAAAAAAATTTTTTTTTGAATGATTTATTTATGGACGCTCTTTAACAGCTCAGGGCATCAGCGTCCCATTCAACTCAGGGCGTGAAATGGCCGACAAATTTTGCTCAGAGGCCTCTCTTTCAGGCTTGAGGTTCTAAAAATGAAAAAGAACACCTAGAACAAATCAACTAAACAACAAAAACAAACAAGTCATTTAATCATAAAAATTTTAGTATGCACATGTTTACATTTGCATTGATATAAAATCATTGCAGTGTTTTTAACTCAGTACAATACTGTCACTCACATATTACGTTACAGAATATGTCTTTTTACATAGGTATTTTCTAACAACAAATTTAAAGGAATTATCATTGTTTATTGAAGTTTTTGTGCTAGAGGGAAGAGTATTTTGTTCTAATATGCATTCATAACAAACTCCTTTTTGATGGTAGGAAAGTGTTGAAGCCGGTATATGTAGATTTGCTTTTTGTCTAGTATTCTTGTTATGTATATTTTGATTTAGAACAAATTTTTCTATATTAAAGTTCATGAGAGATAAAATTTATTCACATGGGAGCATTAAAATTTCAAATTGCCTAAGGAGGTTTCTGCATGAATGTCTGTTATGTGCACCAGCGATTATTATTCATGTGACTTTTTTCTGTAATAGGAAGACATGCTTACTTTTAATTCAGTTTCCCAAAATATAACATTGTACTTCAATATTGAGTTGAAATAGCATAATAAGTTAGTTTTAAAGTCTTAATTGACTCCTACATTACTAATGTACATATTGCATAGCATGCACTGCTATATTTAAGTATGATAAGATCAATGTGATCTTTCCAATTTGGATGGTTATCAATTATTAAACCAAGGAATTTAATATATTTGGTTTGTGAAAGTACAATGTTATAATATCCTGTCTCTAATTGCAGATCTGGTGATCTGTGGGTAATGAATTTCACAATATTTGTTTTATCTAGATTTAGAGACAATTTGTTTGCTTTGAACCATACACACAATGAATTCAGAACCAGATTTAGTTTATGGCACAATAATTAAGGCTCTTTCCAATTATCAACATGCTTATGTCATCTGCAAATAGAACAGCATTTCCTACCTCTTTGAATAGATAAGGTGATATCATTTTTTTATATATATATCAGAAAAAGAAAAGGGCCCAGAACAGATCCTCTAGGTACTCCATGGTTAATCATTCCCACTTTGATGCATTGTTTTTAATTTTAAAGGGGCAGTTTATTACTGCATTTTGTTTCCTTTTGTCAAGGTAGGATATAAACTACTTTTAAATGTTGGTTTATTATTCTGTATAAAGCTAATTTATCTATCAGAATTTCATGATTGACACAAATGAAAGCCTTTTCTAAGTCACAAAATATTTCTCCTACATGTACTCTTTTACTAAATGCAGTTAAAAATTCATTAGTGAGTTGATAGGTTGCATTTTCTTTTCTAAAGCCAAACTGATTAACTAGAATATTGTTACTTTCAAGGTTGGTAATGTCTATTGTACATTACTTTCTCAAACATCTTAGAAAATGAAGGTGAAATAGCTATAGGTCTATAATTAGAGACATTTATCTTTTCTCCCTTTTTGTACAGAGGCCTCACTATTGAATATTTTAGCCTCTCAGGAAATGCACCCAATATTAAAGATTCATTACACAATTGACTAAGGGGGGCTAATTTCCTTTGCACAGGCCTTTATGACTTGCTGTTGATCTCATCATAGCCAGAAGAATTTTTTGATTTTAGTTTTCCCATAAAATTTCTAATATTTCTAATTTAGTGTTACGTGGTTTGAATTCATTATTTTGATTGGGAAATGATTGTAAAATTTTTAATGCATCTCTTTTATCATCAGAATATAAATTTAATTTTTGTTACATTAAGAAAGTAATCATTAAACACATTTACTACAATGGCAGTGTTGTCTTTCTTGATTGTTAATGCTTAAGATTATTACATCTTCTTGTTGCAAATTCTTGCCTGTTTCTTGTTTTATTACATTCCAATAGTCTTTTATGACTTTCCTAAGTATCTTAGCCATACTTTTTAAAATGTATTTTTAATTTAGGATCTGTACTAAGCTTTTACTCATATAATTGTCTTTTATGTTGGCAAGATTTTTTAATTCCTTGGGGTAACCATTCTCTGCTCTATTATAACTTCTTCTTGTTTGGTTGAGATGTTTTTGTAGTTGTAGATTATGTGCTAGTGTAGTACTTGTGTGTGACAAATTATATATTCGTAGGTGTCTGGTACTGCTTTTTGAACTCGTTGAATGCTCTAGGAACCAAACTAAACAGAGGTCTCTTTCAGGCTTGAGATTCTTTTACGTGCTGTAAATATACTAGGGACCCGCGGCTCTTCTTCCCATTGAAGAAGAAACACTTCAGATTTTTACGCCCGAAAAAACCATCGACCATGTCCGAGATCGAACTCGTGATCTGGGTCTATAAGACAAGTATGGTTAGTCACCACCGAAGTGTTTCAGAGAGAAAAAAAAAGCGACACTTGAAATCGCACTACGATACAAATATTGGCACAATAATGTATTATGTCAAAAGCTATGCTCATTATTGAAAATAACAATGCAAAAGGGGAAATAACACATTTCTCAAATACTTAAAAGCAAAACAATATAAATGTCCATAATATGTTCGACGTACTTGTCCTGTATGCGTTTCTTTTTCTTCTGGTTCCCAGGAAGGTTTATTATTCCCCGATATACATCTAGAAGAAAATATTACAGGGAAAAATTTTGAACTAATTAATACATCCCCTTTAACGAGCTGAATTACACACCTCGCCATTTTACTTCCAGTAACATCGCTACCACCTCCATAATGCTATAAGCTGCAGCCAACAGCACCTATCGCAAATTTACTAATAGGTCCTAATATTGACAGTGTTCAAGCCCATCTTTCTCCTTCTTATATTTTGTCTTGCTTGCTTCTGCTTCAAGCTGTTACAACATTAATTTTATGTGTATTTTATGCACATTTATCTTGGGAGATGTACAAATAATTTCAAATTGCAATTTATGAGAAAATGTATCATGGAAATTTTGACATTTAGGTGTTATTGTTGGCGCGATGTTGCTTACAGTCAAATATATTATGTTGGCCACTCTGAGATCCAAAATACCCATAAATCTCGTCACAGGACAGTGGGCAATGAACATGAAATGACTAAGAAGGGATGTAAGCATAAGATTAACAAATAGTAGTTACACAATATCTAAATAAATCATTTGAAATTATTGGCATTTAAAATTAAGCGATATGAAAGTTGAAAACTTGGTTGTTGACACGAGTGCATTTATCAAAAATGCACCCCTGCAGGTGAGAAAAGAAATATCTAGTGACTTAACCTCAAAACACATGCTCATAATGATGTTATTATAGCACCATTTGTTACAGGATTATGGAGTACAAATAACAACAGTACAGGAAGTGGTCGACGAAATAAAAAATAAACGTCAGCTGAGAAGACTAGTAGTTCTGCCTTATGACTTGAAAATCGGCAGTGTTTTTCAAGAAAATATAAAGTATGGTAGGTTTATAATAATTTGCACACGTTGGTTTTCATTGCTGTGAAGTACAATATTTGTTTCCAGTAATGCAGCTACAGTCAGTTTGGCATAATATTAAAGTCTGAACTGATAATTATTTGGTTCCGGTTCTACAAAATCAACTCATGATAAAATGGGATTAAATTAATTTTAAATGTACATAAAACACTCGGTTTGTAAATAAGGAACAACATATTGGGAGCACTATTCTCGGTCTTAGAACCAATAGCTATTAACCTCTGCCTCAATCCCCTCCCACCTATCTTAGCAGTCTGTTATATAGTCACATACTTCTACCAGTGACATTAGCATCACCACCAGTAGGATATTATAATGGGCAACACAATTGGGATTCCAGTGGAATTTTAGTGGGCAATTCGTAATTAACCTAAATCTAACCTTGAGCAAATCCTAGAAATTGGTAGACCCAGCAGTATACTGCAGCTTGCGCCTCCACTCACCTCCTTTTTGTAAGTGTAAATAGTGATTTATATTGTAGTGGATTGCATGCTGCTGTGCTAGCAGGTAAATTGTAATAGTGGAGAAAGTTCTTAAAATACAGCAGCACATCTGGGAAGCATACCTAGTGCCATCTAGTGGTAGAAATCAGAAGCTTGACTTGAATATATTGGTGCCAAGTATGTAGGAAAATAATGGTACGCACAGGAAATTGTGCATTTTTAACCAAACAAGAAAGTAGAACTTTGTTCTGGAGTGTTTAAAATATTTGAAATCAGTAAACTGTGTTGTGTTTGTATCAATAAAGTACAGCTTAACTGTTTGGACACATTTGTCCCATGTAGAAGAAGAAATTATGCTGTATGGGCATGGGTCCGAAAACACTATTTCCATGTTAGAACTCATTTTCTGCAACTCTTCAGTTCAGTAATCATGGGAAACACATAGGAATAGAACATAGCAACACACCACAAGAAACTTTTTCTTGTATGAAATTTTCAAAATGCTCTTTTGGTTTGGTCAGGTTAAGTTCAAGTTGTTAAATTCACCGCCTATGTTTTGTGCTCCATTTGAACGAAGGTAATGTTGATAGTGATTAACCTTATAGTTTGTGTTGACATGCAACTCACTTTATTGGCTTACTATCACACCTAGCATCAACTATTTAGTGTTCATTATGGACTTGGCAAGCACGTAGCATCAAGTGTTTAGTGTTCATCACGAGCTTGGTTTCTGGTACATTGCAATGGTAGTGTACACAAATTCAGAGTTTGCAGATGTTCATTTGATGTATGGATTAGCATACTTTGATGCTGTGCCGCTCAACGTTTGTATTGGGAGAGATTCCCAGGACAAAGGAGCCCCGGCAGGAAGATGTTTGAAGCATATTATCTTCTACTTTGGGAGAATGGGAAATTTAAGCCTGCTACTTGCAACTGGGGGAGCCTAGAAGGACAAGGAAATATCAATTGGAAGAGGCAAATTTTCATGCAGTTGATGACAATCTTGGTCTCACCGCAAGACATTAGTTACAAGAAGTAGTGTTGACCACATGACTGTTTGAAGAATGTAACATAAGAACCAGCTATATTCATACCATTTACAGCATGTGCAGGAACAATCAGCTCTGATTTTCCTGCACAGGTGCACTTCTGCAAATGGTTAATTCAACAAGATGTCAACCATGATTTTAGTGCCACTGTAAAAATAATAATCCTTTCCCAATATTTCATTTCATGTATCACCAATGTTTATTGCCTGTGGTGCCACAGTAGTAAAAATTGGCATTAAACACCATTCATGTGCCACTGTGCTGTACACAGATAAGGTGTCATTTCAACATGATCAGAATGTAAATTTTCACAATCAGCAGCACATATGGTCTGATGTGAATGCTTGAGCAACTGTTGAATCATATCAAAAAGATTTTCTATCAATGTTTGATGACTGTTTGTTAGGACTCCATGTTCTTCCACCTGCTCAGTGGACAAACTTGCCATGCTTTCTTAGAGAACATTGTATCTTTTGTGCTAGATGTGCCTTTTCCAGTGCAACAAGCTATGTACTTAATGCACGATGGAACTCCTCCTGTTAATATCTGCGGCTTCTAAATAACATATTGCATGACAATAGATAGCAAGAGGTGGACCAATTCTCTGACCTCCATCTCTAGGTCTAAATCCACTAGACTTTTATTTGTGGGGGCCATTTGGAAGCTTTTGTTTATCAAACCCTGATACAAGATGCATAGAGTCTGTATTGTGGAAGGCTGCAAAAAAATAAGCAATTCTCCAGGGATACATCAGTGCATGTATCAATACTAGTATGTTCTATTTCTGCGCGTTTCCCATGATTAATGTTCTATGAAGAGTTGCAGAGAATGAGCTGTAACATGGAAACTAAGCATTTCCAGACCCATGTCTATGTAACACATTTTTTTTTTCTTCTATGTGTAGGGACTGCCATGGGTTGCCGAAGTTGTTAAGGCATTGATGGGAGCAGGTTTTCTGGGGTTCGATTCCCACTAGAACCATCCTTCTTGGCTGAAGTTTTTTCCAATTTTTTCTCAGTCTGGTGAAGTACCTTAAACTTAGGCCTGGAAGCAAGGCCTGGAATGCTTCCTTCCTTTGAAAAACAAATCCTTTCCCAGCATATCATTTTATCTCACATATCATCAGTGTCTACTGCCTATGATGCCGAAGTAATTGAAACAGGAGATAAAACACTATTAAAAAATGTGTGAGGAATATGTTCTGAAAGTTTGGTCACATCTGTTACACCCGGTATGCACATTATTTTATGTAATTCACATTTGAACATCTGTAGGATATAAACAGCTATGGAGTGTACTTCCAAAAAGTTATTAAGTAATTAATTAATACAAACTTGAACCCATTTGATTAACATCTTAAAGTTAAGCAAAATAAATGAGGAAAATTTGTAATTGTAAATGGGACTGCAAGTTTGCACTTTGCTGGCTTAGCCATCTATATTTATCTTTTTAGATGACATATTCGTTTTAATTAACAATCTATGATGTGCATGGATACTAGCATAATTTTTATAATGAATGAAAGTTGGTTGCATACATATTTGCATGCAAAGTCACAGGGTTAGGCTTTTACACATCATATGATGGATTTTTAATAATTCTTACGTGTCTATATAATAAGATTTGCATAGCTCATATAGGTGTGACTTTTTTGGTATTGGTATCTTTTCATTTTTCACATTAGTGATGAAAACCATATATAGCGATTTGTATGTCCATATATTTTGTTCCAGATTTGCAATTTTAACTTTATATAGGTCTGCTGACAAACATAAATAAGAAACTCCCCTGAGGGTCACAGACTTGGTTTGACAAAAAGTGCTTTGAACTAAGGAAAAAAGTACTAGCACCACTACACTGTTTAAAAAGAAAGGCAGAAACTCTCTCTCCTACAAAAAAAAAAAAAGGAAACAACAGGGAGCAAGAAGGAAAATGAATAATTGAAGAATATGAGAAGTTTATCATATGCAAAAAGAGAGAGAGAGAGAGATTCTAATTGCATATAATGATAGAACATGGCAGAATCACTTCCAAAATTAACTGAGCAAAGATATAAAACAAACAGCAAATTTAGAAATAATGGAATCCTGCGATCCTTTCAACAAAGAAGTAGAAGACCCTTTAGTCGCTCAGAAAAATAGGAAAGCAGTTGAACTATTCCAATTATTCAATGAGCACAAAACTATCAGCTAAAGTGGTAAGTGAAGCAAGTAAAAATATTCAACATGTGCATTGCAAATGGCAACATACAAAACAGATGAAGAGAATCCACAACAATGTAATGTATAGTAATTAGTAGTGTTTTGGCCAATGGAACTAAACAAGTATGAGGGAATCGTATTGTAGTTGGTGTGTCCCAGTGCTGGTGAAGGCCGAGTGGGCTCATGGGACATATGGGTGGCCAAATGGTAAACCTAAGGATGTGTGGATAAGTCATCACTTAAGTGTTGAAACTCATCGACTTCTTTCTAGCAAGAGTTTAATTACAAAAGAATAATGAAAGAGATTACAAAACAAATAGCAAGGCAGATGAAAATCTTTTTTGAGAACTTTCTAAGTCCCAAGGAGAGGATTCAGGATGTAATACTTAAGTATCAAAGTAACAAGGAGTATCTGAATAAGGAAGTACCATTGCAAGGCTGACACATAGAATCTTATGTACACCGTTGTGTTGAGCACCAGAGAAATCATTTCTGGGGTCATATATAGGCCTTCAGCAATTAGGGTGGCCTAAAGCAGACTTTTGAATAATTAAAAGAGTGGCTATACTTGCCAGTTGCTCATAAATTGGAAGTCTGAAAATTAATGACTGCTACAGGTGGCTGAGGTCGTAAAGGCATGGACTTGTGAGTGGGAGGTCTAGGGTTCGAATCCCGCCAGGACCGTCCTCCCTGACAGATTTTTTCCAGGTTTTCTTCATTCCTCATAAATGGCAAATGCCGGGGAGATACCTTAAACTTAGGCCTGGAACGATTCCTTCTTTATAATAAATCCTTTCCCAGTATATCATTTCATTTCATGTATCATCAGTATCCATCGCCTGTGGTGCCTCTGTAGCAAAAACGGGCATTAAACACTACTCATTCATTGAACATTAATGTGTGGCTTTGTGAAAGCGACCTAGTTTCCTTCCAAAATAAATATATCATTCAACTTTGTTATTTCCACTTGGTGTGAGATTTAGAAGGGTGGTGGGATGAACGTTTAAAACACTTGAGGCACTAAAATGTCTTGTGGAGCAATAAGCATGAGAGAGAAATGGACAGAAAAGGATATGTACCACATATGCGAAGATTGAATTTGTGGAGGGATTGAGGTTTTATTCTATTTCTTTTGGAGCACGTGGGCAATTATATGAAGCAGTGGTGTCAGTTAGTGCAGTTCTCCAAAAACTATTAAATAAACTATTATATAACAGAATATCAGCAAAACTTAAAAATAATTTCCCAAATAAGCAATTAGGCTTTAGAAAAGACAATTCTATTATAATTACAATCAACTTTTTGATAGGGGAGAAATAAAGAAGATAATACACCAGAAAAAGATCTTTATGTGACCTTTTGAACTTCTTGAAAGCATTTGACCTAGACAGGAAAGCACTAACTTTCACTCGGAAACAGTTACATTTTTGGCAAACTGTTTAAACTCATTGAGATTGTTTGAGTAACAGGATGATGGCTATTTACTGGAAAAGGGCAGCTGGGGGGGGGGACATAGTTGCTGATTATTGCACTTGAAGTTAGTATTTTTATTTATTTGTGTTTTACTGAAGGCTTAAAATTGCATAGAGAGTTCAATGTGTAACAATACAGTGAAGTCATAAAAGCCCCACCAAGTGTACTACTTTTATGTTTTGAGCAGTGTGTTGTAATGTATTAAATAAACATATTTAGAACATATTTTCAAATGAACTCAGTTTTTTTCAAATCTCAGTTGCTGTAGTAATGTACTTCAAATCAAGTAGTATATGAAACAATTTTTGTTTTATAAACTTCTTACATTTTTTCTGAATTTTTGTGTAACAGATTAAGTTTCAGATATAGAACTTTTATTTGTGAAGGGGGAAGTCATTGCCAGATTCAAATGTCAATCAGAAAACTTAGGGTATGCTCATAAATGCTATATTCACAATGTTCATGCAGCAACTGCACACTGCAGTGGGTGTGTTGCCTGTAAACATAATGGTCAGAACCGTAAACATCTGGAAAGAGAACATTAGAGTAGCAGTAGCAGTGATGGAGCAGTTAGAAGGCATTACTCTTCTGCATAAGCTCCTGGGTTCAAATCCCACACATTCTTGTTTTATTTTTTATTATTAGTTTTTTTAAGTGTATATGTAGAACATTATGTTGTATTAATATCATATTATATTTTAACATATCATTTTAGTGTGTGGCATTACTATGTACACACAAAAACGTAATCACAAAGTAACATATGTTATACATGAACAAAAGCTTTATCTTCTAAAATGAAAACACATAGAAATAAACACAAATTAATATTGTGTATGAACACCTAGCATAAATAAAAAACTTTATCTTCTAAAGTGAAAACACGTAGAAATAAACACAAATTAATATCATGTATGAACACCAGTATGTATAACCAATTATTTGGGGCATACATGACATCAGATTTCTATAGTAGTGCAGATGAGAGGTTACAAAATCCCAGGCTTCCCACCGCCACAGGTGGACGAGGTCGTTAAGGTGCGAACTTGTGAGCAGGAGGTCTGAGGTTCTATTCCCATCAGGACAGTCCTCCCTGACTGAGTTTTATCCAGGTTTTCCTCATTCCTCATAAATCGCAAATGCCAGGCAGGTGTCTTAAACTTAACCCTGGAACACTTCCTTCTTTAGAAAAATATTCCTTTCCCAACTTATCATTTTGTCTCATGTATCACCAGTACCATCGCCTGTGGTGCCTCAGTAGTAAACATTGGTGTTAAACACTATTAAAAAAAACAGGTTTCTTGAGTTTGTGCCTATAAGCCATTTTTTGTCCTTCATGCATATGTAGGGAACGTGTGTGCAGCATATTGCATTTAGATAGAACAAATACTGAAGGAGTAAATATATTATAATACTCCTTCAGTAATATATATATATATTAAAGCTTGTTGTCTATGGGGACAATATTAGGAACTAATAAGTCACAAAGGTTTATTTAAAAAAAAGTGCTTCATCCAGGAAGTGAACTTGTGCTCTTAGCCACAGAGCTAAAAGAACACACACATTCACACTCTTCAGCATCTTTAGTGCATGCCATATGACACAACTGCTGCTGTGGCTACAGAGCCTTGCTGGATACCTTGTTTTTTTTTTTTTTTTGTTTTTTTTGAGTAGTGTTTAACGCCCGTTTTTACTACTGAGGCACCACAGGCGGTGGACACTGATGATACATGAGATGAAATGATAAATTGGGAAAGGATTTTTTTTTTTAAAGGAAGGAAGCGTTCCAGGCCTAAGTTTAGGTACCTCCCCGGCATTTGCCAGTTATGAAGACTGAGGAAAACCTGGAAAAAACCCCAGTCAGGGAGGACGGTCCTGGCGGGATTCGAACCGCAGACCTCCCGCTCACGAGTCCGTGCCTTAACGACCTCGGCCACCCGTGGCGGTCTGGATACCTTGTGAACTGTGTGCTGTAACAAGTAAGACTTAGGAGAATTTCAAGTTTAAGAGATGATGCTTCCTCTCTCTTTCTTTTTCCCCCCACCCATAAGGTGTTACATTTCATTCCCTTAAATGCAAAACTGCTTGATCATTTTGAATAAAATAGTAAAGTAAACATTTAAACAATTTTTAAACCTAATATTGTTAAAAGGCAGAATCTTACAATTGTTAAAATACCAAATTAAATATATACTGAATCAATTGTGGGGTTGCACAATAAGCCTTTTAGGCTGATGTGCAGAAAGTCGACAAAAACCCCCCAAAACTTGTATATTATCTATCTAATCTACTAAGTAAATTGTTATTTTAGAGTCATGTCTTTATTTCTCCTCAGATATAAACAAAACGATATAAGAAATCTTAAGTCAGTATTTGATAGTATTCTGTGTTTTTTGTGGCTATCTTGAACATTTGTGTGAAACAGTTACAGAGTTCAGTAAGAAATCGGGAGATTATCCAAGTCTTTCTGCAACTGACATCAAGGTTCTTGCACTGACATACCAACTTGAGAAAGAGAAGATTGGAACAGACCACCTGAGAAAAGAGCCACAGATAAATCGAACAGTAGAATTCACAAAATTTCTTCCAGAAGAAGTGAAAGCAATTCCAGGGTTTTACTTTCCAAATAAAAAGGTAAGAGGCATGCTCCTGTCTGTTACAGGTGAGCATTAAATGCTATAGAACTTTAGTTATGTTTTTTTATTGTTGGTTAACAGAGTGAAGAAAAGGAGGGGGATGCAGTAGAGTGTTTGATAGAGAAGTTACAATCCTTAGACTATCACATATCTGAAAGCATCAGTGAAGATGGTGATGAAGTTTTGGTACCTCTCAGCAAAGAGGAGGAAGGAGAATGTGATGACGATGATGAAAAAGGAAAAGAATATATCAGGGAAGATGATGAAATTCTGGTGCCTCTCAGCAAAGAGGAGGAAGAGGAATATGCTGATGATGGTGAATATATCGGGGAAGAAGATGACGATGATTGGATCACACCACAGAATATTACACACGTGAAGCAAGAATTTAATTCTGAAATTAACAGCGAGAATCCAATACAAGTTGCTTGTATAACTTCTGACTTTGCCATGCAGGTTTGTACAGATTTTTCAATTTTCTACTGGCTAGCATTAACATAATATACTTAAATACCCAATTATTAAATTTCTATACAAAAAAAAGAATGAAAAAGCAAAGTCTCTCACTGCAGGCTTCACAAAATTTTCCAAAATATTTGAGAAAGTGATGTATTGCAGGCTATACCCTTATTTTGAAAGGAATAATCTACTAGAAATAAGCAGTTTAGTTTTAGAAAAAGGAGTATCATCAACAGAAAATAATGCACATAGCCTTCAGTAGGGCTAGTATAGTTAAGCATTAAAAAAGGCAAAATATGTATGTAATTATGCAATTTGAAACTGGGATACATGCATTAACAATCCAGAAAATATTTACTATCTAAAACCTCACAAAAATGATGGAATAATGAAAAAAATTGAAATGATGTTCATAAATTATTTTTGACACTAAATATGTAAATTAAAATATAATCTACCAAAGCAATAAAATTTTGTAGTCTGGAACTTCTGCTGAAGTGAATTTAATTCTTCCCATTGCAGTATATAACAGCAATTATTTTAAAGGTTGAAAACAGAAACAATTACTTCTAAGAATTTATTTGTATTGAGAAAAACCACTTTCAGCTACAACAAACATCATAGGCGCATATTTAAAGTTTGTTATTTCTTCCAGTGACAATCTCCAACAACGTATGTAAAAATCCTAAGTATGGTTTCCTTTAGAAGGTAAGTAAAGCCATGAGTCCCGTGTCATAGATTTTTGGCAAGAAAAAGAATCTCAAGCCTGAAAGAAGAGGCCTCTGAGCAAAATTTATCTGCTGTTTCATGCCCTGAATTGAATGAGATACTGATGACCTTAGATGTTAAAGAGCATCCGTAAACAAACCAAATCAACAAGACAATGTGCTCTCTGTTTTATCAAATGAGATATTGGCAATATGTTTTAATGTATGGTATCCCTGATTATTTTGAAGTACAATTTAAATTTTTTCTTTACTTTCTTTGTAATTTCATCTGGTATCTAGTAAGAGATTTTCTATTGTACTTACACTTATGACAAGTAGTATGTCATTTTGTTTGAGTGCTGTTATGGCTGTAGAAATGCAGGTAAAATGTGATTTAAATTAAATTAATTCCTCCTTTATTACTACCCTATATTTAGCACCTTTGGCTTCAACATTGCTTTCTGCTTCTTTTTCATTTAGTTCTTTTAACATCATCTCAATAATGTGAAAATTGTGACCAATGTATGGCAGCCTCTGACCAGGTCCTCCATCTTAAAATAATTGGTTCAGGAGGAAGTGGAATTTTTGGTGCTAACTGTTCAAACAAATTGATTCTGCTTGAAGATTTAAGAGAATTTTTTTTAACACTTACTGCCACGGGTGGCCGAGGTCGTTAAGGCACAGACTCGTGAGCAGGAGGTCTGGTTTCGAATACTGCCAGGACTGAGGTTTTTTCCAGGTTTTCCTCATCCTCATAAATGGCAAATGCCGGGGAGGTGCCCTAAAACTTAGGCCTGGAACGATTCCTTCCTTAAAAATAAATCCTTTCCCATTATATCATTTCATTTCTATGTATCATCAGTGTCCATTGCCTGTGGTGCCTCTGTAGCAAAAATGGGCGTTACACACTATTCATTCATTTTTAATGCTTGATATTAAACTATTAACAGTATTTATATGAACTGAATCTTCTGGGCTGTAATAAGGCAGTGGTTCGATGGGATTCTTCTCCTTCATCTTCTCAGACATATCATCCATGACTGTGGTGGACATCTTCAGTGGCGTGCTTGTCGTTATCTTCTTAGAAACGAGGTAGTGACTGATCTGTTGCTGGAATGGGTGGCATTATACAATGGGGTTACATAGTAAACTGCTTTCCTGGATGTTTTGGTTGACAGGAAAAGTGATGGTACCCTTAGACACACAATTTACCATAAGCGTACACACACACACACACAGACAGATATCTTCATAAAGTCTTTGACCACTATCTGAAGCAAAAACATGCTATAAGAACTCTCCTAGATCGAACTTCCCAAATCTATGAACCAAAGCTCCTAGGAATGACAGAAAAAACACCTGCAACAAGTACTATGAACTAATGGTATGGAGCCAAGGAAGTGAGAAAAACTTTATATCCTAGAAACTACACAAAGTAAAAGGACACACCGTCTGAGAAGATGGACAACATCTTCCTTTTCTAAAAAACTGACAACATTGCATCTCCAAGCTACTTAGATGACAACATAGAGACAGATTTTAAAATGACAAAACAATAAAAATTATATTCTGCTCCACAAAGGAACCACTTGTATCAGCTGGTGTCTACAGAATACCATGCTTGTGTGATGAGTTTTACATTGGCACCACATAGCCAACATTAATTCACGACTTACAGAACATGAGAGGCATTGCTACCTATGTCAAAGAGACAAATTAGCCATCTCTAAATATGTCCTCCTAGCTGACAGAGAGCATAAAATAGATTTTCAAGATACTGACATATTAGTTTTCACTTCTCATTATCATCCTGAACTATACCTGGAGGCAATTGAAAGTGCAAACATAGAAACAATATTAACAGGAAAAAAGAAGCTCTGAAATTGCACTCAGCATGGTATCCGGCCTTACAAAATACCAAAAGAAATGCAAAACAATCAACAGCAAACACCCTGCTGGAAATGCCTAGATCCTAGATCCCCTTAACCAAGCCCAGTTCCATACATGCCTCCAGTGTATATAATATCAGTTATTGCAGCAATGAGTCGGTCTTGTCTCCAAGAAGATCATGATGAGCACACCATTGAAGATGTCCGCCACAGTTGTGGATGAAACATCTGGGAAGATGGAGAAATATCCAATTGGACCGTGGCCTTACAGTCCGGAAGACTCAATTCACATAAATGACATTATCCGTGAAAGCCTACATTCCACATTAATAGTAAGAAAATTTAAATACAAGTTTCACTCACACAGTGTACTGTGCCAAACATGTTACACGAATCTTATCTATTATACCAAAGTATTAGCCTCCATCCTGCCTTCCATTTAGGGGGCAGAATCAGATAACAAAACTGAATTTTTATACTGAATTCCCTGTGCCCAAAATAAAAACATTGCATTACTGAGCACTTTCACGATAGTTGTATAAGTTGTTGCTCAATTTCTTCCACTGTTAGAAGAAATTTCATTTTGACCAAGCATACCAACAATTACATTACATATACATCATTTATATGCCTCCAAACTAATCCACATTAGATTATCTTTAATAAAATCGCAAATTTCATGTACTCTTTTTTTTTTTTTTTTTTTTTTATTGATTGATTTATGGACGCTCTTTAACATCTGAGGTCATCAGCGTCCCATTCAACTCAGGGCGTGAAACGGCCGACAAATTTTGCTCAGAGGCCTCTCTTTCAGGCTTGAGGTTCTTTTTCGTGCCGTAAATGTACGACACGGGACCCACGGCTTTACTTCCCTTCCGAAGGAAGCCATACTTACGATTTTTACGCCCGAAAAAATCCATCGGTCCTGGCCGGGTTCGAACCCGCGTTCTTGGGTGTAGATGGCAAGTATGGTAACCATTACACCACCAGGACCGACTTCATGTACTCTTTTTTTCATAAATTAATGGAACATAATGTTTGTGAAGAGTAGACTCGAGTGGTACAGTTCCTTTTATATAGGTTTCTAAGAATGCATGTAATTTAGGATGTTCTAATTTAATTAATGAATTGTCACTACAGGTGAAAGCTTCATATTGGTACTTATTAAAGGTTAACAACTGGGGGGATGAAAGAACAAGTTGCTTCATAAGGGATATTTATTTTTAGCATAAACTGTTTAATATACTTTTTAATGTTTTGCTGTTTTCAAATGTTTTGCCACTTGAAAATTAGTATCAGCACTTATATGTCTTTCATACATAACACAAAATATTGTGAGCCCATCTCTAGCAAGCATAACCTCATTTTAACGTACATATATACTGAGTTGAGTAGATAGCCGTAATTTCACTAGCTGCATTTTTCTACAAGTGAACACAACTAGAATGGGAACCGAAAGTTAACGTCCAATCATGTAACATTCATAATCAAAACTAACTATGCAGACCACATAGATGTGCCTTGCTGTGGTGCTAATTATATGTGAATCCCTGCTGAGAATTCCCCTGCATTTTGGTTCCAGTCACACACTATTCTGGAAAATTTCCGTCGAGAAAAGGTAACTAATTAATTATATTTAAAAACATTTTCTTGTGAAAATCAAAAAATATGCCATAATATGCAAAAACATGCGCTATAAAATTTACATTTTCAGACTCAGAAAACAGGTTTCTTGCACATATTACAATATGCATATGTTTTAATCAAAAAGAAAAAAAATTCTTATTACATAACTATTCTAGTCATAGTTATCAGCCATAAATAGTAAGATACATGTAGGAGGAATTTTGTATGATTTGGCTAAAGCATTTGACTGTGTGAGTTGATATCGTACTGTCAAAACCATCACTGTAATCTAAACTTATTTATTTAGATAAAAGAAAGCAAAGAGTTGAAGTAATATTCATTCTTTTGTTCTAAATGGAGTCCCTCAGGGTTCTGTACTTGGCCTTGTGCTGTTGCTTATTTATATTTATGATTTACCTCTAATGACCTTGCTAATGTAATTCTTTGTTCTTGGTACTAGTGTGTTAGTAACCAGCAACAATTCTGGTGAATTTGTCTCTAAATTTAAGAAAGTTCTTGATAATTGGTATATGTGGTTTAAAACTAACAAACTGACTCTTAATTTCAAGAGAACCAGTATAATGAATTTCATTACTTACATGTAAATGGACTCCATTCGCTATAATAAATTTACAAAAAACACTAGTTATTAAATTTCTTGGACTTAAAGTAGATAATCACTTAAGCTGGAAACTTCCTTTTTAATCCTACATTAATGTGTTCAATTTGTTAACACTAACTCCACTTACTTTTTAAAACTTAGGACTAGTTTCGGGAGAGGTCTCTCCCATCATCGGCTGCTGTTGACTGAATGCCGTTGTTCAAAACAGTGAATGAATACCCGTTCGTTCCTGTGGCGGTATCTGGTGGTTCTAGTAGAAACTTGCTGAGCTCATCCAGCAGCGGAAAATCAAAATTCATTAAGGTCTTCTTATTTTTTAAAATGAAAATTATCTCCCATGTGGATAGTTCTATTGGGTTGTGAAGTTGTTTCAGTAATTTATTTTCTGGTTTTATCTATTGATTTTTGTTCCAAAAATGAGCTCCTAGTACTGATTTGTCTATCTGTTTTAATCTAATGTTTCTAAAGTGTTCTTTTCTTCAAATTTCTAAATTTCTTTTCATTTTCCCAATGTAGCTCTGCTCACAATCTGCACATTTAATCTCATATATTTCTGATTTTTGCTCTGTGGGGATGGTATCTTTCATTGTGCAATGTACTAAATTTTTTATATTATATTTGTTCTCTGAATATCTTCCTAAATTTGTTGTGGTAAGTTGGGTGGTATTTTGAAACTTTTGAATTTACACCTTTCTTCGGTGTTCTTAAGTTTGGAAACTTCCTTTATCGATTTTTGTACTTTAGCTTTATTGATGATTTTTGTTACTGAGTCTATGTTGAAACCGCTGGTTATAGCCGTCTTCATTATATGTTGGTATTCCATTTTGTACACTGTTTCCATCAATGGGATGTTGATTAATCTGTGTGCTAAACTGTGAAATACTGCATTTTTTATCAGTTCTCTGTTTCACAAAATATTTGATCTTGTAAAATCATATTGTTAACTAGTGGTATTTAACCCATGAACCTCAAATGGTGTATTTACATACTAGTGTAAATATTTTAGGTTAGATATTATTTCTATCAATTAAGTTCGATGCATTTTAATTATAAAGCTCATTAAAGGTTATTTATGCAAGATGTCTCAAATCAATCACCTATTCCTGTACTTCTTACGTTATCTATTTTTCACCTGAAAAATAACATAGAAATTTAGCTACTTACATCATTATTTGTAGATAATATAATGAATGGTGAATGTGAACATAAAATAGAAAGCACTTATCATTGTAGTTTTCTTGATGTTTGGCCAAAATGTGTCCCTTACATATGCATAATCTTTTTTCGATGTAATTAACCCCATTGTTTTCACTGTTTGCATTATAATTTTCCCAATTTTGGCTTTGTCTTCCTTCATAATTTTTTCAGAGAATTGCCCAAATAGTATTTCTTTATGCTTATTAATTAAATGCAACCTTGTTACTTAGGTTTGAATACTAGAGATTCTTTTCGATGTGGTACACATAATGCTATTTCATGACTTGAATATACAATTTAAAATACATGCCACGTAAACAAAATCGCTTTGACAAACAGTTTATGGAGTAATAAATATCTCAAAAACAGCCTTCTTGATGCTTGGATTCAGTTGCTACACTAGTAATTTTGATAAGTGACTAATGACAAAATTTTACAATTCTACTAAGTTGGAATAAATGTTTGTGAAATAGGGTTTATTAGAATTGGTGAAATTATGGCTAGTAATTAGTAAACCAGTAAACTAATTTTTTTGTGAAACAGGGCCGAGGTGTTCTAATCCTTTGTTTTTGAATTGTCTGTAATAAATTTACTTTCTTCTCTATTTCATTCCAAATCCCATATCCAGTACATTCAGCCTAAATTGAGTGCAGCATGTTATCTTATTAGGTCATTCAGCAATTGTAGCTCAATTAAAACTTTAAAAACTTATTATTTTGCATATTTTCTTCTATGTTGAATTATGGGATAATTTTCTCATTAGATTTGGATTGCATTGTATCATGGGCTTCTCTACATAATCAGCATTTGTACAGTACATGCAACTTGTATATTCTTAATTAGCTGGTAAATCCTCTTCGTAGACCTCCTAAAATTCAACAGCCCATTCTCTCCAAATGGTTGAGCTGATCTTGACCGCCCTTTGGAATTGCTGTCAGTGTTATTTCCATCCCCCTGGCTATCTATCAATGCATCAAGCTGATTCATTTCCTGTTGATGCAATCTTATGTCACTTATTTCACTTTCCAGCACAGCCATCATCTGCTCATCAATCCGCAAACATAGATTGCAAATGAAGGCCTGTTTTCCCTCTGATCTTGCTATCTTCATTTATGGAAATCTTCTTAAGGGCTCATTGTTCCACTATTAATTTCTGTTGATAAAGACATCAGTTCCTTTTAATTGCTTGTCTCTCCTTAAGACTTTATATATGCATTGCACAGATGTAAATCTCACAACTATCATTCCTTTTCCTCTTAATCTTCCCACTATGCAAGCTTCACCCTTCTCCCATCCCCAATCTTTAACATTTGTATATGCCACACTCCACTCCTTTCCTTGACTCCTGTGATAACTAAATTAAACCTTTGATATCTCTCCTTTGCACCCTCCATTCTTCCTCTGACATTTTGTACTTCTGTTCTCACATCTTGTCTTATTTCATCCTTATTTTCCATGATTTTTTTTTACGCTATTCTCTCATCCATGTCCTTTACTCTTCCATGACGACTTGGCTCCAATTAGGACCAGGTTTGATTTAAACTCCTTCATTTACCAATAATATACCAATAACACTTAATAAAAGAAACAGATTTGCTGCCTCTTATCTGTCTGCTTTTAACTCCATTCCACTTTATCCTACTAAAGGTCATAATTCTTCCTCTGTATACTTCAATACTCTCCCCCATTGTTTCTTATTTCCCTTTTCCCTTCAACACACCTCTTCTCTCTTCCACTGATGCATTAGCACTCCCATTGGAGTGCTTAGTAAAATGTTTCATGGTAGTATCAAGATATATTTTTGCTTCTTACACAGAAGACAACAGTTAATAGAAAATGCATTTTGTCTGTTTTCATTTCCTTTTTGTTAATTATTAACATTTTAACAGTCATTGTTGATTATTGTGAAACTTGGAGGGAAATCACACTTAACCAATTTACTTTGAACCATAGTGTAAAGAGGTTATAACAGTATTTTTGATGACTTAACTCTCTTTAGCCACCATAATTGATCCAATTTACATATTGTATGTTATAAACACCATGCATAAAATCATCTACCTTATACACCACTTAAATCATTTTGTACAATTTGACGACTTGATTCTCTTTAGCAACTCATCCATTTATTACCAACAGAAGTAGTTCATGACACCTTTATTCCATTTTAGCAATGGTGTAGACCGTTGATAAACTTGCTGCTGTTTTGACATTTATTTCACAGGGCTATATGACTACCAGAGTAGGTAGCATTTATGGTTTTGCATTATCAACTGTGAGAAGGTGGGCAAAACCTTATTGAGAAAGGTGTCAAGCTGCTGCCTGTATCTACAGATCTCTCTTGGGGGGAGGCTGCAGAGCACAGGTAGTGGAAGGGTAACAGACTTTGGTGTAGAAGTGCAGCAGTTAAGGAAGCTTTAACTAATGCCCATATAATTGACAGGTTGGCATTTCAGAATGCTTTTCTGCTGATTGGAACTAACAACAAACATTATTTGGCACTCTTGTAAGGTGTTCAGACCATACACTTGAGTGACATATGTTTTCCACTCCAGATCTGTTCAAGTTTGTGATTGCAGTGACATTTCCAAAGGAAGACCTCCTCTCACTGAAAAAACTAACTATATTTACAAAGCTACACCTCTCTCCTCAGACCCCAAAGACTTTCTTATTGTTGGAGAAACTATAAGAGATGTTTTTTTTTTCCTTGTATTTTTGAGAATGAATAGTGTTTAACGCCCATTTTTGCTACAGAGGCACCACAGGTGATGGACAGTGATGATACATGGAAATGAAATGATATATTGGGAAAGGATTTATTTTTAAGGAAGGAATCGTTCCAGGCCTAAGTTTTAGGGTACCTCCCCGGCATTTGCCATTTATGAGGCCTGAGGAAAACTTGGAAAAAACCTCAGTCAAGGAGGATGGTCCTGGCGGTATTCGAACCCAGACCTCCCACTCATGAGTCCATTCCTTAATGACCTCTGCCACCCATGGCTGTATATTTTTGAGAGAAAATTTACAGTTTATCTATAATTCCTATGGCCACAAAAATTGACACTGTAAACAGCACACAATTAATGATATAACTTTCTGTTTACAGATACCAACAAATTGTTAGTGGTATTATATAAGTTGTTTGTTTGTGATAGAATGTGCTGAAGCAAATAGGACTGAATGTGCTGTCTCTAGAAGGAAGAGAGATTGAACAGTTAAGAACCTTTATACTGCGATGTTATGCTTGCTTCAAGACAACCAGTATCATGACCAAAATATTCTGTCCCAACTGTGGAAATAAAACACTCAAGAAGGTGGCTATATCTGTGAACGAAGATGGAACTCAAGTAATCCACATATCATCTAGAAAAAGACTCTCTGTCCGAGGGAAGAGAGTAAGTAAACTGCATGTTCATGTCTGAAAACTAGTTTGGTAGATGTATGTAGCAGAAAAAATATATAGGGAATCCTATAATGAATGAAATTTTTGTTTTAATAATAAAGCACATGGTTTATTTGAAAAGTTCTGATATTATTAAGTCAGTATGAAGCACAAAAACTGTCATTAAACATGAAACAAAACATCAAGCAAATGTCCTTCACGGCTTTGTTGGCAGAATTTTCAATGGCTTTAAAGCAAAGTTGTGACTGTATTACACTCATGACATGTCTAATTTCTGCAGCTAAATGACTTTATTCGCATCAAATTCCAGTAATTAACTTGACAGGTTCTATTGTATATGCATTTATATTCTTTTTGGTGATACGTTTACTAGTCTCTATGTCATGCTGTTGAATACTGCTACTTTATGTATTCTAGGATTGTAACTATGGGCTTTCATATAATTATCTTTATGTATGTACTTTTTCATAGATGCCAAATTTAAATTTATTATTACATTTTATTATCTTCAAATCTAAAGATGGTAATATATTTTCAGTTTTATTTTCAACAGTGAATTTAATTGCAGACTTTATATAGTTAAAAGTTTTAAAATATCTTCCATATGTCTTTTGTTTTTGCGCCAAACTTTAAAAATGTGGAGGAAAGCCTTACTGATGTGAATTTCAAAATAAATCATTAATAGCTTGGCTAAGAATCATATACCTGCTAGCTTAGACTCACCGAGCATCAAATAACAATGTATTTAAGCCAACCATCACTCTAGAGCCATCTCTGGTCAGTTGACTTAGCAGCTTTTTTTTATAGAGGTTTTAAATATTTTTTAAGAATTCATCACTCATATCACTTTCAATGTTCTGGACTTGGAAACTTCCAGACATTTGTAAATTTTTGAAGCATAATTAATATGCATAAACCATCTTTTAGGAGAGAATGTAGCTTCTGGCAAATTTTTCTGTACACATATAAAAACATTGTTTTATAAACAAATTCACTTATGAATGGTTGGTTGGTTGCTAGTAGTCATTGGGATATTGACATTTATAATTTTTTCTCTAGCTTCCCAATAAAGAGCTTCCAGTTAATTTTTCATTTGTTTGGTGCTATCAAGCTCAAGCAGCGTCATATTATGGATTTAAAAAATTAAGCAGGAAAAACAACATTACAAAAAAGCTAGAAAATAAAATGCAGAAAGTTATTAATAGCACAGAAATATGGGCATCCACCAACAATGTTGAAATAAACAGTAAAAAGACAATAGTTCTACAGCTTTTCAGCCTTCAACTAGCTGCAGGTGATTTGCAACTTAAAATTAATAATGAATTATTACAAGAAAAAGAACACAAAATATCATAGAGCCACAGTACATTTATGACTGTTAAAAGCAAAATTGCTTCAGTATTATATGGCAAAATTGAAGCTGATTGCTCAATCTGTATACATTCATTAATTTTTAAGGAAACATTCTTTTTATAATGAAATACTTCATGGAGTAACACTTAAGAAAGGTAACAATATTTTTTTCACAGGTATGAATAAATGGTTGGCATGCTAATATTTTAATAGCTAGCTATACATCAGTATGAAAGCAAATGAGTCTTAATGTAACTGATAACATAGCATACCGACCAGTAACATGTCAAGAGTCTATTTGGCACTGCATCAGAAAAATACAGGATTTTGTTATATCTATATACACCCAGTAATTTAGACTGATGATCTGGTTAACCTTATTTTGGAGTAACATACGAGGTCTGTTCAAAAAATTCCGGAACATTCGTAATTTTGCGCCAATGGAGTGTTGGAGCAAAATGCGGTTGGCATCCCTGCACACGCCTGTGTATCTGCCGGAAGTTTCATGTCTGTTAGTTACTGTTCAGTGCTGTATCGCACAGTTTGCGAATTTCGAGAGGCAGAGTTAAAGGAGCAACGCATCTGCATTAAATTTTGCGTGAAACTCAAAAAGCCTTTACATGTGCAGGAAGCCTACGGAGATGAGTGCTTAAGCCATACTGGGTGTTACAAAAGGTTCACGTGGTTTAAAAATGGCCGGACGGAAGTTAAAGAAGACCCTCGTTCAGGACGCCCTTGGACGTATACCGACGACGCTCATGTCAGGAACGTCAACGAAATTGTGCGTGTCTATCGAATACTGACTGTCCGAGAGATTGCAGAAGAATGTAACATTTCATGAAATCCTGACACAGCATCTTGGAATGCATCGTGTTGCCGCCAAGTTCGTCCCACGGCTCATGAGTCAAGACCATCGCCTCGCAATCTGTGAAGAGCTTTTGAGAATGGGATGTTCCTTAAGAGAATCATAACTGTGGTGAGACCAAGGTTCAATCTTCACAATGGGGGGAAAGGTTCTCCAAGACCAAAAAAAGCTCGTCAGGCAAGTTCAAATGTAAAAGCCATACTGATAGTTTTCTTTGACTTTGAAGGTTTAGTTCATCATGAATTCATACCAGAGGGACAAAATGTTAATCGGTGGTGCTATCGGGATATGTTGCGACGTCTGCGAGAAAATGTGAGAAAGAAACGGCCTGAAATGTGGCGAGACTATTCATGGCTCTTGCATCACGATAACGCACCCGCACATTTATCCGTGTTGGTGCGTGACTATTGCACAAAAAACGAAATTACTGTCCTGCCACATTCTCCGTACTCTCCAGACCTGTCCCTTTTTTTTTTTTTTTTTTTTTTTTTTTTTTTTTTTTTTAATTTCCAAAGTTGAAAACCCCGTTGAAAATACGAAGATTGGCAACCATGGACGAGATAAAAGAAAATTCGCAGACGGCGCTTCGCGTGATCCAGAAAGAGATGTACCAAGATTGCTTCCGGAAGTGGAAACGGTGTTGACAGTGGTGTATCAATTGTGGAGGAGAGTATTTCGAAGGAGACCGTGCACAATTAGTAAAAGGCAAGCGTAGAAAAATTTTGTGGATAAAGTTCCGGAATTTTTTGAACAGACCTCATATATGGCACATAATAAAATGGAACTCTGCATTTCAAGGGCATTTGAGTTATTTTGGCACATGTTTCAATTTATCTAATTCTTATTTCAATAAATGATTATTTTGTATCACCAGAAAACCAAATTTCATACACATGATGTATTTGTACTAGATACTAATTTTCATTATTTTTATGGTAACCGAAACAGACTTTTCATTATTATTAAGTTGAAAATAGTGTAGTCTTTGTAAAGCATTTTGTTCCATTGAGAACATATTTTTATGACATTTGTGAATTATTAATATCATAAAATTAAAAATAGTTCTGCATACATATTTCTTATTCATAATAAATTTATTTTTCTTTTTGGTATGTTTATATGCAATGTTTAATAATATTATGTAATAAAATCAGTGTGTGAAAATAGCAAGCAAACTTATCTTCCTCAAGATAGTACTCATACAAATTTTGTTTACTGCAGTAAGCTTCTAAATTTTAGAATAAAAGATTAAGGCATAAACAACTTATTTCTCATTGCACCTAATTTGCTGGGATGTTCAGCTTATGAAGATCATATGCAGGAGTTCTGTAGCTGTAAAAAGTTTACAGGGCTATTATATTTTGCTGCAGTTCTCGCTGCCAACTCCAAAGGGTGGTAAACATGCCAACAATCCAATTCTGTGTGAGGACCAACGTATTCCAGACCAAAGGCCAACACGTCTAGCAAGGACAAAGAACAATCCATTGAATCCAGATTATATTGCAGGTATTTGTCATATTCTTCATTTTTTGTGTTTTATTGTAATAGGGTTTTAAATAAACCACAAGGATTTGTCAGAAAATAACATCTCCAATTTGTATCTCTTCAACTTCCTTAGTAGTATGAAAATTACATCCAACTCTCTAAATCTTCTTTGATATTTCATGACAATAATGACTTATTTAACTGAAGGTAAAGTGCATGAACAGTTGAAGAGCATTTGTGGGGACATCAGTCCTGTTAAATATGGGTTCAGCATTGGCTGATAAAAAGCAAAACTTTGTATTGACTCCCAACCAGTTGATGAGATAGGTAGTACTAACTATTTGGGAATGATTTTGGTTTAATGCTTTCTTTTCATTGGGCTATGCTAATGGCTGAGGGAGAGTGATAATTTTTAACTATGAAGTGAGTAATTAATAAAGAGAGTTACAAGTTGTGAAAAAATCGAAGGTGTTACTTTGTGACTATAGCTTGTATACTTTTGTGGGGTACAGTGCAGAGTAATTTTGCTTTTAAAATTCATAAAATATATTATTAACATGTTCTACAGCAATAAGTTATTTATAAATGCATTTACACAAAGTATATTGTTTATGTCTTGTAAAATGTGAATATCTAATTGAATTATATGTTTTAAATTGAAAATGAACTACAACTTTTAAGAGTGAATTTAGTTAAACTAATAGAAGATGTAATTGCAATATTGACTAATTTCCATCGGGTTTAGCATTTTCGATACATAAAGTTATCCCAGGCTTCCAATAGTTTAAACCAGATTTAGTGTTATGTAACAAGAAAATGCATATGAGGAGGTAACTGGAAGAAGGACCCTTGCAAACTATATGCAATTAAAATTGTAAAGCATGCACTTACATATTCATTAAAAACTTGAGAGTTTGCAAATATATTCATAGTATCAGGTTTGATTAAAAAAAGAAACACTGATAAAAATATTCAAACTATTAGATTTAATAATAAACATTTATTCCTGGTAATTGAGTTAACTTAGCTTTGTTGTATTATTTTTTCCTTGTTTTCATGGTGTGTCTTATTTCTCCTGTTCAACATAGAACACGTCCTTTCCCACATTACTTGAAGTGAGAGGAGAGAACATATAACTTGGTAGCAAGCAAAGATTGTTTGTCAATTCCTTCAGCTATTTCAGACCATCATTCTTTTTACTCAAGTGAAACCCAACATGAATAGAATAATAGGAAACTGAATAAAAACATTATTAGGAGATGATGTTACTCCCAGCCTGAAAGAGTGCATACACTTTTTAAGCTGAAATTGCACCAAGGTCAAAATGGCAATGTGTGCTAGCATAGCAGTTATATCAATGGCAAGAAATACACTAAATGAACAAAAACCAGTCTTGGTTGTTGAGATTCAAATGTAGCCTGTAGACACAGCCCATCGGACACTATATGTGCAATCAATATACGCTTTCCGATTGTGCAATAAACTATATTCCAGAACACTGCTCATAAGCAGGAATAAAGGATAAATATCAATTAGGCAATTTCTTAAACTAAACTTTAACAAATGCCTAATCTAACCTAACTGAAACCTAATGTGAGTGAGTAAACAAAATGAAAATGCAAATGAATCAAAACTTTTTTTTTTCCCTGTTAAATTGTTACTTTTTGTTTTGCTTATATGTTTCATATAACAGTCTTTTAAATACCTTATTGTTTACATGTCATAGTTTTGTCTTATGCTCTTTTTTAGGAGGATTTTTACACTGCATTTGTTTATTGGAGCCAAAATAATGTTTACATCTTTAAAAATCTTTGAAATTTTTTATGTACCCTTGGGTATAATGTGAATTTTTTGTGTATATGATCTCCTTTGTAGCTTTTTAATGTGGTGATGTCTTTTGTTTTCATTTTTTGAATTTTTCTATTTTCTTATTGATCAGATCTGTTGTGTTTTCTGTGCTATATCTGATTTTTTGGTACCGATATTTGCATTAGTAGATTTGCTAATAAGAATGCGAGGTTGTTGATTATTGCAAGTTTGTATTGTTTTGGATGTGGCTATTGTTTATGTAATTATCTGTATGGGTATCTTTTCCGAATGTATCAATTTCCAGTATATTGCCATTTTTTTTTTTATAATTTTTGTATCAAGGAAGTTAAGAACCTTGTTATTTATTTCCATTGTGAGTTTCTTGGTTCTGTGTTATAGGTTGAGTAGTTTGTTGTATCCTCTTGTCTATTTTTCATTTACTATAGCAAAAACATCATCTACACAATGGTACTATATATGTATATATATGGAAAAGCATCAACTAATTTTGTTTCTAAGAAACTCATATACATATTGGTGAGAGTGATTTTCCATAGCTAGATTCTTTTTTTGTGTGTAAATATTGGCTCTGAATATAAAGTAAGTGTGATTAATGTAAATTTTGATGAGGTTTAGATGTTGTTCTGCTACTCCTCCAGGTAGATTTATCAAGGTTACTCATTTCTTTATAATAATTTTTAGTTTTTCTGGAAAACAGAGAGACCACATCATAAGAAATTAACAAACACCTGTTTTCTATACTCTGTTCATTCTTAGTGCTCAGTTACTTTTTTGAGTCATAAATACAACAGGCGGGAGTCACAGAAAAAGTCCATTTCCTATTCCTAATACACCACAGCCTAAAATGAAGAAAGTAAAACAGACTATAGCTAATAATGATACAGAAAATTTAATACTGGCATCAATGAACTAGGAATACATGTTAATTTGCTGGCTGTTTTCAGAAATCCAGCAGTATAAAGTATAAATACATTTTAATAGGAAGTTGAATTGCTGACTGAGATATACTGTACCTAAATTAAGAAGCAAAATAAAAGTTTTGAAGGAATCTAAGGGGAAAAAAAGGGGGGGGTGTCTTCACTTGAAAATAACATTGATAAATTTAACCAAGGTAGAGCAAATGGTGAAACAAAGACTGTATTCCTTAGATATATACAATTAATATTAATTAATTAATTTTCATCAATGATTGTTTTGAAAAAAACAATCAGTAATTATGGAATGATTGGTGTCTACTTAGTAGCGAAGGAGAACAAGAATTGTCTTGGGTTGAACAACTGCCAAGAACTACTGAAACCCTTTTGATACATCTAATGAAGCTGCAAGACTGAGGAATGCTCCACTTCCATTGAAAAAATTGTGTTCTTCCTTAAAAAAAATTTAAAATATGTGAGAAATGTCCAGCCAGTGAAAAACTTTTAAAGTCTGCATTGTTCCCAAGTTTATAGAGATGTTTAAATGCAGGGATTGTGATCAAAAAGGATATGTGACATTCTTCTTACAGAATTTTTAAACCCCATTCTCAAGCATGAGAAATTACAGATATGCGATAGGATGAGAAAATTCACAACAAAACCTTTAAATCAAAAGTTTATCAAATTGTAAAAAAGACATCCTGAAGGAATTGTCGTTGAGAAATCTAATAGCATTAATAATAGTATGTTAATATTTTGCCCAAGGAATCTCTCTGTAACTTTATTAATAAGTTTTTTTTATTTATCATCATAAAATTGAATAAAACCACTTCCCTGTGAGTATTAGTATCATATAAATTTAAATTTCTCTCTTGTGAATATTTTAAAATAAGCTTATATGTAAGAAAACTATTACATATGAGTTGATTTTTTGTTATGTTACTCATTTAAACTAAGCATAACCACATCTCAGTTAAGAGCACTGGCAGATTTCACAACTAAGAGTCACCACTTAGAAGTGGCTCCTTTACAGGTCGTATAATCTTGTAGGCAAAGGTACAACACAGTAGCAATGAGCAGTTCACAAAAAGATGGTAGTTCCACGCTAGCAATGTAAATTTGAGGATGGGTTTAGCAATAAATAACAGTAACTATACAAAAAAATGATACTTATGACTTGAATTTAATTACTGCTGACTTGATGAAGTTGCAAATTGATGCGCTCCAAATTCCAAAATGCAGTTCGTGTGATTCAGCGGTTGTTTAAACAAGGGAAGGCACAATCAGTTTGTGCTTGTTAACATGGTTAATGCTAACAAACCATATGCTGCTGTGTCAACAGAGACACTTTATGTAAGCAAGCCTTTAACTAGTGACAAGAAAACAATTATTTCAAATGTGTTTTCAAAGTTGTGTGACAAGTTTTGGTGCCAAAGTATCTGGAACTTGCAATAAAGGAGTTAGTAAACCTAACCTCAGAATTTACCGGTGTTTCGACTACAGGTATAAATAATGTTTGAAAGGGGGGGAAAATTGATGAGAAAGTAATAGCACCTAGGAAAAAAAGGGAACATATATTATGCTATGGAAGAGTGTGACAAATTTGTGACATCTGCAATTTCATTTTAAAAAACAAAGCACTATAATAGATAAAGTATTGCAACAAGTAAGCAAAGACCCAGATTTATGCAATTTCAAAAGAATAACATTTTATAAATCTTATATGAACTTGGTTTTGACCTTGTAAATAAAAGCTGAAGGAATGGGATTGTTGATCAAGATGGCATTTTGTTATGGACACGGGACTATTTGGGGACAGTGTGTAGTTGTAGGGAGCAAGAACATAAGCTCTATTATTTAGATGAAATCTGGGTCAATGAGGCATCATGGCATCAAAAGTGTAAGATTGATAAAACTGTACAGACAAGGCAGAAAGCATTTCTTTAAGAATTGAGCACTGGCTTAAGAAACCCCTCGGGTAAGTGCAAGCATCTTATATTGTTGCTTATAGTAAGTGAGGATGACTTTGCAGGAGAGGAATTACTTTTCAAATCAAAAAAAAAACTGGTGACTGTAGTAAAGAAATGACTGGGGAAGTTTTATGAGGCTGGTTCAAAAAAATTCTGCCAAAGCTTGAAGCAAATAATGTGCTGATCATGTGGACAATGTCCCTTACCACAGTGTGAAAGCTGATCATCTACTGAATGGTTAAAGAATATTAATGCCTGGATGGAAGCAAAAGATATTCTGTGACCTGGGTGAAAGATGAACTTCTGGGAACAATTCAAAGGGCAAATATCAATCATAATTATGACAAATTCACTGTGGATACTTTAGCTCAGTAAGCTCCATATCATTGTACATTAAATCCAACTGAAATGGTGCGGAGTCAAGTAAAAGGCTACATGCTACAATGTAACAAAACTGAACCTTAGCATGGCTGAAGATGGGAACAAAATGTTCTCGAAACCGGTTCCATACATTTATAAAAAGTAAGTGAAGCTTTAAGAGTGTGTAGTTCAACTAATCATACAATGATATCCATTAATAAAATAAGAAATTTCAAAGTTCCAACACAAGAGCTCTTCTGCAGGTGATTGCTAATGCATTGAGCACGATCTTAAAGAAGAGGCTTTGTTCTGGGAATAGGATAACCTGAGTGACTCTCTTGTTGAACAAAGCAGTAGCAGTCACACTAGTGATGACTCAGATTTGGAGGGGATATAGCCACTTGCAAAGTTTGAATAACAAAATGTAAGTTATAGTAAGTCTTTCTTGTTAAATATGTAAGACTTTTATTTTTTTTCCTCCAAAAGAACATATGTGTTAACTTAATCTCTTACCCAATATGGATGTGTATACTTGTCCGGCAAGTGCTGAAATTGAATGATTTTGAACCTGTAATTATTTTAATATTTATTTATAAAAAAACTGATATAAATTCTATAAAATAGTTCAACTTAACCTTTAAATGTTTTCGTTTTGATTGATACACCTAAAAGAATGGGTAGTGAACAGTACATCTCTGCAGTCACCTAAAATCATGTTGGTTTCCTTGCATATGCCCCTTTTGCGGCATACCACAGATTTCCAAAACTGATCAACTTTTTTCCCATAGACTGTATTCTGTCAATCTTAGGGTGGCAGGGGTTTTAGACTTTCTACCCCCTGTGTATACAGGGCTCTAAATTTGGTAGCTTGCAATTAAGCTGCGAGCAATTCACAAGCAAAAATCCACCTATGACATTGTTTTTTGTGGATTTAGAGCAATTGTATATGGTGATATCCAATATATAAAAAAATAATTTTTTGTGCCTTTTTACAGTTTTTCCTAAAGACTGATATGCCTGCAATATCTGATCCACTAAATCAACACCACCCATATGCATATTGCATTCATGTATAATATCAAGCTTGAAAATTATCGTTTTGGTTTTGGCATCTAGCTTTCCTGTATTGTTCATAAAAATTTTAGAATTAAAATTAGATGAAGATGCAACTACCCTTCTATTATGCTAAGCAATAATTCAAGGGCGGAAGCTGACCCACCTCCATTTTCCTTCTCTTTAGAGCCAGTACATTCATATACTTTGGCAATCCAACAATTTGAATTTGTTCCAAAGACATTTGTCACTCTTTTATATAAACATAAATAACTTATGGAAGCTGTACCATGCCTAGATATACAGTTCTACCATGATCAAGCACAGGTTCCATGAAGTGCATGACTGTGGAACCAGATAACACAAAGTTTTTTTCTCTTGTATTGTCAGTCCCTTTGCCATATTGCTTCCAACCCAAGCTACCCTTCCAGAGCATGCAAGTTTTCATTAACAGTGACCTTTTCACTAGAAATGTAATTTTCTTTGAATGTTGAAATAAGGTAAAAAAATTTACCTACTTTTGTGTAATTTATCAGTTATGTTTTCTGTCCTGTTGAAATTAGGAACCCCAATATAGACAGAAACCTGTTGTTTGACATGCCTCTTCCAAAAAATGGAGTTGCTAGCATGTCTAATGCAGGTTTTTGAATAACACTCATGAGAATAATTAGTCCAAGTACCCTGTAAATCTCATTCTGTGTTACATCTGACCACTACTGTATCCTACTTTCAAGTCCTAAATTGCCCTTTGAATCAGATCTTCATGCACTTTACGCTCCTATACATTTTTTTCAGTAACTATGACAGTTACTAAATCTGCAGTAAAAAAAAAATCAATGGTTGGCTGTCACTTATGAGCTGTGTATGAGGGTGTACACCAAAAAACCACAGATTATACTCCAAAAAACATATCTATTTGTGCTGCAATGGTTTTCTGAACTCCATAACCTTGTCTCTGCAGGAACAACTTGCTAAATGAGCTAAAGGTACACCACTAGTAGAGGCTATAATTTGAACTTGTTTGTAATTTTGTAATTCCTTGTCTCATTAGTATTTAGCTGAAATGAAAATATTCTCAATAAACAAACCCAAACATATGGTGCCAAGAGCAGATTCCATTATCAAATTGCTTGTTTATCTATATCAGCAGCTGGAAATTGTAATGGCTGACCTGAGCATAACAAGCTAAGCTTATTGTGTCATGCAAATGCAATCATATGATTCAACACAGTCCAAAGCCACACACGTGTATGTATATAAAAACCTGCTCTCTACGAACATAAAGAAGTGAGTGTGCGGCTGCTTTGCATTATTTCAATCATTTCCCCCCTTACAATATTTATTACATGTTGTGTGCTGGCTTAACTATGAACAGAGAGCTAAGAGCTTCAAATGCTAAACATTAGGTTTTTTTTTTTTTCTCTCAAATAAATACATTAATGCTTGTGCAGTTTGCTCATCCTGCATTTAATGTCTTTTAATTCACTTTTTGTTTTATTAAAATATGATTAAATAAAAATAAGCAAAATATAAAGGTTTGTCCTGCAATGCAGAAATTAAAATTACAGGTTATTTAAATACCTAGATCTGTTTATTGGGTATCCGGGAACTGTCAGTGCAGGGTTTAAATGTCCATAGGGCAATGGGTTAATTTACACACATGTTACTTATGAGAAAAATAGTCATGCTCTCTCGTCATTGCATCGTTTATACTTGTCACATGTTTCTGACAACTGGGCAGTATTATTGGCACAAATTGCAGAAGGATGCATTATGTTTGTTGACATAGGATCACTCTAAGATGGAATAGATATTAGTTTCAATTGTGCATTCATTTTATTAGTTCTGATGAGTTCTTTATGCTGACTTTTATTTTGATAATGGTAAATTTTTTTAAAAAGAATTGGCTAAATTGTATGTGATTAATTTTTGGTTACTGTAGGTCTCATTTTATTACCAGGCTTATGTATTTTTGGTAGGTTTGTCTGGTATAATCTTTTTTTCTTTCTCGTTCAGAGTGGATACTATTGTTAATAATTTGCATACTGAACTATTATACTTTTGCTAGGATAAGTTTTCATTTTTTATAACCGAGGATAGTTGCTAATTGTACATACTGTTTTCATAATCTATCTCATTCATTATGACTATTTTGTTTCCTTTGCCATGCCTACTATAAATAATGCCGTATTCTTTTAGAGATCTTATTCCCTTTGATATGGCCTTTTTTTAATGATTTTAGTTAATTATCAGTTTATTTAGTAAATTATCAGTTTATTTAGTACTTTCCCATATTTGATCTGAAGCTATTTTTTCTTCATCCAATTTGTTGAAAATTGCTGTTTTGATGTTGGCAATATATACTCCTGTTTTCCTGATTTTTAGCAATTTATGCATATAGCATACCATTACTTACAAAAAAAAAAAAAAAACACACAAATTCCAAAATAAACCAAAAGCTCTTGAAAAACTGATAGAAGTAATAATGTGGGAAAATATATTCATAAATGAAAACAAGGAAAACTTACAAGTTCTTCTGAGTCAAAATATTTGGAACGCTTTTCATATCCTAAACTTAGGTATTCATTTTTTACACTAAACTCCACTTACTTACATAAAAGTAAGATGCGTTTCGGGAGAATCTCTCCCATTTGCTCACTGAACCGCCATTACTCGAAACGATGACTAGACAACAGGATGTTCCTGTGGTGGCCTCTGTTGGTTGAAGTAGGAATTTGCTGAGTTCATTCATAGGAGGAAACTAGAAATTCATTGGGTTTTCTCTATTTATTAATATGAAAATTTTTTCCAAAAGAACAGAAATCAGGAATTTACAAAATAAAATGTGCAGATTGTGAACAGAGCTACATAGGCAAAACAAAGAGAAATTTGGAAATTCAGAGGAAAGAACATTTTAGGAATATTCAGTTTAAGAAGGTGGATAAATCAGCAGTAGCTGCTCACTTTTGGACCAAAAATCATGAAATAAAACCGGAAATTAAACTGCTGAAACATCTTCACAACCCATTGGAGTTATCCACTTGGGAAAAAATTTTCATATTAAAAAATAGAGAAAACCTAATAAATTTCGAGTTTCCTCTTATGGATGAGCTCAACAACTTCTTAATTCAACCAACAGAGGCCACCACAGGAACATCCTGTTGTCTAGCCATTGTTTCAAGTAACGGCGGTTCAGTGAGCAACTGAAGATGGGAGAGATTCTTCAGAAACACATCTTACTTTTATGTAAGTAAGTGGAGTTTAGTTTAAAAAAAATGAATACCTAAGTTTAGAATATATTACCACTCCATTGTCAACAGCTTTGTAAGTACAATATTTATACACTTTTTATAGTTTCACTTATTAGAGATTTACTCAGGACATGTTTCATGAACACTCATCTACATCCTCGGCTTAAAATTTAGTTAATTTTGATCTTCCAAACAACAGTAACCTCATCACTAAATTCCTAAAATCTACAGAGTGGCAGAGCAGAGAGTGGGACCATACTGATGGGGTCGAAACATGTTCAAATAAGTGGAGTAAAATTAGTGAAATTTGAGTGATTTCCTTGTAAAGGGTGGCAGTATGAAACATGCAATTATTAAGTTTTATTAATAAAAGATATAGCTCTAACACAAAGATACATTTGCATCACTATTTATTACAGTTGTGCAGCTAGTTTTCATACAGTTATTCCAGTTCATGCAAACTCACTAGCATAGTGTTACTAATATAAAAGCAGCTGGTGGCTACCAAAGATGTTGGGTTATACCTCATTAAAATTAGCAAATCAGAAACTAAATGAAATATGCTTTTCATGTTAAACAGATAACAGATGAATGATTGGTATTGACTAGTAACCATAATGAGGTGAGGAACATCATCATTGAGACTCCAAATGTCTATCTCTCAAATATTGTAACCTGTGTCAACTTTTTCCTTTAAATCAGAAAATAACAAAAAAGGGAAATATGCACAACAACCCTATTCCTGAAAATCTGTGGTAGCAGTTCAAGATTAAACAAAGCTGTTTCATAATTTGGTAAAATCTCCTCCAAAATACATCATCTAGCAGTGAACGCTATGCACTTATGCACTTAAAAATTTAATGAATCTGTAGACAGCAACTGTCCTTTTTCAGAGTTTATAAAGACTTAGTTTCTTTGTTCTAAGATTGCATTTGTTATTAATTTACTTTCTGATTCAATAAAAAGAAAAGTTCGCTTGAAAAAGAATCTATGCTCCATATTTTAATCTTCATTTTTAAAATACATATATAAATTGGAAATTACATTTATTTTTTAAACTAAATTCTCAGTAATTTGAAATTGTATTCAATAAGTGCTGTTCATTTTTAAAATAAATTTATTACCTATTTATTGGTAATCCTATCTGATGACTTATGTGGTGGCAGAGACTGCATCATAGATAAGCCATCACTCATAGTCAGCCAGCTTTACTATGCTAGAGTCTAGTTAGTGGTGGGAGTTGATAGTAGAAACACTGCAGTGGCATATCCTACTTTAATCTAGGATTAAATACAGCTTGTATTTGATATACAGCTCCATAAGTACAATTTATTCACTTGACTACAGTGACAGTCTAATAAATTCTAATGTATTTTTAAAGTTCTGTATATACCAATGTTATGCAAGAAACTGCCTGCTTTCATTTTCCACACATTTCTACCATCTGTTTGGGAACCAGATATAATATAATAATAATCCTTGACGTGAGAGCCTACAGTGCAAAATTGTTGGAGGAGGACAGCAATTATCAACACACTAGCACCCTGTTGGCTGTAATAAGGCAATTGACTACATCAAAGAAAGCAGCTGCTGGAGTCGTAGATACTAGGGATCAAATCCAAGATCTCCTGGACAGCAGCCAGCAACGTTGACCGTTAGACTAAGGAGATTATTACCTCATAATTCTCTTTGAGAAATTATAGGGCTTTAACTTCAGCTTGTAAGTTTGTAGCTGTATGTAAAATTCCTGTTTGCTGGGAAAAACCCATAAGGAAGTTTAGGAAAATTTTCATCTAGAGTTTCTTCTGTGAGCATTGTACTAGTCTGCTTTGCTTCTTATCTTGAATATTTCTTCTTTTGCAAAATTTATTATCTAATTTGTGAATTGAACTGGAATTCGATCACTTTAGAATTTGCCTTCAGCAAGAGTGAATTTGGTATGGACATACAAATTGTAAAAACCTGTTGTGAGAATAGAATGATTAGGTCCAGTATTCTTAGCAGATTTTTTTCTAGAATTAGTCACTTATTGCAGTTCAGTAAATGCTGGTTCAATGTTTGTAGCCCAGAGCTGAGTGGTGCTTATCAGTTAGTGTAATTCCTGGCTGCCACATTGATGACAATATTTGCTGATTGAAAACTATTGTCTTTAAACAGGACTCTTCTTGCAGCTGCTTAATTGTATTTTTAAACTGCTGTTGCATATCCAATAATCTTTATAATTTAAATAAGCAGTAATCTGTTTAGAGTTAATTATAAATGACAGTGTGTTCCTTTTTATGTTTTATAGGATTTTCACCATTTGTGATGAGAGATGTGAACTCGAGATCAGCTAAGCTTGGAATCCGTAACATGAATCCAAAGGCATTGACCAGAAATGATAACAGAAGGAAGAAAAAGAAATAATGTACTTACTTTTCAATAAAGATTACTGTACAAAATTAATGTGAACATTACATTGTAATGTGTTACCTATAGTTCTCAGGACAGTCAATGAATGCAAATTAAAACAGCTCTTGATTCATGTAGGGCATTTATTTTGTTCAAATCACAGACAAAATATTTTATTTATGCATTTACCCAAAGATCTCTGTATAAGAATACTTTTGCAATGTTTATGTGGGCAACCCTGTCAATTCATATTCAAAATGGAAGATTTCATTGCCAATAATAATTATCACATTCCTTCTTGCCACATGTGTTTATACCCTAAACATAACATTTAAGAACTTTCAAAAAATAAGAAATTTTTAAAAAATTCTGTTGGAGCTTGCACAGTGAAGCTTGTTAAGTGTAAATTCTATCTAACCTCTCGTCTAATGCATTCTTATGCTTCACTTACTTTAAATACAGTCGGACCGATTTCGAAGAGACATCCTCTCCACCTTCAACCTACTTGACGACTGGTAGGAGAAACTAACAAGTTGGAACTTGTCATATACAATTATCACAGTAGCTTTCAATCTGTATTTACAAAAATTTGTCTGCATCTACATAAATAATTACAATAAAAATAAAAAAGAACACTTAGAACATCTCAACCAAACAACAAAAACAGACAAGTCACTTAATCATACAAATTTTATTATATACATGTTTACATATACATTGATATGTTGTGCAGTATAATATTGTCACTCATATATTCCTTTACAGAATAAAATACAGATACAGGGGAAGGATTATATCATTTAATAGAAAAACAGTAAACATAACTAAAGTCATGTCAAAACAATGCTACAAATTGTTGCAGTAAAAATGAGCAATAAATAATAACTAAGCAAGCTGAACATAATTTGCACTGAACTTGACAGGAAAACATCAGTTGAATAAGGTGAGATATATCAGGATTTGTGTGGACATATCTGCCATTTGCATATAGTTTTGGAATTGCTCTGAACTCCTCTACATTTGTCATATAAAAATCTTATGGTGGTGGTGGTTTATTGATCCAATTGAATGCTTTAGCACATAGTCTACAATTGATGTTAGCCCGTTCTTAATGAAATAGTGAATTATATACAAGAATATCAGTAATAAAAGTCAAAAAACATGATACAATTAAGTATATACAATAATATCATGGAACTACATGGTCATTCACTACTGGGACATAGTGCAGTTATCATGTTTATCATTATTTATAAGGAAATCTTGAATGGAGTAGTAGCAGTGGTTAATTAGATGTGCATTTAGTGGTTATTTGAAAAGTTTATCTTGTTATATTTTCTTTAAGTAGTTCGGAAGGTTATTGTATATCTTTATGCCAGAGTGCAATATGCTTATATATATACATGGAGATTTGAGTTTTGTATTGTATTGATGGACTGCTTCATTCTTAATGAAGGATGAACCTGTATTATTGGTGGTTTTATGGATAAACATTATTTCAAATATGTAGTAGATACAAAGAAGAGGAAGAATGCCTAATTTCATAAAAAGTGGTCTACATATTGTTCTTGGACTTGCTCCTAACATGGCTCGAATTATTTTCTTTTTTATACCTGAACAAGAAACGGAAATATATAAAGTAAGCCATTTCCTAACATGGCTCGAATTATTTTCTTTTTTATACCTGAACAAGAAGCGGAAATATATAAAGTAAGCCATTCTAACAGTCTCCACCCTAGTACATCCTACTAGTATCCTTATGCATGCTGTATTGAGTTTGGTTATGTAATTTGCATGAGTATCCTATTTCAAATTGCTTTGAACCCATAGGGCAAGAAATTTGGTGGATTGTACTTTCCTAATTGTCCGGTTTAGGAGTTTTATTTGCAGAGCTACGTACTCTTTTATTTTCTTTTGTATAAATGCCCATTGATACTGTCTTATTCATATTTATTATGAGATTATTTTCTACAGAATAGTCACCAATTTGGTCTGTTACTTGGTAACTACTAAATACCTAATGTAGGCTGATACTCATTATAGAGATCGTCATGAAACGTAAGTCTAACTTAAGAGTTACATTTAAAATTGTTGTTGCTTACAAACGTGCAAAGCCAACAATCTTAAAATTTAACCCATATACAGTTAAATCATGGGTAAAGTTTCATGCGCAGGCTCCCGCTTGGATAGGTTGACTTGCGCTACCACGCGCAGAAATGCCCTGGTTTCTCATTCACATTAATATTATGTAACAATTGACTGTAAAAACACCAGCAGGTAAAGGTACAGTTTTGTTTTGTTTTATTTGCGGACACTCTTTAACATCTCAGGTTATCAGAGTCCCGTTCAAATCAGCGCGTGAAACGGCCGACAAATTTTGTCCAGAGGCCTCTTTTTTTCAGGCTTGAGGTTCTTTTTCATGACGTAAATATAGGACACGGGACCCTAGGCTTTACTTCCCTTTCGAAGGAAACCATAATTAGGATTTTTACGCCCGAAAAATTCCATCGATCCTGACCGAGTGTGAACCCGCGATCTTGGGTTTAGGAGGACTTGACGTTACAAAGACTGGCCTCCCCCTAGGAAACCCATTCCCTTTTTCTCTCAATGCTCCCGCACTAGCAACAGCAGCGACATACATTTGTGTATCTTTGTAACATCAAGTAACATAACCATCTAAGAAATTAAACTATCTGTATTATATTTACGATTGTTAAGAGATTAGCAGTGTAACAACTTTGTTCAATCATAATCAAAACGGCAGAGTTTGAAAATAGTCCAGTATCATCATGATAATACTCATTAAGTTAAATAATAATAGTGGATGAAAAGCAACGGAAAAATTATATTACATTATGCATTCCTCGTCATAATGTGCATTGCATTAATCTGTAGACTCAACTCAGTTGCATTTCAATTTCTAGAGTATTCTGTGCATTCGGGAAACAGTCATAAAAACTTAAGAGCATTGAATTTCGCAATTATTACTATGGTATATATGTATATATTTATATTGTACATTATAACAAAAATACTTTGAATATATTAATTTAATCTTTAATTTACCCATGATGCACTAGGGTTGAAATGGTTCAAATAAGGGATTTTAAGAATTAAACTGCTAAAGCCAAATGAGAGGGTGATCATGCAGTGAAAATGAAAAACAGGCGGGAAATTCCAGGAAAAGCAGTTGGTTTATTGGGATATGTTGGTTATGTGTACAATGTGCATTAATCTGCCAAACTGTGTCTGAATAAGTGGATGCGATTTGCGAAGCATTATTCTCTGGAAACTTAGGAATTCTTCACGAATTCCTGTGGAAAAATTCCTTCCAGCTTAGAAATGTTTTTTCATCCTTTATCGTCTGCACGGGGTATATCTACTGATAATTTGATTCTTTCTTTGATAAGAAAATGGGTGCTCATATCTGCACAATGAATGGTGAAACCTCTTGCTCAGACATAGCATTATTGGTGATGGAATGACCAATGCTAAAGTATCCGCTGGATAGTACACCCATTTTCAATGCTTGTGTTTTTAGTAGTTTTATGGTTCATCATGCGCTCCAACACCATGCTGATATTACTTCCTTTACACCACTTCCGCATAAAAATTTAAAAAAAAAAAAAAAAAGTGTTTTGACTCCGATGGTACTTTGCGCACCCTCTATTGTTAACTATGGAAAACTTAACTCTTGAATAAATTTCCCTATATTCAAAGAGCATCAAATACAGTTTATAGCTGTACAATGTTACGATAAAAATGAAAAATAAAGTCGCTGTAGAACTAAGCCTAACAACAAAAAGCAAAAACACAAATCACTATAATAGCCACAGAAATTTTGCTACATACACATACATTGATATAATCATTACAGTGTTTTTGAATCATTATAATGTATTGTCACAGATATACTCTTTTATAAATGCCTTTTAACGCAGGTATTTTTAAGAGCAGATTTGCATGATTTGTAACTATTTTCCATTATGGGTTTTAGACAAGGGGTGCGAGCGTTTTATATTAAAACCGTTCATAATGAAGTTTTTGATGGCAGGAAAATGTTGAAACCAGTCTTGATTTTTGTCTATTATATTTTGATTTTATGCCTTTTTTTTTTTTTTTTTAACTATTATTTCTTATATAACAGTTCATGAAGAATAATGTATATTCACTTGGAAGAATAATAGTTTCAAATTGCCTAAAGAGGTTTCTGCATGAATGCTACGTGTACCAGTGATCACTCATGTGGCCTTTTCTATAATTGGAAGACACTCACTTTTAACTAAGTTTTCCCAAAACATAAGATATATTTCATTATTGAGTTGAAATATATACAATAAACTAATTTTAAAGTCTTAATTGAATCCAAAAGTAATAATGTTCATATTGCTAGCATGCACTGCTAAGTTTAGATATGATAAGATTGATGTGATCTTTCCAATTCAGATGGTTATCAATTCTAATACCAAGGAATTTCATATCTTTGGTTTGTAGAAGTACACTCTTAAAACTTCCTTTTCTTAATAGGGAATTTGGAAACCTGTGAGTGATTAATTTCATAATTATCTAAGGTTTAGGGACACTTTCCTTGCTTTGAACCATGTTTTATCTAAGATTTAGAGACAATTTGCTTGCTTTGAACCATATACACAAGGAACTCAGAACTAGATTTAATACAATGGCATAATCATTAAAGCTATTTCCATTTATCAGTTAATTGTATCTTCTGCAAGTAGAGCAGTATTACTTACATCTTGGGTAGATAAGGAAAGATATTTATATACATTTAAAAAGAACACGGCCCAGAACAGACCATTTAATTGCAGTGTTTAAGGAATGTTAATTCATTTATTTGTATAAGTAGAGTTAAAGCTATTGGAACTTTCTTCCACTCAATCAGTCTTATTAAAATATGTATGTACATACAATGGTTCCAGGCATCATTAATTTTACTCTATATAAATTCAGTACAAAAGTGACATCTCATCTATCTTATGTTTCATTTAATAACAATTTTTTTTAAATCCCTTTCAGTAATTTTCATTCTCTAGGCATGTTATATACAAGTTTGTTTATTATTAAAGGATGTTTTTTTTAAAATTAATATAAATTGATGATAGTTATCTTGTATTATAATCTTTGTTCATAACTGCTTCTACATTTCATTTTATTTAACCCATTTATATATATATATATATATATATATAATATATATATATATATATATAATTTTTATTTTTTATTAAAATTAACAATCAATTTAAATTTGTAGTACATGAACTTCCCCAAATCTCAATTGCACATTGTAAGCAGTGTTTCTTCCAGAGAGCTTTTATCCAGGGAATCCAAATATGTAATGACTTAATACAACAATGTATAGTTAGGTATTTATTCTAATTATTTGTAAGTTTGCATTCTTTATTGTATCCTATCAGTAACAATGATCACTTTTTTTTTACAGCCAAATAAATAGGAACAATATATGAGAAGTAAAATGACCTATTTTATTATTCTGTTATAATTACTTGTGTCATCTGCATATGATAAAACAAGATTTAGGCAGGTCATCAATACAAACCAGAAAAGTGATGAACCTTGTGCACATAAACCTTAATTGCTTCATATTCTTATTGTATAATATGACCCTATGTATAACAGATTTTTTTTCCAGTTTTTAAGATATGAGTTTAGTATTTCAAAGGATTTTCTCTTATACGATATTACTGTAGTTTTTCCAACAGCATTACATGTGATACACTATTGAAAGACTTGACAGGTCAAGGAGCTTTCCTGTCATAACCTTGTAATATTTTATGAAAATAGTCTGATATAGCAGTTGTGGTGACAGATTTTTCTTAATACATGCTGTGATTCACTCAAAACATTTCAGCAATCTGTTGGTTAATACTCTTTCAGAGAATTTAGCAAACAAGGAGGTTAATGTGATAGACCTATCATTTTCAGCTTGTTGCCTTTTTTATGAATAAATTTTATTGTATTGGTTTTTAAAATATTAGAAAATGTTTCAATACTCAAGGATAAATAAGATCATTCTATGATTCAGTCGAACTACACACTCTTATTGGCTCCACTTGTTTCAATTTAGCACATATTTCATATGCTATTGTCTGCATCATCAGCTAACCTTTGACTGCTGGATAAGTCATTATGCTTTGAGTATGTATATTCTACTCTGGTGGAGGTGTGATGAACTTAAAGTTTATGTTTTTATACACAGAAGTGTCGAATGTCAACTCAATTATAAGTCTATCAGTGTACCAAAATATTAATTAAAGCAGTTTTACAACATTTTAGGTGATATTCCATCCTATCCAGCTGATGATTTATTTTTATATTCACTGATTATTTTATCAATCTCCCCATTGGTAGCTTTCCTCGCAAAAATGGTAGATAAAACTCCATCTGCTTTTATAATTGGTGTTATTTGTATTTTGTTTTATATAATTATATTTAAAAAATTTTGTTAAGCAACTGGCATACTATCTTGGGAAAATTCAGAACTTTTATCTGTAGTGTTATATTTTCTTGCTGGCTTAAACATGTTCTGTGGTCATCTCCCAGAGGGCATTTGCTATATTATTTGAGTGGGTGGGTGGGGTAGGTAGTTAGGAAGGTAGCTTGATAGTTAAATAGGTAGGTATAGTGAGATCGGTTATAAAGTAGATAAGTAGGCAAGTGGAGAATAGATATATAAGTAGAAGGTAGGTAGGGTGGTAGGTTCAATGCAACTCAATTTATTTTCATCAATAGTAACATCTACACCTTTTTAGATACGTCAATGTAATATTCCTTACATAATAACTTACTTAAGGGTTATGTACCATTATTTCAATAATGAGTACCTATCATGGCTAAATGCACTAAGATAAATAATATTTATAATGAAAAACAGTATGTATATACACTAACTTAAAATATAATAAAAGAAAATTGTGTACATACTTTTGCATACATTATTAAGCAACGTTTTTATAGATATCTTACTAATCTATATGTATTTTCTAATCACAGTAAAAGGGTGCCACATTTAAGTTATAAATGCAAAAACTCATCAACTGAATAATAACAGTTTTTCATTAGGAATTTCCGTAAATGTTTCTTGAAACTTTGGAAAGATTTAGGTAAGTATGTAGGTAGATGGGTAGATTGATGTATTATGGGGGGGTGGTATCTTGGATGGCTGGGTACTTGGAAAGATAGATACAATTGATGGGAGAGTGGATAGATAGATAAAAAGGTAGGTATATCAGCAGGTCTGTTGGTCGGCAGATAGGTAGATAAACTGCTCGGTATGGATATCAGTGTGTGGGTAGGTAAATAATTTGGTTTGGTATTATGGTAGATATTTAGGTGGATAGGAGATAGATGGGTACATAGGTATGAAGGGAGATGGATGTGTAAGTAAGAAGGTTGTCAGTTTGTTTTATTTACAGATGCTCTTTAACATCTCAGGTCATCAGTTTCCATTCAATTCAAGACTTAAAATGGCAGATAAATTTTGCTCAAAAGCCTCTTCTTTCTTTACATGCTGTAATTCTAGACAAGGGATCCACAGCTTTATATCCCTTTCAAAGGAGCTTTTTATGCTCGAAAAAAGCCATCAATCCCAGCTGGGATTGCACTCAAGATGAGGGAAGTATGGTTATCACAGGTGTAAGAGTAAGTAGGTGGGTTGGTAGAATGGTTAGTTGATTGGTAGATAGACAGGTAGCTGATGAGAGATGGGGAAACCAGACACTAATGCTATACGAGTTACATCTCAAGTCAAACAATCTACATATGTTTCTATGGAGCAGTACAGAGATGGTATTTAAAAGCCTGAAAATATTTTGTATATAGACATTAGTTTATTATAGTTTATTATATAGACATAATGGGTTAATATTAATTAAAATCTTGCAACATGTGGAATTTATTTCTACTCTTGCTAATGCAAACATGCTCTTTTAAATGTTTCCAACAGAAATCTTGTGCCTCTCCTAGTTTTTAAGAATCTGAATCATTAAATAGCAATGCTCAATCCAGAAGTAACTTTTGGCTAAAATACAACAATTCTGTTTAAAGATGTAAAAATTTATTGTAGGATATTAAAACTTGCATACTTTGATTTGTGTTTGTAAAGAACTTTATTAAGAATTACATTACATTTTTATTATATTTTACTTTTAGTAATTGTATTTTACTTTTAGTAGTTGAATAAAAAAATAACTATATTATTCATCTTCATCAACTGCAGTAGCTTATTTTGTAGGGTTGCCATCTATCCATTTGGGACGTTCTGTATTTCAGGTTAAAATTACGCACTCCACATTATAAATGGTTGTCCTGTGAAATAACAGCCTTGTATTTTAGATTATTGATTTCTAAATTCTAGAACCAGACTGTGAAATCCATATTTTATATTAACATGACAGATTGGATTTATATTTTTAAATTTAATATTCATTTGCTCTCTGACTAATTTATTAATGTTGATAGTGCACTACTTTCATAACTACTATCATTCAGCTGGTACTGCCCTCAGTAGTAAACTTCTGGCCAGAAGTAGTAAGCAGTTTACCTAAGTGACAACATAACAGCAAGATGGGCTAAAGTGGACTGAAGTTGTGAGTGAAGTGTTAAAAATTAATCCTAATTATTTAACAAAATCAGTTGGTAAAATGTTAAACTTTGATGATCATTCTATTAAAAATTCTGGCAACTTTACCATAAATGTATAACATTGTATCAAGTAAAATGAGAACCTTTATAAACATATATGAAGCCTGTAGTAGAAAACTACTACAAGGCGAAATGCACTGTTTGTACACATGATTTTTCCATATCATATGGGGGTGAGTCAGATCTTAAAACAACATGAAAAAACTGAAAATCACTAAGATATTATTAGATCACTATTGAAATCAAAGTCTTTGATTTCATATTTGGGCTGCCATATGAGTCCTCAACTGCAGCATGATTACAGTGGTAGAATTTACGCTTGTACTCCATACCTCAGCTATGCTATTATGGATTGTCATAACAAATTAATATCTCATGATTTTGGAGATTCCAGTATTGCTAATGGCATTCATATGAGAGAACTAAGGGCAAAACTTTTGTAACAAAAATATTAGGACCAAAATGTTTAAAAGATATAGTTTCTGACATTAGTTCTAAAATCTGCTATTTTATGGTTATGACTGATGCAAGCAAAAAGAATATGTAAAATGTTTTCTCTGTGTGTCAGATATTTCACCTCTGCAAGTGGAAGAAAATGGACTGAGAACAGATAATATCACCTTACACTGCAGATGACAATAATGTAATTAGGATAAAAACTAATCTACTTCCATGATTCACATGCAAAAATATTAATCAAACTGACCCACATGCATACTGCATAATACAGGGCCTCCAGAATATGTTCTCATCGCAGGGTTTTGCCTTTTGGCAGCTGGACTTCGCTTCTTAAAATCTGTGTATAAAATCTTACTTTGGTATATGCTGGAAATGTTGCCCTTTTTAGCTAAACAGATATTGTAACAGGTAAACATATTCCATAAAATATAGTGAACTTAAAAGACCAGGAACTGATGATAGGAGCGATGGCTCCCGAAACTAGTCTTCCGTTTTATTGAATTTTAGTGGTGTGTATGTTACAATTTCGACTCAATTTTTTAAAATGTTAAACATATTCCAATTGACAATATTTAATTTGATCACTATAATATTGTATTTTTTCCTTGAGTTGTGGATTTGTTCCATACACTTTGTCCTTCAGGCTAACCCACAATTAAAAATAACAGATTGTTAGATCTGAGGGGCAAGAGGGCCAGACACCAGCACTAATTGCTCCATCCTCAAACATTTCCCCATGGACTCCTCTGTTGTATGAGCAGTGGCAGAATCTTGTTGAAACCACCAATTGATTTATTTTTTTCCATTAGTTGACTAAAAAATGGGGTCAGAATGCCATTTTCTGCCTGCTTGTAAAAAATTGCATCTTGCACTAATCACACACTAAACTCCAATTTTACTATCATAAAGAGCAAGTGCTGCGAGCGTTCACATGAGCCTCAATTAAAAAGAACACAAGATGTGGGTCAACTATCCCTTCAGTCACCTATGAAAGAAACTCCTCACAATAATACATAAATGCTATGGGATCACCGTGTCATAGACGATAGACATGTGTACACTTATAAGGTTTGAATTTAAAAAATTTTGTGCTGTATGTGCAGAAAACACTGAAATTCCAACTTCTTGTGCTAATTTTGGCAGTGATTTTTTTTTTTGGGCAAATGTTCAAAATTTGTGTCAATTTAGTCTAATTTGTCTTCTGTTAAAAATATGTCTTTGCATGTGTTTCTTGTTTTTTCATTGAACCAGTAATATCAAATTTATTCATAAGATTGTGAATTGCAGTGCTCAAAGAGACTATTACTCAGGGAACTTCCAAATTAAGTTCTCACGAACATGGTGAGCCAATTTGTATTTATAATAACAATATGAGTGGAACAAGAGCCGACCTTGGCCCTGCAAGCAGTAAGGACGCAGTGTGGAAGCTTAGCACTATGAGGCATGCCAATGTCTGTCTTAACATTAATGTTTAATAAGTTAATTTTTCATTGTCTGCCAAGCAACTGAAGGAATTGTCCTGTTTGTGGATAATGAATAGAAGGAGATACTGGAACATGTTACAACGTAGCTATCTGTAAAACTGACCTGCCTTCAAGAGCTACATGAAATCAATTGCATTCTAAAGCTTTAGAAAATGTATTTTGATGCTTTGCTTGATTAGATTAGATTTATTTTACCTCTGGTCACATAGTGATGTCAGAAATGTCAATTATGACCAAAGTCAAATTATTACATATAAGTAAACAATAAGTTACTGCCATGGGTGGCCAAGGTCCTTAAGGCGCGGAGTCATGAGTGGGAGGTCTGGGATTCAAATCCCACTAGGATTGTCCTCCCTAACTGGGATTTTCTCCAGCCCTCATAACTGGCAAATGCTGGGAACGCTTCCTTTCTTTAAAAAAAAAAAAACCTTTCCCAATTTATCATTTCATTGCATGTATCATCAGTGTCCACTCCTGTGGTGCCTCAGTAGTAAAAAGGGGCATTAAACACTACTCAAAAAAAAAAATAAGGTTAGCAATAAAAGTAAATACACTCACATATTCCTACAATACACATGCTTCAGATATATGCAAAACTTGATAGATTAAAAGTCAGTAAAAATGGAGAAAATGCAGGCACAAATGCACACACTCACAGAATTGCATTTACTTTGAATTCATCATGTTGATCTTGTGATCTGTTTTAAAACATTTCAATACTTTAATTTTATCATAAAATTTACACTAAGAATTAGTGAGTAAAATGGTCTATTAACAAGATTAATAATTTCATTATTTTTTACATTTTCACTTTGTTGATGTAACAAATTACATACAAGGATACGTCCATAAGTCTCCAGCCTTGCCAATAAGGATTATCACCTTGATAAAACCCTTATCTGTTAGGTAAATAATTGCAGCTGTAACTTCCAGTAAGCTGTGTTCAGTTGTTCAGATATAGTTGCATAAAGAAGGCAATGTGTAAAAGATTGTGACAGTTTAAAATGGAGTATCGACCTGTTATTAAGTGCTTCACAAAAGAAGGACTTATTCCGAATGAAATTAAACAGCGATTGGAGGTACTCACTCTTGAAAACATCGCTCTTAAGGAAGGCAACTCAAAGTTACAGAAATCGCAGCAAGGTTGGACCTTTCTAAAAAACAGTCCTTCGATTTATTCGTGAATATTTAAACATGAATAAAGTTAGTGCAAGATGGGTGCCTAGACTTCTTTCCTCAGTCCAAAAGCAGCAACAAGTAATCTGTTGTCAGGCATTTTTGGAGCTCTGCAGTGGCAACGAGAGATAAATTCTGCAAACCATTGTTACAGGAGATCAAACTATAGTCCTCTATTATGATCCCTTGTCCAAAAGAGAATCAATGTAGTGTTGTAAACCTGGCGAAGCACCACCTCTAAAGCCCAAGGTCACTCAGTCAACCAAGAAGATCATGGCCACAATCTTTTGGCACTGTGAAGGAATACTCTTCATTGACTTCAAGGAGAGGAACACCACAGTAAATGGGGAGTACTATGCTGGCCTACTCCACAGACTATGTGCTTCCATCAAAGAGAAAAGGCGAGGAAAGCTGAGTGGTGCTGTGTGTCTTCTTCACAACAACGCACCTGTACGCAGTTCTTGTTGCAACGGAAGCTGTGAAGAAATGTGGCTTCAAGGAGATCGACCATCCATCCTACAGCCCATATCTATTTCAGTGACTATTTCCTCTTCTCAAAACTCAGGAAGGACCTTCAAGGAAGGAAATTTAAGTGTGATGAGGAAGTGATGGATGCTGTTTATGCCCATTTTGCAGACAAGACTTCTGACTATTTTTTTGGAGGGGAATTGAAATGTTAATTCAAAGATGTAAGAAGTGTATTGCAATAAAGAGTAACTATATTGAAAAGTGAAATATAGTTTTTTTAGAAAATGATTAGGCCAGAAACTTACTCTCTCATACATCTTCTATACTTTAGCAATGTAGCATAAATCTTTGTGACTCTTTCCCCTTTGTCCAGGCATATGATGCAATGTGTTTACTGAAGAAAAAGCTAGAATGAGGGAGAAATGGGTAATTCTTTGGGCTTATTGTGAAGGATGCCATGAAAGTTATAGCTTCAGTAGGAAAAAGCAAGCTGATGAGAAGTTTCATGCAAGTCTATGATGACGCCCTAAGATATCTTTTAAAATCTTACAATTTCTCTGGAGGCAATGTTACAGCAAAGTTACACAGAGGCATACTAAGTGTTTGTTTCTTGTAAATGTTGTTAAATGTCTGCTATTAAGTACAGAAATAAATATGGAAGAGTCCTGTGCTGTATGAAACATCCTGGACAGTCATGTCCTCCTCAAGAACAGATGAATAGAGCTAACTACAGAGGATACTATTATACAGAAGTATTGGAAAGCTAATGGCTTTATTGCCAGATGCAAGTTATTAAACAACATCATCCTGGAGAATGCAGAAGATGCTGTAAGCAAGTGGATGGCAATGTTTTGCCAAGCATAATAGGGCAGAAATAGGAGGAGCTAGAAAACCTAATACCATTTATACTTACTGTTCCTGACTGTAATGCTTTTGTTGAGTATCTTTTTTCATTGATGAAAAACGATTGGGCTGATGCAAGGAATAGGCGTTCAGCATCTCTAGTGAAAAATTAATGGAAGATTTCAGTGAATATAAATGTACAATGCTAAGAAGTTCATACTATGTCAGATTTTGAAAGTTTTAAGGCTGCAAGATTAAATTCAGAATACACCTGGAAGAGCTGAGTTTCCCAATTTCCATTATGCTTTTTATTGTGAATTAAGTTATTGTACCTGATTGAAATAATATACAGTCAAGTAGCATAATGTGCATGTAGAAATTAATGGTAATGTCCCTTATTTTTATTTTCACGCAAGCGTCCTTATTTATTGATTGACAAGTGGCAACCCTACTAATGGCACTAAGCAGCAATAGCTTGTTGAACACATTAAAGGCACTTATTACCACAGCATATGTTACATCAATAAGCAAGTCCATTGTTTGAATAAGTTTTTCCTTCTTTTCTTAGTGTCACTTGCAGGAGTAAAGAGGTTCCTAGCAAGTTGAAGGCAGTCAAGTTCTGCCAAATGCATAAGTTAATCCTCTTTCTCCTTATCCTGTAATGAATCCCAGAACTCAGAGAATATTGCAGCAAAAGTCTGCACAACATGTGGATCTGAGGTAATGATGACATTCTCCCAATTTCCTGAGAAGGCTTGTATTGTCCAGTTTGCAGAACCCTCAAGAAGCACTTTGTTATCAACCACTGCAAATTTGTGGTGCATGTTATAGCTTGACTTGACTTTCTGCAGTGGAATACCTGAAACAGCATTAAACCATGTTCAAATAAGTTTTAGAATTTAGTGAAATTTAGGTATTCTTTATCACAATTATATATTTCATTGTGAAAGTATAAAACTACATTTGTAAATCTGTTTTTGCAACAAGACACTTCAGCCATGCACCTTCAAAGAAATAAATTTCTTGACTTCTAACCTATTGATCAGATATGCCAAGCCTCTCTTATTCAGTTCATTTTGGAATATCAAATGGAGAAACTATTCACTGCAACATAAATTTATTATCTGGAATCTCAAAATTCCTTTCGCCATCAAGCAGACTTCAGAAAGCAATATTCAACAATTAATCAGAGTTTATAATTAACAAAGAGTATTAAAAATGCCTTCAAAAGAAAAAAAAAACAGTGCTTACTCTCTTTGTTGACTTCAAAAATGCCTTCAACAATTATAGAGTGAGAAGTTATATATAAGATGAATAATATTGGAATAATAGAAATCTTTTGGGGTAGTTTACAAATTATCACAAGGGTACATAGCTTAAAATGGAATAGTGTCTTCTCTAAATGGCATAAGACCAAAATATGTCTTCCACAAGTTGCTGTCTCCAGTTGAATTCTTTATGATATTTTCATAGATGACATCAATAAAATATTAGCTGACTCCTCAAAGGCAAATATCAGATTGTTTGCAAATATGGATTAGCCAAAAAAGTAAACAGAACAAACAACATTACAAAAAAATAGAAAATGAAATGCAGAAAATTATCAATGGCATGGAAACACGGGCATCCATGAATAATATGGAAATAATCACTAAAAAGACCATTTTCAAGCTTTTCAGTCTTCAACATACTACAGATGATTTTGAGCTTAAAATCAATGATGAAGTACTACAAGAGAAATAATAAACCAAATACCTTTGAATACCACTTGACAGAAAACTTTTCTTCTCTGAACAAATCAACAATATAAGTAAGAAAGTGAATTAGATGAACAACATATTAGCAGGCATCAAATGGGGAGAATCCATAGATCTCTTTAATGACATCTACAAAAGATGAATGAAAGCCCATGGAAGTGAGATATTATCCACAATAAACAACCAACTTAAAACTAAATTGGATACAATACAATCTAGGACATTAAGAATAATAACAGGAGCCATTAAAACAACACTAATTGCTTCAATGCAGAGCATAACAAACAACCTGCCAATTAAACCACAGCTAGATATTAAAATGGCAATACTGGGGCAGAAATTAAAAAGTAATCAACATAGGAATAAATGGTTTCATATTCCTGATAGCACACAATGAATTTTCAAAAATGACATACAGAAAGAAGATTTAGACATCATTTTCAAAATAAACATTAAACCTGTCATTATACCAACTGACCCTTTACAATATATAGATTTCAATGTGAAACTAAATCTGGATAGAAGAAGAACAACCTACCTGAAGTATTAAGATTGACAGCTCTTAGCACCTAAACAACTATTATCTGACTGATACATGGTGTAGAGTATATACAGATGGATCTATTAAAACTGGAGAAGCAGACTTTGAAATATACTATGAAGAATTCTCTCAATATACACCTTTGGTACAGTATGCTAACAATTTTGGTGGTGAAATAATGACCATTAGATCAGTTTTACAAAATCTACTGTATAGACCTAACACATATAAGATCTGACTCCATTCTATTTTCTATTTCTCAAAATAAAAGAAAAAAATCTATGGCCAATAATTTGAATCACTGAAAGTCATAGTAGCTGTATATGTAGAATGTATGTGAGCCTTATTCAAAGAAGCATGGTGTTCAGCACTACAAAATGGAACACTTTGAAAAGATGGAATGATCAGATATAAATTTTTTCAAATTTTATTGCACCCATTCTCAGAACTTTAGAGTTACCCTTGTAACTACTCCATATAATTTCTAATGCTAATGAAAATGTTGTCTGATCTTATTGTAACTTATATCTGCATTACATTATAAAACATTGTAATGTTCTCACCATATTGTTCCAGAATATTTAATTGTGATCCAAAATCCATTATATTACCATCGGTAATAATCCGTACATGGACTCCTCTCCGAGATGCAAGCAGTATTGCACCTATGATGTCCTTGCATGTTATGAAATACATGCAAACATCAAGAGACGAAGCTGCATTTCCCAGAATGCTACACATCCTGCTACAGAGAGAGTGAAAGGAATATGTTCAATTGTAATGAAAACATGTGATGTCACATGTTCTGCCCTAATTTTGTATAATTATTAAATTTAATTAACATTTTACACCTCAAAGATCTTTTTATTTTGTGAAGGCCTTGGGAATCCCACAAAATGCTGCAAATGCCGGAGCAAACTGGGGATGGTTGGTGTGAGAGGATGTGTAATGGAGAAAGTGTTAAAGTGTTGGTTCAGGGCACAACAGATGTCACAGACCTCTGTATTGAAAGAGTGTTTAATATTCCAAGAGTCTCAGATAGGAAATTATTTGGTGTACAAAGCTAGGAAAGAGTTAAGGAGGAATGGAATGGGAGATATATGGCTAAGAAGAGGTGATTTGGAGAAAGGATCCTGGAAACAGATTAAATGGAGGTTTGATGATATAGATAGGCAGATGTTACATTTTATAATGCAGGAGAAGAGTTTGTTAATGTTTTATCATGAGATAAAAGAGGATGCCAAAAGAGAAAGATATATGTAAGTGCATTAAGCAGAAGAGAGGGAATGACATGGTTTAGATTGGGAATTTAGAGATTAGGGTTTTAGAATTAGTGGTGAGCGTGAATTTTGTTTTATATGTGAAAGTGTGGAAAATGTAGAATATATCCTGTTTGAATGCTCAGGTACAAGGAAACAGAGACAAACTGATAAATGATTGAAGTTAAATAAGTTAATCACAGCTAAGAAAATGACTGGTGATCGAAGTCAATTTAGGAATCTGGGGCAACATTTGCATAGAGTTAAGAACAATCGGATATGGTCTGTGAGGAGAGAAGCTTTTTGATTTGGATTTGGGTTTGTTCAGGGTAATTTGTATGTTAGAAATATTATAATTATTCACCAGTGTGTTTGTAAAAATTATTGTGTTGGCATGTGTTTCAATATTGGCCAGGTGAGAACTTGGGTTCAGCCAGGCATATTGTTATATGTACACACTAAATAAATAAATAAATATAACAACATATCAAATCAATTTCAAAGTCATACAATTTTAAGAATATAGAGGCTGTAAATGAACAACAAAACTGTATAAAGAGATCTTAAACAAGTAGTTTGAAATAGGGAACCTATGATCACAGATGTAAAATGTGAAAGTTATGAGCTATTGAAGTAATTGCAATTTTGATACTCAGATTTATTTATTTGAGAATGCTCTTTAAAGTTTCCCATTCAATTCAGGGTGTAAAAGGATGATAAACTTTGCTCAGAGGTCTCCTCTTTCAGACTTGAGGTTCTTTTACATACCATAAATACAAGACATAGGACCAAAAGCTTTACTTCCCTTTAAAGGAAGCCATACTGAGGATTTTTATGCCCTAAAAACCCCCCATTGATCCTGGCTGGGTTTGAACCTGTGACCTTGAGTCTACAGGACAGTATAACCATACTTGTCACTAGACCAGGATCTTGGTGCTCAGAAATTCATATAAAAGCTAAAGAGCATTATAATTTGTATTAGAAAGATTTCACTCCTCCTTAATAATAAAAATAAACCTGGTTGTTATGAACCAATAAACAGTTTTTTTCATAATTTATCATTGAAATAATCTGAAAAATTTTAGACTAAACAAATGATTGCACACTATTACATTGCTGTGCTAAATGGAATTCAGTTGTTAGAAACAAAGTCAAGATTCTACTTTTTCCCTAATGTTGCAAGATATTTGTAAAGTTAATTGATATCATTGTATGATTCAGTTGAACTACACACTCTTAAAGCTTCACTTACTTTTCATAAATGTATGGAACCGGTTTCAAGAACATTTATGAAAAGTAAGTGAAGCTTTAAGAGTGTGTAGTTCAACTGAATCATACAATGATATCAACTAATATGATTGGCTTCATTGTGCAAGTTCCAATTTACATTTAAGTATTTGTAAAGTGTTTCATACGACACTTGTTTGTTTTGTAGCCAAAAGATATAAGAAAAAACAAATTACAAATTGAAGAAATGAAGAATGATTAGTTTTTCTGAGCTTGCTAACATGCACTTGATTTACAGCAAGAAGTCGTGCTGCAAGAACTGTTGAGGTCTACAGAGAAAGATTCCCTAAATTTCTGCAAATAATTTGGTGTTATTCAATAAAAATGAGTATATAAATAACTCATTGTCTTAACTCATGTTGAATATATCTGTAAAGCAATATATGTACATATTTACTGAGATAATTTAAACCTGGTAATAAGCACTTACTGAAAATTTTATAGAATACTTGGAACATAATTTTGTATAATTTGTGATTCCTTCGGTTCAAGAAACAATGCACAGATTCATAATTATTCCTGCTTTGTTGTAGTACTAACATATTCTTAAAGCAAAGGGAATAACAAATTAATGTATATAAATGTAAATATCTTTTTGATATTGACTAGTTGTCATTTGCACAATTGGGTAATTCTTTATTTATAGCAGTAATAAAGCATCTATCTACCTACCTACCTATAATGGGATCATCCAGCAACATATGACTTATGATATTGAAATTTGGGGAATTTGTTTAACTACGTATTTTGAAAGATATATTGAAAAAATTATGTATGGCCTTTTTTCAAAGTAACATACTATATATAATGAATAAAGCAATGATATTTGCTCTGAAAGATCATACTCTTTTTTGTACAATCATAGCTCCAGGCAAAATAATGATTATTGAAGACCAAGAACAATTATGAAAATTATTGACAGGGCTCCTGCTATATGACAAATTACCAATACATATTTAAAATTTCAAAGATGACATGGAATGCTGTCTGTATGGTTTTAATGAAGTGTAAATTCCAAGCATATTACAGTGTTTATTGTTGCTAGGCCAAAATAAGAGGGTGATTGGTTCAGGCCGAGGCCATTTTTGACAAAACACTTTAATAAATAAAATCCATAATATAACTTACCTAATGTTTATTTAATATTATATAAATGTCATCGTTACCATTATGCTGAATCAATTTATACTTATGAATAAAGGCTAGAAGAGGCAACCAGACCTTAGCAAGCCACAGTAACCACTCTGTTCTCTGATTTCTAGATTTCATCTGAGGTTAGATTTAGGTTTGCGTGTGTGTATATGAATTAATTAGAAATTCCATTTTTGCTGACTGTTGTATTATTTGATCATACACTGTATTCACTTTCAGGTTTAGATCATGGTGTGTGTATATGAATTGTTAGAAATTCCATTTTTACTGACTGTTGTATTTTTTGATCATATGCTGTATTGGCTTTCATGTGTAGGTTAGGGTGTGTGTGTGTGTGTGTGTGTGTGTGTGTATATATATATTGGTTATAAATTCCATTTTCACTACTGTTGTACTATTTCATCATACAATGTATTCACTTTCAGGTTTAGATAAGGGTGTGTGTATATGAATTGGTTAGAAATTCCATTTTTGCTGACTGTTGTATTATTTTATCACATGCTGTATTCACTTTCAGATTTAGGTTATGGTGTGTGTGTATATGAATTGGTTAGAAATTCCATTTTTACTGACTGTTGTATTATTTTAATAAATGGTGTATTCACTTTCAGGTTTAGGTTAGGGTGTGTGTATATGAATTGGTTAGAAATTCCATTTTTACTGACTGTTGTATTTTTTGATCATATGCTGTATTCACTTTCTTGTATAGGTTAGGGTGTGTGTATATGATTTGGTTAGAAGTTTCATTTTCACTGACTGTTGTATTATTTGATCATGCAATGTGTTCACTTTCAGGTTTATGTTAAGGTGTGTGTGTATATGAATTGGATGAGAAATTATATTTTTACTGACTGTTGTATTATTTGATGATAAGCTGTATTCTCTTTCAGGTGTAGGTTAGGTGTGTGTATATGAATTGGTCTATTTTTGCTGACTTTGTATTATTATTTGATCATATGCTGTATTCATTTTCAGGTGTAGGTCACGTTGTATGTGTATATGAATTGGTTAGAAATTCCATTTTTACTGATTGTGATATTATTTATTTATCACACTGTATTCACTTTCAGGTTCAGGTTAGGGAGTGGGTGTATATATGAATAGAAATTCCATTTTTGCTGACTGTTGTATTATTTAATCATATGCTGTGTTCACTTTCCATTTCCTTTTGATGTTAACCATTTTCCAATTGTTTATTCCCTATGTTCATATGTCCAATTCCTTTCTCCCACTACTTCCCTTTGCTACATGGTTTAAGACATTTTCCTTCATTCAGTTTATTCCTTATCCCTCTTGCTGTGTGCTGCTATCTAGTGCATTTCTTGCTGTTGTACAACCATGATGTAACCACATTAGGTACATCATTTCCTCTGACTTTGTTGCAGTTCAGCTAAAAAAGTTTATACACTTTTTCAGGATGATGGCTGGGTTAATAACTTTAAACTTATTCACTTAAATAAACATCTTCTAATGTTATATTCACAAATTGTTATTTAAATTAGTTTTAAACTTCTGCTTGCAAGTTTCATCTTTGTATGGGAGGAAAAAGTTATTTAATTCAATAAGTTTTAAGAGTTATATACCCTACCAATCTGGAAACCAAATCCAATACCAACACATAATAGTAAGATGTTTGGCATAATTAAACTTTCTATATTCTTATCACAATGATGAATATCTCTATTATCTGTAAATTAGATTCAGTTTCTTCATACAACTACAGTTTCCAACATACATTATAAGTAACACATGAAGTCTAGAGTTTCAAGCTGCATTTCATCCATTCTCAAGCCAAAATGGCATTTGCTCCACAGAAGTTTCATTCAGATATAATTTGAAATCATTCTGTTCTATTGCCTACATAAACTGCTGAACTATTTAACTACCAAGCCTGGTATGGCAGTCAATATCTGCTCAAGGAAAGTGATATTTATACTGAAGAAGAAAATATTGATGTTTACACTTTTACAAGATGTTTCCAGGACTATGTTGGCATAAACCTATGACTCCATAGCATTCTACTTTTGTTTGAAATGAGTAGTATGGGCAGCAAAGAGAACGAGATTAAAAGAATGAAAGAATTGGTATAGAATGAACACAAAGGAAAAGAAATGCTCACTAGCTTAAGAAAAGTAAAAGTATAAAATTAACTGGCTTTTATGTATTCAAAATTACTACAGAAAATTGGGATTGGAAATGTTGGAAATGGGAGTATTATGGAGGAAAACTCAGTTAAGAACTGAGCATATTAAAAATGACAATTCTTTATTGGTTTTAAAGATAAAAGTTCTTTGCAATTCTTTAAGATGTATATTTGTTTATTAATAATCAACCAACAGGCACAATATTAGTGCACATGAAAAAATGCAGTTGAGATTATATAGAGAAATCATAATCAACCATGGTGGTTTAGTGGTTCTCATAAATAGGGTTGCAATCTGGTCAGGATCAATATATTTTTAGGGCATAAAAATCCTAAGTGTGGCTTCCTTAAGAAGGAAAGTGAAGCTGAGAGTCCCACATTATAGATTTATGGCATGAAATACACCTCAAGCCATTAAAAAAGAGGCCTCTAAGCAAAATTCCTCTTCCAAAATTTGGGAAGCTAATGAACAGAGATGTTAAACAGCATCTTTAAATAAATAACTAAATAAATAGAAGAATGATGTAAGAGGATCAGGATGTGCTAGCAATAATTTAAAATGGACTCACTTGTATACTGGCAATAATTTAAATGCAAGCTCAAACATGATAGTAATTGAAATGTAAATAGAGTTGAATTTTAGCTGATGATAAGAACCAAATGTTCTCGAAACCGGTTCTATACATTATGACAAGTAAGTGAAGCATTAAGAGTATGTAGTTCAACTAAATCATACAATAATGTCAGTTATATGATAGTAATTGCTAATATTAATTATATACATTGAAAGTCACCAACAGTCAGTACAAATGCCACTAAATTTTTATGTATTCAATCTCACTTTAGCAGAATGTAGAATATGAGATGGTTAAATTAGTAATTTTTTCTTCACAATCTATTTTAACATGCCGTATGTGTGATAAAGCAGGAAAGAAGGTATTGGGGCTACAAATTAGAGGCTGTTAAGGATGCAACAAACATGGAAACCGGAAGCACACACTGTACAGAATGTTAAGGTAGTTTTGCACCAAAGAGACAAAACAGAAGCTCATCTCCATCGGTACAAAACTGCCACTATTTGAAAACATTTTTCAACACATATGCAAACTGGGGTTTATTTCATAAAAGGTTTTTTTTTTTTTTTTTTTTTGATTAGATTTATTTACGGACATTCTTTAACATCTCAGGTCATCAGCATCCCATTCAAATTAGGGCGTGAAATGGCCGACAAATTTTGCTCAGAGGCCTCTTTTTTCAGGCTTGAGGTTCTTTATCGTGCCGCAAATGTACAACACAGGAATTATGGCTTTACTTCCCTTCTGAAGGAAGCCATACTTAGGATTTTTACGCCCAAAAAAAATCCATCGGTCCTGGCCGGAATCGAAACTGCGATCTTGGTTTTAGGAGTCATAAAAGTTGACAAAAATGTTGGCATATTGTGACAATTTATTGCTTCGTATAACTTACAAATGTTACATTTTACAGATGTAAAATTATAACTTGTCACAAGGCAAATTGCTGTTTCATAAAGTTGACAATTGTGTAAAAACAAATTGTTGCTACAATCATAGAGCATTAGCTGTATTCCTTCAAGACTCTTTGCTATTTACTGAGCATTAATATTTACTTTCTTAGCACTGATATTATAATAAATTATATTGTAATGTAAATTAAATCTGATGAAGTGTTGATAACACTTATTAACTAATAAAATTACTATTATTAACACATTATTATCTGCAATATTCTATACTAAAAGAATGATCTCCATCACATTACTGCATATTTTATAATAAAGGAAAAGAAACAACAGAAATAATGTTAGCTATGGCCAATAATGTTAACTCAGCTACAAAATAAATGTTATGTGAATTAAAGAAAACATTATAATTACTGCTTTCTAATATAAATTTGTAGGAAAAAAAAGTTAAAACTTATATGTTTATAATTTCACAGACACTATCATATATTGCATCAAGGCTAAAATTATCACTATATATTGCTCATTGCTGCTGCATATGCTGACAAATTTGTACAATTTTACAAATGTCAGTTTGCCACTATTGTATGTGACAATTTTATGTTTATAAAACAGGTATATCAAAATATTTCAGACAAACTGTCAGTTTTATCAATCAGACTAAACTTTTATGAAACAGAATATGACAATATCTGTGACAATTTTGTAAATTTGTCATGCTTTATGAAACAGACACTTGTCAAGTTAATGAACTGTATAACTACTGCCTGTTACCTGTGGAACTGTAAACTTTTATGAAACAGACATCTGGAATTGGTGATAATTGTTTACATTTTGTTTTTATTAAGTTCCAATCAAAATTTTTGCATTTTATTAGAAACTGTCAATATAATGGAAGTAAGTTGTTTTGGGGATGGAACATAGCACTGCCAAAATGACAGAAAAAGAAAACCTTGGACAACAGATGAAGTTAGCAATTTAGTTGAAGATTTTTGTAAACATGCTAAATTATGGGATTCAAAATATACTAATTATAAAAATTCAGTTAAAAATATGCTCTTAAAAATTCAGTGGAAACAACTGATAACCGTGTTAAAATGTTTTTCTGTTTTGTCTTTGTTTTGTTGGTGTTACAAAACTAGTCTGTTTGCTGTAAAACTCTCTTAAAGAAACTATATTGAAAATATTAAATGGAATAATCTACACACAAAATATTAGTAAGAATTTTTTATACAGATGGTATATATTATCTAAAAGAATAAAGTATGCACTTGGGGAAGGTTAAATGGTTAATCATTTTAATACAATATTAATAAAATTAATTTAACATGGAAATTATACAAACTGATAGCAAAATATATTTCTAAATTGGCTGCAAGTCCCTATGTTCATAAATGCAATCAAACTCCAAGTTGTTGTCTATAAAAATGAAGTCTCGTTTTCTATACTCTCCTTAGAGTAGGTAGAGAATATAAGGATATATATATATATATCAATAAAGAGACAAATGAGCAGTTATTAATTTAGGATTTATAGACAAAACTGATAAATTTACAGCCACAGATTGTGTTAATTGGCAAAAGTGTAGGACATGTCATAGGAAATCATGAGATTCTTAGAAATAGACATGTAATTAAGACTAATTGTGTATTTTGATGAAGAAACAATATATTTTTATTTTAATATTAATTTGTATCTTGCTACTTTATTTTTATTATTACAGATTCTTTACACATATTGGCAAATGCAATGTTTATTCTTCTGTAATTCACTTGTTTGGGTTCTGACTTAATCTACTTCCTGAAGAGCTCTAATGATATCATGTGGCACTGTTGAATGCTGTGAACAGCGTAAACGGCTAACTATGTCCCTTATTTTGGCAAAATAAACTTCAGTGATCTGATTACGCATTCTGTTCTCCATGTCCTCTACCAATTGGCCAATATTATACACGTGTGATGTGAAAGGGCTCAGAGTCGCAAAACTTTCAGTTTGTCTTGTTAGAGTGGCACCCAGATTCGAGTTGTCTGTTTGAAGCCACATCAGCACAGTTGATGTCAATCTGTAACGAGCATTACTGCCACTCTTGTGCTCCAGCACTTCTAGGATGTGGACAGAATCCCAGCAACCTTTGCTTGAACCACCACCAGAATTTTTAATAAGCACCACTCCACCAAACCCTTCACCCATATCCCAAAAATACACAGAGGATACTCCTCCTTCATAGTACATTTCCCTGTATTGCTCAAATGCATAGTTTGCTTCAATTTCCAGCTTTCTTAGATATGTTGAAGGCAGTAGACCATCTGCTAAGGGAGGATCATAAGTATTGCTCCAAGGAGATCTGTACGAATCCCCATCTTTATTACAGCTACACAATAGATAGTCCTTATCCACTTTTCTGTCCCTTGCTATCTTCAGAGGATGATCAATATGAAATAATAACTCCCTCTTCAAACTGGGCACTAAATGCAACAGATCACTCAAATTTTCCTCAAGTTGGTAAGTTGGTAGTCTCTTTATTAAATCTAATGCATGCTTCATTTGCTGGTCTGTCATTTTCGATGGTATATCTAGTTCTGATTTCTGAAGCAATTTCACTATAATACGACGCCTACATAAAATGTTATTTGTTTGCATTCTTGTGACAGCAGAGCATATATAGTAGGTAGGCATTCAATTTATCATTAAGCTTTTATGCCTAAACTATTTCAGGTATAAATGTGCCAATATTTTCCATGTGTATTCAAACACATTTCTCGCTAATAAGGAATGCGCAACGTGTGCACAATTATATATATATTCAAAATTAGCGTTTTTTCCAACCTGTTATATTGCCATCTAGTGAGCGCGGGAAAAATTCGGGTGTGCACTTCACATTCGTTTATAAAGCAAAACTTTGACTGTAAGAGCTCAGAAACTATCATAACTTATCTTAGATTTAAAGTTCATGTAATTCACCATTTCAGTATTTTCAGAACAGCCTCAATATGTTTGAGAGCTTAAAGGATTGTTAGCTGAAACACGAAAGAAGGTAACATTTTGTTTTTCAATTAACATTACTTGTGTAACATACAAAACCCGAAATGTTTAAAAATCAGCATTTATTAATAATTCAATAGGTTAAAGAAGAAATAAGGATATGTTATTACCTTAGATATTTGTATGCACAGTTCTTCTTTCCACACTCAATTCTTCTATGACAATGCGGTCGACATTCGAACTGTTCATCTCTAAACATCAATATTTCATATTTTGCACTTGTGGTAGATGCTTTTTGTATTTCGTTATACGAGCCCGGTGTTCTGCGTGAAAAATACTTCATTGCTTCATATAGCCAAGGTATAGCTGATATTATTACTGCAGAGCATTTCCAAAATGATACATCCCACCACATTATTCCGCAGCAGTAATTCTGTCGAGGATTTTCGTTTGATTGCCGAACAGTGCCCCACTCGGTATCTACAGAACGGGGACATATACGTAAACATTACATTCGCAGGCAGTAACTTCTGGAAGGTCTCAATTCATATTCGTCTGTACGAGTTACGTTAAAATGTACTTTGGTAGCATGGCAAGAAACACCTTCCTTGCTTGCTGCTCTAAGCATTTATAAACTTGTCAAAATCTAACTGCCAAATCAGTCCTGTTATTTGAGGTTAGGTGTCAATTGCAGAACCATAGAAAACTTGATTTTGTATAATTGGAGAAATATGCAAACTTTCCAAAAAAAGTTCCACTTTATAATATACATTATGCTCCTTGTGTCTGTATCCCACACCGGGAATCCATATTTTGCATGGCTGCCCAGCAGAAGAATGTATGAAATTTCTTATATTCAGGAAAACTCATGTTTTTATTTGCTTAATTTTTATTGTTTTTAATATCTTGATTTAGTATATTGAAATCTGAACTAGTTTTTGTACATTATAGTTATACTGGTAACTTGTGTCTATTGTTACTTTCTCATATTTATTTTTTTAATTGGGAATTATGTATTTGTTGGCAGACTCTTACAATGAGTGTAAAAAGAAAGAATGAAGATGAAAAAGAAACACCATACAAAAGGGTGCCTGCACATTGGCATTGGTCACATGGTCTGCTTGCATCAATGAAAGATACAAAGCTTGTTGTTAAAGAAGATGAAAAAGTGGTGGCAATCAAAGACAAGTATCCAAAGGTAAGGATTTTTATATTGGTTAATTGTTAAAAGTTTGTTGCACATATGGTTATAATGTTGTCATTATCACACTTGCAGGCAGAATACCATTACTTGGTTCTTCCCAAGGAGGACATATCAAGTTTGGCCAAAGTCACCATAGAGCATCTGCCACTTCTGAAACACATGCAACAGATAGGTCAAGAATTGGCTGGGAGGAATCCAAAGTCTTGTTTCAAGTTAGTATGGAGACAGGAGCAGTTTTAATAAAGGAACTACCATTATACGATTTCATATCATAAGTAATAATAAAAAAATGTTATCACATTTCAAGTTTCAAAAGGACTGCCAGGGATATGCACAGTATGTAAATGTATTCATAAAAAATCTTAACAACAATGTGGGAATTGTAATTTGGTAGCTACAAAAGAGAATGCATTTTACGGACAATATTTCTTCTAGCATAACGGTATGAGAATTTAGTTTAAATGTGAATATAGAGGAATTGCTTAATTCATGTGGGCAATTGTGTAACACAAAAGTGCTTATTCACATGAGTTTTTGTTCTTTAATAAGTATGTCACGTAGTTGAACTTTTGTTTTCTTCATTATTTGTTAATATTATACTCATCATCACAGTAGATGCTGGCCCTTCACTCTGAGACATACCTTAATTCTTTTTTAAAAGATTGTGAGATGCTTGTCCCAATTTATTATCAGCACATAGGTTATTGGAATACATTATGATTTTGAGTTTAAATAAAAATTGCAGATTTAGGACAGCAGTATTCCACCTGGGGGTATGCAATACTTCTCAGGGAGTACGTAAAATTTAAATCTGGAAATTTAGAGCAGCAGTATTCTGCCTGGGACAACACTTCTCCAGGAATATGTAAAATTTGAATCTGGAGATTTAGGGCAGCAGTATTCTACCTGGGGTATGCAACACTTCTCAAGGAGTACGTAAAATTTAAAATAAGTATATGTTGCATGAATGATCATAGATATTACCAGAGTGAATTTGTATTGCCTTATATTTCCAAGAGTTCCTGTTTACTCTGTTATTTCTTGCAGCTGCATTTGTTATGCTAATCATGCCCCTACAATTATTATTAATATTTTGTTTGTTTCAAATGCCTACAAAAATAACTGTTTGCAAATATACTTTTACTGACTGGGGTTTCTCTCTCTCTTTTATGTAGTGTTTAATGCCTGTTTTTACTATTGAGGCACCATAGGCACTGAACAATGTTGATACATGAGATGAAATGATACATTGCATAAGGATTTTTTTAAGGAAGGAAACATGCCAGGCCTAAGTTTAGGGCACCTCCCTGCCATTTATGAGGACTGAGGAAACTCTGAACAAAACAGTCAGGAAGGATAGTCCTGGCGGTATTCGAACCCCAGACCTCACCCTTAACAACTTTGGCCATCTCGGCAGTACCTTTACTGACTGATAAAATATTTTCATTAATATGGAAGGTTGTCCCACTTAAGCTCAGACGTTTTTACATGGCAAAATTCCTTTTCTCCAGTACCATTTTATGTTCAATTTGATGTCCAGAGGCTAGAACTGTGGCTGTGAAATGCAATTTCCATTGTAAAAGACTATACCACAGAACAGGAAGGGGGATGTTATTCTCCTGGCAGACTTTCCAGAGGCTTTCAGTCATGGTGAGATGTGAAGAAGTAAGGCACTGTTTCAGAAGACCAAGTCCACAAAAATCCTTTGGTAAAGCATCTGGTGACTTCACAGGGACCCTTTTAAATAGTATCACTTTGACACACATTTTCACAGCTTTCTGGTGGTAGTAGTCCTGAGATGATCATGAAGTGCAGCTGGATGCTTTATCCATGTGGATCCAAATATTTGGGGCATCCTTACCATACAATCAGGGTATATCTTCATGAATGTCATGGATCCAAAAATTGGGTACATCACATTCTCTTGGAAGTAGGCTGAATTTATATTGCAACTCTGTAAATCATGATTTGTCCTTGAGCCCATTAATGTACAACTGTCATGAACTCCTTAGAAAACTTTTCTTTATGATATTGGATTGTCCTTTTGGCCTCCTGATATTAGTAAATAGTACAAGGTTTGTTTGTGTCATCTAGATAAATCCATGCTTTATCCAAAGAGACCACCTATTGCCACTTTTCAACTGCCAGGTGGTGTTCATGCAGTTTTCTTGCATTGGTGAAGCATTCTCTGATGTGCTGATATTTGAAGATGTGCCCACATGCTTTATGCTGCTTTTCTAACCCAAATATTGGTGGATTATGCTATAAATGATCCCTTTAGAATTTCCAATGAAGCAGGTTAATGCTTTTTTTTATGTTGGGGAGTATTCTTTGTTCACTGCTGCCCTCACCCTGGCTATTTGCACTTAGGTCTCTCTAGCCCCCCCCCCTTTTTAGATTGGGCTTTAGATGGCTATTTTTGTACATCTTTCTTATAGTAAGACCTGTCTCTTTACACCTTTCTACTACCATCAAAAGGCTGTAACTAGCTTTGATACTTTTGCCACAAATCGGCAAGTTTTGAAGATTATGGATAATACTTGCATTAGACTGTACCAGCAGACTGCATGCACACACTGATGAACCGACGCAATGGCACACACTGGAAGGAATGGGGGAGAGATTCAAAACCATCCAGGGGCAACCCTGCATTTGAGGTGGTTGTTTTGTATAGGTTTTATTTCTTTACTTAAATATTCACTTCTGACTCTTTACTTTTGCTAAATATTGGAACTTTTCGTGCCCCATGGATAAATTTATTATAAAATAAAAACGTAAAATCAATAAAAAAAAGTGAAAGTAATGATGTTGAACCATTAACAGTGAAACATGCGTAAGCATCTGTTTGTTCACAGGACATTAATGAAAATGTGCTACACCATCTATGAGCAAGTCAACAAATCCAAATAAATGTGAAATGCATTACATATAGATTTATAGTGATCCACCTCTTTACCTCTGCATTCTTTGCAACCAAACTCTATAAAATAATTGAGACTTGCTACTTCATAAACTTGGTAACCAATAATGGTGAGTTCAACATAGTTCCTTTATTAATGAAATAGCATTATTAAGGGGGTACGAGCTTGAGTCGCAAAGTGTCTCTGGATTTTGTGGAGAAAAAAGGTTGGATGCTACACTGATCTAGGAGCCACAATCCCAAACTAATAATTTTAGCCTCCCTAATTTCTTCACTTTACATGCTAAATTATGCTAGTAGATAATTAAGATCATTATATGATTCAGTCCAATTACATGCTCTTATTGGCTCCACTTACTGGTTTAAACTTAGTACACGTTTTATGGACCTTTATCTGCATCCTCAGTCCTTATCTTGTTGACGGATAGCTGAGGAGATGGACAAAGGTCTATGAAACATGTACTAAATTTAAACGAATAACTGGAGTCAATAAGAGTGTGTAGTTCAACTCAATCATACAATTATCTTATTATCTAATTAGCTTTACTTTACAAGTTCCAATTAGCATTTCAAATTGAAATGCTAGGAGAGTTGTGTGAAGTTGCACTTTCTTGAATAAAATACCTGCACTCTTTTTCTGCACATGCCATATTAATAAAAAAATTGATTCAGTAACTTTTTTGTGTATCAGTAAGCATTAAGAGTATCTTCATAAAATATGGGTCCAATGATAGCACATAACACACTTATTTTTCAATCATAAAGTGGAAGTTCATTTATGTGACCAGGAATATCACTACTACAGTACCTATTCACATATCTGAGAGATTGAAATTTCTGAAAAATGTTAGATTGGGGTCAAGAAGTTCTTATGCACTGATCAATAAATTAGCCTCAGGATCTCACTCTTTTTTCGTAGTTCATGAGTTTTTCAGGCACAGCAGTAATTTTATACAAATGAAGATGCAACTGCTGAGTGGCTTTGTATGCATTGCTGACAGATACAACAACTTGCAGGGCTAATTATGTTAAACACTTTCAATAGCCTATTTTATCAAGCTTCTCCTCTGTTAAAATCAATGCATAAAATTATCAATAGCATGGAAACATGGGCATCTGCCAACAATATGGGAATAAACATAAGTGAAGCAATAAGAGTGTTTAGTACGACATAGGGAGGGAGACAGGAGTTTCTAAACATTCATTTTTCGCAGGTATCAGAAATCTGCACAAATATTGACATATGAGGAAGTGTTCTTTATCGTCAACCTCACAGAAGAACAAAAGACACTAAGCAGGAAATGGATCACTATTTCAACAGTGACAGCTCCCATTTGTGGATGATATTTTCCTAGGTGATAAGCCGGATTTATCCATACAAGTGGCAATGGATGGATGAATGAATGGACGGACTGATGAATGAATGGAACTGTACGGACTGTAAATAACAGGTTACACAAATGTGCACATGATGTAGCAGAATGGCAAAAAAGAGCTGAAAGGATGTATCAGAATAACTATTCCTAATTTCCTGATGTGATAGAGGACATGAAAATAAACTCTTTTTTTTTTTTCCTTTTTCTTCCCCCATTATAAAGTAGTGTATGAAAGTTTTTATTTTCAATATCAAAGACAGAGTTCATCACTCAATGGTTGATTTGTTTTTCAGCTATTCTTGTTACCATGGAAATAATAAACAACTGAAGTTAGATCTTTTTAAGATTACAACTGAAGTTAGTTTTTTATTGGTTGCCACAAAATATATTCTTTGAGATCTGTTTATTTAATTTCATGGTATTAATATGCATCAGTATATAAATTGAATTTACAGATATGCATAAGGCATTTGAAGCAGCTTACGGCAATGTTACTAATTTGGTAAAGTGAATCTATGAACAGCAACACCCTTCTAGCATATTTCTAGCTATACAGCAATTTCACAACTGGAGATAATGAAAGTAAATTCAGAAGCAAATCAAACTATGAGAACATTATACTTTGACAATGAGGTTTTGAAAATAATCCACAAATAAACACTGGAGCTGTTGCCCATTCGATGAATACCAGTCACATGGCTTGTGTAGTGAGTTTGAAAAGCATCCATTTCATATCCAAAAAGTACAAACATTAATCCCAGTTGATTATCCTAACAGACAATAATTTGCTGATATTTACAGCCATTAACAATGAGCCTGATTTTGCTAGAAATATTTTACGGACAAATGAGGCATATTTTTCAAGAGATGGCTTTTTTAATACACACAACTGTCATATTTGGAGTGATCTAATATCCTAAAGCTGTGGAAAATATCCACAATCAATGGAAGTTTTCTGTAATTTTTGGTAAATAAATGGTTGGATTTGTTAATAACTTTCTAATGGGAACATATTTTATGCCTGTGCAATTGAATGAACTTGTTTATATTCTATTTGAAAGATGTCCCAATTAATATTTGGAGAAACATGTTCTTTCAACATGATGGCGCATCTGCACATTTTGGTTTATTTTTCCAAATTGTTAGATAGAGTGGTTCTAGTTGCTTGGCTAGCACATTCCGCAGATATTCCAGTTGACTTTTGTGTTTAAGGTCATATTAAAGCAATTGTTTATGAAACACACATTGACACAGCCAAAGAAGAATAATTATTCTTGCTTTTGACAATCTTCATAACAGACCACAGATACTTTGAAGAATCAGTGATTCAATCATTCATTGTTATACTTGTGTGTCAACAATGGCAGTTGCAATTTTTACTCAATATCTGGTATTAGATAAAAAGAAAAAGGTTACTATGTAACCATAGAAAGTAAATAAAGTAACTTTCTAAGTTCAGATTCATTCATTTTTTACTTTGTACCACTAAAACTTGAAAATGAAGCATTTTTGGATATTATTTTCATGTTCTCTATCACATCAAAAAATTAGGAATAGTTACTTTGATACAGCCTGTATATGCACACTCACATGCTCTCATTCCATTTAATCCAGGTTTTAGAATGACTATTAATTCTAGTCAAAGTGCCAGAATCCCTAAATTTCAGGGGACAGAAAGTAATTCAAAGTTGTGTTTTAAATATTCATCTACACTGTAGAAGCAGATGAGCTATCAGTGGTGTTTCAAGTTTTGTTTTTAGATAATTTGATAATTTATTGTTTAATTTGATACCCACTTTTCATTTCATTATTTTCAAAAGTTGTGCTACTTCTGGTATATCTGTTTTCTGCCTTTGCTTCACTTTTTTAAATCTGTTCAAGGAATTGTTATTTAAAAGCCTTAGTGTTATATATATGCACATGTACGAGAGTAGTTCCATAAGTTTCCAGCCTAACCATTTTCTAGATATGACAAAGACAAAAACTATATTTCACTCTTCAATATAGTTATCCATTATTGCAATACATTCTCACATATTTGAATTAACATTTCAATAACCCCCCCTGCCCAAAAATAGAAACCTTGTCTGCAAAATGGACATAAATAGCAACCGCATCCATCACTTCTTCGTCGCACTTAAATTTCCTTCCTCGGAGGTCCTTCTTGAGTTTTGAGAAGAGGAAATAGCCACTGGAAGCTAGATCAGGGCTGTAGGGTGGATGATCAATCTCCTTGAAACCACATTTCTTCACAGCTTCCTTTGCAACAAGAGCTGTGCACAGGCATGTTGTCGTGAAGAAGGCGCACACCACCACTCAGCTTTCCTTGCCTTTTCTCTTTGATGGAAGCATGTAGTCTGTGCAGTAGGCCAGCATAGTACTCCCCATTTACTGTGGTGTTCCTCTCCTTGAACTCAGTGAAGAGTATTCCTTCACAGTGCCAAAAGATTGTGGCCAAGATCATCTTGGTTGACTGGGTGACCTTGGCCTTTTGAAGCAGTGCTTTGCCAGGTTTATGCCACTCCATTGATTCTCTTTTGGACAAGGGATCATAGTAGAGGACCATAGTTTCATTTCCTGTTACAATGGTTTGCAGAACTTTACTCTCATTGCCATGGCAGAGCTCCAAAAATGCCTGACAATAGATGACTCATTGCTGCTTTTGTACTGAGGAAGGAAGTCTAGACACCCATCTTGCACTATCCTTATTCATGTTTAAATGTTCATGAATAATTCAAAGGACTGTTGTTTTAGAAAGGCCCAACCTTGCTGCTATTTCTGTAACTTTGAGCCACCGACCTTTCAAAGTTCTCCTTTCACAAGAGCTATGTTTTCAGGAGTGAGCACCTCCAAGGACTGACCTGCACTTTCTTCACCTTCAATGCTTTCTCGACCCATTCAAAAAAGTTTGGGCCATTCTATTATGGTAGAATATGAGGGGAATGCTTCCCCATATACACCGCCCAATCGCTGTTTAATTTCATATGGACTAAGTTCTTCTTTTGTGAAGAACTTAATAGCAGTTCTGAACTCTATTTTGAACATGTCACAATCATCTACACATAGCCTTCTTTATGGAATTATATCTGAACAACTGAACACAGAGGAGCAGAAGTTACAGCTACAATTATTTACTTAAAATATAAGGTACGATACCAGATAAGGGTTGTAAAGACAATAATCCTTATTGGCAAAGCTGGAAACTTAGGGACCTACCCTCGTATATATATATAAAAAACCACTACCCTTGCATATATATATATATATAAACCTACCAATAGGAAGAACTTAAAGGTTTTCAAATGGTGGTTTGCAGGAAGTTCTTGTACATGACTCATTCATTATGTATATTAGTTTTTTTCTGGGTTATGAATAACTGATTATAGCGAGAGCAGTGATTATTGCAGTCTTCCCTAATTATGACCCCCCAATTGAAGGTTAAGTGAGTATAGACCAGATGGTGATTGCCAGTTTTTTCTCTGCAAGTTGGCATGTTCCAACCATTATTGAACAAGTCACTGCCATAGATTGCCTCCCCAGGGTCTTAAAGCAGTAACAGAAAGAAGGGTAAGGATGGTTGCTTCAACACACATGGAATTTCTGCAAGAACTAGGAGTAACACTGGTGAACCACAGTCTAGAGCTGACTCCCCAGGAACATTTACATCTTTGCAATTGTCAAGGAAAATCGGAGGCTCCATCCATTTTAGAGTGTAAAAAAAGCTGTTGCAATCTACAAAGAGGAGAATGATGCCAATTCTAAAAAAGCATGGTATGCAATATAGAGGAGACTGCTTCAAAAACAAATATGATGTAGAAATAGCTACTAAGTATTATAACTAAATACTGCACAAACTTACACTCTCATTTTAAATGACAGGTTCGGTTACCATGCACAGGCCAGTATGGTAAGACTGCACCTTCATGTCATTAGTGACGACTTTATCTCTCCACATCTGAAAAGCAAGAAACACTGGAACACATTTACAACTGGATTCTTTATACCATCAAAGGGTAAGTTAGCAAGGCTTGTAGTAATGTCCACCGATTCCTTTTGCAAGGTAAAAATTGGCAGAAAGAAATTTTAAGGATGGTGAATCAAAAATATACCTTTTTATTAGAGGAAAAATGTGGGAAAGAATATGAGATTAGTTCAACTAAAAGCACAAGCATAAGAGGTTTATATTGTTCTATATTTGTTAAATAAGCAAAAACATGGGTAGTTAACATGCAATAATAAATTATTATGTCAGAAATTGTTCAGAATGTATACAAAAATAAAATGTGAGAAAATGGTAATAGCAGCTAATGAGGCAGGAGCATTGTCAATGTCCTGCATTTCTGCAGTATTATAGGATTGCCAACCCAATGGACCAAATCTAGAGAATTCTGCCAAAAGGGCAAAGTCCTCTCACCACAGGAACACCATTTGACAAAAAAAAAAAGTCATCCCTAGATTCTATGTGTAAATCGTAGAACTTCAGGGGCACTTTTAAACACTGTATTCACAATGCACATGCAGAGAGTGCACACTGTAGTGGGTGCTTTGCATGTAAACTTGATAACCATCTGGAAAGAGAACACTTGAATAGAGCAGAGCAGGGATGACCAAGAGGTTTAGAAGGCATTGTTCTTCTGCCTAAGCTCATGGGTTCAAATGCCACGGAACATTTTTGTTTTATTTTTTATTGTTGGTTTTATAAGTATATATATATATATATATATATATATATATATATACATACATACATACAGAACATCATATTGCCTTAATACATTGTGTTTTAGCAAAATCATTTGAATTTTATGTCATTACCTATCCATCCACAAAAACATAATCACAAACTAATGTATTCTTTACAAATAACTAAATAAATACATGAGCAGAAACATTTATCTTCTAAAGTGAAAACACACAGAAATAAACACAAATTAATATCAGGTGTATGAATCCTTGGCATGTATAACTGCCCTCAATATTTGGGATATAGATGATCTCAGATTTCTACAGTAGTGTGGACGAGAGACTACAACATTCCAGGGCTCCTTGAATTTGTGCCCTTAAGCCATATTTTGTCCTTCTTGCATGTGCAGCATGTTGCATTTAGATAGAACAAATATTGAAGGAAATATAAATTCATTATAGTATATATGTCATATGTTAACGTTAAAGCTTGCTATCCATGGAAAACAATATTATGAAACTAATTTGTCATAATAAGTTACAAAGGTTTATTAAAAAAAGTGCTTCATGCCAGAAGGTGAACCTGTGCTCTTAACCTCTTAACTCTGCCACTGTTAGAGTGGCACACATGTACTAGTCAGCATGTGCATGCCATATAACACAACTACAGCAGTGCTTACCCAGCTTTTCTGTATATCTTGTGAACTGCGTGCTGTAATGAGTAGGATTTAGAACAGTTTCGCATTCAAGAGATTTTTGTTGTCAAAAGGTGTACATTAACAAAGATTATCTCCCATGTCTTCTTTAGTCGCAATCTATAGTAGTGGTGTGTGCTACAGGCTCTACAAATTACTGTGAATGTATTGTAATTCGAGTTCAGCGTAAATCAATATAGCTATGTAACAAAAGTAAACCAACATTATGTAACATACATTAACCAAACTTGAGCTAAATTAACACTAACATAGGCTTTACTTACATCTGCACACTTCTCTCAGATATGAGGACCAGTTGATAGTGCAATTGGTAGAAATAGGTATTATTAGTATGCAAAACAGAAATATAGTTACATTATGTTTTATATAAATGGAGAAAAATATAATACCCTTAATTTGAGAAATCTTATACCACAATGAACAGATTTTTCAACACTTTTAAAATGAACCACAAACTGATAAAATAGAAAAGGGCTTCAGACCAAAATATAGAATGTTTTAGTATGATTTACCGGTTTGTGTTTCCTTATATGTATATATAGTTCTTGTTATTTTAACTATATATATGGCAGGCCGGGAAGGATTTACATGGGCTAGAACTGGAGTTATGAATTTAAATTATTAGGATATGATAAAGAGGTAGAAAAATGTCTGTGTGGAGAAACCAACATGGATTTTCATTGTTTATTATACTGTAGAAAAAGTCATGCAAAGGATATGCTTGGCAACAAAAATGAAAAATTTACTTGGGGAAATATTAATAAGAAAGGAGAGAAGGATATAAAAATGATAGGGAACTATTTCGGCAAAGTTAGAGAGAAATGAATAAGAAGATTAAGAGGAAGATGGAGGGAAACATGATCTTAGAAGTACAATAGGTCAGATTAGTATAAACAAGGATAGAATAATACAGCAATATCATGGTCACCAATGCACTAATAACCTGGAGTTGTGTGTATTGGGATCAGAATGCAAACAAGCAACTCTAGAAAGAAAATATCTAATAAGCAAGATTAGTATTTTTGTATACTTTTAGTTCCCATTTTGTAAAGGATTGATAAAGTATGTAATATATTATGTAGTATATTGGGATATTTTCAATAATTTTTTCTATATATACATATAGCTAAAATAACAAGAACTAGACAAGTAATAGAATTAAATAGAAATGCAAGCATTATATTTTGAACTGCTTGTTTTTTTCTTTAAAGGCAGAAGACAAGTGAAGGTGGTAAAAGTAAATATTGAATCTGGAAGATAATATAATGCATGGAAACAAATAAAACAAGAGGAAACTGGCATGAGAAGATAATAAATGGAAATATATTAATAATTGAAAATTAATAACAAAGTAGAAAGTGGAATATGGTTGGTTGTTAGGCTAATATTTATCGTTTTTTCCCCTAGCTTACAAATTATTTTTCATATATTTTTTGTTATCAAGTTGGCTACATTTCAGTAGATGGTTTAGGATGGTACTATATCGTACACAATAGCTGTCCTTGATTAATTTTGTTCTGTCAGGCAATGAAGTCCAACAATAAGCAGAATTGGGCAACTGGTTTCAATAAAAGTCTGTAGATCTTTATATGGTTTTTCTTTTAAGTTTTTGTTGGAAATGTTGTCCTTATTCAGTTATTAATCTTTTTATTTTCAATTTAGAAGGAAGATGATTTTAATTTTATGGTGGCTTCTATTTTGCTAAACAATCTCATTCCCTTTAATCCTGCATGGCTGAGGATACATTGTAAAACTATTTCTGATCTGGATTGTATGATTTATATTGTACATTAGTGGATAACTGTAATTCATTGTACTTTGTAGTGCACTTAAAATAATTCTTTTGTTTATGTTAGGTCTATACAACAGGTGTTTCAGATAGATAAATAACAGGTTGTGTATTGAAGTTTAAATGACCTCCAGCATGTCAGCCTATAATGCTTATTATGCTACTCCATTGGAAGATATGCTTCATTGTTCCCCAAAATCTGTTCCTTGAACAAGTTGCAGTATTTTGGTTTCAATTTTAGCGCCATTCCTAGGTTTTCCCTGATTATATAAAGAGTAAGTTCCTTTCTTATCAAGAATGGGCACTCAAACAGGATATGCAAGACCAATTCCTGATTCTGTTTACACATTCTACAAATGAGTTCATCTTTGTAGAGTCCCACTTTTCGTAGGTTTTTCTTGAAGTGACTATGTTCAGTAATTAATGCTACTACTATCATTATACCTCTCCTGTCCAATTTTAAAAGAGATGTGAAAAGAGTGTTGCTTGGACCTAGGATCAATTTCCTAGCTTTTATTTGTCCAGGATAGGTTTCCCATTTGACTACCACGGGTGGCCGAGGTCGTTAAGGTGCGGACTCGTGAGCAAGAGGTCTAGGATTCGAATCCCACCAGGGCAGTTCTCCCTGACTGGGGTTATTTCCAGGTTTTCCTCAGTCCTCATAACTGGCAAATGATGGGGAGATACCCTAAACTTAGGCCTGGAATGCTTCCTTCCTTAAAAAATATCCTTTCTCAGTATATCATTTCATTGCATGTATCGTTAGTGTCCACCACTTGTGGTGCCTCAGTAGTAAAAACGGGCGTTAAACACTACTAAAAAAAAGGTTTCCCACCTTATTTGGTGTTTTTCCCCAGTCCAAGTTTTTACCATGGTCTTAGCAGTATGTGTACTGATTCCAACTGCAGGTTTCAGGCCCAAAAAAGGGTGTATCAGCACCTTATTTGCCAAGTGATTTGCTTTTTCATTTCCATAAATACCCACTGCAGTTCCAGCCTGTTGAGAGATGCCAGGGCATTTAGGTATTCCCATTTTACCTGGTCTAAGGAGAGTGCTTTTAAGGCACTGAGAACTGGTTTGACATGGTAACCCTTCTCAAGTTCTCTAAAAGCAGAGTTCACAATAGCAAATACTTCTGCCTGAAAAACTGTGCAGTATTTCCCAAGACTTATGCTAATGTTTGTCCTTGGAGATAGGTCATATATGCCTGCACCCAGTTGTGTCCCTCTAGGGTATCCATTAGTATTTTGGTATAGGTTTTCTAAAGCTGCTGTAATGGCCATTATTTTGCCATCAAAATTGTTAGCATGCTATTTCAAAGATGAATATTGAGAAAATTCTTCAAAGTATATACCAAAACCTGCTTCTCCATTTTTAAGTAATCCATCTGGCAAACTTTCTAAGATGTAAGAGAAGGGGAATATTAACATGCAAGATTTAAACCTGGTGGTGTATGCACTTTATATATAGCTGTTATCTATAAGGTAATGAGTTGGTAATGCACCAACAAGTGTTGTTTATTTTGTTCTCGAAAATTTGCAGTTTTCAAATAGTTTTGAGTGTGATAAACATATAGTTGTTCAAACAAGTGGTACCTCATTTTTGATGAGTAAATATATCGGCTTCTTTTTTTAAAGATTTGGGAAAGATACATTAAGACATCTTTTTTTCAAGTATAAACCAGATTTTCAGCAATAAATTTATTTTTACTACAAACACTTACAAAATAAATTGTAATACTTTTCTACAGTTTCTTTATTCTCTCATCTAAGAAATTAATGTCTGCATCATAGTTGAATCTTTTCATTGGCCCATACATGTAATCACAAGGGAATAAATCAGGAGTGTAACAAGGATGTTCTATGGATGTCCAGCGAACTTTCCTCAACTGATTTTAACTCATAGTTTCTGTATGTGACTTGGCTTCGTGTTATGCAGAAGCAGGACATCACAAATGGGTTGTCAGCATCTTATGTTGCTCTCATGTCCAACGTTTTGCAGTGAATGTGGCATTTACAGTCTTCATGAAGGAAATCAATGAGCAACATGCCTTTGGAACCCATAACACAAACATAAGAACTTTTCCAGATGATTGGATCATTAGTGAGGAGATGTTGGGACCCACCTTGCATAGTTCTTCAGAAAGGATGGTGCATGCACTTCCACAACTCATGCCTGCCTCTCAAACAATTTTGAGCACACTTAGGCGTTCATCACCTTCCAGAGGTCTCAAACAGCCTGGATGATGCTTGTCTATGACTTTTTTTCCATTGCGCCACAATAGCTGAGTAACTTCTGTTGCCAGTCAAACTTAAGTTTGTGAAAGTAAACTTCTCCAAACTGCGCCCAAAGTTTGGGCAAAATCTCCTTTGGTTAGAAAACAGATGGTGATCAGCAGTGCAAAGGACAGTGCAACCTCTTGCTCAAACATAGCACTACTACTGGCACTGGAATGACCAATGCAGAAGTATCCATTGGCTCACTCCCCACCATGCATCTCCACCTAACTACCACTTTCATAGTCCAGAGAACAAAAGTCTGGTTTAAATTTGAATTTATGAGATATTCCAAAATTTCCAGCAATTCTTATAACATTTCATCCCATCTCAGTTGCTGCAATGTTTAGATTTATATTTATTTATTATTACTCAGTAGCTAGAATGCCCAGTTTGGTGCATGAATATGGTTCTGCTAACTTATTTTAGTCCTTGTAATCTATACTTATGAAACATACAGAAGTAATTTAATATGTTGCTTACAGTAATAAAATTATCTACATCATATCCACCTAATTTTTATTTTCCTTAGTATCCCTAACTATATTCCATTAGATTTTGTTTGTTTAGAATTAGGTTGATGTTGTAGTGCACTGATTTTAAACTCTTAAGCATATTTTTACACTCCTCTTTGCATGACATACTTTATGCAGTGTAGTTGGTTAATAAAATGTGTACAAGGGCATTCTAAAAGTTCTCTGCATGACCAGGAAAACACAAGAAAGATTTAAGAGATTTTTTTTTCAACATAATCACCTTATAAATCAATACATTTTAGTACCAATGACTTTCTAATATTTTAATACTCTCAGTAAAATAAATTTTGGCAAGCATCTGTCTCAACTTGAACCTCATCATTTGATATGAATTTTCTTCCACCCAGCCATTTTTTCAGGTTTTGTAATAAAAATTCATTGCTGGAAGCCAAATCTGCCTAACATGATTGATACTTGGAAGCAAAGATTTTGCAGCATCAATCGCAGATATGTGTGAAGATGCATAATTGTGATGAAAGAGAACTTTCTTTTTTGCAAGGTAGCACCATGAAATTGACAAAAATATTAATTTATTGAGAACTTCCCAGAGAACTGAGCATATGGGAAAACATTTTTATTAAGGAAAATGAACACAGGCTTATAAACTTCAAAATTCCGAAAGCAGATACTATTCTGTACAAGTTCTTACATAGATCACCAGAGCCCCTTACAGACACCTGCCTCTCTAACTCCAGCATGACATGTTAGTTCATCAACTGACAATGTGACTGATAGGTCACGAAACATGTCCTGAATTTTAACAGTTTAAAGAGTGAAACGCTTAAGAGTGTTGAAGATTTTAGCCATTTCCCATGGGAAAGAGATTTTAACTGGTTTAAAAATAGGTTTTATGTAAAGCAATGCTCACACTAACTCCAATCACTTACACAACATTACGACATGTTTCAGGAGTCGGTCAACAGTTGATGGGAGCAATTGTCCTTGAAACATGTCCTAATGTTGTATAAGTGGACATGTTTAATACATTTGTTTGTTGTAAGAGTTCACCGCAAAAGACAATAATGAATGTCACTTTAGCATGAAATTCATAAAGCTCAGTTCAAAGTGAACACATGAATGCAGAAACAATATGTTATGTTATAATATAATGTAAAGTAACTCTCGGGAGTAGTTCAAAGAATGTTTCACTATGTGCTGAAACCAAACCCTGTGACTTGAGTGTTTAGCTACAATAGTACATAAACAGAGAGGTTTAACCAGGACCTGCATGTTGCTGGCTAAGAAATGTCGTAGTTAATGCTAATATGTAGCGAGTCTGGTAGAAATGTGAATATGTCCTAGCTCAGTTAAGTTAGAAATATGATTTTCATCTTATGTTGTGTAGAAACTTTCCAACTTTTGTAACATTGAAAATTATGAGGCTCATGCGCCTGCATGTGGTATGACAACACACAGTTAAAATGGCAAAATTTACATTTTAGTAGAAAGTGAAATGTTGTTATTGATTAGCACAATTAAAGTTCCCATCTGCAATGCAAAGAAGATTTCAGGCAGAAATGTCCGAGTGTCATACCATTGTGAAATGGCATAATCAGCTGTTCTGTGTTAAAGAAGGGAAGTGGCAAACTAAAGATGAAGATATTAGTATTTCAGTGTAGAAATCAATTCAACGGGCCAGTTCAGATTTGCATATTCCAAATTCCACTGTTCGTGATATGTCCATCAAAGATAGCAACTTGGAGCATAGTTTGTGTAGAAGCTGCAGCCAAATGGTAAATGCAGTTTTATCTCACATTGATGATGACAATGAATTCCTCAATCACGTCCCATTTTCAGATGAAGCCACCTTTCACAGGTCTGGTTAACTGCATGAGTTTAACTGGAATATGGGGAGAAGAAAACTCACAAATCATAATAAAATATGAACATGATGGCCCTAAAGTTAACATGTAATCAGATATTGAAATTTGGCGAGTTTTTCTAACATAAGATCTAAATTCCAGTTATTTTATCACTGTAAGTATAGGAGATGTTAACATTTCTTATTAGCGGACTTTTTTTTTTCTTCATAACTTAACTGAGTGAAGAAATTTTCACATTTCTTATTGGTAGCGATTCTGCTGGACACACTGTATACACAAATCCTGAATGTTGATTTGTGGACACTTTTAATGTTCATTTTTATTTTCTACAGTTTTTTCTATTTTTAGAATTTTAGTGCATTACTGGTCCAACATAAAATTTTGTTTCAAATTGGGCAAAATCTTACGAGGGTAGAATGTATGAGCCATGAATTGAAGGAACATCCTTCAAAGAAGATTATACAAAAGTGGACAACTGTCAACAATTATATGGTGAAGTGGTGTGGGAAAATTGTTAGTTGACTGTCCTTGGAACAGCCGAAGTAGAAATTAGCAAAACATCTTATCATTTATGTCAAAGTCAGACAAGATATTTTGAATGATGGCTTCCTGAAGAATGTCAAAACAGGTGGTTGTCATAATGCTGAAACTAAACTTGATGCCCATAAATTTCTCTAAATACGAAAATTCTCACAAGCACAGAACACATTCTTTAAAATAATTAGCAATGGTTAATTATTTTGAAGAATCCACCTTTGCAGTGCTAGTTAATTGAAAAGTGAGCATCAGTTCATTTGGTGGGCTATTTAAACAGTCCTGATATATGGAAAATTTTCTAGGGAAGTTCCAAGGATTAATCTATATATTTGTCAAATTAGTTAGGTCTAACACTCTCTTCAGAGTCAAAATATTTAGAATGCCCCTTCTGGTTTCACATAATGAGATTTACTAAGGGCGTGTTTCTTGGAAGAATTGTCCACATCCTCAGCTGTTAAAAATGAGTGAAAATATTTAGAACATTCTTTGTGGTTTCACAAACATGTAAAATACTCAGGAAATTTTTCATGGAAAAATTGTCCACATCCCTTAAATGCTGTAAGTGAAACAATAAAGAGTGTTCTAAATATTTCAACTCGGAAGAGATTATTAATGCACGTTTCACTGTGTTCAATTCCAATTTGAATTAATATTTAAGTTAGATCTGTTAAAATTGATTATGCCCAGAGAGAAAAAATATTAATGTATTCTCATTATGAGGGCATTTATGAAATTTATTGATCTAATACACAATTACATTTTAACTTATGGTAATAGCAGTTTGCATAGTAATGCTATTATTCCTCACTTGTTTAATATACAGAACATGTTTCAAAAGCATTTGTTTGCATCATCAGCTGGGGACCAACTGTTGTCCTCTGGCGACAGTAGAATGAGTTTGCTTAGACAATCCAGTGATGAAATCTCGAAGTTCACGAGTTATTTTTTCTTTTAATAAAAACGTTTTACTTGTATACATGATTAAACAATTTGATGTTTTAAAGTGCCAATGGATCCAACCCATGATTTGTTTCATAGTCGGTGTTTAAGTTCTATAAAAAATGGTGGTGGTGTTAGTTAATGTAAAATTATATGATGATCAAACACTTGATGCTGTTTTATGACACAAGAAATTACTGAAACAGGCTTATTATTTGTTATAAACGTAACAGAACATAGTTCAGCTCCATGTATAAGGGTAAGTCATTAAGTTGGTTACAAATGGATATAGAACTTAAATGAATAAGAGTAGTACTGACTTGAAAAATACTTTTATTACTCAACATAATCTTCCGTGCATTGAGTTGCTTGTCCCAGCATTTCACAAGCCCTTGAAATCCAGTAGCATTATTTTCTTTGGACTGCTGTTGGAAGTCGGTCCTGGTGGTGTAGTGGTTACCATACTTGCCTCCTCAGTCCAAGATTGCAAGTTTGAACCCGGCCAGGACTGATGGATTTTTTCGGGCGTAAAAATCCTAAGTATGGCTTCCTTCGGAAAGGAAGTAAAGCCGTGGGTCCCATGTCGTACATTTACGCATGAAAAAGAACCTAAAGCCTGAAAGAGAGGCCTCTGAGCAAAATTTGTCGGCTGTTTCATGCCCTGAATAGAATAGGATGCTGATGACCTGAGATGTTAAAGAGCATCCATAAATAAAATCAGTCAATCTGCTTTTGGAACCAGGCGGTGATTGCCCTTTTCACAGTTGGGAGAGATGTTCAAGAGGATGAGCAAATGCGAACTATACAAAGAACTCGAGTATTTCCCACTTGAAATTTGGCAGCAGTTCATTTATCTTGTTAGCAGTATGGGGATGCTCAGTCATGTAAGAGCAACTTGCTTTTGGTGAGGAGTCCTGGTCACTTCTGTAGAAAGGCCTTAAGAAGTTTCATGAGGATGGTACAATAGGAGTCTGTATTTATGGTTTAGCCTTGAAGTTCGAATGCAATGATGTGCAGTATGCCTTTGTGATCCCAGAGAACTGTTAGGTGACTTGAGTTTCCCTGCAGACACTTTTAAACTTTTTTTTTTTTGCAACACATTGATCCATGCTGTATCTTGGGCTGGTGATGGTGAACCAAGATAATCTGTGACAATTTGGATTAGCACATTGTGGTAGCAGTTGAGATGTATGCCAGACCCATCTTGTACATTTTTTGTTCAGTTCAGCGTGTACAGCACCATTGTTCATAGACTTTGTGACAATCTAACCTCTCATGCATTATGGGATAAGCCATGCTATGTGAGCAACGATAGATATAGTGTCTACAGTTACCCTGCTGTCTGTTCAGATTAAGTCTTCAACTTGCTGCAAATTTGGCTGGCTGACATATTTGTCTTCAGTACATGTCTCCTTCAGAAAAACTTCTGCACCCAATTGTAAACAGGTAGATGGCAAAGAGTATTCTTTGACTTCATATCTATCACACAACAGAACACTGTACTCTCACTCAGAGGTGTCATCTTGCAATTCTAAATAATAATCTGGGTACCTATTCAAACATATAGTATCCCACATGAATTTGCAACTTACCTAATGACTTACCCTTGAACAAGATCATATTTCAGCTCATAAGCCACTTGTGCTTTGCTCATTTTGAAAATACTTTTATGTAATAGCAGTAAAATTTATGTCACCTTTAATATATATATAAAACTGTAGAATATGGCTCAATGACATCCAAGTAATTACACTTCCTATTTTCTACTGTTACAATATTTACATAATTTGTTTTGGACATTTATTACTGTAATATTCCTTTCATTTCAATTGTTTGTTTCAGATATTATAAAACAAGTTGAAGAAAATGGTAAAGTGAAGTTACTGTCATCAGAGAAAGTGACACAATATATGAACAGCCCTTTGAAGTGCCACAAATGTACAAAGGACTTCAATAATGTACCCAATTTGAAAAGACACTTAGTGGAACATAAGCCCTCTGGAATGTCATAAAAATGTTTTAAGTTAAACTGTTAAGAGTTGCTTAAGTTGATTTATTATAGATGTCTTACCCTTAACAATAAAACCAGCTATGATCTTGTCATAAATGTATTATGTACTTTTTATTCATTAATATACTTAAATATCAGACATGCTGTCTCATTTGGGAAATCTGCTACTACTATTAGTATTGGGATGACCTTTTTTACTAGCTCTAACCCTCGAGGATTGACCAGAGGGTTGAGGTAATAAATTCAGGAGTGATACTGAATTCTGTTGCAAGATTTAGGATCCACTTTTGAACACAGTGCTCATGTTTCATTCATGATTCATAATCATCACTGCCTAAGTCCATAAAATATTTCATTCAGCTATATTTTCCAAACAAAGCATATAAATGTGCTGAAATTTTACAACATGAAAGATGAATTCACCAAATTTTTATATCTTACATTACAAATGTTCAATGTGTCCTTTGTTTGTCACCATTTAACCTATAGTCAAATATGTCCCAAATTCAGTCCAGCATATCAGGGGTTACTCTGGCAATGGTATTTGCGATATGGTGACACAGATCCTGGAGGTTTTAAAGCATGGATGATATGTAGACCTGTCCTCCTATAACCCCACAAGAAGATGTCATATAGGGTCAAGTTGGGTGGCCATTGTATGAATGACTGACCATTATCTGACACTTGGTCAATCCAAAGCTGTGGAAATTTCTTGATCAAATAAATGTGAACTGCATTATGGAAATGTAGAATCAAGTCCCTGCTGTCAGTTACTAGTTGTGGTATAAGCCAGACACACCAGTGTGCCATTGCAAACAATCAGTCTCTTGAAATTTTCTGTACCACTTCATTATAAACAGATGGATCCTTTTGATACCTGGAATGATGTGCTCTTTGCACACTTACAACAGACTCAGGACTAGCCAACTGAAGAATGCAAAATGCCTTCTCGCTTTGTGTTACTTGTGCTATTTTATAGTTACATTTTGGCACTTTGTTGTTCTGAATTATTGCCATGGAGCTCCCAGTGGTTGCAGGTGGAACTAAAATGGTATATGGCATTGGAAATCAAAATTTGGTGAGTTTGTGAAATTTCAGTACATTTGAACGTTCTGTTTGGAAAATAAAGCTGAACAAAATGTTTCACATACTATGTATACGGACTGCATAGAATTAATTTCGAGTAATGGTGGTTTGGTGAGTAACTGAAGATTCTCTCGAAACGCATCTTACTTTTATGTAAGTGGAGTTTAGTGTTAAAAAAAATGAATACCTAAGTTTAGGATATATTACCACTATATTTGTCAACAGCTTCATAAGTACAATATCCATAGAATTATTTTCCACCTTTAATTCATTTGATATGTGGTTAAATGTTTCGTATCTATAGAGATATCCAACCAACTGACAGTTAGCTGAGAGACTCATTAATAGGAGATCTGTTGTGACACTTTTTTCTGGTCTTTATCAATGGCAAATCCCTGGAATACTTTCTTCCCAAAAAGTTCATTTGCAATTTAACTTTTCATTTTATGTATTATCAGTGTCCACTCTGTAGTAAAAGCTGATTTTAAAAAATGTTCAACTGTACAGGTATAAATCTCTCATTCATCATGTAACAAATCCCAATTTATACAAACGTGTTGATATCTTCAGTTGATAAAAGGTCTGGAAAATCTCAGCAGGCAACTACAGCAAAAGATGCTCATGCTTTTCTAATGAAGTAACTTGCTCCTTTTGCATTCATGCAGCAAATATGGTCCTATTATATTTACGTTAAGACAAATTTAGCTGCATACATTTATTTTAACACAACACAATAGTAGAATGAGACTTGTGCATGGGTCATAAAATGTTTCCACATCAGTGTCACATTATAAAGAATAATACATTAAAGTTACACTGATTATAAAATGAGGCAACTGTGTCAACAGTATCAATGAAAATAAAGCATATTTCAGAAAAATAAACATCTTGATCTATGGGAGTGTGTCTTCGCTTTTCATTTTCTTTACTGCAGGCTTCACATCAGATTCTGGTCGCTTTACTCCTCCAGGTACTTTGAGCTGTGTTGAAGGATCTGTAACAAATTACAGTATGAGAAACAGCACAGTTTAAAAATTAAATATCAGCATCAAAATATTTTTGTTTATACCTTGAAGCCACCTCACTTGCGTAGCTGGACCATAACCTTTCTCATTACGAGCTGCAATTCTGAAGATAATTGCAGGTTTGGTGGTTATATCAATGTGAGCTGCAGATAATGATGCATTTGGAACTGTGCACTGGTTTGTCGGTCCACAGTACACTCGCACAAATGCCAGTTGAGTTGCAGTTGTAGAAACTGTTTTCTTGTCTCCCTGTAACAATTTGAAAAACCATACACTGACATTTTAACTGGATAATCATTTAAAAAAGCTGAGGCTTTAACATGTGCCATATACAACAGACATAAAAAATGTCTACACCAGTTGTATAAAAGTTGCTAATTGGAGATTACTTTTTATTGTAATTGAAAAAGTAACTACAGATTAGTTATTGTTTTTGTTGCATAAAATTATTTTTAAGCAACAAAAGTTTACATTAACTGTCCAACCTATGGCAAGATGGAGAATGAAAAGGAAAATTCATGTTTAGAGCTAGTTGATGTTTAACTTATGAACCTGCAAAAATCAATAATTATTCAGTTTTCCCATTTCATATACATATGTTTTTTTGTTTTTGTTTTTTTTTTTTTCTTAATATGTTTTCAAACATGAACAAGGTGTCAAAGCAAGTGCAAATAGCAAATGTTAGAAGGATATTATTATTTATCTACTGCTAACATATAATTGGGGGGGGGGAACAGATTCGATCTTAAATAAGGATAAAGAACATGCAGGGGAAATTGCCAGATTATAATTCTATAAATGCAATTCCAAGAGATTGAAAGACCCTAAAATTATGCTAAGAAAAGTTAAAGAAGAGGAGGCTACAAAGTTGATCATATATTAAATAAAATTTATAAAATGCTAAGAAAAATACAAAGGGGCTTTCAATTGCCTAGCTCAGGGCAATTACAAAAAAAAAAAAAATTAATACAATACTTTTCTTTTTTAATAAATAAATAAATACTCTGTCCCACGCTCCTGCTTGCCTTTGTCAATATTCTAAACTTTGTTTCTTTTTTCACCATACTTTTTATTCCAAGCTGACAGATCATGCATATATTAAAATACAAGAATTGCAGAAATTACTTTTACATTCTTCTTTTCATTTAAATCTCTAATATTCATGTTTATAATCCTTTTATTCTAAATAATGCATATTTTTAATTTAATTCATAAAACTCCTATCTGTTGCCTCTGTCTGTTTAGTCAGTGACTTCTTAACAACATTCCTAACCCTTCTAATGTTTTTCCTTTCTTAGCTTACATTTCCTTACTTGCCTCCCAAAATAACAAATTGTTAACATTTATATCATCCTCTTTTATCCACTTCTCTACCACTGCCAAAATACCTTAATTTCACCACTAAATGATATAATGTTCAATTGGATATTTTATTTCTTTAACACCTTCACAATACCAAAAACCAAAGTGCCTTCCCTTCTCTAGCTGCCATTAAAAACCCAATCTATTCAATTAAAAATGAATGTAGGAATCCATACAGTGAAACTATCATAATTTTGTTGAATTAAAAGAAAAACTTCTAAAATCATGTCAATATATTAAACTCTCTTGACGTTTCACAGTAAAACAGAAAGTGCACAAAAATTCATTCAAATACTCTTTGCCCCAACTCAAGAAAAATACATACTTGTCACCATGATTTATTAAATTAAGAAGGAATGGGTGCAGTCATTTATTCTACACTGTTCTCAGCAGCTGGGCACAGAAACAAAGTCAGTAAACTCTTCTACAAAGAATTAACACTTCCAAATTGGCAATTCAACCAGTAACAAAAAATTCTCATTATCAGACAAAAACCATTCATGAATCAAAACGTTAATTAACTTACAAAAAAATCAATGTTGCAATGTTGGAGTTGTGGAGAATGAAACAGCAATACTTATTTGCCAAAAGAGGCACCAATGAAAAAATTAATACACAAGAAATCAGAACAGAATGAAGTCATGGCAAGCATTCAAGCACAAATGTAGAATAAGGCTACATATTTGCAACCACACAAATGTGAAATGCACAATCTACCTATCATAGTAACACCTGCTATGCAAGAAAGATAACAGAATCAACTCTAAATGCTAGCCAAAGAAGACATTATCATCAGGCATGGGATGATATATCTGGAAACAACTGGTTCAACCATTTGACTACTGCCATGGATGGCCAAAGTCATTAAGGCACAGACTCATGAGCAGGAGGTCTGGGGTTCAAATCCCACCAGAACTGACCTCCCTAATTGAGTTTTTTTCCAGGTTTTCCTCACTCATAAATAGCAAATACTGGGGAGGTACCCTAAAATTAGGTCTGAAACGCTTCCTTCCTTTAAAAAAAATCCTTTCCCAAGTTATCATTTCATCTCATGTATCATCAGTGCCCATCGCATGTGGTGCCTCAGCAGTAAAATGGGCGTTAAACACTAATCACAATATATCCAACATGAATGATACATTTGCTTCACAATAGATTGCTCCCAAATAATGCCCCCCTCCTACTACATGACAATACACACCTGTGTTTGAGAGGTTGCACTTCGTACTGCCAGATACACAGAATACTCAATGATCTTGTCTGTTGTGCTAGGTGGTGGTTCCCAAGAAAGATGTGCACCTTCAAGTGATTTAGAGATCTTCACCGAAGAGGGTGCTCCCGGATAGCCTGGCAGACATGTCTTGAATGCTGACACCTGCAACATGAATCACAATAAAATCTTCCAGATTCCATAGCTAACTAGTATTTATTTAAATAACACCTGTTTACAAATATTACACTGGTTCTATTCCAGGCCAAAATGTTTAATCAATTTGATATAACAATTTTAATTAACATACTAATTTTCACATTCAACTGACAAATTTAACAGTGTTAGCTAAACCCTAGTCCTCAGTTATTCAGAAAAGACTTTGCCACAGTCCCTTCCACTAAATAAAGAAACACTATAACAGAAACTAAAACATGTTATACAACTCAACAATCCCCAAAATTAGGAATAAATCCAATCTCATTTGTAGAACCATGCCCTTAACTAGCTTACAACCATATTCAAACTTTTAATCTACTATAAACAAACACAATCAAACTCAGATTCTCTGTCCTCGTGACCATAACCATTGTTCTTAACTCTATACAGATATTTCCCAAGATGCCTAATTTGTCTTTAGTCACCAAACATTTTCTTTGCTGCAATTTGCTTATTTAACTTAAACCATTTCCATATGGGATTGTCTTCATTGATTTGTTCCTGAGCATTCAAACAAAGAATGTTCTACATTTCTCAAATTTTTACATATAGGGTAAACTCCATGCTCAAAATTACTTCTAAAAACTTGTTAAGCTCCAGATTCCTAATCTAAACCATGCCATCCTTTTCTTCTCTTATTACACTTACTAATATATCTACCTCATTCAACATCTGCTTTTATCTCCTGACAGAACACTAGTGACCTCTTCTCCCTCATTATAGAATGTAATATCTGCCATCTATATACTCAAACCTCACTCTAATGTGTTTCCATAAACCTCTTCACTTCTTCTTAACCATGCATCATACATTCCATTCCTTATTAATTCTTTCCCAACTTTGTTTACTCAATAGAAACCTCTACCCCCAGACTCCCGAAATTTAACATTCATTTAACAAAGAAACCTTGGACAACTGTTTTATCCTAAACCAATATTTCAAAACTTTCTAAACTATTCCTAAACACAATGTTAACTTCACCAATATTACATCCTCCATCCTAGAGCTCCATTCTTTAATCTTGCCTCTTCATTCCTTTACAGCCCCAGGCCACCGAAACCTCTTCTCTTAATATTCCTTCTGAAACCCTTTTTTCCTAAAAATTGCAAGCCTGCCATTCAAATCTCATCCCTATTTTCTAACCATGTCTTAGCTAATGCTAATGATTGTACCTTCAGTAAGCATGACATCACAAGATATGTCAGGGCTGGCTGGGGACATTTCACCCAGGGAGGTGATGTTGGCAGCTCAGAATCCAGCAATGGCGCGGTTGAGTGATGGGGAAAAAACAGAAGGGGAAGAAAGTATGGTATCATGAGAGTGCAGAACTTTAACAATTCGGAATAAGTCGAGTGGCAACACGGAAGGAATTCAATTTAAAAGTAAAAAACTATTAGATGTATAAACAAATTGGATTCTCAATAGCAGCTTGAGAAGGAAAGACACTTTGATTTTTCTGGAATTATAAAGGGTTAAAGAAATAAAATAGTTAATGAAACTTTATATCTTTATAATCTCTTCTGAGTCAGATGTTTAAAACATATTTAAGGTTTCACTTAAATGAGGGGTGTCTGACCATGTTCAATTCCAAATTGAATTATTAAAATTTATTATTGGTGAAGCAAATATTTTGGCAGTGGTATGAGGTGAGGTTAAAAGAGGATGTTAAAAAGTTAACGATTTTAGTTATTTTGGGAGGCAAGGGAAGTGTTAGCTAAGAAAGGAAGAATATCACAAGGGTTAGGAGTGTTTTTAAAGAAAACAGACAGAGGCAGTGAAAAATTGAAGGGTTTTGTGAATCAAATTCACTTGACATTTTAAATGGAAAATATATAATTGTAAATAAAAATGGTCAAAATGTAATAGATTATATCAATGGTAAAAGTGTAATAAGATATCTTATGACTTTTTAAACTTAAGTTCAAAAAGTGGTCACCTCCACTAGTAGTGGATATTAGGGCTAAAGTTGATTGTTAGATATGCAACATTTAGAACAAAAAAATTGTAAACATGAATATTACAGTATAAATTTGAATAGTTTGTGATTTTCACAGTGAAATATAGTATCATATAACAAATTATTTATGAGGAAGTCACTCAAATTTCACTAGTTTTATTCCACTTGGACATGTTTCAAAGGCAAATTTCCTTTATTGTCAGCACAGTTCCACTGTCAGCTTTCCAGCATGGTATTAAGATGTTGCTATATCTTAATACATCTTAATACCACGCTGGAAAACTGACAGTGGAACCGTGTTGACATGAAGGAAATTTGCCTTTGAAACATGTCCAAGTAAGTGGAATAAAACTAGTGAAATTTGAGTGACTTCCTCATAAATAATTTGTTATATAATGAATATTAGAGATTTAAAGGCTAGCAGGAGTGTGGGACAGTATTTATTTAGAGAAAAAATTAAATATTGTGTTAAAATTTTAATAATTGCGGGAGGTTACATCTAAAAATGACCTGGACCAGAGTGGTGAAGGTACCCACATATTTTTCTTAGCATTTCAATAAATGTACCTTTCTAGCCAATGAACCAATGAAACCCAAAGACAAACTCCTTTTCAAATTTTCACTATTTCAAAAACCCAGCCTCAGAGACACGAGTTCCCCCTTTTCAGCCTATTCTCAGTCCACTCTAGCTCTAAACTCCTGCAATTTCTTCCTACTTTTGATCTCAATCACTCTAGCTGCCAGGGATACATATCTTCCTGCATACTGTTGTATAATACTGTCAAATTCTACAATACTCCCACATGGCGTTGACACAATGCTGGCATCCATAGTGACATCTTCCACTCCCCTTCTTCTTCCATCACCCCTCTCGCCAGCTGTTGAATTTCTCAAGACAATCGCCTGCCCAGTGATATCTTTTTATGCGGTTATGTTATGATGACTCCTCCTTCTGGACCTTGAAGTTCAGGCATCAACACTTGCCCTCCCCTCTCCTTGCTTGGCACAAACATGGTCAAACAGACTTGTGATCTCCCACTTCCTGATCCATTTACATCACATTGCCCATTCATATCCTTCTGCCCACTTCTATCATCTGTACTTTACTCTTTTTATTTGCAGTTACCAACATATTCTGTATATAAGTTTTCTTGCTATTTGCCTTGGTATCTTTCATTTCTAGTACAGTCTTCCTCTTTATTTCCCTCTCTTTCATTCACAAGTGCTTATTAATGAAAATGCTAGTTCCTTTAAGTTTCTTTGCTCTGCGTAAGATCTCATATATGGTATTCATGGTAGTAAAGTTTGCTATTATAGTACCCTTGCCTACTTGTCTTCCTACCTAAAAGCCATCCTCCTTGTTTCCAGCTTCCTTTCCAACATATCTTGCACCTCCAATTGGGTCTAAACTCCTCTTTCTTCAATCCAGTAAATACAAATTTGAACTTACGATTCTTTTCCTCAAGCTTTTCCATTCTCCCTTTAATACCTTCTATTTCCCTTGTTTAGTACCTGAACTTCTTCTCTTATCTCTTGCTCAACATCCTGTGAAATTGTGTTCATGTTATTGCTAAAGCATTTTTCTAAACCATCCATTCTGCATTGAATCTTTTCTGCCACATCCCCTGAATCAATTTGGCCATGATTAATTTCAACCCCACCAATAATCAACAAAAGTGACACAATAATTTCCATAATTAAAGCATTCTTGGTCTCTTCCTTTCCTCTTTTTATTCCCTTTTGTTTACTATACTTATCTACCAACTGCCCACTTCTTACTCTATAAACTGTCAAATCCATTCCCATTATGCCTGATTTTTTCTTCTTCTACAGAACAGGAGCTCTCACCTAATGCATCCTTCCTCTACCATTGCTAACTCAGTACTGCATAACTAACTAATGTTTTACCTCACTCCAAGCCCCTCGACCACAGGAGTTGACTGCTGAAATACGAAACTTGTAAGCTGTGCCAGGTTCCAATGAAACTTTCAACATCTTGCTATAGTCTGGAGTCTCGTCTGGATTGTCTGTCTTTGGCTGGCCTCCATTTTCTGCTGGATTTGGCATGTAGAAATGTGTCACTGTGCAAGAAGTTCCCTTAAAGACACCAACATCATACCATGTGGGAGTCTCTTTCTTCTTTGCTGCATCTTGGTTTGCTGGTGTCCCGGCTTCCTGCTGCAACACAACATCTTATTAGACTATAAGTTTAATCGTTGTAAGTTAAAAGCTCAACCAGTACATTTACACAGTATGAAGTTGACTCACCTGATTTTCAGTTTTAATTTCATTCCTCGGAGCCTTGTCACAGCCAAGTGCAGCAGAGGCCAGTGTTGCCAATGGATCTCCATCAGCTTCCATCTCATCAAGTTCCTTTGGTTTCTCAGTTTCAGGAGCAGCCTGTTCCTCTTTCTTCACTTTAATATTCTCAACAGGGCCCATTTCCTGGTTGTTGCCAGAGACATCAGGTGCATCCTGCTCACTTTGCATAGAGTCTGCAATGCTGAGAGAGTTAAATTCATTCTGTGGTGGGGCACTTAACTCTCCCTGTAGAAGGGGCAGGTCTATACCAGCCTCACCCTGCTCGTCAGGTTCTCGCATTTCTGCATCACTTGTCTCAGAATGGCCTCGGTTTTCAAATGCGGGTTGTTGATTTGCTGCAGAAACATCTATGCTGCTCTCTTCAGAATTGTTTGTAGCCAGATCTGTGCTGTCTGAAGCTGCTTCCCCACTAGCACTGTTGCCAACACTTAAATTTCCCACTTCCTGTGTACCATCTTGTGGATTTTCTGTGGTATCTTCACTTTCCGCTTTTTTCTCTTCTAGTGTAAGACTGTACTCCATAGTTTCATCTTCAGTTTTCACTCCAAGTTCAGTCAAAGATTCTGCTTCTTCCTTGTTTGCCAGTTCCCTTTTAATTTCCTCATTTTCTGTGCCAGTGTTTTGTATTTCCTGAGTCACATCCATGCCAGTAACTCTTCAGTTGCAACTGCACAGAACATTAGTTGCAATTATCTGCAAAAAGTTCACATACTGAAATCATTATATATACCTTTTCTCCTTAAGAGAGCATATTTTTCATTCTCTATAAAACAAGTGTTGGAGTAATTAACACTTTAGATATATAGGTTTTGATACCAAATAGAAGATATGAAGATTATCTTCTTAAAATTTATCATAAACATATTTAAGGTTTGATTTATAATATACATGAAAACTTATCACCATATTTATTTATATCACCAATTATTCAGATTTTGTTGTTTTTAGTCTGGTCCCATGCCTTAATAAACTTTGTATGTAGTCTGCAGCTGAAAGTTTAATAATCACCACACATGTGTACCCAATTGCTTACCTTGATAGGTAACAATAGCATGTAATTAGTCATTTCATTTTTCTCAGAGCCTCTGATAATATAGCAATAGAGATTTTCTGTCTAACTCCACCAATAATATTTGAGCTTTAACCAAAAGCAATTATGGGATTTAACAAAGACAAAATCCACACCACTCCTGGTGTTAAATGCCAGCCTATAGTCACCAGTTTCCTCAGAACCTATGAGATCAACTATTTAGTGATAATCTTACCGCATGAGTTTCAGTCAATTGCAGACAAATCTATAGTTACGGGAGGATTTATCAGTGTTATTGTTGAGATATCAGGTAATGGTCATTTAAAATTTTGCCGCCTCTTTTGATACCAACTGGGTATACAATGAATGTGGCAATTATACCAATTTAGCTTCATAATACGCATAACATGCTTCTTGGTACCGTTACCACTGTGTATGTGATTAGTTCAGTTGCAAGTGTCAGGATATCATGCTTCTGTAGCTTGATAAGCACAAACAAGAGTGTTGGGTTTGAAGCTGATGATGTTGTAGTGAATGCACTCTGACATTTTGTTTAGTGTAGATGGGTATCCCAGAATAATGTAGTGTATCATAGATTTATTGTGGTGCTCATTAACAGAAGTATCGTAAAAGAATATTAGTAAACAGTTACTGCAGCAGCATTAATTTCTTGCTTGGGATTTCCATTGTATTGGTGACTTGACAAAACATTATTTAAAGTGAAATATATATTTTTTTTAATAATGTTTGGTATCTCAAACACCATCCAGCTATTTAGCCTACAGATGATACATAGATATTGAACTGGCTTGCCTATTCAACAGGAGAAATTTTAAGAACCTCATGTTGCTGTAAGCAACTGATGGGTTGTGAAATAAAATAATTTTTTGGACATTTTAGTACGTATGGATATTAATTTACAAATAACAGCTAGTTCTAAGATACCAATATTGTAACAGAGCTTTACAAAGTTTACACTGTTGCACAGTGATATATTACAAAGACCCATTGAAGCATATTGTACACTCTATGCTTCCCTGGACACTTATTGCAGAAGTAGCAACTACTGCAATAAGTTTTGTTGTGTGTTGCATTTTTTACCCTCCTGTGCAAATAGTTTTGTATGCAATGCTGCCAAACTTTTCTAGCATGTCCATGCAGTTTTTGTTATCTTATTCTTTTTCTTCCCAAAGTATGGAGCTCCTACTCTTAAAGGGGGACTGGCATGTGAATATTTGTATTGGAAAATGTGATGGGCCGAAATACAGGGAATCTCTTAAAGATTCCTTTTATAAGCAAATAATGATACTGTTATATGAAGACTGCCATTAGATTATTCCCTAAAATACTCCATAATCATACTTGCTTCTTAGACACAACTCGTGGGTTCAAACCCGACCGCATCGATGAATTTTTTTCGGCAGTAAAAATATAGTTTTTTTCAGAAAGAAAGTACAGCTGCTAGCCCAGTGCCGTAGATTTACAGTATGTAAAAGAACCTCAAGTCAAAGATGAGGTCTTTGAGTGAAATTTATCCGCCGTTTCACGCCTTGAATTGAATGGGACATTCCTTTAATAAAATAAATATAAACAACAGCCTTAAATACAAGCATCAACAAAAATTAATTAACTGCCAGTACTGCGTAAGGTTCCCATATAGTATTTTATTAAGTAGTATAGTTGTGGACTAGGCCAGGTTAGCTCTACAGATTTTGTTTTGACAATGTAGGTCGTTACACAAATTAAAAGCAAAAGTAGTCAAAATATTTATAAATTTGGTAATGGCACACAGCAATAATTTTAAGGTATTTGTATTATATACTTTTTCAACATCTCTATGTCATGTGTGGCCTTCTCTCTTATTACTGATAGAAAATGTATTTATTAATCGTTGAACATTTGCTACTTCCTTTGCAGCTTCTGTACCAAATACAGAACACAAGTCAGATACTTAACCTCTCTTCAACACCGGTATAAAAGCAGAAAGTTTCGCTGCAAAAGAACATTGCTATCCCACCTGGAACATACCAAGGTCTTTTCCTATGCACCTAGCAAAATACGGTCTAATTTTATCATTATGAAATCTCTATTTTTGCTATACTTACTGCTTTACTCGGTTACAAGCATACCTTACAACAAATGGTCATTCCTGCCAGCTTGTCTCCGAGCACAGGAAACTCACAGTTCACACTTGTCCTTACCCGGAGTATAAAATTCTCGATTGTTAGAGCTGCGGTTCCGAGCAACAGCGGAGAGAGCCGAACTCCTCTCCTGAACGGGAATAACAGCATAAACAAATGTAAATATTGCATGTATTGATTTTTTATCAAGACTCTCTGAGCTATTATACTGCTGTGCCTGAGCACCTTATTATCTAGCTATATCTTGAGTCTACTGCCTTCAGCTTTCTGCGCCATCGCTCGGGAGTGGCTCAGACCAGCAGCTATACCGCTCGAGAATTTGTACTACGGGTAAGGAACCACTCAACGTTGCCGTCGTTTATCTCCCGAAGGTAGTGGCGAACCGTAGCGAAGAAAGCCGACTGGTTACAATTGCTAAGGTGACGACAAAAGCGCAAGTATATTTGAAACTGTGATACCAACTGTTTCATAAAGTCGCTGTACTGTGGCGATATTTGACGGGTAAGCGCCACTAGGTCTAGCGGTTGCCTCCGAACTAACGAACACTACCGCGAGCTTTAAAATGGTCAAATGCAGCATTTGTTTTCTATTTTTCACAGTAATGAAAATGAAGACAGCAAAGTGTTCAAACCGGTCTATGTAAGTTTGTTTTGTCTAGTAGCCTTGTCATGTATATTTTTGTTTTGTTCAAATTTTTCTTTATTTCTTCTATAAAAGTTCATGAGGAATAACATATATTGATATGGAAGAATTAAAATTTCAAATTGTCTAAAGAGGTTTCTGTATGAATGAGCAGACCTGTGTAGCATCGATTATTCGTAATGATTTTTTATGTAATAGGAAGACATGCTCACTTTTAATTGTGTTTCCCCAAAATACATGACCATATTTCATTATTGAGTGAAATAAGCATAAACTAATTTTGAAGTCAATTGAATTCAGTGTTACTAATGTATGTATTGCATAGCACGCACTGCTAATTTTGGTAAGATAAGATCAATGTAATTTTTTCAATTCAGAAAGTTATCAATTATTAAACCAAGGAATTTAATATATTTGGTTTGTAGAAGTACACTGTTATAATATCCTATTTGTAGTAGGGGATTTGGAGATATGTAGTGAATTTCATAACATTTGTTTTATCTAGATTTAGAGACAATTTGTTTGCTTTGAATCATATACACAAGGAGCTCAGAACTAGATTTATAAACAATTTGTTTGCTCTGAGCCATATAAACAAGGAACTCAGAACTAGATTTAATTTAATGCCACAATCATTAAGGCTGTTTCCATTTATCAATATGCTTTTGTCATGTACTAATAGGACAATATTACCTACATCTTGGATAGATCATTTATATACTTCAGAAAAGAGGAGAGCCCAGATCATATCCTTGAGGCATTTTATGGCTTAAAATAAATCTCCATAATTATGCCATCAAACAAAAAGGCAAAGAATTACTATGAATGGTATAAATCCATTGGAATGGAATTTTATAAAACTAGATATAAACAACTTGGGAAAGAATGTTTATAACAATTAAAAGAGCATATACAAATATCATTTATGTAGAGAATCTCTTTTTCTAAAACTGCATCTAAATCTTTATAGAAAATTTTAAATAAAAAAAAAAGTATACTGCAACTGAATCAAAAGACTTACAAACAAATATTGAGGGGGAAAAAAAAATTAAAATCTTGAATATATTAAAAACCATTATCTGAATGTTATACATCAACTATCAGAAAATAATCAAAATTATGTTATTATGAATACTGAAAATACAACTGTGCATGTAAAACCCATGAACATGGATGAAATTATTAAAATAATAACTCGTCTACTGAGTAAAAATACATTAGGTTGAGATGAAATTAGTCCTAGACTATTAAAATACTGTAAGAATGAATTAGCAAAACACTTAAGAGTATCTCATAAATTCCTCAATTCAAAAAGTAATATTTCCAAACTGTTGAAAGATAAGTATTGTATAACTCATATTAAAGAAATTTAATATTAGTAAATGCTGTTAGTGATTATGTTCAACAAGTTTTAGAGTTATTGGAACAAAATAAAAGGATTTACCAAAAGCTTTTGATAATGTGAGACATGAACTTTTGTTATATAAGTTAAAATCTTATGATATTAGAGCAGTTTCCCACTAAATATGTTAAATCTTATCTTACTCACAGAACAAATAACTGAAATTGATACTAAAAAAGATGATCATGTATCTAAAGTAAGGTCTCAATAAGGATTATAAAATATGGAGTCCCAGAAGGTCTTGGGCCCATTAATGTTTTTAATATAGGTAAATGATAATGTGTACCCTTTTGTATAAATTACTAGCAGAGATCAAATCTGTAGAAAAATCCAAATTTAAGTATCAGTTGAAGAAATATCTCATAAATAGATGTTTATATTCATTGTAAGTTATATTTGTATACTGTATTGTAACCTAACACTTGACAATGTCAGAAACTTGTATTACAAGTCTATTAACTGTAAATTATTATTATTATTATTATTATTATTATTATTATTATTATTATTATTATTATTATTGGTTTTTATTTATGGATGCTCTTTAACATTTCAGGTCATCAGCATCCCATTCAATTCAGGGCGTGAAACGGCCGACAAATTTTGCTCAGAGGCCTCTTATTTCAGGCTTGAGGTTCTTTATCATACCATAAATGTATGACACAGGACCCATGGCTTTACTTCCCTTCTGAAGGAAGCCATACTTTGGATTTTTACACCCAAAAAAATCCATTGGACCTGGCTGGGATCGAACCTGCGATCTTGGATTTAGGAGGCACATATGGTAACCACTACACCACCAGGACCAACACTGACAGAGGATACAATCATTATAGGAAGGAAATATTCTTAAAGACTGCTTGGGGATGCAAGAAAAAGGTAAATGGGGGGGGGGGAAGTTGGGTAGGTAGATTAAAGGAAATTGTAAGAGAAATTGGTTTGGTAGAGCTAGTTAGTTTACAGTCACCAAATGGGCAAGGCATATGGAATAAAGTGAAAGCAAGAATTGATGATATAGGAAACAGGAAATATTTGGTAGCCTAAGAGATAAGAGGACTCTGATAGGAGTTTTAAGAAACAATGGGATAGGGAAATATATATTGAGTTTGAGACAAAATAGTTAGGGAGGGTATAGCTTGGGCAAGAGCAGGAACAATGATGTGGGGTAAAAGTGACGCAGAATTGTGCCACTGTGTAGTAAGGTCGTTGTTTGGGGCGGCCACTGAAGTACATAGACACTGACTATGTGAGGGTGATTGCAACATAAGTTGTGACAATTTTATTTCATTTATCAATAAAGAGATAGGAAAATTCACAACTTTGACTTCAGCATAACAAAAATGTGATTGAACATACACAAATTAAACTTGTTTGAACAACATTGAAGTTTGTGCTAATTTACTGTACTGATGAACATCTACAGCAGCTGTTCAAAATGCTGACTATGCCTTGATTGCAACTTGTAGTTTTCTCTGCAAATACAGCAAATGTGCTCAGGCAATCCTGGATCATTATTCATTTGTTGAAAGGCACCTGCAATCCAACTCTACAATTCTTCAGGTGTGGTGATGTTCGTTGTATAAATTAGGCTTTTTGCATAACCCCATACACAAAAGGATTTAAATCTGATGACCTGGCAAATCATGGTACAGGTCCTTTGTCTAACCACCATTGCACTGCCACACATGAAGTGCAAGTCAGGGTATTCTACGTTACTATATTTCCTTTCCATGTTTACAAATCTTTTCATAAATTCACAATAGGCACACAACCTTTATTTGCAATATACATGGCAACCATTGATCAATTGATTGGTTTTTGTTTATTAAAGCAATGAGGATAGGGGCAGAGTGGGGCATATGTATGAACCATGAATGTTGCTGCTTTACAGTATCCAGGGGCTCGGTTCAGTGGCAGCCCCTACCAAAATAATTAATACTAATATCTCGTAATCATTAATTTGCTGACCCACAATTTCTGGATCCCCCCCTCATGGTGTGCATGTGAGTGTGGGTGTGCTTGTGTGTGTGTGTCCATTCTCTCTCTAGTGATCTCAATTTTTTTTTCTAAATGAAACTTGGTACATAGCCATCAATTAAAAACGATTTGTCAGTAGGTTAACCAACAAAATTGGACCATTAGGATGGGTTAACCTAAAGCAAAAGTATAAAAAAGAAAATTAAAAATTGAAAATAGTAAAATCTAACTATTAGGAGGGAGCTTGCATGCAGCTCAAAATTTAAAAATCACTCCAGTGGCAATAATATATGTTTTTTTCACAACAAAGCTCCATATCATGTAAATAGAATTAGAAAAATTGTTTCTGAAAATCAGAGCCATTGGGCCATTAGGAGGGGGTGACCTGAAAATGCAACATTTAAAAATCACTCTAGCAGCGCCAGTAATTGTTTTTTCACAATATAACTCAGCATATATCATTTAAACATAATAATAAAAATAGATTTTGAAAATTATCACATAATTGGAAGGGGAAGCTTACCTGAAAAAAGAGTGAGAATTAAACTGAAATTTAAAAATTACTCTAACTGCATTAATATTTGTTTTGCAACAAAACTCTGTATATGACATGTAATAAAAAAGTTCCTGAAAATCAGTGAAATCAATTAAGAGGGGGTCTACACCCCAAAGTTAAAAAATTGCTCTAATGGCATTAATATACTTTTTTTTGCAACTCTGTAACTCTGTATATACCATTAAAATAGAATAACAAAAATAGTTTCTGAAATCAGGGAAATCAGATTATTAGGAGTGGGGGTTTACCTGAAAATCAAAATTTAAAATTCACACAATCAGAACTATTTGCTTTTTCTAACAAAACTCTGCATATATATATGTAAATAAAATAAGGAAAAATTTCTGAAAATCATGGAAATTGGGCCATTAAGAGTGGGGATATACCGGAGAAACCTCATCCCACCTGAAGATGATTGATGTTTTAATTCATTAATTATTTTGCTTATTTTCATGTGTGGTGTATAAGTGAAGTATACTGAGTATGGTACAGTAAACTGAAAATTATAAGGTTTAATTTGATTATGTGTAGCTCCCATCATATTTGTAATATAATAATTAAATACATTATTTACTGATGTGTATATAATTTGTTCATTGACATTTATGATTATTTTTTTTTTTTGTTTGGCTAATCTGATTCTTTTGTTTATAAATGTTCCATGTGGTTTTAACCTCATTTGACGATTCTGAAATTTCAGTGCTGTATGTTTGAAATATCTGTCCAGCAAGAGCTTTAGCATACTCCTTTTTCAAGGTATAGCTGTTGCTGTAAGATGCCCAAACTTAGACTTAAAATGCTTCTTTCTCCAAATTCCTGTCTCAATTTATAATTTCATCACTTACACTATCAGTATCCACAACAAGTGATGCAGCAGTAGTCAAAGCAAGTGTAAAGATTATTAAAAATATATATACCCTACAGACCTACCCATATACCTAACTACTATCTACTCTTGATGTTCTAGGTACCCTACTTATGAATTAACTTATCTATTTATTTTTTTATGATTTGAACTGTTCCCCACTCTGATCTTGTAGGATGTGCAGCACATTAAATTAGTCTATTTAGTTAATAATGCTATAATTATCATACCTCTCTCATTTCCTCTCTTAGGCATCATTCCCTCTTAATAACCTTCCTACACATTACTTAACTGACCTTAGGTGCTTACATCTACCCAACACAAAACATTATCTGCTTACATAACTATGTTCATATATTATTCTTACTATTATTTACATACGTTACATTCCTGATCAAAAATATCACCTATTAGGCTATTAATATACATATTTTATCTGCCTTGTAGGGAGTACCTATGTACTGTCTACTTTAAATAAGTAACCTCCCTATCTAACCAACCTAACAGGTACCTAAGTTATGTATGTACATATCCACACACCCACGTTACCTATATAATCAACTTGCATAATCATCTATTCAACTTATCTGTGTGACTGCCAGGGGAGGCTGAGGTTGTTGTTAAGGTGCAGAACCGTTAGCGGGAGGAGTGAGGTTTGATTCCCACTAGAACTGAGGTTTTTTTTCAGGTTTTCCTCAGTTCCCATAAATGGCAAATGCCAGGGAGGTACCCTAGACTTAGGCTTGGAACATTTCCTTTCTTTACAAAAAATTCTTTCCCAGTTTATCATTTCTCTCATGTGTCCACCACCTGTAATTCTTCAGTAGTTATAATGTTCTTTTCAACCTATGAGTCTTACTATAAATACTATCACTAAGTTTCCGCAAAATGGTAGAAGATATTTTAATACCCTAGTAATATTAAATGATTGTATAATAAATCAAAACCACAAATGATTTTGCAAAACAAGCTACCTCTGACACGCACTCAGTCCTTAAGTTTTTGTGGCCACTAATATTTGAATTATGCTACACTTACTTTAGAAATCTGCTGCTGCCTTCCAAAGAGAAGATTTCAAACTTTCAATATTTGGATGTTTCTTTTTGAAAGTCATCCCCTGAAGCTTGGATCACAATTTGTAGTCCAGGGGTGTAGGTCTGGACAAGCAGGCCATCTGAGGTCAAAATAACATTGGCGTAAAGCCACTCCTGAGTTGTCTGAGTTTTATGTGATGGGGATGAATCCTGCTGGAAGCTCCAGCTTTGTACATGGAAGAAGGTGTTGTTCAGGTTCTTACCAGTATCTACAGCACTGTCTCTTTGTACACTTTTGAGGACTTGCAGCTCCATCCTAGCAGTACTTTTGTGAACTGAAAATTTGTATTGCATTCCCCACGAATGTTGAAGTTCATAAAGTAATATTTGTGTTTGTAAATTTAAATTCTCTCCCATATATCTAACTCTGTATGTCCATGTGCTTCTTTAAGCAACTTTTTTTCTTTTGGAATAACACTTTTAATAAGAACCCAAAAGGAAAAAAGTCAGTCATCTATAAAATATCATGCAAAGAATGCAATAAGATATATGTTGGAAGAACTAAAAGGCACTTGGAAACATGTTTAAAGGAACATCTCAGAATCACTAAGTACAAACAAATAGATATGTCTACAGGAGTGCACCACTTTTGAATAGATGAGCATGATACTAAAAAGTAAAAATAGCAGCTTCTATAGAGCATCTGGCATATACCCTAACATTTTGGGCATTGAAAGTCTCCTGAACACTGAAAATATTTTCATCAGTGAAAAGGATTCTTTGATGACCATTTGCTGCATAACACTGAAGCTAGAGTTTTGATTTTAAGAGCCTCTGCTGCTTCATTTCACTTGTAAGGAGTTGTCCTTTCTGTCATTTATAAGCACGGAATGCCAGATCACTGCTCAATGTTTGAAACATAGACATTTTAGAAATGTTCAGCTCACAAGCTATCACTTACTGTTTCCATGTGGGATTTCATCTCACACATTCCACCAATGCTTTCACAATTTTGGAGTACACACAGTGCATGGTCTTCCTTTTCTCTGGTGGTTTTTCACAGTTCCAGTCTCAGGGAAGTGCTTGATAGTGCAAGTACATGAACCTCCTGCTTATTTCCAGTTTTTGGAGAATTTTTAAAATTTCACCTTATGCAAAGCTACCTCAGCTACATGATTTTGGTAATTGTCCCATTCCATCTTGAAAAATAACACAAGAAACTTTTCATTTCTGCATCTGAGCTCTCAATGACTCACTACTAGCACCAGGAATGTGCAGGCTGTTAGAGAGGGAAAGTACAGCTATCCTTAGAAGTTATGACAGTATTTAGTAAAACTAGATGCCCATTTCCCAACTCATCTCTCTCAATCTACCCAGACCGCCACAGTTGGCCGATGTCATTAAGGAATCGTGAGTGGGAGGTCTGGGACCGTCCTCCCTAAATGAGGTTTTTTCCAGGTTTTCCTCAGTCTTCATAACTGGCAAATGCCAGGGAGGTACCCTAAACTTTGGCCTGCAACGTTTCCTTCCTTAAAAAAAAAATCCTTTCCCAATATATCATTTCATTTCATTTCATGTATCATCAGTGTCCACTGCCTGTGGTACCTCAGCAGTATTTAAAAAAAAAAAAAAACAAACAAACTACCCAGGAAACCTATCTGCCTAATTTTCCTATGCAAGTTACCTACCCAACTTATTTACCTATGTAATCTGCCTACTCAACATACTTAGCTAATATACATATCTGATTTACCCATCAAATCTACATAGTCAACATCTCTCAAGCCACTTATTTAATCTAGGTATGTAACCTCAAACCTACATACCTAACATGTAATACCATCCCACTATATGAGTGGCATTAAGGAATGAGATCCCTAATGATCTTGTTATAAAGGGAAATAAAATTATTCAAAAACTTGTGAAAAGATCTGGGCTAATTTATTCACCACTGCTGCGCAATCATCAGTATTAATTGCAATGTTGTACTAAATCAACTATTTGTGAAAATATTAGAGATCAACAGTGTCTGTGACTTTATTTTTAACAACTAGATATAGTTAACAACTTGCTATTAATAAATAAATACCCTTCCACACAAAGAAAGGAACTATGTTATTTGTATCTCTCTCTTTTTTTTTTTATTGCAAAACTCTTGTTATTAATCCACAGTTGACCAGGGCTCCATGCAGCAGCAGCCATTTCTTCTTCTAAATCACCTAAACTCCACCTATAATTCCAGAACATGCATTTAGTGTTTATACACAGGCAATCTGCTATTACAGTAAGATTTAAGTCATCTGTTTATTATTTTTTTATTTTCTATAGGGATATAAATAAATTGTGAGGAATATATTTACTGATTATGTGAATTTCAAATAATAATTTAAGTTTACAGAATATAAAATCAAACTGTAGATATAGAAGTTATAGGTTTGTAAGCTTAAACTTACAAGCCCTCTCCAGAACATAAAGACATTCAGGTAGAAAGTACCATTCACTGCTGAAGTGACCAAGAGTGGATTCCAATGCATGTGCATTTGAAAGAAATACTACCATAAAAGGACTGAGCATCCAAGAATACCAGAATGCTGAACAAAAAATAAATAAAAATAAAAGATTAATTAGTACCACTTACTTCAGATCTTCTAAGTTTCTTTCTCAATTTCAAATGGACCCACAAAAAGAAATCTGGTTATCTTGCTAGCCACTCTATGTAACTTGTTGCAGAAAACCCAATTAATGACAAACATTCTGTCCATAGTGATTCTTGTTGGTAATAGATGTGATCTTCAGGTAGCTCTTGTTTGACTGGATATGTAGCAAATGTAAGTATCTATTTGCATTTAATTTTTCTTTAAAGAAGAAAATATCTGTTATATGATCCCTAATATGCCGATGCTGCAGGTGGTTCTCCTCCTTCATTGTGACTTTACATCTGACATCTGACAATCAGGCAAAATGTAGCTTCATCTGAGAATAATATTTGCCTGAGAAAAGTTGAATTGTTGTAGTTGAACTCCATCATTAATTCACAAGACTATATTCTTCTACCAGGAATAATGCAAAACTTAATTGTTGTATGGATGAATTTAGAATTTTGAAGCTATTAACAGCAAAGTAGTAAAATAATAGTGATATAGAGTTGTAAATTTTTATCAGTTTGACAGAACTATGTATCAACCAGCATTATTTTAGTTTTAATGGTAAATGTTACCAACAAAGTTCTGGATCTTCTTACATTTTTTTGGCAGATTTATTTATCAGTGATTTTTTAAATTGCCTAACTGACCCTTTCCCTTTAATTTTAAAGACTTAGCTCAGATATATGGATGACATATTCGTCATTATGCATAACATCTGGCCAACAAATAATTAAATATATAGGAAAAATCACTTTACTCTATGTTACTTTACTTTACTTTACCTTAGTTTACTTTTGAAATTGAAAAGAATAGATGGATTCCCTTTATAAGTTGGAAGATGATAAAAAATCTGTCATGCAAGAGCTGCATAAATAATGAATTCCTCACCGGTTAAATAACTTTTAATAATAATGAATATAAAATCCAAGTTAGATCAAATTAATTAATGAAATCAAAAAAGTTATGCCATTATTGTGTGGTATTAAAGTAAGAAAATTAGAATTCTTGCAATCTATAAGTATCAAAAAAGGTAAACCACATTTTTAGTATTATTATATAATTATTGTATTATTATTATTATTATTATTATTATTATTATTATTATTATTGTTGTTGTTGAGATTAAAACTAAAGAATTAATGATATACTGTTAATTAAATTAAATATATCCTCACATAGATTTTATATGTAGTAAGTTTTCATGTACTGTATTGCTACTAGTAAACCTAAAAAAGGCTGTCCCTAAGGATTTTGTTCATAGCTTACTTTTCATTCTTTCAAAGCACTTTTAGGTATGGCTTAGTGTTATGGGGTAGTAATCCAAGGATAGCAGAAATGCTAAAAATTCAAAAACAAAGTTATTAGAATATTTACAAACTCTAAGAAAACTGAACATTTTAAGTCATTATTTGTAGATCTAGAAATTCTTACAGTTATTAATTTATACATTTATGATGATTTGGTACATATTTAAGAGAATTTGCACAAATTTTCATGTAAGGGGTGAAATACAAACATATAACACACTTAATAGGCGCAGAGTAGATATGCCATATTATAGGTTATAGAAAACCTCTGGATATTACAAAATAACAGGAATTGTTGTTGTTGATTTGAGTTATTTATGGATGCTCTTTAACAGCTCAGATCATCAGTGTCCCATTCAATTCAGGGCAGAAACGGCCAACAAATTTTGCTCAGAGGCCTCTTCTTTCAGGCTTAAGGTTCTTTTTCGTACCGTAAATGTACGACATGGGACCCACAGCTTTACTTCCCTTCAGAAGGAAGCCATACTTAGGATTTTTACGCCCGAAAAAAATCCATTGATCCTGACCGGGTTTGAACCTGCGATCTTGGGTTTAGAAGGTAAGTATGGATACCACTACATCACCAGGACCAACTAAATAACAATTTACTTACTTTAGAAATAAAAACTGTAAATATTCAGCTATTCAAAGAGAGAGTATATAAATGGTTAATTAAACATCCTTTCTATAGCATACAAAAATTTTAAGTAGAAAATAAGAATAATATGGAATAATAACAAAAAAAAGTTAAAATGTATAGAATGTAAATAAGCTGTTACTTTTCATCCATAGACTTTAAGCCTCTTTCTTCCTTTTTCTTATGACAAACCTATTGTAATTATTGTAATTACCAAATGGTGAATAAACTATTATTATTATTATTATTATTATTATTATTATTATTATTATTATTATTATTATTATTATATGACCACTGATAGACAAAGCTATACTATATAGGTATTTTTAAATATAAGCAAGTGTATGAAATCTTCACATTCATTTAAATAGAACAAATTAAGTTACACTCTTAAGATGATGTTCATATATTTCAATAAAACAAAAACATCTTACTGTTTAAAAACAATTACAATGTACCATGGAGATATATTCTCAATCGGCAATAAACAGTCAAAAGTTTCAACCATTCTCATTGACTATGAAATTTAATTGAAATGTTATTGTAGAAAAAATATGTAACAAAAATGTTTTTTCAAGGATATTACAGAGCTTACATGTGAATATAATTCTCAAACACATTTAGATTAATTACCACTGCTATCTTCATGAAGATATTTTTGTTTAACATAAAACATATGCAATATTATAAATACAGTTTATATGTTAAATTAATTTCCCATTTTAGTTTAAAACAATGTATAGAAAATTAAATGCAATACCTTTACTACTAATAATCCAAATTCAAAAATTATTTTTGTTATTTATTTAAATGATATATACCAAAGTTTGTTGTGAAGAACAAATATTGGTGCTTATAGAGCTGTTTTTAAATTTTGGTTTTCAGGTACTGCTCCCCCCATCTAAGAGCCTGATTTCCCTGAGTTTCAGAAACGATTTTTCTTATTCTATTTAAACGCATATACAGAATATTATTGTGAAAAAACATATTAATGCCACTAGAGCAATTTTTAAATTTTGGGATGCAGGCAATCCCCCCCCCCCTTGCTAATAGTCCAAATTCATTGGTTTTCAGGAACTGTTTTTTCTTCCTTCTTATTTTATTTAAATAGTTTATACAGATTTTTGTTGCAAAACAAATATTAATGCCGCTAGAGCAATTTTTAAACTTTGGGTAACCCTCCCCCTGCTAATAGTCCAATTTTTCTGATTTTCAGAAGCAATTTTTTTATTATTTTATTTCAATGGCATTTATGGAATTTCTTTCAAAAATGTTTAAAATTGCAGCTACTATAGCGATTTTTAAATTTCACTTTAGCCTCTATTTTTTTTCAAGTATATCCCCACTCCTAATTGCCCAATTGCCATGATTTTCAAAAAAATATTTTTATCAATTTATTTTAAAGAAATCTACTGAGTTTCGTTGAGAAAAAGCAAATTGCAGCTGCTAGAGCGATTTTATTTTTATTTATTTTTATTTTTTTTTATTTATTTATTTATTTTTTGATTAACCCCTACTTTTAATGTCCAGTTTTGCTGTATAACATATTCAACAAATTGTTTGTTAATTTATGACTTTGTGCCGAGTTCCATTGGGAAAAAAAATTGTGACTACTAGAGATAACAGACATACACAGAAAGTTGCATATATATATTAAACTTATATTTTGAAATATTTTGTTTTTTTAAATGTTTTTATGTGCCTAGTAGGTATGATCGATGCACATATGGATAGATTAGTAAAAACTCTTTCCATTGGTACAACAGCAATAGGTTACATTTTCCTAGTTTGCTAAAAAAAAATCAAACAGCTGAAAAATAAGCAGATTTTTCATGGTGCTGACTGCAATATCTTCATTACTTCAGAATTTGCTAAAAGACAACAACAGTTTGGCCTTTTGAATATATAGGAAACCTACCCACATTGACAATTAGATTAAGCTTTAATCCCAAATCACACCAGCATGTAATCCTAAATAGTCTTGCCTACAGGTTAGTGAGTGTTCCAATCAGTAGGAAAGAACATAAAGAAGAATACCAATATATAATCCACACAGCCTTACATGATGGTTTCCATAACAAATTAATGTATAAAATGATTAAAAATTTAAAAGAAATAGCGATATCAAAGATAAAAGTTTCATATCACAAATTAAAAAAGATGTGCAATTAAAAAAAATTGTATATCACTCTATCATGTTCAGTATATTTTAAAAATGAAAAGAAATTTGCAAACCGGTACCAAAGGACATTTCAGAAATGTCCATTATAAACAGATAGAGAAATAAGCAGTACTAGCCCACTTTTGATCAGAAAATCATGAAATTGATAAAAAAATTAAAATTACTGAAACACACTTGCAAACCTTTGGAACTAATAACATTGGAAAATCATTAAACACAAAAACCGCATCATGAACTTCCAGACACCATTGTTGGATATATTTGATAAATTTTTCCGACCACCTACAGAGTATTCTGCTGCCGATGACGGGAAGAAATGTTCCCAAAACTTATTCAATCAATAAATCAAGTAAGGGAAGTATAAATGTCACCAAACAAACTCTATACCAATATTATTCCAGGAAAAGTGATATGACAATAACCAAACTAGGACTAGAATAATGTAACCCACTTATAATTGCACATTATATGCATATTCATTAATAATAATAATAATAATAATAATAATAATAATAATAATAATAATAATAATAATAATAATAATAATAATAATAATAATAATGTATAACATGTTACATCACACTTTTAAGAATTTTCATCATGGAGCTTGGATTTTCTTGCACATGTGGAAGGACATCCAATATAATTAAAAAATTTTAAAAATTGTAAATCTTTAAAAAAGTTTTCATATGGAACTAACACAGTGAAGCTGTGAATGATTATTAGCAATATATATTTTAAATTTTATGTAAATTCAAAAGTTTTCTGACTTGTCCTATATCATCAAGAATGGTGTGCGTTGTATGATTTATAAGGACCAATAAACAAACAAACAATGAACATTTTATAAGTACTTTTGAATAGCAGAAATTTTCACAGTGAAATGTACAAAATTGCAAAGACTGCAATATATGAAATACATAGGCAAAACAAAAAGAAATATTACCATAAGGTTTAAGGAACACATGAGAAATGTAGAATATAAACACACAGAAAAATCAGCAATAGCAGACCATTTCTGGCTAAAGAACCATGAATTCCAAAAGGAACCAGAACTCTTAAAAGTTCTTCAAAAACCCATAGAATTAACATTGTAGAAAAATATATTCATAAACATAAACAAGAAAAATTTAGTTAATTTTGATCTCCCAAACAACAGTATCCTCAAGTTTGTAAAATACACAGTTAGACATCTTAATACCATGCTGGCAACAGCCTTTGAAACATGTCCAAGTAAGTGGAACAAAATTAGTGAAACTTGAATGATTTCTTCAATAATAATTTGTTATATTAAACAATGAACAGGTTTTCATGGATGTAAACAAAGGACAGTCTATTTTATGTTATAACAATGAAACTCTGTTAATTTAAGGAATTTTCATTATTTTGTATACATTTTATTTTATGTCAGCACTTTTTGAAAAACTCTTAATGAGCATTATTAAAAATGTAAAAATATATTGAATATTCTGTTTAATTAACAAACTTGAACCAGAAGTATAACAATTTTAATATCACTTTTGAGTACATAGTATATGGCCAACCCTGCATGCTGAGTCTCACATCAACAACGACATGAAATAAGGTGTTAGATCAACATTTGAGTAAGGAGGGAGAAGGCTTCAGGAATAAATGGTATTGCAGGAGAATTGTGGAGAGCATTTGCAGAATTGGAAGGAGGTATAAGGCTGCTAATAGAATGTAGCATTAAGGAGAGGAAGGTAATATCTGAGAGTTGGAAAGTGAGCATGATTTTACCATTACATAAAGGGAAAGGTGTTATAAATAACCCAAGAAACAACAGAAGAATTAGTCAGTTATCCATTTTAGGTAGGCAGCTTTTGAAAAAGTACACAGTTAATAGATGCAATGGCATACAAATTGAGGTGCAAGGGAGTCAGCACTGAATTTATTCAACTTTAAAAATTATATGAAGGAGTTTTGTGTTAGATGTAAAGGTAACAGAGCGCAGATTATATGAGACAAATTTGAGTATGGGACAAGAATGTAAACTGAGTCCAATATTATTTAATTTTTTTATAGATGATATTAGATAGGGTCATGAAAAACAATAGGCTTTGTCCAATTATTTGAAAGAAGGAAGTAGCACATTTACTTTTTGCTGATGATCTCATAACAGCAGCAGTAACTGTGATAAGATTACAACATGCCATTGATGAAATTACTATAGTTTGTGCTGAATGGGGTCGAAGGATAAATAGTAAAAAATCAAAGATAATAGTCACATATAACAAATTATTTATGAATAATCTGTTATATAATAGTATATTATACTGAGAAAATCTCAAACTATTCAAATTTATGTTAAAAGATAATAGTATTTAAAAAGGAAACAAAATTAAGAAAGATGAGAGATAAATAAAGACCCACTAGAGATAGTGAAAGATTTTGATTATTTGGAGATAAGATTTACAAGTAATAAGATCGAAGGTGCAGTCTAAATGTGTACAAGTCAAAGGTGAATTAGCTTAAAAACTGTCAGAATAAGTTTGTATAAAGTTCCTGCATTACATGAGGGCTGTGCTTGAGTCAAAGTTGATGTATGCAGTATAAATTTGAAGAGTGTCAAAGGAGTGGACAAAGGTTGATGTGGTACATAGAATGTTTTGTAGAAATTTTAGGGTTACCAAAAAGTTTGCTGAGGGGGGTGAGCTTGGCAGAAGTAGGAAGAATAGGAAGGAAAGAATAGTGGAGAGAATTTTGAAATATTGGCACAAATATCTCAAATTAGATATTAAAAATGTACAAAAAGAATCTCTTAAGTATCAAAGAGATATTCTGGGAAGAGAGAGTTAGTTTGGAGAGATAGGGAAACTATTAGAAGAAATTGGAATGGGAGATGTGTGACAATTGGGTGAAAGTAACATCAGCAAATTTTGAGAAGTCAGGCAGAGGGCAGAAGATATAGAGAAGCAAGAGATTTAGGATAGCTTTGAAGATAATGGTTCTTTAGAATTACACAAAGTAGTTCAAAGAAATTCAGTACAGGAGAAATATATAGATAATTGTGATCAGTTTGGAAGAAAGGTGGATGCATATAGGAGTATAATTTCTAAAAGGATTAAGAAAAAATTAAAAAGGATGTATCATGTGTGGGACAGTGGATAGTGCATTCTATTGTCTAATAGAGTGTGAAATGGTAAAAAGTCCTTAAGCAGGAATTGCATAAACTTAGCGAATTCCTCGTTGGTTAAAAAACTTTTAATAAAAATTCATGTAAATCCAAATAAGGCCTTATCAATTAATGAAATAATAAGTTATGGCATTGCTGTATGGAATTAGGTGAAAAAAATTAGAATTCTTGCAATCTATAAGTATTACAAAAGAGAAACCACATTTTTAGAATTATCATCATCATCATCATCATCATCATCATCATCATCATCATCATGATTATTGTTGTTGTTGTTGAGATTAAACTACAGGTATTAATGGTGTACTATTACTTAAATGAAATATAAGACCACTGATAGATAAAGATATACTGTGTGGGTATTTTTAAACATTTTTTAATGTAAGCATGTTTATGAACTGAGCCCTTGATGCCATCTTTATATTCATTAAAATAGAAAAATACAGAAAGAATAACACAAAAACTTGTTACTCTTCAGAAACAGCTACAGTGTACAAAACAAATAAAAACAACCGAAAGTTACATAAATATTCATTGGCTTTAAATTTTAATTTAAATGTTATTGTAGAAAAAACATGTAATGAAAATGTTTTCTGAAGATTATTACAGTGAGCTGTTATATGCAAATATAATTCTCACACTCATATTAGATTAATATTTCATATTTGCTATCTTCATGATGATGCTTTTGTTAAATATAATACATATGCATCATTATAAATACAGTTGATATGCTGAATTTATTTGTCCTATTATTTTAAAGGAATAGAGAGAAAATTAAATACAAGAGCACTTATTAAATTTCAATTTTCAAGTATACACCTGCTTCTAAAAATTTAATTTCCCCAATTTTCAGAAACTATTTTTCTTATTTTGTTTAAATAGTATATATCAAATTTTGTTGTGAAGAAGCAAATATTGGTTCCAGTACTGCTGTTTTTAAATTTTGAGTTTCTTGCAAACTCCCACCACTAATCTTCCTGATTTTCAGGAGTTATTTTTCTTATTGTATTTAAAATTTATACCAAACTTCATTGTGAAAAAACAAACATTGATGCTGGTAGAGCAATTTTTAAATTTTTGGTTTCAGGTAAGCCCCAATTCCTAATAATGTGATTTCACTGAAATTATTTTTCATATTTTATTTCAATGATATATACCAAGTTTTCTTTAAAAAAATATAAAATTGCGGCCACTAGAGCAATTTAAAAATGTTGCTTTAACCCCCACATGTTTTTCAGATATATACCCACTCCTAGTGGCTTAATATCTATGATTTTTGAAAACCCTTTTAATGATTTACTTTAAAGAAATCTGCCAAGTTGTATTGCGAAAGACTAAAAACTGCTGCTGCTAGAGCGATTTTTAAATTTTTTTAAAATATTTTTGCTTAGGTTACTCTATGGTCCAATTTTTCTGCTGAATAAACTTGATGAACTGTTTCTTCATTGATGGCTATGTGCCAAGTTTCATTGAGTAAAAACAAAATTGTGATAACTAGAGAGACACACACACAGACACACACACACACATGTATATATAATGTAACTAAAATAACAATAACTAGAATAACAGAAAAGGATAAAACACTTAGAAAAAGTCACAGATTTCTAATCGCTATATTTTGAATTGCTTGAGTTCTTCTATGCCACATACACACACTTGTTGCTTATTTCATCTGCTTCCATGTATAATGCTATCTTCGATATTCAATATTTATTTTTATCTCATTCACTTGTCTTCTTGCCAAAGAAGAACTCAAGCAGTTTGAAATATAGTGACTAGTAATGTGCAGCTGTTTCTTAGTGTTTTATTCTTTATCCTTTTCTAGTTATTGTTATTTTAGTTATATTGTTAATAGTGTTACATTATTTTTTATTTATATTATATATTGACTTGTCTTCTTGCCATAGAAGAACTCAAGCGGTTCGAAATAGAGTGATTAATAATCTGTGACTTTTTCTTAGTGTTTTATCCTTTTATGCTTTACTAATTATTATTTTATATATATATATATATATATATATATAACAATAACCAGAGAAGTAGAAAAAGGATAAATCAATTAGAAAGTCACAGATTTTGTTTTGCTATACTTTGAAAAACTTAAGTTCTTCTAAGACAAGAAAAAGTTTTTTTTTTTTTTTTTTTTTTTTTTTTTTTTTTTTTTTTTTTTTTTTTTTTTAATGTAGGTGCCTAGTAGGTATGATCAATACAGATTTGGATAGATCATTAAAAATCTTTCCATGGATACAACCACAATAGATTATATTCCCTCAGAATTTGCTAAAAAAATAAAATAGATATTTCATAAGACCAATCGCAATAGCTTACTTCCTTAGGAATTTGCTAAAAGCTGAGGGGTGGTATCAAGGATGAAAAGTAGGACAAACTACAACATGATATAGTAGCAATTAAAGTGTTGCCAAATATATGAGCAGAGAAAATAAACAAGATTGGGGAATTCTAAGGAAAAGTAAGGGGCAAGTGGAGGAGAAGTATAAGGAAGGAGTCTTAGGGTACATACAGTTGTTAAAATGGTAATTTATTGCAGAGGTTCTTTACCGTACATATAACCTGGTGGTTAAGGCATGAGAAAACCTTGGTTTTGGTATTGCTAAATTCTCAGATATTTTGTTTGTTTATGTAAATTTAATTGTAATGTTCTTTGCTAAAATAAAAATTCATTCATTCATTAAATTTCCTTACCTCTTTCACACAATGCTGTGACACTGGAATAATAAAAGTGACGGTCAAGTGCTTCTATTTCAATAATACACTTACCAAAGTGGTTGAAGTACCTCCTTTCCTGCACTGTACGCTTTGTCCGTAAGAAATGTGAAGGGACCTGGATATCTTCATCCATTCTGTAACTGTTCAGCAATCTCAGCTGTTGAAGCAAAAGTTAGTGTTACCAAAGTTTACAACTTAAAACTTACAAGTACAGAACATATGCATTTTTATGTAAAAAAAAAAAGTATAATCTTTTAAGGCTTTCACAGATGATGTTAATATTGCTAAAGATGACAACTTCAGGTTGTTAAGTTGCCTTTTTAAACTGCTTCAGTTATCATCATCAATGGAGATATGGAACTGGCGCTATCCTAATAAAAAGTTACGACAAAGTATCAAGATGATGTGTGTGTGTAAGGAGGGTGGAAGTTGTCTATTGAGCGGAACTGTTCTCCAGCCCATTATCTTTGTTTATATTAAAAGAATTTTATTTCATCTCAAAAGCTTCCCTTCTAACCATCTGCTCTTGCAAAAATTTCAGATCTTTCAAAGAAGATCTTATGGCATTAATTAAGAGTATGTTCAGGTATGGCAGATTGCTCTAGTTGGTTCAGACTAAAATTACATATTTGCTGTTTTGTGAATCTTGTGGGCATTTTAATACATATTTTGTCACAATTTATTTTCTCCTGGATTGTATGATGGAAAATATACAGAGAAAATGTATAATGCCTATTGTTAGTTGAGACATGAAATTTATTTTGAATTTAATAACGACTAGTGTTTAACAATGAATTACAAGTTATGTATGGTTAATTTTATAAAACAGAATGTTATTTAATATTGCATGTATACACACTCACACTTTCAACTGGCATTTTACAGGCTATGCCTTATGCACTGTCCACTGCATTGTGTCATATCATTTTCGGCCAATTGTACCATTCTGCAAGATATGACTTGTGTTCTACTAGCACAGCCTTTAGCAGTCAAGGTCTCAGGTTCAAATACTGGCAGTTGAAGGTACATTTTTTTCAGAGTAATGTGATAGGAGCTGAAAGTTTAGCATGGAAGAGATAAATAAAAGTTTTCTGTGGTATTGTTTCATTTAATGAGTTTAATTATGCAATCATATATTATTATTAGAATCTGCTTTATTGATCACAATAAACAAGCATGTATAATATTGCATTAATGAAAAGTTACAAATTTAAGGCATTAAATTATATTTTACTCTTTAGATATTCTTACATACAAAAGAAAGACAATAAATAGTTCTATGAAGGGTCTATAGTGTTATGTATACAATAAAGGTTGCAAGAAATCCATCTTATGATTGTTGTGAACCTCTTGGGTTCCCTTTTAACAACAATGACATCACATTGGACTATCACACAGATAAACTTTTACTTAAATTTACCTGTTTCCTTGATATGGTTATAACTGGCCTTTCTGCTGGAGACGTATATTTATTCACAAATTCAATGTCTAGAATGTTCTTGAAACATACAAAGAAAAGAATAAAAATGTATGTATTGGTGCTGTGATTTGAACTCCAGATCTTAACCATAACAATCCAGTTTGTTAACCATTGTGCTAGCAGAACACATTAACATCAAATGGCCAGCCAATGAGGTGTGAGCACCTGTATTTCATATGCAGGTTTGCCTAGATACCAATCCACAGGACGAGAAGATTTACATGGTACATATATATGGTTTTATCTTTTTAAAATAACTTAAGCTTTCACATACCTATTTCTTGTTTTTGCTACAGAAAAATAGGAGACTTCTCAAAAAACTGCAAGTTTGCTGTTTATAAGCAGTAAATCACCTCCTAACATATACCAGGTGAGCAACTTAACTAAATATATGTTGTTAGTAAGCTAGAAGGGTATAGAGGAATTCATACATTTATTCACAAGCATAAAAAATTATATTTTCATCAAAAAGTTATATATTTATTGGCCTAGCAAAATTTTATTTCCAAATTGAAAATCTCCTATATTGATCTTAAAACTTGCCTTACTTCTGATAAGTAATCCCATAGCTGGTACTGACCTGTTGCATGAGAGCCTTCACTTGCTCTTCTTTCTCATTAACAAGGGATATCAGTGTCTTCTGTGATTTCTTGTGTGCTGTAATCCATTTCTGAAACTCCTCTGAATATTGCAACAGTTTCTGTGTTGCAAAACTGTAACATGTTAAAACAAAGTTATAGTTGCAACATAGCAGCATGCAGACATGTTAATTAACAATTTTTTTTTATTTGTTTATTTAAGGATGCTCTTTAACACCTCAGGTCATCACCATCCCATTCTATTTAGGGTGTTAAATGGCTGACAAATTTTGCTCAGAGGCCTCTCTTTCAGGCTTGAGGTTCTTTATCATGCCATAAATGTACGACACGGGACCCACGGCTTTACTTTCCTTCTGAAGGAAGCCATACTTAGGATTTTTACGCCCCAAAAAGATCCATCAGTCCTGGCCGGGTTTGAACCCGCGATCTTGGGTTTAGTAGGCAAGTATGGTAACCACTACACCACCAGGACTGACTTAATTAACAATGTAAGGGTATAACCTATAAAAGTTTTAGAACTGGAAGTCTGAAAGAATTTACATTTCTTACATTCTTATTTGGTTAGATTCTAAATATCCTAATCTATCTTAGAATGTATTGGTTTCAAAATAATTAATTCAAAAATAATATTAAATAAACATACTGTTTTTTATAAGGAATCTGCAATTCAAAGGATGGCTATGCACTTTTAGAGGCTTTCTGTTGTATTAGAAATAGTCCTAAGGGTGTTGTTGTTGTATCATTTATTTCAACAAAGAAAATTTAAATTTGAATAGTTTGCAATTTTCACAGTGAAGTATGGTATCATTTAAAAAATTATTATTCATAAATAATTTGTTGAAAGAAAATTTATTTTCCAGCAATAAATCAATTATTAAAAATTATATTAAATTGTCATTAATGGAAAAAAAAGTTATAGCATTTTAGATAGCTTTAGTACATCAGATTGCCATCAAAGTACCTTGTTATTGTGTTAGTTAATTTTCATGGAGTCAAATTGTCATACACTTCCTTCAAGTTATTTAAATAACACTTAAGAATCTATAGATATCCTATCCTATTAGAATTTATTAAATATGCTCACATACAGCAACAGGACATGCTTTGGGGAGCAATCACTCCCATCATTAGCAGTTGCTCAACAACTGTTTGTGAACATATTCAATAAATTCCTTCAAGGTGTTCATTATATGAGGAAGATTGCCAACATCAGCACAGATACCAAACTGACTGAAAAGCCCCATGATGACTGCCAGTATTTCATATCTTGAATCTTCTTATTTTTTAATTTCACCATTCCCACTAAAGTTGAAAGTTAAACACTTCAAATGCTGAATATAGTTTTTCTTTAGATACATTTTGAACCTGTGTTTACTTATTTATTTTCCAATAAACTATGAAATATAAATACATAGAGTCATTAATATTAATTTTATCGTAAAATTTATAGAAATTTATGCACAATTTATTTTAGTGATGAAGAATTACTCCTTATGATCCAGCAGTATATGCCTATGTGGTAACTCTTAAAACTTGTCACCATGGCAGATACCAAAGCAGGGAATGAAAACTTCTGAATGAATAGAGAGTTGTTTGAGTGTGGAGAGAAAGAAAATGACAAACACAAGAGTAGAAGACAGTGAGACAGTGCATCAAGCAGCAAATCACTATTGGTGAAGTTGCTATATGCTTCAATGTGAGTGCATACAGTATTATTCCGATATAGGTGATAACCCTGGTCCCAAGACAGCAGTCTGGTGATCCAAAGCATGTACAACAGATGACTGTCAATGGGCATTCTTGGCAGATATATATATGAGTTTCTTAGAAACAAAATTGTGGATGCATCCCCAAATATGTACAAATATTGGTAACATTGTGTAGATGATATTTTTGCAATAGTGAATGAAAAATGGAATGAGAATGGAATAAAACTTCTCAACCTACAAGACAACACCATTAAATTTGCAATGAAAATAGAAAACAGCAATGTTTTTCCCTTTCTGGATATAAAAATCATAAAAAAAATGGCTATATACTGGAATTTGGTGCATTCAGAAAAGATACCCATACAGATAATTACATAGAAAACAATAATAAACTCACAGTAAACAACAGCCTCACATTTGGATTAATAAACCTACCAATAAGCAAACAGAATACAGATATAGTGCAGAGAAATGGCTACGCAATAGATATGGTCAATCAGAAAATAAAAAAAATTTTAAAAAATAATAAGTACAAATAAAAGACATCAGCACACTAAAAGACTACAGAGGAGTTCAAATTCACATTCCATCCATGGGTACAGCAAAAATTCTAGAAGATATTTAAAGAGGTGCGCATTATTTTGGCTCCAGTACAAATACAGTTCAAATACCCTTCTGAAAATCAACACAAAAGACAAACTTCTGCAAGGAAAAAAGCAAGTATTTACAAAATCAACTGCAAAGACTGTAATATAAAATATATAGGCAAAAAAAAGATACATTATCCTACAGTTTAAGAAACACATGGAGAAATCAGCAATAGCTATCATTTCTCGCTCAAAAAAAACCCAAAATGTACCAAAACTCTTAAAAGCTCTTCAGAAACCTATAGAAAATATATTCATAGCCAAAAAGAAAGAAAATTTAATTATTTTGATCTTGCAAACAACAATCTAAATTCGTAAAATCTTCATTACTGATGATGCAGGCAACAGCCATCAAAACATGTCCAAGTAAATGGAACAGAATTGGGGAAATTTTAGTGATATCCTCTTAAAAAAATAATTACAACACTAGTCCTCCTTTTACATATTTCACTGGCAGATGCAATCTCTGCTTAACCTGCTAAAACAATATCAGAGGCCTAACAATTTGCATCAAGCACTAAGATCGAAGCAGGTGGTTGCTTTCTTCGATAAGGACGTACAACAGTATCATCGCACAGCACTTCTAGCATGGTCATCAGGATACTGGTATCTTTACATTTCACCCATCTTATATTATCACCAATGTAAACCTCATGGAGGGGACAGAAATTTCCTTACCGAGCTGCTGTTAGAGCTTCATTCTTCTCCTTTTCTACATTAGCTACTAAGGCTTCTAGGTCTTTATATCTTTCTTCTACCTAAAACAAATGGAAAATGTACTAAGTTCAAAACCATACAAGCTGCTGCTGTTAGGTTACTTCAAGAGCCAAGTTACAATAAATATAAAATATTTTCTTACCAGTGATGGTATCATAAGACTAAGAGCTTAATGAAAAGTAATTTCATGAACATTGTTCGAGTATGTTAATAAAGATATTAACTTCATAAAATACATGGATTATTGAATTGTACATTTTCAGTACATGAAATTCAAACAGCCACCATGTACAGTGAAAAGTGATACTATTTCTTAAACTTAGGTATTCATTTTTTTACACTAAATTCCATTTACTTACCTAAAAGTAAAATGCATTTCGGGAGAATTTCTCCCATCTTAGTTGCTCACCAAACCTCTGTTACTATTTATTAAGCCAATCTGTTTCCTCCATTTCTTGGTTTTCTCACAGACTGGAATATAATGTTATAACACTCTGTTTTCTCGACACATAGGTACTGGTGTTATTCTAATTTTTAGCAATCACTTCTCTCCATAATTACCGCTACATTTTTACTTTTAATGCAAATATAGCTTTCTAAATAAGTTTCCAATCTGCTACCAATAAAAAGAGTTACTTTTACAGTTATGTGTACAGTAGTTTTAAAATTTACCAACTTGTCTTTGGACATCTGACCATTCTGACAAATTGTTTAAAGATGTGCCCACACATACACTTACTCCTTTGCATGTATAATTTTTATTTATCTTTGTACTTTTTAATATATCATCACAGTATTTCAGTTTCGCATTTCATAGATGTATTGGTATCAGGTTCAATGGATGTTTTAGAGCATAAAATCTTAAGGCTGTAAGTCCTGTGTCATAGACTTATGGCTTGTAAAGGCTGAAAGAAGAGGCCTCTAAGCATCTCACACCCTGAATTGAGTGGTTCAAAGATATTAAGGAATTCCTAATAAAATTAAACACTGAAAAAAACTTCATATTACCTTTTTATTGTAACACAGTAGTCGCTCTTTTATGTTCAACAGAAAAACAAACAATATTTCACTTTGATTGTTACAAGTAGGTTTGCCAAATTAATCTGCTAAAGGGAGGCAGGCTGCATGCACTAAGTTGGATTGTCATCCACTTTCTGCAGTATTCATTAGAACAGGAAAAGTTATCTTTAAATTTAACAACTGATTCTGTGAGCTGCAATAATTTTAACAACTGGTTTGGGTTAACCTGTTGGATGACACCACTATAACCCCTGGCTTATCCCACCTCCACTTTGAACTTGACCGGGCAAGATGCCCCCATTTATACATATGTTGTTACAAACTTTTCACAATCTCAAAAAAATGTTATCTCTAAGATTAGACACAATTTTCAGCCTATCCATCTTTTATTCTTCAGAAATCTTGTCTGGTTAATTTTCTTCTATTAACCCCTGATCCATCTCAATTTCTTCTACAAATTTATAATTCCTTACAACTATATCTCACTTTATCCTTCAAAATTAAACAATGCTTCAAAATACTATTATTATTTTCTAATTTTTTAATCCTTTACCAGTGTTCCAAAGTCTTACCCCTATCCCCTTCAGAATATAGGACCACATTTGGAAATGATCTTGGTAAATCAGCTTATCAAAAGTGGATATTTTAATAAGGAAAAATAATAAAATAAAATACCCATTCTTCTAAATTAAACATGACTTATTGTGCATTTTGCTAAAGTGGCTGATTGAAAATGACAATTTAGTGGCATTTCATCATGAATAATTAATATTGTCAACTACTATCATATTTGAGTTCACATTTCAGGTACTTGCCATACTGTTGTGGTGTTCTATTGCCATTATTAATTCATATATTATTTTTTTTCAGTACCATAATTAAAATATAATTTTTAGATAAAATGAAATGTCTTAGGGGCAAAGTTAGTTAATATGTTTTTTAAAAGAAAAATGAATTAAGTGAAGATAATACTGTAATTTAAACAGTTCCATCTAACTGTGAATTATAGGTGAATAGTATGAGATGAGATGATGCACACAACCAAGTTCTGGGCTTGAAAGAAGTTTAAAAGACTCAAAATCTACAAATGGTTTAAATGATAATAATGATATCCCTTCTGTTAGTATTATTGTTATATTATTATGTGAGATAGCCATTATTTTACCCCGGTAGTGCCATAGTCTCTCTCTTGTTTTCTGAGAACCCTTTGTTAAAGTATTGCCGGCACATTCCTGGGCAAAGTGCTGTTAATATATAAAAATGAATGTTTGGATGGCAAATAGGAAGGGTATTTCATCTTTGGAATTAAATTATCATGTAAATAAATAAATAATATAACAGTTTACTCAGTGCCAACTACTAGATTTGGTAAATCTGCAGATTGAGACTTTTGGACATATATGTACTATGTTCTGTGCTGCTATTCATTATATTGTTTAGTTTGTTACTTAAGAAGTAGAAATGATAGTTGTGGAAAGATTACATGTATGTAAGCATATTAAAGTGTGCAAAGTCAAGATAAGAAGTGGGGTGTGAGAAGCTCATTACAAATATTGTTTGTTTTTTCAGTTAATACCTAAGCCACTGTTGTGTTGTAGCTATGCACCAGTTTGTTAGATAAATTATATTACAGCCAAGCAAATGAGAGGAGTATTGCATCTTCTTTAAGATATGCACATAGACATCCTGGCAATAAATAGGAAAGAAAAGGAAACTGCTAAAGACACAACAATCCTTATTCAAACAGACAAAAACCCTGAATTAAGAAAAGTAAAGGTTGTAACTTCCCTAAATTGCTCACTTAAGTAAGCAAACAAATGGTGTGTTTTTTGGAGCCTGTGGTTCATCCTAAAAAGCATTCTATTATCAATCAAAATGTGACTTAAGTATTATAGTCATTTATATTCAGAAAGAGATGGTCATATAATGAGACAAGGCTTTTGCTTTTCATTTAATGCAATATTCTCATTCAATCACAAACATAATATTATTCATTCATGAAGAACATGTAGAAACCCTATCTGACTCACCTGCTGTTGCACTCTTTCCTGTTCTTTCACAATACAACAGAGTTCATTTTCTTTCTCTGTCAGTTTGTTTTCTGAGTGTTTTAGTTGTTCTAGCTGATTTTCTACTATCTCGTCTTTGATTAGTAGCTTCTCTCTATAGTCATCTGCCTCAGCCCTGCAAAGTAAACCTTGGTAATTTACCTTAATTGGTTTAAAACAATGAACAGCAGCAATGCATTTTATACTTCTCAAAATTCAATTTTCAAGAAGCTACAGTCAAATTTAATAATGATGTTATAAAATACACAGAAAGCATAAATTTCTTGGCAGATAGATACAAGGTAAGCATATCGAGCATCTAATAATAGAATTAAGTATATAATTTGTTATAACTTCAGGTTTCTTGAAATTATGTAGCTACAAATACTATTAAGAGTTAAATCTGTCATCTAACAATCTTCATGCTTCACTAACCTAAGGTTAACCTAAGGTTAGTGAAGCATGAAGAGTGTTAGACGACAAATTTAATTCACGTGAGCTTCACTGTGTTAGTTCCATATATAAATTTTTTTTAAAGTTTTTACAATTTTTAAAAAAAATTTAACTATTAAGAGTGTTTACTTTCCATATGTCCATTCTATCCTTAGATATGGTATCTTTTTCTGGAGAAATAAGCCTTGCTGTAAAAACCTGTTCTTAAAGCAGAAAAGAGTTACACAAGAAAGCAACATATAAGCCTTTTAAAAAACTAAAAATACTGGCCTTCCTTGTATCTCTACATGTATGAGTCCTTAAATCTTATGTGGAAATGCAGTTTTTTTAAAAATAATATAAATATACACTACTATAATATTAGGAAAAAAATTGACTAAAATCATTCAAATTGGGATAATATACTGGGTGTGGAAAACAATGTGCAGAAATTTGTAGAGTAGAAAAATAATGCAAACTAAGCATTTTAGGGATAGGAACAAGGAGTTGCCATTTTTTTACTGCATTATATGTGTCAACATTAAATCCATCATGTTCGAGTCCCAGATTGCAAAACTTGTTTCTTGCATACCAGATGTAAACAAAATCCACTCTTGTATAGAACTAGTCACTGTCACTAGATGTGTCTGATGTTCAATGCAGCATTTGTATTTTGAAGCCTACTGGATCATATGGTAATATCTAATTCTCTCTTGAAATTAGGCAAAAGTAATGGTTGCAAAATGATACCCCTGCATGTTTTTCACTTGAAACTGGAAATCACCTAAACAGAACATTTAGTGACAGATGAATTGGATGCAGTGGATCAATGCCTCCATTGTACATCAATTATATTTAGTTTCTCATTATGTATCCAATGTTCACAATATGTATACACTTGCCACATGAATTACATTTAATATTGACTGGCAAATGAGGATGTTTCATAACTTCAATTATGATCATGCTTCTGTTATTATACTGCATCTGCAACTCCATTTTCCTAAACTCAAAATGCTTAGCTTGGCATAGCCTTTCCATTCTACAATTTTTTGCACATTGTGTTTCCCCACCTTATATATAGGAGTAAATTTTTATAACAAATTACCAAATTTCATAAAATTAATAGAACAAATTCCAGTATTTAAATGTAACCTAATGACATACTTTCTTGGCCATTGATTCCTTTTACTCAATGGATGAATATATATCCTAACTTTAAGATTATTCATAAGAATAATTATGTATAGTAAGGCTTGATTTTAGTATTTTGTCCTTTATCATCTGCACTAAAATGCAGTGTTTGATTTGGGGAACCGAATAAGTAAATAAATACGAGGTGGTATCCACAATATTCAGGACTGGTGCTGCCATCTCGACAGTTGTTGCAGTAGAGTTTTGTACCACTAGGTGGTAACACTACACATCTGATGAGTAAGTGTTTAAAGTTTCATGCAACTGGGTAGATGTGTTGAGATTCTATAGTACTTTTCATGATACTCCGTGTGTAGTGTGTGACAGTTTTACGATGGATCCAAGAGTAGAACTGAGAGTGTGCATCAAATTCTGTGCAAATGTCGGGAAAAATGCAATGGAGACCCTCGCAATGATTCAACAAGTATTTGGGGAACAAAGCATGAGCTGTACACGTGTGTTTGAGTGGCATGCTCGGTTCAGGGCCAGCCGTACAGCTATTGAAGACGATGCTCACACCTGTAGGTCCATCAGCTGCTCAAAGCCTGATATTGTTGCCAAAGCTCAACACCTCGTTCGTGAGGATCGACGTCGAACCATTGAGGACCTTGCTAATGAAGTGGGAATTGGTTATGGGACATGCCAACAAATTTTAACTGATGAATTGGCCCTGCATCGTGTCGCCGCAAAATGTGTGCCAAGGATCCTGACTGCTGATCAGAAGGCGCAGCGTGTTGAAGTTTGCACGGAGCTTTGGCAGGCCGTATCCGATGACCCAACCTTCTTGTCCTGGGTCATTACCGGCGTCGAGAGCTGGATGTACGCTTATGATCCTGAGACAAAATAACAATCCTCCCAGTGGAAGAGCCCAAACTGACCAAGACCAAAAAAAAGCGAGACAAGTGAAGAGCAAGAACGTGCTCCTCGCTTTCTTTGATACCAGGGGGATTGTGCACAAAGAATTCGTCCCACCAAATCAAACAGTGAATTCCATGTACTATGTGACGTTTTGCGACGGCTCCGTGAAAATGTGCTGAGACGACGGCCCGAACTTTGGCGACAAGGGAACTGGCTGTTGCATCAGATAATGCACCTGTCACAATTCCATGTTGACCAGGAGCTTTTTGATGAAAAACAACGTGACGTTGTCCCTCACCCACCGTTCTCGCCTGATTTGGCACCTGCGATTTCGCTCTATTCCCCAAACTGAAAATCAAATTGAAAGGGCGTCCGTTCGACACAATTGAGAGGGTCCAAGAAGAAACACCCTCAAACAACATGACTTCCAAGATGCACTTGGAAAATGGCAGAATCGCTGAGAGCGGTGTATACGTGTGGAAGGGAACTACTTCGAGGGTGACGGTGGTCATTAGTCTCAAAGTAATTTTTTGACCAGATGGCTGCACCAGTCCCGAATATTCTGGATACCACCTCGTATTCTATAAAGCAGCATGAAGCATGCACCTTACAAGTAGCTTAAAGATTTACCATGTAAGTGAATATCTAGAATGAGTTTATATTATCTCTGTTGGTTACACATTTTGTAATATTTTGTTGTTCTTGAATATTTCTTGAGTTATTTGTATTATCTTTTCATCTGTCTTGTAACTCTAATTTTCTCCTATATATTCTATAAAACTGCATTATTATTTTATTTTATTATTTTGACATCTCCAATATCTTGTATAGAACAGATTCAAAGAGAAATAAACAAATTTCAAAATTAATAAAATAATATGAACAGATAACAACTTAATTAAAAATAAGTATATTTGAATGACTTGATGTTATAACCCACCACAAATTTCCTAGAATTGGCTTGCACAGGTTGATATAAAGTAATTTGCTAGGACTATTCAAAGCTACAGTACTTTCCTCGTCCTCTCTATTTCCTGGTATTTGCATGCCCAAGGTGTAACCAAGCGTTCCTTTCATCATTGAAGGTTCTGCTATTTAAAGAGATTTAAGTGAATGGGTTGAGGACTATTTGAAACTGCTTAAAAAGAAATAAATATATAACAAGATTCTCAATAGGTATTTTTATGAGATGAACATGCCATTTAATTTTTATAACATTTTTCACTTTGATATATTGAAAAAGTTTATGTGTTTTTAAAATGTGTACATAATCCCAGAAAAAATCCATAACAATCCAAAACAGGCATTTTTTTTTTTTTTTTTTTTTTTTAACTTTTAAATATGCTACAGAAGCGAAAATAGGGGGGAAAGAAAAAAGTAAAGAAAAGGAAGGAAGGAAGAATCAAATAAAAATAAATAAAAACGGAAACATGTTCATTTCTATCTGACCAGATAGAGAAGGCATTTTGCCTAACTTTCGGGCTCTGGTTATTGGGTATATGAAAAGTATTATAAGAAAACCATTATAAAATAAAGCAAAAAGGGGTACTTATTAAATTTTTATAAAGTGATATCTGTACCGAAAGTTTGGATAATGACACAAAAAAGTAAAGTTATATTACATTTAAATAAGATAATCTTTCTAAGAGCAACTGCAGGATATAAGAAAACTGACCATAAAACAAACGAGAAGAATTAAGAATGAAGTGCCAAAGATAAACTACAAGACAATCACAGCACTTTAAACCAAGAAGATCGCTAAAGACAACCTGATGCGTTTCATTGCCTGAGAAGATCTCAACAGCAAAGTTGAATCTAGCGGAATTCTTTTTTCTGTCCTGAGTTCACGACGATGGCAAGAAGGAATTGGAAACCCTTTCAACAATAAAGTACCCAACTTGGATGTACTCACTTGTTGCGAAGCATTTCCTCTTTCAAATTAACAGAACTGATTCTGTCACTGAGAAGTTGTTCTAATGTTCCAATTGCTTGCTGTAAATACTGCGCTCTGTTTTCCAATTGCTTGCTTTTCTGCGTCACAGCTTCCAGTTCTTCATTTATGACTGCCTCTTGCTCATTCTGCAATTACCCAGCACTTCTGTAACTTAAAGACGAGGCAGAGGCAACAAAATTTAACTCGATTTAATGGAAGCGTCCCAAAACATTCTATCTTAAGTTTGTTCTTGAGATTGGGAGCAGGTAGAAATACCCAATCATATTGCGTGCTATGCTCATTTCCCTCTGGGTTTTATAAAATATGAATGCATTAATCCCTCTGAAAAATTGGACACGGTTTGTGCGCAGTTCACCTGTTCCTGGATACATTATTTCGGCCCCTCCATGGGTTTAATCTCAGCTACAGCAAAAGTTTTATGTGGATGAAGATAATCGGCTGAGTGACTTTATACGCACTGCCGATATATACACCAACTTGCTGGGCTAAACGTGTTAAAGACTTTTGAGAGGAAATTTCTAATAGGAAGTCTATTTCATCTTATCTTTCTTAAGTGGTGTTTTTTTTTTTTTTTTTTTTTTTTCGACTTAACGAAAACGCCTTGCGTGAAAATTGCACTTCCCAATGAAGATGTTACTCCTGGAAAGTTAGCGCGAAATTCTCTCCTTCCGTAATTTTTGCACTTAACAATCATAAATACATATTCCTTTTTAGCGCGTGTTTCACTCTTAAATAAAGTAAAAAGTGTAACAAGTGCTTGTTCTTAGCTTGGACTTTAAGGCGACACTTGCAAAACATTTGAATGCACCACGTGGTGTTTTCCTAAGCGCACGACGAGAAGTTTTGAGATAGAAATTGTCTCGCCGCTACCCGTCAACTGTGAAGGGGATCTCGCAGCATGTGCCAGAGACTCACCTTAAAAGCTAAAGTTTCTGCTTGACAATGAATCACATCTGCTTGCTGTTTAATGGTACTGCTTAGTTCCGCTATTCTGTAACAGGAAAGAACACAAAAGTATTTCTATCTTTTGTCAAGCAGGGATCATCTGTATCCCAGTCTTAATTTTTTAAAGAAATATATCAGAAAAATGTGTTTAGGGACACCTCTCAAAACCCCGCATAGCCTTTGCTGACATAAACATTTTTCCAAGGTGGTAACAAATAACTGCACTGTTCTCGTTTATTGTGTCCATTGTTGTCATGTATTCCTCAACACAATATTTTGTGTTCAAAGTTTGCTTTCAGTCTCTGAAAATAAAAGCCGTCCGGCTTTCAAACAAACAGTCGGTCAGAAGAAGACAGATATAGAATTTGAATAAGGATGATGAGTAGAGAACGTTTTGCATGTTATACAATGTAAAGATGAACAAGATACAAAATGTGTTTCAGAAAGCAATTGCGACAACCAGATATATTAATCATCAGGTCAGGTCAATTCGCCCACCAACATACAACATTATTGCACTGACGAATTCATCTAAAAATGTTCTATCCCTAAGAGATTCATTCAGACATTTTGATAACAATATCATAGAAATGATTGTTGATTTCACAATAAAAAGACACAACGGGCTTATGATTTGTGGATTGATAAAAATCCGAATAAGCAAAAAGAAAGGAAGGCGACAGACAGTGTGCAGGGCATCGTCATTCATTTCATAATACGGAGGATAAAACCCGGCTGCCGTAAGAGATAGTTTTGAAATGTTTGACAAACCTTCAGTACAACAACACGTGTGGATACGATGGACAAAAACCTGCGTGGAGGGCACAAGTAAATGACCACATGTTAACTTGGCTTTCATCACACGGCAGACTAAATATCCGACATGGGAAAAGTTTGCTAAGATTCCATTCCACAAGATTGCAGACTATTGTAAATGCAACAAAGAATGTTGTTCCTCAAGAACACTGAAGAAAGAAAAGAGTCGATGTCCAAGGAAGGCACACAGAAAGACAAAAGTGTGTGCTCTCTCAAATCACTCTCAGACTGTCAACTGTCAGGACTAAAGACTGTTCACAACTCTAAGACCAAGAAAATGTAATGGAATTAAAATATTAGCACTATAAAGTACTGTTTTCTTTTTCGGATATATGTATTGTTAAATATCATCATAAAAATTATGATATATATTTTTAAATGGGACCCAATGGGACCTCGTTGGTAGATTACGTAGATTCCATACCATAGCATTAGGAAGTTTAACATAATAACAAGAGGAAGAATAAAGGATTACTTATCTCGCTTCACAAATGAAGATAGCCGCCTCTCCCTCCTCAAAAACTGTACTTGAAACGTTTTCGGACCTTACAATGCTTACAGTCTAAACAATCAAGTTGGAACAATAACATGAACAAAATGTTGAGAGGGGACCTTGCAATTATCTCAGTAGTTCGCGGTCAAAGAAGAAAAGAGAAGCATCACAGCTGTGGTGGTGTAGTGGTAACCATACCTGCCTTCTAAACCCAAGATCGCCAGAATCCACGAAGTTTTTCGGGCGTAAAAATCCTAATTATGGCTTCCTTCAGAAGGGAAGTAAAGCTGTGGGTCCTGTGTCGTACATTTACGGCACGTAAAAGAACCCCAATCCTGAAAGAAGAGGCCTCTGAGCAAAATTTGTCGGCCGTTTCACTCCCTGATTTGTATGAGATGCTGATGACCTGAGGTGTTAAAGAGCTCCCGTACAAATAAAACTTGTGGAAATATTGCGAGAACCCCTGCCGGGACAACCGGTAAGGATTCATAGCATTCTTTAATACTGGATTCGCAAGTTTGTCAAACACTTTGAGTTAGGAAAAGGTTTTTCTGAGCTGCTCTACAACTCCAATAAAGTTCAGATACGGTAAAGGGACTCCTAAAATATAACAAACGACGAAACTTGGATCTATCAATATGATCCGGAAACAAAGCGTCGTTTATCAGTTTGTATCTTCCCAGACGACACGCTCCCAATAAATGGCAAGAGTTTGGAGAATAAAATAATGGATTTCCAAAAGATGTGTGAAAAATGACCGAGAACACGACTTAAATTAGGCATCAGGCTGCACGAAGACAACGACTCTGTCAATGTCATACTTAAATATCCCTGTGAAGTTTGTCCCTATCTTCTTGACCTGGCACCCTGACTTCTTTGGTAAAGAACCGACTGTGGGCAAGCTGTAGCACCATGCGAAGAAGAGTTCGGTATCATTGCTTCTAGTCTTGGTTGCGAAGTTTCCTAAGTGTTACCCGTGTAATCCCCTGCGATTTACAAGCCAATCAGCCCAGTAGTGTCGAGATTCTCTAGATGACGGCTGAGATGTTTTATACCACTTACTTTCTATTGCTTATATTCTCCACTTCTGTCAACTTTCTCTGCAGACTTTCACAGCACTCTCTCTGTTCCTGATCACTTTCCTTCTGATTCTGTAGTTTTGATGTTAATTGACCGTTCTCTTCTTCCAACTTGTACAACTGACATTGCATATTTTCGCAGCATTGTTGCTGTTTCTGGCTATGCTTCTTCTGGATCTCTAGTTCGGACTTCAATTGATCATTCTGCTGTTCCATATTGTTTAACTGAAACTGAAGATATTCAAAGCTTTCCTGTTGCAGTTGGTGACTTTTCTTCTGGCTCTCTAGTGTGGATGTTAGCTGACTTTTCTCCAGTGCCAAATTGTTCAAGTGAAGCTGCAGATTTTTAAAGCTCTCTGTCTGTTCCAGATGACTTTTCTTTTGGTTCTGCAATTCTGATGCTAGTCCGTCTTTTTCTTCTTGCAACTTCTTCAACTGATCTTGCAAGCTTTCACAGCTCTCTCTCTGTTCCTGAAAACTTGTCTTCTGATTCTGTAGTTCACGTGTTAATTGGCCGTTCTCTTCTGCCAAATTGTTTAGTTGAAATTCTAGATTTTCCCAACTCTGTCGCTCTTTCTGGTTGCACTCCTTCTGGGTCTCTAGTTCAGAGATCAGTTGATCATTTTGCTGTTTCATATTATTATACTGAAACTGAAGATTTTCCAAGTTTTCCTGTTGCTGTTGTTGACTGTTCTTCTGACTGTCCAATGTACATGTTAGTTGATTTTTCTCCAGAGCCAACTTGTTCAACTGAAACTGTAGATTTTCACAGCACTCTTTCTGTTCCCGATAACTTTCATTCTGATTTTCTAGCTCACGTGTTAATTGAGCGTTCTCATGTGCCATATTGTCCAGTTGACATTGCAGGTTTTCACAACATTGTCTATCTTTCTGGTTGCATTTCTTCCTACTCTCTAACTCAGACATCAGTTGTTTATTCTGTTTCACTTGTTCATCCAGCTGACCCAGTAGTTTCTCCACACGTTCTTGTGTCAAAGGGGCATCCTGCTTCAATCTGAAATTCAGCATGCGGAAAAATATCTATAGACTTACATAGCAATCTGTTAGATAGTTTTACTTTCAGTTCTAGTTGATAATATAAAGACAGTAACAGAACAATGTTTTGTTTTATATTAAATATCTTTTCTTCAGAATTACTTTGATAAAATTATTTCTGCATGACTCAGTATGGTCCAGCTTTTGGCCGCAATCATCGAGCAAGTGAAGAACAGGAAAAAAGCCTCACGACTAAAGTGACCCAAAAGAGCATGAGTCAGTAGCGTCATTAACATGATTAAGGATCTAGAAAACGGCAATTTTATAAGGATAATAAATCATATAACATAATTGTTAAAATGTAATTTAAATAACTCATGCCAATGTTGTGACTTTTAACAATGAAACATTTAGCAGACTGTCTGAAGATGAATTCTCATCGGATACTTTGTTACTGAAATTGGGAAATTTTTGTATATTTATGTTCAGAGTAATTTAAATAAGAGAAAAGTCCACAGCATGTAGAAATTTTAAATTTAGAACACGTTAGCATTAGTAAAGGACAAAGATGATCGGTTCAAGTTGATGATAGGGAGTCAGGAAGTCCTCGCGTAGTTACCGCCCCTGGGTCAAAGCATTCACTACAACTGTTTCAGAAACGCCTTGATATTCGCAGCCTGGTGAATTTTGCCTAACAATAAAATATTAAACGTTATCTAGGACTTTGAAAAAAGAAAACCTAAACATTATACCCAGTGTACTTAAGTTTCTAGTGATATATTTCAATATACGAGACCTGTTCAATAAAGAATGGTTATAATAATTTTTTACAACATACGTTTACTCATCCACATAATTTGGCTGATCTTTGTCAGTGAAGCCCCGTTGGATGCAATGCACCTGTTCTAGCGTTTGACCAGTCTTCAAAAACATGCTGGAACATTTGACAGACCTTGCTTAGGTGTTTCTTCAATATGGGGGAAAAGGAAAAAGTAGTAAGGGACTAAATCTGAACTTCAGCAAGGGTGAGGGAGACATTGATTATTTTGCGTCTTTGAAAGAAACTGCGCATTTTAATTGCACACAGCAGTCTTGAACCCACCGTGCACAAACACGTCTCATATGCAACTTTTCAGTTACCAACGTGTGGGTGGCACCCAGTGTTGTTTGTTAATATTATTCGACGATCTTCTCTCACAATGACAGCAGCTGTGTTAAGGTCCCACCTTCCTTTGAAATTGATGGGCCTCCCTCTTTAAACATTTTAAACCACCTTTGAACTGTGCTGTAGGGAAAAACAAACTCTCCATAAGCTTCCTGTGACATTGCATAGACTTCAGTACGCCTCTCACAGGCGGGAACCTGTGACAACAATGAAACTAGTACAAAGTGCATACAATTACGCATTAAACTAGTAAAATATTATGCAATTTTTTTTCGCGAAAAATTATGCCTGTATGAATGAATAGTGTTTAACGCCCGTTTTTGCTACAGAGGCACCACAGGCGATACATGAGATTAAATGATATATTGGGAAAGGATTTATTTTTTAAGGAAGGAAGCGTTCCAGGCCTAAGTTTAGGGTACCTCCCCGGCATTTGCCATTTATGAGGACTGAGGAAAACTTGGAAAAAACCTCAGTCAGGAAGGATGGTCCTGGCGGTATTCGAACCCAGACCTCCCGCTCACGAGTCCGCGTCTTAACGACCTAGGCCACCCGTGGCGGTATTATGCCTGTGGAAGTAATATAATTCTTTATTGAACAGATTTCTAGACATGTTGGATGATGCGCAGGTTTTTCATCTGAAGATATTTGCGAAATTCGTCTAGTTTTCCAAACGTCAAAGTTCTTTTTCTTCATTTTTATACACACTGGCTTACTAATTCTCCTTAATGAACTGCGTCGTTGTCCATGACTTTCGTTTGTACAGGTCACTCTGCAAACTAAAATCCAGAAAACAGTTCAGCTGCTGGAGATTTTTAAAGCAGTAGTCTATCAAATTGATGAATTTTTCACTATTTCATGTGCGTATTCTGAAGGGATGTAGCTATTGCAGTTGTACCAATTAAAAGGCGTACAGGTCACGAGGTTCAAATCATCCTCTCCTTTTACGCCTGACACTCGTCAATTCGATAGCTGATAGCTTTTTTTTTTTTTTTTTTTTTTTTTTTTGCTTTGTTAGGTATGTAACTTAATGTTAAGCACTTAGAATTTCTATTTCTAATTATGAAATATTCGGGTGAAATTCAATTGAAATAAAACACGTTTTTATATTACAAAAGAAGAAAATAAGAATACTACAAAATTATATCAAAAACGAAAAAATTAACCCGTGTTGATTTCTCTTGTGATCTCATACCTTAAGAATCAAGACCAGTTCATTAAAAGGATCCAAGGACATGAAATAAACCTGTAATGTACACATTTATCTTGTAATCAAAATTATTAAATTTACTATGAATTGGAATATATAATGTTCTGCTATTTAACCGCGTCTAATGATAAGGGAAAATCCAAATCTTTCCGTACAAAATATCTGTGTATAATCTATACCCGGTCATTAGACGCCATCTAACTTTATATATTTTCCTCGGTGTTTTTATGGAGCCTTTAACCTCTCAATATTTTGTACATATCTTGTAAAAACCCAGGCATGCCATTAATTAGCGCTTTAATCTCTGCGCATTTTGCAAGTTTTCCTCTTATCCAAATTTTTCGCCTGTTTACTATTCCAGTGTATACTTTATCAAATGTTTTAGAAGGAAACAGAAAGGAATCTCACAACAAGCAGAAACAACTAGTAGGTTGACATATTTATAAGTGCATTGCTCTCACATTAACGTCCTGATCCGGCAGATATTTCTACTTAGTTGCTCGAAGACCGCACAGCACAGTACATGCCTCCTTGTCTTCAAACTTCTTTATTACTTTCACACTTATCTCGTATCACTCCTGGATCCTGTATTTCTCAGCGAAGTTTCTATTCGTTTTGTAACATCTTTCATCATTCTTCTGTAAATAAACTCTTAGAAAGGAGTCGACGTTGTGTTTAAACACTCGCATCCTTCGGCTTACCACTCGGCCACCAGGATATGACAATGTGGCCAACTTTCTTGCACTGCTCTTTTATTGTATTTGTTAACTTTTGTATCGTAAATTAAGTACATTTACATAAACGTTCCCTACTTTTTCGATGTAATACGCTTTTGTTTTTCACTTGCTGCATCTTGTGAAGTGCAAATATTCTCATGGTGATGTGAGCTGTGTTAATTTAATTATCAGAAAGAAATCTAAGACTGTTACCCAGCATATCACACGTACTTGTTGTTTGAATCTTGCAGCTGCTTTATGTATTTCCGTAATTCAGTTTCTCTGTTTCTCATCTGACTCTCGAGCAACCTCGCTTGCTCTTTCTGTTCATCGAGCTGATACTGAACAGCACGTTTCTGTCTCTCTAATTCCGCACATTCTCTGTTAGTCTTCTGTAATCTGTCGGCCAGTCTGTCTTTCATCTGCGCTTCTGTTAGTATGCTCTGTTTAATGATATTTATTTCGTCCTGTTGACAGAAATAAAAAATCAGTTAATACTCATTTTCCTATCAGTCAGATAACACCATACAACCCAACTAAAACATCCCATCTTTGACACCAACCTACTACTGTTTTAGGTAATTTATGATAATTTTGACATTTTTAAACGAAAACTCTAGCTTTTCCAAAGTTATACAAAATGTTCTGTTATCAGTAGACAATTTTACAGACACAGGTTAATTCTAAAGTCCTTCCCTATTTTGGGGGTGGATAGAACAGTAACCATGACAGACATAGCGGAATCGCTTATATTAGTGGAGAGAGTATTCCTCCAAGTTTTGTACATACCTTACGGATGTTACATGTGTTCTCTGTTGATGATGCGCAGACATCAATCCTGTAATGGATCTCTTGCCAAATACCAGCGATTGCACGAATGATCCTCTTTCGTAGATATACTAAATCATGTGACAAGGGCGGCATGAACACACGATCTTTGACCTAACTCCATAATAAAAGATCAAATGGTTTACACCAGTGACCGTGGGGGCCATAGAAGAAGAGGAGAGTCATCTCGACCACCATGTTCAATCCAATGACGAGCAATTTCAGCATCGAGGTACTCACAGACCGGCAACAGTTATCTCCGCAAAGAAACATGGGTCGTACACTTTTGACGAAGAAACAGCAAAAAACCCACTGACTTTAGGGGAATCATGGACGTGTTCTACCATAACACCAGGCTTTTTCCGAGCACCAAATGCGTACTTTGCCTGACACATGAAACGTGGCCTCGTCACTAAAAATCAGTTTATCAGCAAAACCGTCTTCTTCTAGCCGCTTTTGAAAAGCAGCACAGAATTGAGCGCCTGCAACAGCGGTATCCGGTATGGTTTCACTTAAGCCAGATATTTGGCTGGGCTGCGGAATCTGCTCGCGCGACGCGTTCTCTTTATAGGGTTCCTGAAAAAGTCATCTCTTACACGCTCAGCTGTCTCAACAGACACTCTTGAGCAATCTGTTTGTTGTTCATCACACAAGCAGCCAGTCGCTTGAAACTCCATGACGAATTGTTTGACTGTATGTGGTTTTGATATTTCATACGAAATCGTCGTTGTACAGTCACAATAGATTGACATTTAGCGAGAAAGCTTTATGTATACTAGTGAACGCCATGTTTTCGCTATGACTGCCCCCCAACGGGTAAATCTACTACTACCACCACCCCATAGCGCCTGTTACGAATGCTAAACTTGGGGAGATACTGTTTCCATTGATATCTGTCATGGTTTTCGTTTTATGGACAGGTTAGGGCTAAATTCACCCCTATAGTTTATCAATTACAGGCGTTTGTAACTAATTGTATTCCATCTTAGAAACTCTCTTTAGATACTAAATTTTGTACTATATTTCTTCAATATACTCACAGTACATTTATTTCTTTAAATTGCCCTCGATGTAAATCCATAGATAGATGATTCTAGATGTAGACAAATAAAAAATAATAATACATACATTTTATACTTTGAAAAACGCCCTTTAACAAATAAAGCGTTTTGCGAGAGCCTTATAATGTTAATACGAAATGATTACAAGACGGCTGTCTGAATTTTTGTTTTGTATAAATCGTAATTTTTAACTCGAGTTGTATATCGCGACAGAGGGTGGGGGTCGGTCCTGGTGATAACCATAATTGCCTCCTAAACCCAAGATAACTGGTTCACTCCCGGCCAGGGTCGGTAGATTTTTTCGGGCATAAATTCTTAAGTAACGGTTCCTTCGGAGAGTAAGTAAAGTCATGGATCCGTGTCGCAAATTTACGACACGGAAAAGAACCTCAAGTCTGAAAGAAGAGGTCTCTGAGCACGCTCTGAATTCAATAGAACGCAGATGAACTTTGCCAATTTTCGTTAATAGCCAGTCAGTGGGCATGGAGGAAAGTAGTATCACTCACCTTGCTTGGTCGTAAAATGTTTTCGCTTAGCGAACATCGTAAAATATTGGAAAATTAATAAACATTTACACAGTTTAACATTGCAGCTTATTATTTCAAAATGTGCCCACCTCCTATAGTTTAAAATGTATTCATCAAATAAAATGGGCGAAAACCACTAAATATCACCTACAGCGTGAATAATTTTTAGTTGTAACAGAAAAGTGAGTAGTAACCCCAGCGACGGTCTAAAAAATGTTTTCCAGCAACATTGTTTATTTTTACAAAAAGTTGAAATAGTTTTTTTTTTTTTTTTGTTTCATTCGTGTATGTTAAAAGTCGATCGACGTGAGAAAATGTTCTTTTTTCGCGGAACTTAGCTTTCCTTTCTGCAAAGTTAAACATTGTATACGACACGCTTTGAATCATCGTGATAAAAACACAAACGCTCTTCTAATATTTTCTTATCTATGATTGGAGTTGTACGTAGACTCCGAAATAATTAAACAGGTATTCAGAAACTACTGCACATCAGGATGAAATACTTACGTATCGGCAAAGAGAGGGAGATGTTAGAGCGGAATAAAAACAAGAAAATGAGAAATTACACTAATGCAAATCTTACATAAGTATATTTTATTATAAGCGGTGCAGTATAGAAGAGAATACAGTACAAGGTACAGAATATTCTGGCTGGTTTATATACAGAAAAACTTTTTCTTTCAATGACTAAGTCACCACTGCGCATGATTATACCTCAAGTCCCCTCTTGGGTTTCAACCAACCCTGGAAGGATAAAAATATTTTCAGAGAGGCATAACCCTTGTGGTGTCGAGACAGATAGAAAATTGTTTGAAGTAGAAATCATTTGTCACATAGCTTTCACCACGCCCAGTAGGTCGGTGGAACCTACTAGAACCATCATCGTAGCAGATTGTTTAGAGTATGTCGTAAATGCTATTTTATATTGTTTACTAAAATATCGGAAATTAACGCACTTTAACATTGCAGCATAATGATAATAGCAGTAAGCTAAAAGTTGTTTTTGGCACCGTAACTTTTTCTTTGCAAACATATATATATATATATATATATATATATATATATATATATTCCAATTGAACAAGACTTTTGCATCGTAACATTTTTTTTTTTGCATCTATTTTAATATATTTTACAAACACACAATATGCTTCACATTCACCATTCAATAAAAATAATGCTCTCCCAATAAAGTACGCTTAAACACACAAATTTTAATTAATATTTTGTATAATCAATAAAATAAAACACCTACTCACCAGATCTTTGAAGGTCGGCAAATTTCCTTCCCACCAAATATTTTCCCCGCCAGTTGTATAATTATATGTACAAAAATTCCTTCCTTAGTTGACTGCTATGTGCAAGGTTTCTCGCATTCAATAAAATAACGGCCCCGAAAGTATGCTTGCTTGAAGGTCAGTAAGGAAGCAAACTAAATACCAAGCATTGTTAGGGTAAAAAGCTTTTAAAAACAGGAATTCGAAAACATCGAAATTGAATTAGACAGGAATTCTTAAAAACTTCAAAGCTCCATTAAGGAGAAACCTCTTACAATCCTTCGGACTACCCACGGAATGTCTCTTCTCCGGATGGCTGTTGCTGATAGCTGTGTGCCAGGCCACTAGTGGTGCTAGCCGCAGAAGCTGGTTCGTCACCAAAAAAGGGCATACACCACTCACGGTACTTGCGTGAGATGGGGATTCCGGCGGTAGTTTGACTAGCACGAATCTCTGGTCTCCCTGTTTGGGATATGATGGGGGAAAATGTTCGTCAACTTGTTCCTGAGACCCTCATGAACTTCGGGAGGCTTTGCGTGAGCAATGGAAGGACACACCACCAAAAAAGAAAACCTAAGGACCTTGACCTGCAGCATGCAAGCTGTGATACAGGTCAGAGGAGGAAACACCCCTTTCTGAGAGTGCACTGAGTGTTGTGTTATTAATGCAGGAGTGTTACCTACAGATAAAAACGAGATCAATATGAGATGTGATTAATCTGCATTCGTCATACAATAAAGGAAACTATAGACTCAAAATGATATCCGAATACACAAGAGTGGTTAATGAATGGAATTATAATAATGTGCAATCCCCTCTACTATTGTGCAGGAACACAAGTTTGTCATCTTAACATCAGATAGCAAGTGGTTCCGGAGTAAGTTTTAAATGAACATTTTAAGACATAACAGAGTACCTTCGCTTTGCTGTTTTGCTGCATCACGCGCTCGTATTTCTCTCTCACATGCTTTGTCATCTCTACAGCCATCTTCTTGGACTGTAGCATTTCCTGATTGATTTCCAATATAAACTTGACCTTCTCCAGTGTGTTCTTCTGCAAGAATTATCATGTTATTGCTTTTAATGATGTCTTTTGGGAGCAATAAGATTAATCTCAGGGGACTATATATAAAAATAAAAATGTTCAATGTAATTTGTATCATAATATTTCTGCAATAAAATTATTTATAATGGTTCATCTTTGAATATATGGCACCTAACTCATTTGTTTTACGTTTCCCGAGCTACATGTTGAAACCACTGGAGTAAGTTCGTGCAACAGAAAATTGAAAACATGGGGAAAGGAACTACACTGAGAGACAGGAGAAAGAACAACAAGAAGAAGAAAAACAACCCGTAAACCCCAAAATGTATTGAATATTTTCAATTTTAAACATTATTATATGTAAATTGTTATAATTCCATTTATTTTTAACGTTAAATTTTGAACCCACTTTTGCAAACATTTTGCACCCTTGTCTTATGTATTCAGATATCATTTTGAGTCTATAACTTTCTTTATTGTATGAACATGAACATGAATGCAGATTAATCACATTTCTTAATGATCTTGTTTTACCTATAGGTAACACAACGACACACCTTTTAAAACTCAAGTGACACTCTCAGAAGCGGCTGTTTCCTCCTCTGACTTGTATCAGCTTGCATGCTGCCGGTCAAGGTCCTTTTGGGGGGGGGTTATGTGGTTTGGCCATTCATTGTTTACGCAAACCCTCCCGAAGTTCATTGAGGCTCTTAAGAACACGTTCACGAACATGTTCTCCATCATATGCCAAACATGCTCAATGGGGTTGAGGTCAGGGTCAAACTATCACCTCATGCAAGTACTGTGGGCCGCATGTAGAGGGGCATTGTCATGCATGAAGCGGAAATCTTTGCCAACATATGCAGCAAAGCGGATAACGTGCTCCTGAAGAATTTCCTCAATGTACCGGCTTGCATTCAGGGCCCCGTTCTCCACAAAAATCAACTCTGTCTAGGCTTCCACACTGGTACCGGCCCACACCTCAAAGACATCGTCGATGAGAAGGTGCAAGGGACATGTCTCTTTCTCCATACTCTTTCCCTGCCATCTGCCGATCTTAGGCTGAACCTCGACTTATCCGTGAATAGGACAGACGGCTTTCCTTTGCTCCTCACTTCACTGCAGATGTTGACGAGTAAAGGCGATGTAAGCAAGGGACCTCTTCTAGAGGTGAGCTGTTCTTCTTCTCATTGACTCCTGGTGTCCTTAGCAAGCGATTTGGAGCTTCTACGATCTCGCAACTGCAGAAATTGATCATCTCTGACAGGCGAGCTGATCTGCAGTAGATACACGTCCTTAGACATGGACTCGTAACATCCGGACAACATAACGCATGCTCCGTCTAATGCCCTTAGACATTTAAATTAGCACAGATATAAAAATATGATTAAGTTGCATTCATTTTCATTCTCACAGAATAAAGGAAATTATAGATTGAAAAGTATATCCGAATACATAAGAGTGTTTGTAAAATATTTGGAAAAGTATTTAATGTTCAAAAATTGAATTAAATTATAATAATATGTAAAATTAAACATATTTAATACATTTTAGATGTTGTCTTTTTTCTGCCAGTATAATTGTAGTGTCATTCTGCCTCACGGTTCAGTGCAATACAAAATACATGAGCTTACATTTAATAAGACTGTTCATTTGCCCTAATGAAATTAATGAATGGTGTTTAACGCCCCCCCCCCCTTTTTGCTACATAGGGGCACCACAGGCGATGGACACTGATGACACATGAGATGAAATGATATATTGGGAAAGGATTTATTTTAAGGAAGCAATCCTTCTAGGTCTAAGTTTAGGGTACCTCCCTGGTATTTGCCCTTTTTGAGAACTGAGGAAAACGTGGAAAAAACCTCAGCCTGGGAGGACGAACCTGGCGATATTGGAACCCCAGACCTTCGGCTCACGAGTCCGCGCCTTAACGATCTCGGCCACCTGTGGCGGTCTCATACTGCCCGGGACTATTGTTGATATCAATACTTCGGCCATCGATGGGGGGTTTATGAACAAGAGCAATAATGAACTTCACACCCAAAACATAAGAAACACGGGCTAAGCATAAGATTAGGGGGCAGTATGGAACTTCGGAAGCACTCCGTGCTTTATCTTCACGAAAGAAATGTATTCAAGTATTTATCACATGCATTGCGATTGTCTATGATGTGAATTAAATTTTTGTCCCGATAAAACATATTCTAAACTCCCTTTCGGTTAGAAAGAAATTTAAAAATTATGGTACCATTCCATCACACCCTTGCAGCAACAAACTATCATCCACGAGGCCACCGCAATCGCTCTCACCAAACAGCATCAGTCCTTAGATCATGACCCACCTTCAGTGCTTGTGGCTTGTATTTGCTCTGTCACACTTCCATATTGCGTGTGACTGTTCTTATGCAGTTCGCGCACCCCTAGTGTTATCTCTGAGAAACATAAAACAAACGAGTTGGGTGCCGTATATTAAAAGACTATTGGTTTATTTACTGTTGCTTTGGCTGCATTGGTTTTCTCGTGACGTCTGTAGTTTGACTGAATATTGTAGGTGTAAGTCTGCAGCTATGAATGAAATGAAGTGAATTAATCAGCTCGGAGTCTTTGGCGCCTTAAAGATATCGTCTCAGGGTAAGGAAAAGCTGCGAAAAGCATCTTACCCAGACAAGAAGACCTGACCGAGATTCGAACTCAGGACCTCCAGATTAGCAGTTGCAAATTGCACCACTAGATTTCGGATGATGTCTTAGAGCTAGGATTTCTTACGATCTACATTAATCTTAAAATTAGGTTAGGTTTAAGTTTTAAGAGTTTTCTTGTAACAATGAATGTTTGTTACATGTTCGATTAAGTTTCATTTAATAAATGTGCGTTAATTTAACTTTTCTTTAACCTTCTACTTATCTGCATGCGTGACGTCACCTTCACCACACCCCCATAATTTTCTTCTTTTTGGTTCATTTTATGCTATGAAAGTTCAAACAGCGGGTGGGTTATGGCTTTTAACGGGTCCCTTTCCTGTCTACTGCTAACTATTGGGGACGTTTTACTAAATTTCCTCTTTTTTCTACCATTGGGCATATTTACGAAACTTTACTGAGATTTGAGGTGTCTCAAAACTTTTCCATGGTCGTTGTATTTTGTGTACACAGATAGTACGCTTTTGTCGTCTTACCTTTTCCGAACAGGGACACTTAGTTTCCGACATATTATCTCCCGTCGTTCTATTTGCCTGCTTTTAAATTATAATACGACTGTGTTTCGAGAGACGTTTCATGCACGTACTAAGCCACAACAAATGTCAGAAAGTCGATAAATTCACTTCATCCAACTTTGTGAAACGTGTTGCCAGTTCATTCTTTTTCTCGTGGCCTCCTGTAACGTATGTGGCTTAATATTGTTGGCGACAGTTTCTAGGGGTTTTCATTGCCACGTTGTCTGTTTGTCTTGCTTCAGCATTTAAGTGTTATGTAAAACAGGAGGATGCTATACGGAATAACAACTATAACAGTATGTTTATTTCCTTTAATAGGATTTGAAACCATGCTTTAAACATGTTAATTAGCATTCGTCAGAAGCTCTTCATACGTGTTCTACAATTTCAACTACACTTATTTTTTCGGAATTACACACCATTAACAAAAGGTTATTAATGTATTTGATACGAGCTTTTAAAATATACGTTTTTGTTTTCTCATTATTGATATTTTTAGCTTTTCAACCAGTGAAGCACTGTATCAAACGTAACATCAAATTTGTTCTGAGAACGACGGTAAAGCAACTTTTAACAGCTCTGTGAACCTGTAAAACTGTCATCAATCTGCAGTTTTGTCATTAAATTGCTTATAACCCCATACGAGTAACCAATCGCTGGCTATAAGGGGGGGGAGGATGCGTCTGCACTTTTATTGCCATAGTAACCGTATGTTTCCTTTGCATCTTATGCGTTTGTATGGAATAGTTAAATCATGTTTATGTACTTTATTAGTTGTTATAAATAATAATTTAAGTACCACTCTTAAATGCTCTGTGTTCTTTAGCGTTTAAAGATATTGCGATCATCCTTGCATGTTTTAAGCCAGTTGTAGCTGCATGGAAATATATTATTTAATATATTAAAAAACAGATATCCATATATTTGCTCTGTTATTCACTTTCATTATTGTTCTGAAGAATTTCAAAGATATCTAATATTACATTCGTCTCCACAGATTATGTTAAATTAAATCATGTAACATAATAACAATAAGATGTTAAAAATAACTTAATAGTGCTTGTGCAGGGTGTGCAGTCAGCTAAACTTTTAAGTATTTTTGAAGATCGTGTTTTTACCGATACCTCGTAAGCCGACCATCTGGTTTCTATATGCAGAAATAAAAGAATACCAAAAGTTAAATAAATTGCAACTATTTGAAACTTTATTGAGAAATGTTAAGTGTGATAGTGCAGAAGTTTTGTTCACATTTTTGCCTTCTCTGCGACAATCACCAGGCAAACTCGGATTTTTGAGGTAGTAAATTTGCATAATTCGTTTTTCATTCCTCTTCAGAATGCACCCGCCATGATTTATTACAAAACATTCAATCAAATAAACGCGTGTTTCTGAAACACAAAGTCAGGCAGAAGCTATAGTTATAATGTTGTAGATATGTGTAATTTTGATTACAAAGAAATTGATTCTTGGTCAAATAATTCATATTTAAAACAAATTAATTTAACTGGCTCTCGTCCAGAAAATATCATGCAAAATACTGTATTAAGTGCAGTGCAGTATTTTCTTCTATACAAATTATCATGCCACTTTTTTACTGCCTCAGTGTCGTTGCAAAGTGAACAAAAGATTAACGGTTGCGCGCTTCCCTTTCATTGAATACGTCACTTCCGCTCCTGACATTGAGATCTCCTTCACCGGTAAGGTATGCCACTTTGTACGACATGTTCAGCATTTCGGTTTCTTTAATGCGAACTGTGAGCTTATGTAATTGTTTTAAATACGTTTTTTTTGGGGGGGGGTTTCTAAAAACCACAGTTTTATCGCATAATCAAGTTATCACGACAACTGTTGGATAAAGAACTGTTGTTTTAAAGTTTTGTAAGCCAAATTTAAAAAAAAATTAATCTTCAAAAACATAAAATATGAACTACGGCTGCTTCACATCACGAATAAATAAATTGTTCTCATTATGGAAACGGCGGAACCCTCCTATGTTCCGTAACCGAAAGTCCACTATCGCATTTAGATTAAAGATGAAAAGTGCAGTCGATAAGAGTAGCGAACCTGAACTTTGAACATTTCCCAAAAGCAGTGTTATGTTATTCTATCAGTTGTTAGAAAAGTTAGATCCTGTAGTCTTGGGCCAGCTTTCTGCGAGGTTTGTTATCCCACTACGGTATAGTTCCTGGATTTTGATGCGAAGAATTTGGTGAGACCATTTCCACGGCTTCATTGTTTCCCAAATTTCCTCCACGCAGGAAATGGGCCATGGATAGAAACAGATGATAAGCTGAGGGCGCAAGATCTGGGCTATATGCTGGGTGCGGTAGCATTTCGATCCCTTCCATTCCTAGATTCCCTCTCCCACCCCCATAGTTGTTCGAGCGGTATGGGGTCTCGCATTATCCTGCTACAACATAAATTTCGATTAACTATGCTGGGTATCTCTGTCTCAAACTTCGTGAATTTGTTCAAGTTATTGAGAATAAAGATTTATATCGACTGCAAGCCCGCTTGGGAAAACAACTTCAAAATTCCACAGACACATAATATTACGTTGGAGGAAATTTTCTATATCGATGACTTTGGCAGGCTGGCGGGAATCAAGCTGTTGGAGTTGCGGTAATATTTTTAAAATATATCCAAGAAACCTATAATCGCATATCGTTCCGTTTCTCTTTTTCTTGTGCTCCCTTTACGATTAAACTGGCAACCGTCATGTCTTTTGTTCAAAATTCATACATGAGGAACTACAATAGCTATTCTGTATTTCTCAAGAAGCCACGCCCATAAGAATATTCACGCTAGGTTCGAAGTGAAAATAATTTATAAAAGTCGATTAGATATCTGTAGTTTAGTTCTTCATAGTGCATAAAGAAGAAACGTAAAGTAAATGAAAGTGAAGTAAATACAAAAGAGAGAAGAAAATGATAAAAAACTGAATTTGCACCATTAAACAATTTATAATAACTGAAATTGTGGTGAGCTACTGCAGTAAAATTGCTATCAAAATTAAGCATATACGTAACATGCCTCCAGAACGTACTTTGTACGTTCCTGTGTTACGCATAGTCTTCAAGAAATCCCAAGATGATTCGAAGAAAATGTTGTCTTTCCCGACTACGAAACGTTTCCGTTCTTACATGAGAAAAATTAAATGAAATGCAGGAATTTCCTATGCACATGTTGGCAATGTAATACCATTGAGGAGCATCGTTTTACACAGTCTAGGGTTTATTATTATCAATTTTAAACACGATATCAATTTACACTTTCAGTATTAAAGATACACATTCTAAAATAAAAGTAAGAACGTTATGCGTGACAACTCTATCTCCCTTGTTCCGGTTGCAGCGGCTGCTTAGAAGAGCCGTAACTGTACAATTGTTGGCCACACGACTTTTTTTTAAAAATTAAGTGCTAATGTTCATACAAGAAAGGGTGCTTGAAGTGTGATTTAAATACTCCATAGTAGAACTTTGAAGGGTCTGCACAAGCCAAAAATAGAAAAGGAATGAAGCTGTTTTGCGGAGTGCATATATCTGCACCAATTGGTTGCTAAGCTTTTTGAATACCCTCATAATTTAAGTGTTAATAACATTTCGTTATGATGTATCGAAGAGCATTTCATTAAGGCGATTGTTTATAAGCCTTTAAAGTATTTTATTTTTCTTTAAAATAGACCTAATTATTTTTATGTTATGTAATTGCAGTTGTAGTTTCCGCTGCAGTATATTCTTATATGATTAGAATAGCACTGTACTCCGACATTAAGCAGGTAAAATGCAACAGGAAACGGCATACCATTGGAGTAACCTTGGGGGATGTTTCAAGGGGCGTGGGACCGCTAGAGGTAGTACGTAACGGTCTTGCACCTGCATAACAAAAGTACCCCACAACTGATATCTGTAATGTAAGATGATCGGTTAAAAAAATTAACTGTAAGAGTGTTATATAAAAGTAAAATTTGAACAAATGCTTAAAAACCTAAAAGTTTCAACAGTTCCCTTGTGGCTAATTCCTTAAAATGATTACATAAGTGAATCAGCAAAAGTCCTTCGTCGCACAAATGTTTGTAATCTGTAGGTTTTAGTTTTCTAAAGAAGTTCAAATGTACATTTATATTTGGAAGCTTTTCCTCACATCCCGAAAGTTAGGCAAAATGCCTTTTCTATCTGTTGGATATATTTAACAGTCGGATAGAAATGAAATGTATCCGAATATTTGGGGTCGGTATTGCCAGTTTTTTCTGGGGGGGGGGGCCTTTCTATTGCCTATCTTAAGGTTTATAGCTTTTTTGTTGCTTATTTTGGATCGTTAAGAATTTTATCTGCGATTATTTACGCATTTTAAAAAATACATAAATAATTTCAATATATAGAAGTGAAAAAGCTATAAAAATCAAATGGCATGTTCACCTCACAAAAATATTTAACGAGAATCTGTTATACATTCATATTTTTTCAAACAGTCAAAAAATTTCTCCATCACCCATTCACTTAAACTCCTTAAATTGCAGAACCTTCATTAGCGAAAGGAACGCACGGTTACCTCAGACATATCAAGAATTACAGAGAACGAGGGTATTGCTGTAGTCCTGGCGAACGACCTTGTATCGATCTGCACGAGACATTTCTAGGAAATTTGTGGGGGCGTAACTTCTCAGCTGCATAAATGTAACAAACAATTGCAAGGAGAAAGATGAGAGTGGTACAATGTGTCTGTAAGGGAGATACTAACCCGATAAACAGAAAATGAACTCGATCAGAAACCACTAAGCATTTTTTGCTCATTTGCCAGGACTATTCAAAGCTAATTTAAACATTATCTGTATTAGTTGAGTTCAGCACACAGCACGTATCAGTTTCACTCTTCCCCACAGCTGTGTCAGGTTCCATTGCCAATTGTCTCTCACAGCTCTCTTCCTATGATGACAATGCACAATCTCGAAGAGATAAGGAGCGAGATGGCAAGAAAAGCAATTCTCTCTAACAGGTGAAATATGCAAATGAGTTGTTAGTTTGCTGTTGAATTTTTTAAAGGAACTCTAGTGTTCGTGCTGAATTGTTTATCATGCCGAAATTAGCTCACCGTTGAGTAGTAAATTACAAGGCTAAGTTAAAAAAAAAATATTGAATTTGGAGAGAAAAAGTGATACCTGGTATCATCCTTGGGGATCTTTGAAGATCAACTGTAGAAAGGGAAACGTGTTAGTGCGGAGTGTAAACGCTTCATAGGTGCTAATGTAGACCTAGAAAAACTTATGAGCATTTGTGAAAGATGAACCTCAGGAATGAGTCCTTCCGAAACAGTGCCATCACTTAAGTGGAAATAGAACGTTCTTTTTTATGATGAGAAATGTTCTCTCGGACAAGCGGAATACCAAGTACTTTAAGTATGTTAATGAGTGATATCACTGTTTTCACTTTTAATAAATGCCTGAAGTTCACGAAGTAGCAATAGTACCAACCATTGTTTTAAAGTAACTGCTGACCTCACCAAAAGGGTGCGCAGAAGCAACAGGTTAGGGTGCATGGAGGGGGGAGCTAAGGGTGGCAGAGGGAGTCCTGTGCTACACCAGCATTCATCTCACCATGGCAACCAGAGACACTCGCAAGGTGAGCTAGCATTATTTAATTCCTTTACGCTATCCAACATAATGTTCTCGGGGAACATTTTCTTCCTAGCGTTCGTGACAATGCTTGAGTAAATTTTATGTTAAACTATTTCAGAAACAGCAATAGAATCACTTTTAGGTTTGTTACTAATTTAAATAGCATTGAGAAATAAGTTACTAGAAAATAATATTAAATTTAACAGCATGTAAACGTTGTCAGATAATAATTTCCCGTGTTTAAGAAGCCTATTTTATACTTTGACAGTTACAACTTTCTTCTCACCATGTGAACGAACATTCACAATGATTTTACCTCCAAACGGTGCACTGGCCATGATGTTGCATTGTTTAAGCATGTGTTGCACGCTGGTAGAGCACTCTACAATGACGACCCGGTCCTTCAAATATATTGTAGCGAGATTGTTTTTATTGAATCATCAAAATTATATTGATCTTTTCAGAATGGAAGGAGAGATTAATTTGTTTTTTGTGTTTTTTCATGGGGACTATACCCCTGTGGAATTTTACATAAATATGACAGCATCTAGCTATGATATCAACTTTTTTTAATGTGTAGCAATACTTTTTTCGAGTTTATATTCTCAAAACTTTTCATTTTCACAGCTTTACTGTAAATTGACTTAAAGAAAAACGTTTTCATAAATCATTTATATCTTAATATTCTTTATGAATATTTATTTATTTTAAGCCAGATTGGATAAAAATGTTGGTATTGGTAGTGCGAAGAGAGAGAGAGAGAGATTTTAATGGTTTGCATGTTAAAAGTAAAGCGGTACATATATTTTTCCTACATAAGAACTTGTCTTTTGTCTACATTTGCGATGACAGGGGAACCCTGTTACTTGTACCGGAATATTTCTCACCGAGATTTTGGTCATTGCTAAAGGTTTCAAATGAAATAAAATCAAAATTGAGCGAAGACAATGCAAACTTGTTATATCATTATTCACACAACGTTCCTTGTCGGTCCTGGTGGTGTAGTGGTAACCATACTTCACTCCTAAATCCAAGATCGCGGGTTCAAACCCGGCCTGGATTGATGGATTTTTTCGGGCGTAAAAATCCTAAGTATGGCTTCCTTTGGAAGGGAAGTAAAGCCGTGGGTTCCGTGTCCTAGATTTACGGCGCGTAAAATAACCTCAAGCCTTGAATGAGACGCTGATGACCTGAAATGTTAAAGAGCATCCGTAAATAAACAAAATAAATTAATGTAATTGACGCAATGTTTTAAAAGTATATCAGAATGCTCGAGATGTGTGTAGTGCTTAGAACGGCCAAAGCTGCCATGTTTTGATATCTTCTGTTGCAGATGAGGAAGCCGCTGATGGAGAGACGTCGACGAGAGAGGATCAATCAAAGTCTGAGTCAACTGCAGAGGCTCATCCTTGACCACGTGGATCTCAGGGAGGTGAGTACACAGTCTGTTCTCTACCCCAGCCATAACAATTTTCTTTAAGCATACATTAGTTTTAAAATGTCCACCTTTAGCTCTCACAGAAGGAGCGCTTTAAACTGCGGAACCTGTTCAGGGGGTTGCAATGTCCTCACGACATGTTCAGAGAAACTTTTGCGTCAAAGCGTGAGGAGGAAGATTGGCTCCCCTGCAGAACTTGTCATGTTGTCCTTGAGTGCTTGGGAATCCCCCTACAAAGTACTCCTGCGACCCACGACCAGGATAGCGTTAGCTTCAATTACTGTCCTCACAGCGCGAAGGGTACCCGTCTCGATACACAAAACATTTTTCAAACTTCACAGTTTCTGTTGTGTTTTTATATTCGGCCCACTTCAAGACGATATTATCTCGTTCATAATCCGGGGTGAGCTTCATCACAAAGGTACAATCCAATAGTATGTGTAAATGTTTATAACCTAGGAATTCTGTTTGTGATACAGAGTACGAGAGGCTTTCTAAACATTCTCGGCCTGCTCAAGAAAACACAAGTTTTAAGAGAATATAATTTTTTCCTTATAGAAGACATCTTGTGAATCGATACATTTAGTCCAAATTGTAAATACCCTCAGTCCCACTAGATTAGTCCTACTGTGAAAAATAAGGACTTTCTCAACTTCAAACCTCGACATTTGATGTCAATCAGCCATTTTTTCAGGTTTGGGAACAAAAAGTAATCGCTAGGAGCGAAATCCGGCGAATATGACGGATGTGGAAGCGAAAGGCATGCAACAATCCCAGACTATGTAAAGGCGCAAAGGAAGCCTGAGCGTCATACTTCAGTAGTGAAGCGTAATACTCTCCGGAGATGGTTCTACCCTTCTGCAGGTAGTCTACGAGCACCACACCGTGAAATCCCATAAAACTATATGCATGCAGATGAAACCGTTTTTGTTTTCTTTGAAGCACTTTCACCTGTTTGGGCTGCTCCTTTGTCTCTGGCGTGTAGTGATAACTCCATGTTTCATCTGCTGTTATGAAACGTCAGAGAAACTCGTTGGAATTCCGTTTAAACACTCTTGCGAAATGTTTATTTCAATACGTCTTTTAGTCCATTGTTAACAAACCATCCAGCGGAAAGCTTTCTCAAACCCAAAATTGGTGTAACCTAACGAGGCATTTGCAATGTCAGTCAACCGGCAATCATTGTGAATGTTTTACACAAGCTCGTCGGTCGTAGCGCTCATCATCTTGACCTCGCTTAAATTCAGCAGCCCACTTTTTAATCATCGAAATCGAAGGGGAGTCTAACCCTTTTTGTATTTCTGTTGCGGTTGAACCCTTCAAAACGAAGTACTTTATCACAGTTCGTATCCACTTTTGTAGAAAATGTTAACACTAGTTTGTGTATACGTTCGTCACAAATAACGACTACACTTACGAGTCTGAAACTTGACAGAACGCCATGATACTTAATAACTATCACAGTAATTTGGCCGCCTTCATGACATCTCCGAGTCAGACTGAGAATTTTTAGAACACCCCTAGAAGAGCTCAGTGTAATATGTTTATAGAGTAGAACAGTTCGTTAATGAAACCACATCCATGCTAGTGGTCATACAAACATGGAGGAAGGTTTTGAGAACTTAGTTGGCAATTATTTTTAGAAAGAGAAAGATACATACCTCTCTCTCTCCGGGGCTGCACGGTAGCTGAAGAATCCCTTCCATATCATCTTGTTTTCCGCCAACGATCCGCCGCTGACCAGCAAACGACTTGAAACTGACAATCGAGTCTGTCCGATTAACAAAGGAAGGAGCCTGTTCCACGAAAGTATGGAATCATTCTGGTAATAAACTCGTATCGTCATTCCTTCCTTCTCAGAGATATTGACAGTTTAAATAATTTATAATGCATTTGTCAATATTCTGAGAACGCTACATTTGAACCGTGAGAGATAGCAGAACAATTGCCCTTATATTTGTTTATATTGTGTGGCAATCACTGAAGGTGTTAAAAGAGATTATAAAAACATACACTAACTGGAAACGCCGTATTTAAATGCACTTAACCTGACTTTTAGCGAACTCCGAAGGAATATAACTTGCGGATGTACCCATGAAACGATTTTTTAATTTTTTCTTCAAATTTCCGTTCATTCCATTACTAAGCACCTAAAATAAATAATGCAATTTTAACCTGTGTCTATTAACGTTCTATCGGTTGTAATTTTTGTTTTTTATCAACGAAACTTGGGATTTAACCATCAATTAGCAAACGATTCGTCGACTTCTTTAACCAGCATACTTTGATCATTGGGGGTGGAGGTTAACCTAAAGCAAAAATTTAAAAAAATAGCTCTAGCCACAAATTTTTTTTCTCACCGAAACTCGGTATATTTCATTAAAGTAAATTAACAAAATAATTTCTGAAAATCGGACTATTAGGAGTGGAAATTAAAGCGAATTTTAAAAATCGCTCTAGCGGCATCAACATTTGCTTTTTCTCAACGAAAATCGGTATGTACCGTTTAAATAAGACAAGAAAAATAGTTTCTGAAAATTAATAAAATCAGATGATTGGAAATGAGAGTTTACCTGAAACCCAGCATTTAAAAATCACTCTAACGATATCAACATTTGCTTTTTCGCAACGAAACTTGGTATGTACCATTTAAACAGAATAAAAAAAAAAAAAAAAAAAAGAAATTCTGAAATCAGAGAAATCGGATCATTAAAAATGCGGGTTTACCTGAAACCCAAAATTTAAAAATCGCTCTAGAGGCACCAATTTGTTTTTCACAATGGGACCGGTATATACAATTTAATAAAATAAAAAAAAAGTTCCCAAAAATCATGAAAATCGGGCCATTAGTCTTAGGGATTTGCCTGAGACTAGAAATTTAAAAATAGCTCTAGCCGTACCATTATTTGTTTTTTTCACAACAAAATTCGGTATATATATCATTTAAACAAAATAAGAAAAATGGTTTCTGAAAATAGGGGGAATTGGATCTTTAGGAGCAGGGGTATATTTGAAAACCGAAATTTAAAAAGCACTCTTTCGTTTAATTTTCTCTTAATTGTTTTAAAATATAAGAACAAATTAATTCAGCATATAAACTGTATTTATAGTTATGCAAATGTTTTATATTTAACAAAAGCATCGTCATGAAGATAGCAAATGTGAAATATTAATGTAATATGCGCGTGAGAATTATATTTGTATGTAAGAGCGCTCTGTAATAATCTTCAATAAACGTTTTTGTTGCGTATTTTACTACAAATACAAATTATATTTCAAAACCAATGAAAATCAATGTAACTTTCGATTGTTTTCATTTGGTTAGTACATTGCAATTGTTCCCGAATAGTAAGATATATTTGTTTTTTTGAAACATATGAACATCTTCCAAAATACATAATGTAACTCGAAACTTTCTGTTATTTCTCTCTATTTTAGTGAATGTAAAGATGATACCAAGGGCTCAGTTCATGAATATGGTTACATTTAAAAACGTTTAAAAACAGTCACAAATATAAGTGTGTCTATAGTGGCCATATATTACAATAAATTAATAGCATAACATTAATAATGATGATAACTGAAAAAAATGTAGTTTCTCTTTTGTATACATTGCAAAAATTCTAATTTTGTTCATGCAATGCCATAACTAATTAATTAATACGGCCTGGTTTGGATTTTATATTCATTTTTATTAAATGTTGTTCGTCTCAGCGAGGAATTCAACTCGTGAGTGACGAACTTTTTCATTCTACACTTCCTTCTTTAGACATATTCCTCATTAACATAAAACTTGGCATATTTAGGTGAACTTCCTCCAAAAATTATTAAAAATATAATAAAATTTGCACTAGTACTTGAAGTTACCAATATTATCACACTTGTAGAGAAATCTATACAAGTTGCAACTACCCGACTATTACTAATACCTCTGTGGAACAAAACAATGAATATATTTGTAAATATGGAGTAAAGCACAAATGTAGCAGAAACATTTGTGAAATAGAATTTTAAAATAACTACAAGTTCACACACTTGCAATGTATTAGACCACACTTTTGTGGAACAGGGCCAGGTAGTTTTGCCAACTTAGCTTTTCTTATTTATTTGGTTTAATTTCTAGACACTTTTTAATATCTCAGGTCATTATCATCTCATTCAATTCAGAGCGTGAAACTGCCTCTTCTTTCTTTCTTGAGAACTTTTACATGCCGCAAATTTACGGGACCCAAGACATTACTTCCCTACCGAAGGAAGCCTCGCTCACTTTAGTTTGGGACGTAACGATCACATTGCTGTAGTCTGTGTGCTGAAACAAACATCTTTCACCTCCGTCAATGACCACACTTGCCAATTTTACAAGTAATTTTGCTGTTCTGTGTTCACCAAAAGGCATTAACGTTTTAATGATATATAGCTCTCAGAGATTAAAACGTTCAGTGGAATGTTAGTATTTCTTGTTCTTTTTTACTTGCTAGAGTCAAACATTTAAACTTAATTTTAAAGGTAAGTTTTTAATTTTTTAATCAATTTCATTGCATATTAACTTTTTATTAAAATATGTAACTCTGCTTAGTTTTCCCTTATGGCATGTTAATTTGTCTCATTTAAGAAATAATGAAACATATTTCTTCCCTTGGATCTCTCACACATGTATTGTAGCTTAATACTTCACAATGTTTTAATTAAAAATCCATGTATGTATAACACTCCTTATTAGGTCATCTTCTGTCTTGAAATGAGCATTTAAATAAGACCTTTTCTCCTCTTTTTAATAATCAATAGCAGTACCCTGTCATTTTTACATTCCACTTTGCACTACAATGTCGTTCCTTGTTCCTCACTGACACAATCAATACTTTCTGTCAAATGACTTCCATCGAAGAACTTCATTTGACTTTACTTGATATGTTGAATGGATTTCTAATAATTATATCAAGATTTTCAATCGTATGAATATTTTTCACTCCAATTTGATGTTCGATATTTGACAGTGTATGTATTAGAGTTTTTTTTGGGGGGGGGGACTTTACGATAAAGGAAGAGTTCGGTAAACACGGACACCCTGGGGAGAAGACTCCTTTCATGTGTGAAAGACAATTACCTTACCACTTTCAACAGATTGGGGCTTGTTGTTCTTCTTATCACAGAGGTTTCCAAGTTCCACCATGTTCACGTGTTACGTCATATCTCTTCTAGTATGTGCATCTTATTTCTGTAATTCGGTTTGGGTTACGCGCTATACATGCTTTCGACCCTGCGCCCGTCTCATTTTCTTGTCAACTACACTAGCGGTCCCACGTTCATCTGTAACGGTACTCATCATCGATTGTTCGAACAAGTCGGTCCTGGTGGTGTAGTGGTTACCACACTTGCCTCCTAAACCCAAGGTCGCGGGTTCAAACTCGGCCAGGACCGATGAATTTTTCCGGTGTAAAAATCCTAAGCATGGCTTCCTTCGGAAGGGAAGTAAAGCCGTGGGTCCGGTGTCGTACATTTACGGCAGGAAAAAGAACCTCAAGCCTGAAAGAGAGGCCTCTGAGTAAAATTTGTCGTCTGTTTCACGCCCTGAGTTAAATGGGACGCTGAGATGACCTGAGATGTTAAAGAGCGTCCATAAATAAATCAATGAAAAAAAATCTCCGAGATATTCCACTTTTTTTTTTTTTTTTTTTTTTTTTTTTATATATAGATGTCATCTCAAAATCAAAGAAGTTAAATCTCAAATTTCAAGGCAAAGCTCGTAACATTTCGGACATAAGTGAAATAAATATTTTTCAGAAACTAACGCCATGTTTTGTTTTGGATTGAACATTTTAAATCTATTGTAGAAACCATAAATGTTGGTGAACGTGATGTAAACATCTAGAAATGCTATCAGCGGAACTTTATCATATATTTGTCATTTTTCAGCACTTGAACCAGTGATGCTGTTTGTCAACAACTCATCCGCTTCCTGTGACATTAGTGAACTTGCAAGGTTGGGAACGTGAAATTTTCCAATATCACAAGGAAATGAAAAGATTAAATCTTAAAGTAGACATCTTATGCACCTTTCTTCACTTTGTTGGACAGGAATAAATTACCATGATTCGTAGAGTCGATAAAAGTTTATTCTTGTTTTGTACGATATGTCTTTGAAAAATCGCATTTTCACCTAAAAGCAAAATACCGACAACCTCACACTTAGATAATGCTTTAAGAGCAGCCTGTTTCAGATTTTTGTCAATTTATAGCGAACATTATTATTATTATTATTATTATTATTGTTGTTGTTGTTGTTGTTGTTGTTATTGTTGTTGTTGGTAGTGGTGATGGTATTTTATCATGGCGCCCGCACCTCCATATACGTCGGTCTGGTGTGCCTGAGAACACAGGAAGGTTGTTGACAAGCACTGTGTTAGAGTATCAAGAAACTCATAAAATGTTGTTGTCACAGGGGGCGCGGCCATCTAAATTGGAGAAGGCGGACATTCTGGAGATGGCAGTGCAGTTGTTGCAGAAACTGCAGATGCTGCTCAAGACCTCCGCCACCGTCACAATGTTGCCAACCATGAAGCTGCCCAATGGTGACATTGTCTTCGTAGTTTCGTCGCGACAACAGAAGAACGAGGTGTGGAGACCTTGGTGAAGGTTTAGCAGTGCTGTATTTACCGAACTCTTCAACTGCCGTCAGGTCTATAATGATTCTGGAATTGAGCAAAGCACAGTTTCCGTTCATTCACATTTGTTTTTCTTTCGCATTCGTCCTCTTTTCTGTCTCTTTCTTGCTGTTATTACTTTTCTTTTGGAAAGTATCTTATGCAGCTGTTCTGTTGCGTTAACTGATTTATTTTAATGGTAACAACAGCTATCTGCACAGTTAGCAGAAGTACTGAGCTGTCAGTTACTAATTGTATATATTTTATTGCTACTTCACTATTGTATATAAGGTATTTTCTTTAATATAAAGTATTGTTTTAAACATTAAATGTTACATGTATTTATTCATTCTGTATATGCAAAGTTTAAGCACAAATAGACTGCACTGCCCCCCCTATTCATCAGATTACATTTTATTTGAGTGATGCATTATTATTTTTATTGAAAGAGGGTTCCAAACTGTGAGGTACACTTAATGTTTCTCTCCTCTCTGTGAGCGTTCGCTACATGGACTGACTGCATGTCTAACAACTCTCATGGTGGTAATGCCAAATGTGGTGCATTCTGCCAAGACATTTGGGGCAAAAATGCCGTAGTCGCCCAATTACTTTTGGGCAGTGATATTTTGAAAAATGTCATTATTTATGATTAAAAAATGTTTCGATGATTTTTAACAACATGAAATTGTTTACTAACAATATTTCTCATATGTAAAGTAATATAAAATAATATGAATATAAACTGCTCCATATACTGCTATTTAGGAAATGTAAATATGGTATTATGCGTTGCATTGTCATAATTAAGAGATACAGGCGTAACTCATGTTGTAGTAAACACCCTCTATTACACGAGTTCCTGGCGTGGTTTCACTAAATCAATGTTAACTTAACATCAAACTAAAATGTAACATAGTACTGTTGACTTACTTCCACCTATACACCACTGTAATAAACCAAGCAACTGCGATTACCAAATAAACAAACCGAGGTAATTAATAGCACTGACCACAATTGCCACAATTTTGTCTTCTATCGATACCTACAATGGGATCTAGTAAATGTGGTCGGTCTTGATTCTCCGTTTTATATGAATTTTCGACCTATCGCAAAGAAATTGTGATAGAAAAAGAATTACAAACATAATGCTTCTTCTTCCCATCTAAGCCCTGAGTACTAATTTTCGCTTTGCGAAGCAACGATTTTCGAAATATTGATCTATCCATCTCTTCCCTGGGAGTCCAATTTAATTGTTATTATCGTAGAAAATAAACCAATATATAAGTTACCAACATGAAAGTTGAAAATAATTGGCATACAAATAGTCAGATACTTATTAAAAAACAGAATCAAAATTTCCTCTCCAAGTCACAAGCGACTGCTTTCAGTTCATTAAATTTGTACTGGTTATTTCCATTAGCATACATAAAATAATGCAACAGAATGAGCGGTTTATCATGCATTTCTTGTACAAGTACACCCGCCACGACCGATTAATTTGCAAATTTATACGAAATTCCTAAATATTTTAATAAGACTCCCAAATTGCAATATAACTTCGAGTTAAAAAGCGCGCCAGATGCTTTGACCAATTTTATCTTCAATGACACGGACTGCTAAATGGGAGGATAGCGGTTCAATCCCTACCAGGATCATCCCCCTCCCTAACTGAAGATTTTGCATGGCAAATGCCAGAGTGGTACCCTAAACTTATTCCTTCCCAAAATTTATCATCAGTACCCATTACCTGTGATGTTATACATATAAAAATGAACATTAAACATTACTAAAAAAAGTGGTAATAGCAAAGAGAGAATAATAGGATTTTTACTTTTACCGGAAAAACAACTTATTCAAAAAACTAGGGGAAACATGGCATCGCTATCATTTGTTTGGAGATAGCGTTGTTGCAGAAGCCCCCATTATCAACGGATGGCTTTAACCTTGTGTTTCGAGTGAGATTAATACGCCAATGTCGAAATAAAGTCACTTAAACCATTATTGCTATTTAAATAATTATATCTAGTTTTCTTTCTCCATGAAACTTGAGCAGTTGTTGTTAGCAGTTAATTTTATCTCCAGAAGTGTTGTTTAAAGATGTTTTCAAGTTGAAAACTTCTGATCCAATCAAAATCATACTTATAGCATCAGTTTATGTTTTATTTAATCTGTTTGTCCAATAAAATATAACAAACTTATATTGAATCGGACAATCATCCTGTTAGAATTCAGCGCCTTCATAGACTGGCCAATAAAAATGGATTTGTTGCATGTAGAGGCGCTGGAGTGCAACAGGACCGACAGGAAACATTCCGTCATAAAATAGATTTCGCAAAATATTTATAAACCACATGGAAATATACGCACGTTGAATAAAAAACCGTCAAAATCAATTTCACATATTATTAAATCCAAATTAAATAATAGGGAGTGAAATTCTGTTTAAAAACTATACTAAATAAGCTTTAAATATGCCATAGAGCTCAGGTTGGCTATACTGTATATGTTGCGAATGAAATGCTTTGTTTGTTGTAGTGAGATGTTTTCCAACTTGCTGTCGCGCATTAAGTGAATGAAAAAAGTGAAAGTTCCAAAATGCCGGGCTGTATATTGGAAAATTTAAGTGGCAGGAAACTGGCAGTTCTCATCAGCGTATTATTGATATTCCAGGTAGCATGTTTCCTAATAGGAGGCCTGGTAGCTCCCACTCCTGCAAGTGCAGAGAACTGGCTAGCTACAAAATGTTTGGATGGTAACATCTCTAAGAAGTGGCTTTATCCAAGAGGTAAGGGGAGTTGTGATGCTATTGACAGTTTAATACCGAGTCATCTTATCACTGATACAAAAACACCGGAGCAGGAACATTTGCAGGCAAACGAACTGGTGTTCGCGTTTCAAATGCCGGTACCCAGAAACAACATGGATCTGGATTATTCTAGATGGCAGCAGAATCTAATAGGGGTGCTGCAGCTGGACATAATGTACAGGCCAGATGCTGAGATGGAAGAGCGTGTAGTGTTGACGATAGATGCAAGACTGGCCTACCGCAACAAAGGGGACCCAGATGATGCATGGAAACATTACGCCTCATCGGTGGAAGAAAGAATGTTGGACTGTTCAATAGACAACAAGCAGGAAGGTTTCCATTACAACTGTACCATTATACCATTGTTTGAACTAGGCTCACTGCATCACGATTACTATCTGCTTAATATTCGCCTTCCAGTCGATCCAGAAAAGAAAACCAATCACGGACTAGGGCAGGTAGAAGATTTATGGTTGGTTGCAATCAATCAGAATGGTGGTTTTACAAAAGTATGGGTTTCTCTCAAAACGGTTTTCTTTCCTTTCATAATCGCCATCATGATTTGGTTCTGGAAGAGGGTCCATCAGCTGTCTCGGTCTCCAGCATTGTTGGAGTACATGCTGCTGTTCTTGGGAGCAGCCCTCACGTTTCTGAATATGCCTCTGGAGTATCTGACGCTGGCATTTGATATGCCTTTCATGCTGCTGTTGGGTGACATTAGACAGGGTATATTTTATGCTGCTCTGCTCTCCTTTTGGCTTGTGTTTGCTGGCGAGCATCTTATGATTCAGGACAGCTCTTCAAGTCAGAGCACTCTACGATGTTACTGGAAACACCTTAGTGCTGTGGCTATTGGTTGTCTTTCACTCTTCATTTTCGACATGTGTGAACGTGGCATCCAACTGCGAAACCCATTTTATTCCATCTGGGTAACAGATATCGGAACAAATCTTGCACTAACATTCATCATCCTGGCTGGAATATCAGCTGGTATCTACTTTTTCTTTCTGTCGTACATGATCTGGAAAGTCTTTTGCAACATCAGCGCCAAACGCACTGTCCTTCCGAGCATGTCCACAGCTCGTCGTCTGCATTATGAGGGCGTCATTTACAGATTCAAGTTTCTCATGTTGGCAACGCTGCTTTGTGCAGCCATGACGGTTATTGGATTCATTCTGGGTCAGGTGTCAGAGGGACGATGGAAATGGGACGAAGATCTGGAGCTGGAGTTCACATCTGCATTTTTCACAGGAGTCTATGGAATGTGGAACATCTACATCTTTGCACTGATGGTTCTGTACGCGCCTTCTCACAAGCAGTGGCCAGCTGAAAGTGAACATCGTGGCAGCATCAATGAAGAAATTGAGTTCAGCCGTCTGCCAACAGATCCAAGTGAAATTTCATCTCTCACTAGCTTTGCTAGGAAGTCCGCAATGGACTAATTTATTTATTTATTTATTTATCCAAAGACATTCTTTTGTATGTTGTGCTAATTTTAGATGTTTTATTAGATAAATAGTAGTTTATAGATGTTCCAGGACAGATGTGCCATATCAAAATATTTTCCTGTGTTAGAGTGCAACATTCATTAGACAGTGTTGCTAAACTCCTCTTACTTCATTGTTTTGGCAGCCATGTAAGTTTCTTTAATGGTAGGTTATATATATATATATATATTTTTTTTTAGTCCTCTGATAGCTCTTGGTGCAGCAAGAAAAGTATTGATCTGGTCAAGTTGAAATCTACCTTGATTTAAAAAAATTCAGCTGCTAATTTTAAGTATAAAGCTGATTGACGATATGATTTAGCTGCACATTTTTGGGTGACTAACATCTGATTTACTTCTACACTTGAAGCTGGCTAGAGTTACCTCATAGTGTGCAATGGTGATTATGCTCCTATTCATGTACTTTTGTGTAAAAGTTGTATAAGTTCTGAAAATACGCTAGAACTAACTCCCTACTGAGTGATCACCCTGTGAGAGCAAGTTATGGGATTGTATAAGCATATTTATTATTTTCCTATATTCTTATATAAACATCATTGGTTATTACCCAATATGTTTTTGCCAGCTTTATAGATTCCTTCACATTTTTCAGGATTGCTAGCCATTATATAATTTTAGTATATACAATTTGGTACAATGGTAATCAATTGTGGGAATAAGCATTGTATTTTATGTATGAAACATTACAAAAGAGTAGCTATCTAATTCTGGGCCTGAGCAATATTTAGGTGCTGTCCATTATTTATCTTCCACAAACAATATATTATAATTACATCAAACATCATTTTAAACAAATAATTTACTTCCCAGTACATATATCTGTTTCTGGCTCATCAGTAGTCTGCTATTGAAATATCCAGGAGACATGTATTTCATCCTCATCTTATTATTATACAACCTTAACCACAACCATCTTCAAATAGCTCTTTCAAATAACAATCAAAAGACAAATCTACTCACATAACGTATTCATGACACATATAAAGATCAAATTTAACTACTTTTAAGTTGTAAAAACTACTTATTGATAACACAGTTTCTAACTCAATTTATTCCATCTTCTGCACTGACTATTTCCATTTTAACTTTAATTACCATAAACCTTACCCAATCCCCTTAGTTAATCTTATCATCAAATTTTTTTTGATCACCAACTCATTAGTAATCAAGCATTCTAATTAAAACTTTTCTCCATTTATCATTACCCTTACATTTCAACCGAGTGTGTACTGAATCTTCCTCCTCTGCACAAATTGGACACATACCTTGTAGAACATTATTTCTCAAACTCCCAGTCTAAACGAGGTCATTCCTTCTCTTTCCTTTCTGTTGCAGCTTTCAATATATAGAGTGATCCGTTTGACTATCGATATTATAAAGGCTAATATGGTAGTAGGAGATATATTTTGCTGGAACTCTACAAGCATTAGTCAATGATCAAGAAGCTCATTTCAATTTTGCATCCATAATGTGCCAATGAATTGATGATGATAATGGCTTTTTACAGACAAAATGACTTTTCATGTTAATGAGAAAGTAAACACAACTACATTATTTGGGCAAGGGGAAATCCACATGTTTCCTACAAGCTTGAAAGACCGAGTCCAAAAGTTAACATGTGGTGTGGAGAGAGTTGCAATAAATTGTAGGAACCATTCTTCTTTGCAGAAAAGAGAATATGCTATGTATATTATTTGGATATGTTGTAGTTGTTTCTGTTGCCACAACTTTGAGGAAGGCAACAATATGAATGTTGTAATTCAGCAATATGGTGCCCCCCCTCACTTGGCCTGGGAGATTTGTCATTTTCTGAATATCTCATATGGCATGGCCATGACAGACCAATTTATGGCCTCTCATCTATTGAATTACGCCACATTTCTTGGGAAATCTGCTGCTGCCTTCCAAAGAAAATGCTTCAAACTTTCAATATATGGATGTTTCTTCTTGCAAGCCATCTCCTGAAGCCTGGATTACAATTTGCAGTCCAGGGAGTTTAGATACAGATTTGCATATGGCCATCCGAGGTCAAAACAAAGTCAGGAACATTGGCCTCAAGCCATTCCTGGGTTGTTTGAGCCTTATGTGCTGGGGCTGAATCCTATTGGAGGCTCCAACTTTGTCCATTAGTAGGGTGTCGAGATTTTTGACCAGTCTCTCCAGCACTGTCTCCTTGCACACTTTGGCCAATGTTTTGACCCCACCTTTTTTTTTTTGCATAAACAGAGCTCTACCATATCTTCGTAGTTCACACCCCAGCACACCATGACAGATGCAGTATGGTGGCCCCTCTGGACATTTTTAGCAGCTTCTGTAGAGCTTCTGGCATTTACCCTGACATCGAAAGTCTCTTCAACACTGAAAATGTTTTATCAGTGAAAAGGATTCTTAAATGACCATTTGCTGCACAACACTGGAGAGGGTTTTGTAATCAAGCGTCTCTGGCACTTGCGAAGAAGTGACTTTTCCATTGTTTTTAAACAGAGTCCCAGGTCACTGCTCAATGTTTGAGACATTTTAGAAATATTCAGCTCATGAGCCATCACTGACTTTCTCTGTACCAGATTTCTTTGCATACATGCTGTCGCTGCTTTCACCAATTTTGGAATGTGTATAGTGTATGGTCTTCCTTATCTGTGGTGGTCTTTTCAATCTCAAGGAAGTACTGAATAACCTTCTGCTTATTTTAAGTTTCTGGAAAATTTTGAAAATTTAATCTGGGAATTTGCCTACCATGTGCAAAGCTACCACAGTTACATGATTTGTATAATTGCCCCATTGCATCTTGAAAACTTAACATGAGTAGCTGAACTCTCAATGCTTTACCACTAGCACTATAACTCAGAAATGTGGTGGCTGTTCAGCCACCCTCTAAAGTTGTGACAGTATTAATAATAAGACTAGGTGCATATAACAAAATATAACAAAAGGAGAAAAAATGTGTAAAATAAATACACCTAATTTCATAAAATAAAGATTTTTTAAACAATTAATTTTTATATATATACATAATCCTCTAAAAGTAATGGGTCTAGAACCTTCGACACTCCCAGAAGGCACTGGCTCCACTGTTACAAGGATGGGGGTGGGGACTTTGGGCCTCCTCCAAGGGAGGATATGGTTCCCCATTCTTCTACTCTAAAGTAATTATCATGCACATATTTTCTTCTTTAACTGTAACACTATTTTATGAGAGTTCCTTGTACTGTCCAAATCCTTTTACATCTTAATGTCAAGATTGTAGTTGTATAAGGACCAAATAAAATAATAATATCTGTTTAGGCATGGAAAAGATTTTCAAAATTATTCTATCCCATTTTGCTTAACTATTTTCTTTTTCTTGTCTAAAGAATCAATTCAACTCATTTTAATGAATTATTCCAATTTTTACACATTTTACACTAGAGTGCAGTTTATTTCCTTTTTCTGCATGTTGCTACATTTTTATCCTTCCCTAATCAGAACATTTGTTCTAATCCTCGGTGCTTATCCATCTCAACTGGACTTATTACAGCAATCCACATAGTTCTCCCTACCTCATTCATTTTTTTAGTTGTGTACCAGCTTAGTGCACTTGTGGGTTTAAAACTACAAAAATGTCTTGCATCTCAATGTCTTCAATCCTATCTATTATCTCTTTCCAAAATTCATTAATATTATGCTCCCTTGAGCCCCACACATTATCCACTCTGATACTTTTAAAATAAATTATAATTTCCTTCCCCAGATTTTTTCCCATTTTTAAATTTTTCTTAAATAATAAAGCATTCTTTCACAAGCTCACCGTAATTTAAATTCCTTATTCTAAACCAGAATCTTTCGATTACTTTATCTTTATTATCCAACCTCTTCTATTCTGTTAATGCTACGCCATTAGGTAATGAGTTAAAGTCTAGGATTTGTCTACAAAAAATCTATTTATTATATCCATACTAGCCAGTTCTTAGGACCATACGGCATTTTTTCTCTGCTATAATCCTGTAAATTGTTTCCAGTCTATCCGTTTTCATTTCTGGTGTTTTGCTTGTGCGATTTCCTAGCTAGCACCCTTCTTTGATCTAATCATCTCCCATTGTTAAGTGTTACTCACAGGTTCTAATAAATCACTTAAGAAGTGAAACTGGAAAGAATGCTTTTTTAAAAATATTTTGACACACTGTAAATACTTGCTCCTCTCCCAGAATGAAGCAGGCTGTCTGTCTAGCTCAGTTACACTATGTGATTGTTTTTCATGTTCTTACAATTAAAACTGTCTTTCTTATGTGTGACCAACAGCTGAAGGTGTGATAACTTCTTAGAGACTGTACTGAGATACAACTGTACTTTTAGCTCTCAACTACCACAGTAAACTTTGGAACAGACAACCAAATGCTGTCTAATTGTTTTGAAATGTTCATTTCTAAATGCAGAAAGAGTTCCAATCCTGTCATGGGGACCACCAACAGCTTCTCTCCTTGGAAAACATATGGTAACCTTTAAAGATTTATATATATATGAGGATATATACATTGATACTCTGCCTACTAATACTTCTTAGAGACAGAGAGTTAGCTGCCATTTTTCTGTAATCCACCATACGTTTTTAATTTTCACTTTAGTTTTGTGATTATCTCCCGTGGTTATCGACTACATTCTTCTGGATGTCTGTAACCGTGGCTTTTTATTAAAGTTCTGCTACCTTAGTTCTCCTTCCCATCGACTCTCACAAGTTATGGCATTGCTAACTGAGCTTCTGGAGCAACCGCATTGACTTTTTGTCTGGTATTGAAGAAGTGGTCTGTACACTGTGAAGAACGATACTTAACTATCCAAAATATTATGTGAATTGTGTGCATATTTTGATTGTTACTATGTTTATTATGTGCACTTCACACTTTTTAATGAACCTCATATATATTTTGCAACTATCTAAAATTTTACCAGCATCTGATGGATGAAATGAGCCCAGAGTCCTTATGTAACCTAGTATTAGTAAATCAAAACTCCAGAAAATGATTGTCATCTTTTTACGTATATACTTTTTCCCCATAAGTAGTTTGCTTTAAGTTTGCCCATTATCTAAGTACATGGTTTCTTGGCCTTAATTCGTTTTTCCTGTTATAATTTTAATGTATATACTTTTATTGTACCACATGAATTTGTGAGATGGTTATACAAAAAATTCAGCCTAAATCATCAATTCTCCTGAAAGTCTTCGCTGCACAACTTTGTTTGCAAGATATTGTCGTTCTTATAATGTTCATACTTTACAACTATAGAGAAAGTGTTATTTTGGTTTAAGAGATATTTTTTATTAATAGGCTTCCTAATATTTGTGTGCACTCCTTTTGATTTTATCTTATCCTGGGATGATCTAGAATTTCCACAGCTATACATGATGAGTGGCAATTAATTTCTTGAACATTGAATGCCAACTTTAGTAACATTCTTCGTACACTGCTGGCTGGAGAGTATAGTTCATATATGTTCCAGACATCAGGAGATAATCATGGCGGTATATGATGGGCATACACTAAATACTTATTCTTGTATGACACTGTGGTATGTGTACACTGCCCTAATTATAGTGGGACAGTTCCAAACATACCTTCACAGAAGATAATACTGCTTCTTGTCATTTCCCTTAAAGTATTATCCATACAGAATAAAAGTATACAGTTTGTATCTTTTACCCGAATCAAATAGTTAAAACCTTGTGTTGTTGTATCATATGGGGGCATAATTGTAATATCTACTAGGGTTGGAGGCAATGGTGGATGAGTTTGACTGTAATAACCAAAACACCCTCAGTAGTTTGAGTAATTCTGACAGGCATAACTGAGAATTTACAACTGTGATAAAATATGTTGACATGGATATCTAACAGTTACAAAATATTTCATGTGTAAACAATTTAATGGGGAGGAAATAATATGGGCAAAGAATTCATGGGCCTTAACTGTAAGGGAAATGGTCATGAGCAAAATTTAATGGTGAAAAGACAGAAAATACTTTACCCAGGCAACATATCCCAACCAGAGCTTCACCCTAAATTAACCATTAACAACTTGGGTGTAATTTTTGTTCCTTTTTGCCAAACAGATACTTTTCATGAAATTTCCTTTAATTTAGTAGACTCAATAGAGCTTCAGTTTGAGGTTCCTGTTTAATTCGCTGAGGTATGTCGTCATTAATGCTTTAATTCTTCTTTACTGTGACACAACATCCTTGCCCCTTCTAATCCTTCCAATACAGGTTACTATATCACAAAGAATGTAGTTAGTTTCCTGGAGGACAGAATGACAAATAGTGAACCTGTGTCCTCCTCCATTATCTAGTGAGAAACTAAGGTATTACTTGGTCTGAAATGGCCTAAGATTTTAACACAGGGATTTATTCTATGACATAGCTAAAGTCTCTCCCAGAAAATTTACCCTCAGGAGTTTTATCTCACGTATAAGAGTGTTTAGTGTTTCTTTCAGGTATACTTTTGGGCAAAAAAAAGTATTAGTGGGAGGGGACCTCGATTATTAAAACACTAAAAATTACAATAAATAATTTAAACTTTCTAATAATTAGAACAAATGTTTATTGTATTAAGTGTGTCACACATCTCAATGCAACGCAAATCCAATATACCATTATGGGCGGCTGAGGTCGTTAAGGCGTGGACTCGTGAGCAGGATGTCTGGGGTTTGAATACCACCAGAACCGTCCTGGTACCCTAAACTTAGGCCTGGAATGTTTCCTTTCTTCAAAATTCCTCTTCCAGTATATCGTTTATATTTCATCATTATCCATTGCCTATGGTGCCTCAGTAATAAAAACAGGTGTTAAATACCATTCAAAAAAAAATCCAATATGCCTGTTTGAGAATTAGAAATTCTTTGCACTCCTTCCTCATCCCCCAGGGAAAAAATATCTGGAAGAAACAATGTTTGTTCCTACTGCAGAATTTGCTGATAATTGTGACTGTCTATAATGCATTTTATTCAAATTTGGCATTTGGCTCCCTTGTTTCGCTTTTGTCATACTTTTTCTTCCAGAGTCTGTCTGGAAAAACTTATCAAACTCATACCGATATCTTGAAAGCAAATTTTACTGTGAGCTGTAGCTAGAATTAGGCTATCAGTTATTATTGAAGATGAGATAAGCAGTGCCAAAATTTGGAAGCATTTAACTGTAACTTTATTCATTAGCCAAACAATGCAAAGCATTGAACAGAACATATCATTTTGTTATTGGAAATGCACATTAAGTGATGATAGTGGTTGTACGTTACCAAGTTGTTTTGTAGGCAACAAGCAATCATGCTTTAACAATATCAATGGTTTCTTGAGGTACCGCATTTACTCCTGGAATTAGGCAAACAGAAGACATATTTGTCTCTGTCTCAATGAAACATTTCTAGAGTACACAGATACACCCCTCAATCTAGACACTGAATAGTAGCACCAACTTTCAAACGTGCAAATTGAACCACAAAACTTAAAAAAACATTATTTGAACAAAATTGGCATTGTACTGTACCACATAAGGAAGCATCGCCCCTGCTTTGGGGGGAGGGCGATTTTCCCCCCTGGAGGGTACCCCACCCCCCACGGGAAGTAATATATCAGATAATAAAAATAGTAAAAGTTAGTTTGTAATCTGTTTACGAAACAGTGCTGCTATTCAAGCATCTGGTACTCATGACTGTTTTCCAGCATTTTTACTGTTATCTCTTCATTAATTAATTTATTAAAACATTGATCATTACAATAACAATGCAAACTTGTAAGAACAAATACATGCATGTTCAAGAATTAAAAGTTCTGTGCACTCTGTATATTAATTTTGAACAGCACTGATTTTCTTCTGCTGCAATTCAGTCGGCAAACCTTGTGTCTTAATGCAAATATTTTACTCTGAGACTGGATAAAGATTTAATTTATAATTGTATACAACTCATATATAATGTTGTTTGCAAAAGTCATGCAAAAATTCATTATTATACATTTATTATGATTAAATTCCTGTTTATGTAACTTTGCACAGGTTGGCAGTACTGTGGGGAAGATTTCTCATTGATAGCTAAAGAAAACATGTAACTAACTTACAACAAGAATGAAGCAGTCTCTTAGTTCATGAAGTGTACGTAAGTCTGGGACATGTACTGTGTCTGTCTGTAATCTTCTTAATGTAAATTATTATTCAATTACAGCATTTTCTACTTTATTATAAAATGATGTAAATTGACATGAGTGTACGTTAGTCTATAGGCACAAATGTTAGTTGTGTAGTTTTTATGGACATGTTAAGACTGTAGATTGCTTTAACACAATAAATTGTGGCTTCAAGGGGAATAGGTTCCTGGAACATAATCATCAGAATATGACGAAATGCTTTGTTTTCCATAGCCTTACAGTGATTTTTATTTATGAATTTTTTGGTCTTTAAGAGTGGGAGTAGTTCTCAATATATATACATAAATTATTAAGATATAAGACAAACCGAACTGTTTGCTGTTTATTTATTGGTTAAATGTAACAGAAATAATGAAATACCATTATTAAAAGCAAATGCAGATGAACACTTGTAGAAAATAGCCCATATACCATAATTGGACACCCCTTAAAGAGTGGAGAGCAAAACTTGAAGTATAAAGTGCATGAATGTAGCATTGTTTAATAGATCCCACTAATGGAATAAATCATAAAAAAAATAGAAGAAATATACTGCTCAAAAAATTAGAGAAACACATGTTTAAATCAAACCCCCAAAATACAATTGATTGACACATTTTAATTTTTGACAGTTTGTAATTATAGATTGAAGAATATGCATTCTAACAATCTTTTATTTCACAGGATTAGAAATTATTGATACAGAAAACAAAAGTGGAAATACAAGATTACATTATTTAGTAATCAATATTTTCATGGTTATTTCAACATCGCTACCTATGTGAGCTGCGATGACTTCATAACACCCATGTGGCATGCTTCGTACCAGCCTCCTAATAAAGATATATGGGATTCTCCCCCATTCTTCATTGAGTGCATTTGCAAGTTCTCCCAGGTTCTGTGGCATGGGAGGATGGTAGCAAACCATTTTTCCAGTTTATCCCAAAGATGCTCAGTTGGATTGAGGTCAGGACACCAGGCTAGTCCCTCACCTGAATTTGGCATTCCTGCAGTGTAGTTCATGCTGTTTCAGATTTAGCATTATCATGCATTACAAGAAAATTAGGGTTCATTACCTTAAGCAAAGGGTACGACATGTTGAAGGATAATGTCATTAATGTAAACATCAACTGTGGGACAGTAAGAAGCTCTGTCCAAGGCTCAAACCATAATCGAACAGCTTCCAAATCTGTCATGTTCAATAATGGTGACTGCAGCAAGATGTTCACCAGGATGTCTCCATATACATGTATGACCATTGCATCCCGTCAAACAAATCTTGACTGGGGTGTGAAGAGAACAGCCTACCATTGGCAGAGCTACCCGTTGAGGTGATCCTGAGCAAATCTCAGCCAGGCTGAAGTGTCAAACCAGAGGCTTGAAAGGGGATTCTAGATCTCAACTGTGCATCTCTCATTCTGATCATTCCAGCTGTGGTAGATCTCTGGCCAAAAGGATGATATCTGTCCTATAGTCTTCTTCCTATGTCCTTGTCTGGGTTGCCTCATTTTTCTACCCTAGAAGAGCTGACATAAAGGAACCTGGAGAGAAATAAAGCAAATCCATGCAACTGTTTGTGCGACTGATGTTTCAGATTAATTTATTCGGAGAAAAGCTAACAAATCCTCAAAACATAACATCTGACTGTCAAAAATTACATTGTATCAAAATTTTGTCGTACTTTGGTTTAAAAATATGTTCCTCTAATTTTTTTTAGAGTAAATACCAACACATGAATGCTTTATGTGATATTTTATGTATATAAAATGACAAAAAATAGAGAAACAAAAATAGATAAAACACTTAAATAGTTACACAATTTAAAATTTAATATTTAGAACAGCTCATGTTCTTCTTCAAAGGCAGAAGACAAGTGAAGGTGGCAAAAGTAAATATTGAATCTAATTAAGAGGTATATATTAATAATTTAAAAAAAATGAAATTCAATAATAACAAAAATAAGAAAGTGGAAAGGGAAATATTAATAAGTAGATTTAAACCTGGTGGTGTGCACACTTTCATGCTCTGGCAGAAATTATTACTGAAGGCTTTGCTGAAGGAGTTAAACTGTGCACTAATTCTAATTTACTCTTTTTTAACTACTTTTAAATGGTTCTTATGGTTTTCAACAGTTATGTAGCTGTTTAATGTTAAGGGTATGGAGCTTGGTTATATGATGTGTATAATGTTTTTAGTCCTGCTGTGTAACTATTTGTGGCTGACCTCTTTTCTTTAAACTGGATTCACTTCCACAAGGTGAATTTAACAAAGGCAATCGATGCAGCTTTTTATAAACTTATTTATGTTTGTGGGGATATCATTTGGTCAGGACAAAATCTCCTATCACGGAAATTCTCAATCTATTAGACTAATGAAATTGTATTAATTTTATTCTAACCATAAATATATTGTTACCTGTGTTGGCATGAATGAAAAGGCTAGTTTTTGATTAAAGACACATTAATATTGCTTTTCAGTCAGTTTTACACAAATCATTCTGATGATAGCTAAACAATACATTTCAACTAAAAGAGTAAAAACCTTGATTGAAGACAATTGAACTAGTTTATTAATGTTAAAATAACTTTTAATTTGTTTAGTTACATCTAACCAGTATCGATATTAAAGATGATTTACACTTAATGGAATTAAAACTTTACATTTTATAATTTACTAGGATGTAAATGTTGTAAGATTTGGTGTAATCCCACCTATTATCCAATCTGTCATATTTTAAAGTTTGAATTACTTTCAATCATGTTCAGCTTTGTAGTATAATTTTAAGAATTAGTGAATTCATTCCAAGAAATATACAAACATTCCAGAGATTGAAGCTGACAGTTTTCAAAACAAATGTTATGCCTCTCTTGACATCGGAATAAAAACATGTAAACTAGACTTGGATACAAAAATGTTAATCACTGTAAAGTAATGGGAACATTGTAGAAAATGCTATAAGTACCTACATATCAAGAACTGTGCTGAAGGCAGTGACCTTGAAGTCGCATGAGCTCTGTGTTACATTTATAGCAGTATTATTTTAATTGTACTTACTAATTTAACGCTTTTTGCATCAGCTTATTTTTGATATGTCTGTATTTACATCTACATCTTGAATCTGATGAAACTATATGTCAACATTTTTAATGTAACTACACTTTTTATATTTATGTAATAGTGGTGTACAGCTGGCTACTTAAATACAGAGATCCTTGACAATTCCTGTGGTCCTTGCATATGTTCCATTTTCTTCAACGTGAGGTCAAAGAAAGTGATCCTTTCAAAAGGAAATTAGAAGTTTACACATGTGTAATGTGAGATTTCTGAGAATTTTTTTTTTATGACGCAAAACCCCCCATCTGGAGGACTAGGGGCTTTCTGGTTTTCTTTACTATGGCTAACGAGATTTTCTGAGTTTCCTTTCCCTAGATAGGAAACGTATAGTGTTAATGTGGGGGAAGGGACACAGGTATTAGGCGATCCCCTCACAATGGAAAGAATTGTGGGCTGAAGTGAAGCTATCATCAACTTGACGGAAGAATATTTTGTTTCAACGTCCACTCTCATTGTCAAGCGCTTCACGCAAGATGGCGGCGGTTGCCTAGCCTGCTTAAAGGTAGATCTCCGACTCTTGATGCTATGTTGGTTTCTTGCATGACCTCGTAAATCAGTTCTCTAATTGTTGACATAGTCTGTTGGTGATGTAGTGGTAACCATACTTGCCTTCTAAACCCAAGATCGCGGGTTCAAACCCGGCCGGGACCGATGGATTTTTTCCGGCTTAAAAATCCTAAGTATGGCATCCTTCGGAAAGGGAGTAAAGCCGTGGGTCCCGTGTAGTACATTTACAGCTACAGCACGTAAAGGAACCTCAAGTCTGACAGAAAAGGCCTTTTTAACGGCCATTTCACGTCCTGAATTAAATGGGACGCTGATGACCGGAGATGTTAAAGAGCGTCCGTGAATAAGTCAAATTACACATGTTCTGCTGGTTCACTTGCTTATAATCGCTGACTGCTAGGACGGGTCAAAATAACTTGATACCGTGCAATCAATTTTGTTTTGCCTATGGATGAGCTCGTCGCTTGTTAGCTGCCCAGCTGAGTTTTGGTGATTAGCGAGAGGGTAAAACAATAAAGTAAACTAATTCAAAAGACTCCTTACTTACCAAATGAGATATTGAGAAATCAGGACAATTTTCTGACAAATATCTCTTGAGTTCTTGTTCTGTATACGGTTGTCTTGTACACGGCATTTTTTCATTTGCCCCAGAGATAATCGCAGGGTGTTAAATCGTAGGACCCTACGAATAGCTCTGTTGTGAATTGCTCTCATGTTCCTTTTGAAAAAAATGCATAATCAGGCTCCATTAGGTTAATTCTCTGATAAAAGGGGTTAGTATAGTGCTCACATAAGTAACAGAATCAATTGTATTCTTAAAAATGATGCATTGAGTATTTTATCACTAGGGTAACGCATACAAATGGAACATAAAGACGGCATTAGAAACGCACGAGGCATATTACACTATAGAGTACAGCTTCGCTACAACTGCGGACACTACCACGTAATTGTTTTCATTTAACAGTGATAGAGGCGATGACACAGTATTGTTAGAACCACCACAGATTTTACTTTTATTTCAAATAAAAGAAGTTCCGATATTGCTTCTTGATTTCTGCTGCAGTCATACGAACTGTTTTGATGCACACATTATTACATAATTTTCCACGCCAGGTCATCAGCGTCCCATTCAATTCATGGCGTGAAACGGCCGACAAATTTTGCTCAGAGGTCTCTTCTTTCAGGCTTGAGGTTCTTTATCGTGTCGTGTCGTAAATGTACACCCATCCTGGCCGGGTTTGAACCCGCGACCTTGGGTTTAAAAGGCAAGTATGGTTGCCACTACACCACTAGGACCGACTGAGCAGTTCGGCCCACTCAGCTATCGCTCGAGATTGGAGCCTTAGCAGCTCGAGAACTTGGACAGCGGGTAAGCTACCCGCTCCACGGCGCGGGGTAAGCATCGCTGGTCGCACGGTAACACAGGAGTACTGATAAAACGACGTGTGTTCAAAATTTTGTTAAATAAACTAAGTTTATTGATAAAAATTTGAATGCACAAAGTTAATTGAGCACTAGTTAACTACGAGCCGCTTATGGGCGTTATTTTCCATAGCAGTGATGCAACAAGTAATTTTGCAACATAAAAGTATTTCATGCTTAAGGATGTCAGTAGAGAGGTATTTGGACAAGCTGTTGCAATTACCAGGGTAGGATTACAATACACTCTTTATATTGTAACATAACTTTGTTGTTAACGATATACTTGCCACGCATGCCATACTGGCATTTACTTCAATTAACATTTAAAGCTATACTTTAGGTTTCTCGGCTGCAGACCTCTAAACTGAGGCCTTTTTCCTTCGTCCCTAGATATAATTAAACATATCTACCGGGTCTTTCATAGTTTTGTTGTTTGTTTCACGGAAGTTAGAGCGCTAACTCCCGGCGAATCGCATGTACTATTCGTGCAAATGATTCAAGTTCTCGCAAACATGAAAATAAGCACGTACAAGAGTAGGAACATAAGTTTCCGGCCTAACCATTTTCTAGTCAGGATAAAAACAAACTATACTTCACTTTTCAATTTAGTTACCCTTCATTGCAATACATTTCTCACATCTTTGAATTAACATTTCATTCCCCCCCCCCCTCAAAATAGTCACAAGTCGTTACTGCAAAAGGGTCATAAGCAACATCCATCACTTCTTCGTCACACTTAAATGTCCTTCCTCGAAGGTCCTTGAGTTTTGAAAAGAGGAAATAGTAACTGGGAGCTAGATCTGGGCTGTAGGGTGCATGGTCGATCTCCTGAAGCCACATTTCCTCACAGCTTCCTTTGCAACAAGAGTTGTGTGCACAGGCGCGTTGTCATAAGAAAAAGGCGCACATAACCACTCAGCTTTCCTCGTCTTTTCTCTTTGATGGGAGCACGTAGTCTGTGCAACAGGCCAGCATAGTACGCCCCATTTACTGTGGTGTTCCTCTCCTTGAAGTCAATGAAGAGTATTCCTTCACAGTCCCATATGGCCATGGTCTTCTTGGTTGACTGAATGACCTTGGCCTTTAGAGGCAGTGATTCGCCAGGTTTACGCCACTCCATTTGGACAAGGAATCATAGTACTGGACCATAGTTTCATCTCCTGTAACAATGGTTTGCAGAACTTCTCTCTCGGTACTACGGCAGAGCTCCAAAAATGCCTGACAACTGATGACTCGCTGCTTTTGGACTGAGGAAAGAAGTGTAGGCACCCATCTTGCACTAACCTTATTCATGTTTAAATGTTCATGAATAATTCGAAGGACTTGTTTTAGAAAGGCCCCAACCTTGCTGCTATTTCTGTAACTTTGAGCTGCCGGTCTTCCATAATTTCTCCTTCCACAAGAGCGATGTTTTCAGGAGTGAGCACCTCCAAGGGCCGACCTGCACGCTCTTTGTCTTCAATGCTTTCTCGACACATTCGAAAAAGTTTGGTTCATTCTTTTACAGTAGAATACGAGGGGGATGCTTCCCCATATACATCATCCAATTACTGTTTAATTTCATTTGGAGTAAGTCCTTCTTATGTGGAGAACTTAATAACAGCTGGATACTCCATTTTGAACACATCACAATCTTCTATATATAGCCTTCTTTATGCAGCTATAACTGAACACAGTGGAGCCGAAGTTACTGCTGCAATTATTTACTTAACAGATAAGGTGAGGCCGGAAACTTATGGATCTACTCTCGTACCTTATGACAGGAATGTTGGAAATGTCCTGTTATATCCACTCATTTCTGTCATTTCTTTAGGAAAGTGTCATTGTCATGTCTTCCGAAGCTGACTCAATTTCTCGTCCGATATTTTGTTTCCGTGCTACATGCATTTTGTTTTTCAGTTGCTCTCTTAAATAAAAATAACCTCATTGTATCATTCTCAAAAAAGTCATGCGCTGTTACCCTGTATGCAGCATACACAGATTTTTTTCGTTTATACCGCAACACCTGTTGCTGAAGAATATTACGAATGGGTCACATAACATGAGTTAGATTCAATAACGGGGGTTTATTGGAGTATTGCGCTACCCCATAGGAAGAGTCGTTTTCGTTCTGCTCCCGAATTAAGCAGCAGTATTTTGGTTCCAATGTCAGCATACATTCCCATGTCTTGTATGGTAACAGTGTCTCTTTCTTACAATTAAACAGGTTGTGCGAGGCTGTTTGATAATCTGCAAATAGCTTCATCTTTGTAAGTGACCATGTTCATTAACTACTTTCCTTATTCCTCTCCTGTCCAGTTTTAGCAGAAATATAGAAAGTGTTGCTAGGACCACTTGTCCAGTCCAAGTCCACGTTTTCATTGCAGTCTTAGCAGTGCGTGCACTGATTCAAACCGCGGGTTCGGGGCCAATAAAGGACCTTTTTTTGTAGCAATTACATATTTTAGCGAATTATACGGTTGTAACCATGAAAGGATTCTTGAAAAGGTTCTTCAAACCCCCATCGATGCTATCTACTGGGCATCGAAAATGACAATAACAATTATATAAAAACATAGATATACCGTTTCCATCCAGTTTATGCAACTTCTCCACTCTAGAAGACAAAAGTTTCTTGTGGTTTAACGTGAAGGTAAGAGTATAACTTTACACCCATACTGTTAAAGCACTTGGCGTTTAATTGTTCTGAGTTAAGCAATAAAAAATCCAGTGGTTGTTATTATAAAACATCGTCTGGGTTTAGCTGGGTTCCAAGCATACAAAGCTGTGCTTCTCATGAAGTAAGTCCGTGCAGGTTCTAATGAAATCGAACCTGGTTACACGGCAAACAAAGCTGTGCTTCTCATCAAGCAGGTTCTGATGTTATCGAACCTGGTTACACGGCAAACAAAGCTGTGCTTCTCATCAAGCAGGATCTGATGTTATCGAACCTGGTTACACGGCAAACAAAGCTGTGCTTCTCATCAAGCAGGTTCTGATGTTATCGAACCTGGTTACACGGCAAACAAAGCTGCGCTTCTCATCAAGCAGGTTCTAATGAGATCGAACCTGGTTACACGGCAAACAAAGCTGTGCTCATCAAGCAGATTCTAATGAGATCGAACCTGGTTACACGGCAAACAAAGCTGTGCTTCTCATCAAGCAGGTTCTAATGAGATCGAACCTGGTTACACGGCAAACAAAGCTGTGCTTCTCATCAAGTAGGTACCCTGCAGGTTTCGAACGGAGGAGAATATTTTGGTACTTCAGTCTCATTCACGGCTGGCCGTTTGTGTCTACATCCCCAGTTATTTGGGAAGAAGGGATAAGGCCGCACGGAAGTCGGAGTCCCGAACCCCGGAATAACCTATTTCTGGCGTGAGGGGCTGCTTCTACACTAGACTCCGGGACAGAAACCTTTTTAAATCGCGAGTCGCCGTCACACCGCACCAGCCCCCTTCACCTTGGCACTGTCGAATCCATAACAAAACAAACGAAATGAAATTGGGGAGAGGAAAAGTCATGGAAAGTAAATAATCCCAGAATTCGTTTAAGCGATCAGGAAAAATCTAAAGATAGCAACGTCACGGTAGCCGGTCCCAACGAATTTGAACCTGGGACCTCCCGAATGCAAGCTACAACCTGAACTGTGCTAATGGGGCGTTTATCAATCTTGTTGTTAAATAAACAAACTGTAATGATGCAGTTTGCAACGTATTTTAAGCTATCAATTTTACTTTGAATATTTTGAAGCATGTAAGCTCTTTTGTGAACACATCAAGATTTACTTTCCGAACTGCTTTGACTTGTGAATGTGAAGCAGCCGGTCTACATAGGTTACGCGCAATACAGCAATACATAGCCTTTATCTACGCGTTAGTTGTCAGCTCAATTCTGTTCCACCAAGGTTTCTGCTACACTTGTACAAGTGACTTTTCGTTATTCTGTTCCACAGAAGTTGGCACTTGTAACTTGTAACTTGTATTGACTTCTCAACATACTGGCAATAACAAACATTTCTACAAGTTTTAATATATTTATAGTAATTTTGGTATTGGCCACAATTTTCGTTTTTCTCGACGAAACTCGGTATTTTTCTGTAAAATAAATCCCAAAAATCAAGGCAATCAGGCTATTAGGAGTGGGGGGTATGTCTGAAAAACGAATGGGGGTTAAAGCCAACTTTAAAAATCGTTCTTGCGGCCGCAATTTTAAGTTTTCTTAAGAATTATCAGTATATGCCGTTGAAATAATAATAAAAAGATAGTTTCTGAAAATCAATGAAATCAGAATATAAGGGCCGGGGTTTGTCTGAAACCCAAAATTAAAATTTACTCCAACGGCACCAATATTTTTTTTTTTGTAACGAAACTCGGTATATACCATTTAAATAAAATGAGAATGTTAGTCTCTGAAAATTAGGTAAATTGGGCTATTAGGAGTAAGGGTTTACCTGAAACGCAACATTTAAAAAATGGACACATTTCTTTCACAACAAAATTCGGTATATCTAACTTAAATAAAATAAGAAAAATAGTTTCTGAAAGTAGGGAAGTCTGAACTTTAGGAGTAGGAATATGCTTGAAAACTGAAATTTAAAAAGCGCTCTTTCGTTTAATTTTCTCTATATTGTTTTAAAATAAAAGGACAAATTAATTAAGAACATAAACTGTATTTATAAGGTTGCATGTGTTTTATATTTAACAAAAGCATCGTCCTGAAGATAGCAGCTGTGAAATATGAATCTAATATGTATCTGTATTTAAGAGCGCTCTTAACAACCCTCAGAAAACGTTTGCCTTACATATTTTTACTATATTAAACGTTTAAATATATTCACGAAGTTTAACTTTATCAATCAGTGGTCATATATTTAATTTAATAGTATACCATTAATTTTTGTGGTCTTATCTCAATAGTGATAATTCTAAAAATGTGGTTTCTCTTTTGTAATGCTTATAGGATGCAAGAATTCTAATTTTGTTCCGCTAATACCAGATAGCAATGCTATAACGTATTTCATTTCATTAGTTAATAAGGCTAATTTGGATTTTGTATTATTTTTCAAGTTATTGAGGAATTCGCTTAGTTTACGCAGCTCCTGCGTGATGGATTCTTTAAGGTTTCCTTCCATTTCTAATTCTCTTTTTGACATTATTTTTCTTTAGTTTTTGCTTATATTGAAAATATGGTTGTCAAACAATATGAACTAATCAGTGACGGCTCGTCGCCCTTGCAGATGGGCCAGGGACATGATACTCAAAGGTCACTTTTATCAAGACTACTTCTGCGACTTTCACAACGTCGTGCGTTTGTGCTGTAAACTTCTGGTTTATGTGAAACTCTTCTAATTTAGAAGTTAAAGTACGCCTTCAATTCAGAAACAGCAATACATTTTGTGAATCTTTCCATGTTTATATCTGTCGTTTCAACGGCAAGTATGAAAATGCAGTTTGCCCTTTCTTTCTTTTCTTATCTCATTCCTATAGACCATGCTGTCAGCCAAGATGCTTTTCAAACCATAAAAACCTTAATTTTGTGTCATCTTGCTGAATAAACGGCTATAACTTTCGGTCGATAGGGTCCAAATTGTTTCACTTCCAACTTAACAGATAAACTTAGACGGGAAAATGCAGCCTTCAAGAAAACACCCACTTTATTCATTGCCATAACCAGATACTTTTTTGTAACTTAAAGTTAACACTGTGTTAGTCAAATTTCTACTGAAAAACAGTACAAAAAGGGTGCGAAAACAAGCCTTAGCCAGTTATGCGTGGTGTCAGTAAACCCTCAAGAAAAGAGAGAATGCCGAGCGCTTGCCGTCTTTACTGTGGCCTAAGAGACCGCAGAAATAAGCAGGAGAAAGGCTAGAAGACAAATACAATCTTATAAATCTTTGCTGGGCCATGAGCTCCCATCGCTAACGGAGGACCGCATGCTACCGCTACTACATTAGAGAGGAAATGCGTTTATTGTGTGAGATACTTTTAAGAACTAAACGGCTATACATCGCTGTTTTCATGATTTTTTGTTGTTGTTGTTGTTGTTGTTTTTTTTTTTTTTTTTTTTTTTTTTTTTGAGTTGACTAGAAGAAGAGAAAATGGCAAATAATTATAGTATTTATTTTGGGGATCGCCACGGATGGCAGAGGTCGTTAAGGCGCGAACTCGTGAGTGACATGTTTGGGGTTCGATTCCCACCAGGACTGTTCCAGGTTCTCCTCAGTCCTCATAAATGACAAATGCCATGAAGGCACCGTAAACTTAGGGCTGTAATCTTTCCCAGTTTATCATTTCATCTCATGTATCATCAGTGTCCACCGTTTGTGATGCTTCAGTAGTAAACACCATTAATTTTTTATTTCTTTGGGGGGCTTGACCCATCTGGCCCTTATTCGCTCTGTGACTAATAAAATGAAAGAGCGTGCACAATCGGGAAGCTCGATTGTTCTGCCATCTCCCGACCAATAAAATAGATACTGCTATGATTGCGATTGTCATGCATAATAAAGTATTAAGAAATAATACCAGACCCATTTTGCAGGAATGACTATGTACATTAAATTTTAATTTATTATTAAGGATGGACATAAACGATGTGCGGCCCATCATGATAAAAAACAAGGTAATTAATTATACCAGTACGTGTTTACGAGTATATAGACTCTGGTCTAAAATGGTACATGCAATAAAATATTTTCATTGATTCACACGTTATAACACGTAACAAAAGATCCATCTTTCGATTTTATTCAAGTGCCTCACTTTGATTATTGTGATGTCTTGTACTCTAACCTGAATACTACGCGTTCATGGTGCCTGCATTTTTTCGTCTTCAACACTGGTAAATTTGCTCATGTGACACCCCACCGTAATCAACTGTCTAAAAGAACGTAAGGGCTTTCCATTCCCTTTATGCTCCTGTTCAAAATTCTCCATGCCTGCACCCCTCAGTATATTTGTCCCTACCTTGGACACGGAATATGACTTTACTGTTGAACAAGTGGAATTCTAGCACTCTCTTTATTAACTTTCTAACTATATTAAAATTATGTAATATTTACATGCAAAAAATCCAAAAGTTTGCTGAATTAAAATCCTTAAAAGTGTCAAACAGCATTTTTAGTTTATATTTGATTCTAACGACAAATTTGTACTTGCACATCAAGTATTGTAATCAGTTGCACTTTTCGGGTGACCTGATCTTTACGCTCCGAGTTTGAGTACATTAAATAAATTCGCCGCTTCTGGATAAAGTCGTTGCCTGCCTTTATAGCCAACAATAATTAAAATTTAAATTCTTTCTCTTTCGCACAACATCAAATAGAATGATTTAGCACTCTATACATAAACTTTAATCATTAAATAAAATGTTTCTATGTTAATAAACATGGATATTAGCAAAGGACAGTATTTATGTTATTACTACAAAACACAGTAAATTAAAGAAGCGCTTTTTGTTTCCTTGATTTAGCAACAACAAATTTGTACAGAAGTATCTAGCGTGGTTACTTTTTAGAATGAGCATTATTTCAAAATGTAAAATATATTGGATATTTCATTTACAATAAAAACTCTGGAGACCGGAATTAGAAAAAAAAATCGGTAATATTTTTCTTGAGTTCTCAGTATACGGCTATCCTCACACACCGCGTTGTTGTAATTGTTGTGGCACTTTTAACGAACCCTGCCTGTATAAATATTTTCACAAGTCTACTAAACATGTACTCACTTTTGCATTAACTTAGTAATACAAAAAACTTAATTTCTATATTATCTTTACGCCGCACGACTCTGCCCTACAGTAGCTATACTCCGTAAAGTAACAGTCTTACCACATGCAGATAAGCGATACCAACTTACAGTTCGTGTGTATAATTAAATTCTAGCTATTTGATGTAGTAACAAAGGAAGCGTAATATCACGCAGTCATTTGCATTTATGTACTGCACTCGTCTTCCTTTGTGATGAAAAGTAAAACCTCCCACCGCCCTCTAGCGGCCCGCGAAATGTCAAGAGGGCCGTGATTCATTTTAGTGGTGTGCAGTTCTTTTGTTTCTTACCGGAAAATTTTCAAATTAGTTTTAGGATCGAAATTAAAACGTGAGGACGACAGAAACCGGAGAAAAACTTTAATGAAGAATTGATAAATAGCAGAAAAATTTCACAAGTGAGTGCAATGTTGTTTAAAACGTTTTGCATTCTGTGTTACGTTGATTAAACCATCATCCCATTTTAGCGAATTTCGAAGAAATGTGGCTATTGTAGTAGTACAAGTGAAAGACTTAATTTTTAGCGAATTCTAAAGAAATGTAGGCCATTATGGTTGTACCAGTGGAAAGATATTTTACTAATCTGTCCAAATTTGCATGGATCGTACCTCTAGGCACCGAAAAAGAGTATATATATTAACAGTAATAATAAAAGTAGATAAGGATAAAACACTTAGATAAAGTCAAGGAGTTCGAAATATAGCAATTTCAAGTGTGACTTTATCTAAGTGTTTTATCCTTATCAACTTTTATTATTACTGTTAATTTGTTACATTGTTAATAGTGTAACTTTATTTTTATTTTTCATTTATATTATGTGTGTGTGTGTCATTTGTTTGTCCCTATATATAAACCGTGTGAAAGATGAAAAGTGTTTTATCCTTTTTATGCTTCTTTAGTTACATTATTAATAGTGTTATTTTGTTTTGCATTTATATTATATATAACAATAAGGAGAAAAAGGATAAAATACCTGGAAAGTCACAGATTTACTATCGCCTAAGGAGAGTTGCTGGAAATATAGCAGTAGTAAATCTGTCACTTTCCAGGTGTTTTATCCTCCTTCTCCTTATCTAGTTATTGTTATTTTATTGTGTTACTTTATTTTTCATTTATGTTCTATGTATGACTTAACGCTCTATCGGTCGCAATTTTGGTTTTTCTTAACGAAACGCGGCACATAGCCATAAATTAAAACGATTCGTTGAGTTCGTTGACCAGCAAAATTGACTATTGGGGGAAGGGGGACTTAACCTACAGCGAACATTTTAAATAAAATTGGAAAATCCTTAGAGCAGCCGCAATTTTTTGTTTATCTTAACGAACTCAGTAAAAATATTTAAAATAAATTTATGAAAGTAATTTTCGAAAATTGTGGCAATCGGACTATTTGGAGAGGGGGTATATCTGAAAAACTTTTGGGGGTTAAAGGAAATTTAAAAATCGGTCTAGCGGCTGCAACTTTAGGCGTTTTTTTAAGGAAACTCGGTATATGCCATTAAAATAAAGTAAGAAAAAGCAAGGAAGTTGGAATATGAGTAGGAGGGTTTACCCAAAATTTAAAAATCGCTCTAGTGGCATTAATATGTGTTTTCACGCAACGAAATTAAGTATATTCCATTTAAATGGAATAAGAAATCAGGCAAATCCGGCCATTATGAAGGAACGGTTACCCCAATTTTAAAAATCGCTTTAGCCGTACCAACATTTGTTTCTTCACAACAAAACTCGGCATTTATCATTTAAGCAAATAAGAACAATAGTTTCTGAAAATTATGGAAACTTGACTAGTACATTTGAAAACCCTGGTTTAAAACGGTTCTTGCGTTTACTTCTCTCTAGAAATTAACTCAGTTTATAGCGATGTATATTTAAGAAAAGCATCATCATGAAGATAGCAAATGTGAAATATTAATCTATTTTGTGGTTGAGAATTATATTTGTATGTTAGAGAGCTCTGCAATAACCTTCAGAAAAATTTTGACATCTCTAACCGGCGTGCAGCTTATCGATAATTTCTGATGTCGTGACGGATTGTTTATTAAAAAGGGGGGGCTTATTATTCTCTCGTCGCTAGTGCCGCATCACACTCCTATCTTTTGATCATGCGTGAAGTAGGTTACGTTTTTCTGAACTCCAGCATCGGTTGTTTTGTCAATTTACATGCCCACTTAGGTGGAACCAGGCAAGATTCGTCTGTAAAGAAAATTAGATTGGTGTTAATTTCTACGTTCGAAGTGCGTTCACAAAATCTCGTGGATGCAGGGTCACCCGGTTGCATTACAAAAGTTTATAGTGTTTTAACTTCAGTAGTTTTGTGCTCATTTAAAGAGGGAAATTGGAAATTGCCGTTTGCTGGACAGAAATTGGGAAGGTACCAAAGTATGCGCAATGTTATCTAACGTTTCTTCTGTATGTGGCTCGATTCACGAAATTTATTTATCGAACTTCGACTAGGAGGTAGAGTATCAGGGAATCTCTCTCCATACATCAGGAGTCAATTGTGTTTGCACATAAATAAACTTTGGGCAATAGAACACCTGAAATTCATATACTGTATTAGACCGCTGTCATACAACACATAAGAAACAGCTAAACTCGCACTCATCTCCCCTCCGGCTCCCCTGGCGGAACATGACAACAGTTTCAGAGCTGGGCCACTGCACTTGGAGCGGTCCCATTAAGGAATAATCAATCAGTAGCTTCGGTTGTTATTGTATTTACATAGCATGACATGCAAACAGTAACACGTCAATATATATTTTTACTTAATCTGTCTTATTTTTGTAATATGTACTGTAAAACACAATCCTAGCAGACTGTATTACTAACTTATCTCAAACTTTGACACCCTGAATGTTATTGCGGCAACATTGCTGTCCTGGTGGGCATTTTTTAATAAACTGCGAACATTTAAAGAAAAGCAATTTCTGTACTGTGAGTAAAGTGATTGACCTTGAGACTTTCAGCTGCCGTTTGTAGCTGACTCTGGTGAAGACAGTTGATGAGCTGCAGATATTCTGACACCGGTTACCTAGCAACGTATTCCGTGAAGTCATCACCGCCTTCACAAGCTTCTATCTATAGAGCACATTTCTTCAACAAATCAAAGATAACACGTCCATATTTTGTTCACTTTCACCATAACGTTTAACTTTCGCATTCACGCATACAAATCTTCCACTGGAAAAACTAAACAAATCTAAGAACCGAAATTTAAAATTACATGCCGCATTAATTATCAATAAAGAATGTTATTTACCAGCTCTGACCATGTTTCTCTTTCCTCCATGTCATACTCCTTTTTATATACCGGCACTTTTTCGGTTTTTCAGCGATTAACGAGCCCTCAGCTTCCCTTACAATTTCTTCTGGAATGATATCCACATTTTCAATATCAAACATTGCGGAACTTCCATTTGAATTATTCAAAACAACAACGTCATAGAAACGAGTGCTAATGGAACACAATCCGTCATAACATCAAATTTTCAAACTGCCTGGAACCCTTCCTTCCTTAAAAATATCCTTTCCCAAATTATCATTTCATTTCATGTACCATCAGTGTCACCGCCTGTGGTGCCTCAGTAGTAAAAACGGGCGCTAACCACTGTTCAAAAATGAACATTTTTGAAATGTTTAATGCTTTCATTTCAATACTAAAATTGCACAAAGCGTACAGTCTTCACTCTGAATGCTAAACATTTGCACGATTAAGAAACGGTTTTTGTTAGTCTGAGGAATAATCCAGCAGGACCTGGGTTCGATGCGTGCAATGTTTTCTTACACAATCGGCCATGAGCTGTTTCTGTGTTGCAAAAATTTCGAAAATGTTATATGTGGACTGCGTCTATTTTCCATCGTTATAATAATCACTTCCAGACTTAAAATAAACGTCAGGCCGCTGTCTTACTGTTTGCAGCTGTTCATATTAAAACTTTCTTTTAGCTAAACAAACACATAGTCATATGAATTTATTGAGACAAAAAAAAAACACGAACACTTCGATTTTCCCGGTCCTTATGATGTCAGGGCATGACATTTTAAAAAATTATAAAGAAATGATATTTTTTTTAAAAAATTAAAACTTTATTTATATTTTAAGTTGTGAAGCTCTAGGCTTAACTGGAACGTGTTTGATTTGATCAAACTCAAATAGGACTTTCTAAGTTATTTAGGTTACACTTACATTGTGCTGTTAAATACATTGCTAGGGTGTAACTTTTTCTCTTGTCCTTTAAAACACTCTTACAGTAAGAGAATGTTCTTCTCTCCACACAGCATGAAGTCATCGGTGCAAATTTCCATACTGTTGGTCCCCACGATAAATTTGTTCCCCCTGAAGATCAGCAGATACATTTATAATTATTGCAAACCTTGGGTTCCGCTACAGAACCTCGGTGAGCTTAACACGTATTTGATATTGTGTCAACGATTTCCCAACGTTGAATAGCTGCAGGAAGATCACAGACATTGACAGTGAAGTGATGTCATGTTGTTACTGTAAAGAGCGAGTTTAACTTTGCTATGTAGAATACATCGTTAACACTCTTGATGTGTTCAAAATAGTTGATATTGTACATGTTGTCTGCAGGGTGATGATGTCATGTTGTTACTGTAAAGAGCGAGTTTAACTTTGCTATGTAGAATACTTCGTTAACACTCTTGGTGTGTTCAAAATAGTTGATATTGTAGATGTTGCCTGCAGGGTGATGTTGTCATGTTGTTACTGTAAAGAGCTAGTTTAGCTTAGCTATGTAAAATACTTTGTTAACACTCTTGATGTGTTCAAAATAGTTGATATTGTGGATGTTGCCTGCAGGGTGATGATGTGATGTTGTTACTGTAAAGAGCGGTTTAGCTTTGCTATGTAGAATACTTCGTTAACCCCTTTGATGTGTTCAAAATAGTTGATATTGTAGATGTTGCGTGCAGGGTGATGATGTCATGTTACTGTAAAGAGCTAGTTTAATTTTGCTATGTAGAATATTTCGGTAACAGCCTTGATGTGTTCAAAATGGTTGATATTGTAGATGTTGCCTGCAGGGTGATGATGTCATGTTGTTACTGTAAAGAGCGAGTTTAACTTTGCTATGTAGAATACTTCGTTAAACCCTTTGATGTGTTCAAAATAGTTGATATTGTAGATGTTCCCTGCAGGGTGATGATGTCATGTTGTTACTGTAAAGAGCGGTTTAGCTTTGTTATGTAGAATACTTCGCTAACACCTTTGATGTGTTCAAAATAGTTGGTATTGTAGATGTTGCCTGCAGGGTGATGATGTCATGTTGTTACTGCAAAGAGGGAGTTTAACTTTGCTATGTAGAATATTTCGTTAACACTCTTCATGTGTTCAAAATAGTTGATATTTTAGATATTGCCTGCAGGGTGATGATGTCATGTTGTTACTGTAAAGAGCGGTTTAGCTTTGTTATGTAGAATACTTCGTTAACACCTTTGATGTGTTCAAAATAGTTGGTATTGTAGATGTTGCCTGCAGGGTGATGATGTCATGTTGTTACTGTAAAGAGCGGATTAGCTTTGCTATGTAGAATACTTCGTTAACACCTTTGATGTGTTCAAAATAGTTGATATTGTAGATGTTGCCTGCAGGTTGATGATGTCATGTTGTTACTGTAAAGAGCGGTTTAGCTTTGCTACGTAGAATACTTCGTTAACCCCTTTGATGTGTTCAAAATAGTTGATATTGTAGATGTTGCCTGCAGGGTGATGATGTCATGTTGTTACTGTAAAGAGTGGTTTAGCTTTGCTATGTAGAATATTTCGTTAACAGCCTTGATGTGTTCAAAATAGTTGATATTGTAGATGTTGCGTGCAGGGTGATGATGTCATGTTACTGTAAAGAGCTAGTTTGGTTTTGCAATGTAGAATATTTCGTTAACAGCCTTGATATGTACAAAATAGTTGATATTGTAGATGTTGCCTGCAGGGTGATGATGTCTTGTTGTTACTGTAAAGAGCGGTTTAGCTCTGCTATGTAGAATATTTCGTTAACAGCCTTGATGTGTTCAAAATAGTTGATATTGTAGATGATGCCTGCAGGGTGATGATGTCATGTTGTTACTATAAAGAGCGGTTTAGCTTTGCTATGTAGAATATTTCGTTAACAGCCTTGATGTGTTCAAAATAGTTGATATTGTAGATGTTGCCTGCAGGGTGATGATGTCATGTTGTTACTGTAAAGAGCTAGTTTAGCTTTGCTATGTAGAATACTTCGTTAACCCCTTTGATGTGTTCAAAATAGTTGATATTGTAGATGTTGCCTGCAGGGTGATGATGTCATGTTGTTACTGTAAAGAGCGGTTTAGCTTTGCTATGTAGAATATTTCGTTAACAGCCTTGATGTGTTCAAAATAGTTGATATTGTAGATGATGCCTGCAGGGTGATGATGTCATGTTGTTACTGTAAAGAGCGGTTTAGCTTTGCTATGTAGAATATTTCGTTAACAGCCTTGATGTGTTCAAAATAGTTGATATTGTAGATGTTGCCTGCAGGGTGATGATGTCATGTTACTGTAAAGAGCTAGTTTAGTTTTGCTATGTAGAATATTTCGTTAACAGCCTTGATGTGTTCAAAATAGTTGATATTGTAGATGTTGCCTGCAGGGTGATGATGTCATGTTGTTACTGTAAAGAGCGGTTTAGCTTTGCTATGTAGAATATTTCGTTAACAGCCTTGATGTGTTCAAAATAGTTGATATTGTAGATGTTGCCTGCAGGGTGATGATGTCATGTTGTTACTGTAAAGAGCGGTTTAGCTTTGCTATGTAGAATATTTCGTTAACAGCCTTGATGTGTTCAAAATAGTTGATATTGTAGATGATGCCTGCAGGGTGATGATGTCATGTTGTTACTGTAAAGAGCGGTTTAGCTTTGCTATGTAGAATATTTCGTTAACAGCCTTGATGTGTTCAAAATAGTTGATATTGTAGATGTTGCCTGCAGGGTGATGATGTCATGTTGTTACTGCAAAGAGCTAGTTTAGCTTTCCTATGTAGAATATTTCGTTAACAGCCTTGATGTTTCAAAATAGTTGATATTGTAGATGTTGCCTGCAGGTTGATGATGTCATGTTGTTACTGTAAAGAGCGGTTTAGCTTTGCTATGTAGAATATTTCGTTAACAGTCTTGATGTGTTCAAAATAGTTGATATTGTAGATGATGCCTGCAGGGTGATGATGTCATGTTGTTACTGTAAAGAGCGGTTTAGCTTTGCTATGTAGAATATTTCGTTAACAGCCTTGATGTGTTCAAAATAGTTGATATTGTAGATGTTGCCTGCAGGGTGATGATGTCATGTTGTTACTGCAAAGAGCTAGTTTAGCTTTCCTATGTAGAATATTTCGTTAACAGCCTTGATGTTTCAAAATAGTTGATATTGTAGATGTTGCCTGCAGGTTGATGATGTCATGTTGTTACTGTAAAGAGCGGTTTAGCTTTGCTATGTAGAATATTTCGTTAACAGTCTTGATGTGTTCAAAATAGTTGATATTGTAGATGATGCCTGCAGGGTGATGATGTCATGTTGTTACTGTAAAGAGCGGTTTAGCTTTGCTATGTAGAATATTTCGTTAACAGCCTTGATGTGTTCAAAATAGTTGATATTGTAGATGTTGGCTGCAGGGTGATGATGTCATGTTGTTACTGTAAAGAGCGGTTTAGCTTTGCTATGTAGAATACTTCGTTAACCCCTTTGATGTGTTCAAAATAGTTGATATTGTAGATGTTGCCTCTAGTCCAGCGAGTGAAGATGTTTGTGGTAGCATTTCCTTCAAAATATGAACGGGACTGGGTGCTTTCAGAAGGGCTTTCTTCATAGATGAAATAAATCTGTTCTCTTTGGGAAACTGTTCCTAGCCAATCTAACAAGGCAGGTGATATGCAGCATGTTACGGTAGAAAATGTTCCTTGATCTTGTAGACCGCAGTACAAAATTCTCATTGCGGTTTTCTGATAGCGCTGTCCTAGAAGGGGGGTTGCCAGGTTCAGCTACTGAAAGTTACATGTTACAGTTCTGTAGTTCTGTTATGAGGAATTCAATCGTTTTCTTGTACAGTTGGTGCAAAAGTTTTTTCCTTAATGTTGATTAGTTCTTTCCTTTTGGCATCTTGCTGTTTCTGTTAATAAACTGGAAGTGTAAACTTCTTGATAATGCCTTCAGTTTACTTCTAAATAAGAGTTGCTACATCCGACAATTTTCTTTAACAGAATTGACTGACAACAGAAGACGTCTGTTCCATAGTCATTTGAGAAAAACAGCTTTGAACATGACTGACAACAATGATATTACAAAATTAAATGCTTTGAAGTTCATCAAGATGCACTTGTTAGTTAATAATTTAAAAGTAATTTTATCGTAATTATTGTTAAATTTAATTTTAATAATTTAATATTCATTACATTTAAAATTCATTTACATTTATTTTTAATTTTTAACGATAGTTTTACGCATTTTTAGGTTTCATGAGATTCAATTATGTGACTCCAATGATAAAGAAACTGATAATTGTGTTAAAATATCGCAGTTATCTAGCAAGCAACAAAGTAGTTCAAAATCTGGGCCTAGAGATAATATTTTAAAATAAGCAAATCGATTGTTGCGTTCTAAGCTTACGTTGGTAATTATGTATTATGTGTAATTGTGCTGTGTATGATGATTTGCTTTTGTACTAAAACCGCAAAAACATTTCTTAACAACAATACACAAAGTTTTTTGCACATAACGCACATTGTGTAGAGGAGAAAGAAACGAGGATTTGAACGTGTATTTCATTCATTGCCGCTGAACTTCTTGTATTTATACAGATTGATTACCTATTTCAGCTGGCAAAGCATTGTGCTTTGAAAATTCATTGTATTTCGACAGACATGATTGGTGCACATAAAATCTTTACATTTGAACACAGCGTGCAAAAGTCAAATGTTTTTGTTCAGAACCTTCGTTATATTATCTGAAACATCGCTTAACCTATCCACAAGTTTCACTTGCTGTTGTAGTGGCACACCTGATTGTTCCAGAGCAGCAGGAAGGACATTTGATGTAGAAAGTTTACCTGCGTTTCGTCTTGTGACGGGCTACTCTGTCGTCAAATGAACCAACGAAGTTTTTCACCGCGAAATTCCCGCAGTAGTAAATGCAGGATCCGCAGGCGGCAACGGAATATCTGGAGCTTCCAAGTTCACAACTCTGCAGGACAAGAGGCTGCTACACACGGCAGCTAGAAGTCTCCAGGACAAACACTTTACTCACTATATAGAACAGCAGGGTTGCCGCAATAACATTCAGGGTGTCAAAGTTTGAGGTTGTTTTGTTAAGGAATCCGCGGATTGCATTTCCGTGCAACAAGTTGCTATGTCTCATTCTCAGTGTCATACGTTTATTTGTTATCAGATAGTTGTATATTATGAACATTTACTGGCATTGATCGCAGACGGCGGCCGAGGTGTGTAGAGTATTCGCATTGAACATACAATTCTGCTATGCTACTGAGCATGCGTCACACTTGAAGGATTGATTAGTTCACGTGTTTGGAAAAACTCCATGCCGCATCAGTTCAGGTTTCGATAGGACAGAAGATCCTCTCAATTCGGCAATGAAAACTACACAAGTCCTCTTGATTTCTACTTGTGAGGGAGGACACATGGGAAGATGTAACAGCGCCTGGCGTCTTTGTATGCAAATGAACAGTCGTGTGTTGTTTTGTTTCGGAATGAATAAATTATACCGGATTACTTTAACTCTTGCTGTAAAATCATCCAAATAATGACACGAAACGTCCTTAATGAAAACGATAATCTAACCCATTCCAAAGCTTGTATATCTTTCCATACGCAAATTCTTTTACTTGCAACACTGTGCTGTAGTTCTTCCTTAATGTAGAAGTTTCACGCAATTTATCCGCACAATTCTTCATAAAAAGGAGACGTGTTTCAGAAGCATTTGCTCTGATGCGTGCCAATAGCTGGTGAATATTTCTAAAGAAAACGTTAGAGTGTACATTTTCACACGCTATAAGCTTGGTAGTTGTTCATGGTGATCGAGTGTGTTCATTGCGAGATGGATGCATGAAGAACAGCGAGAGACTTTGAAGCTGTGAATGAGAAAACAATTTAGTTCCGAAACTGAACGTGTGCACACATTGCACAATGCTGTAATGTTTGAGATATTTAACCTTAAATGTGCACAGTACTTTATGTCCGATGTCAAATGGATATTGAGGGGAATGTTCTGCTACACTAAGTGCAATAATTAATAGCAATTCATTCTTTTTACATTAAACAATATCTCGTTGCGAAAATTGAATGCTTAATGTGAAAACAAATTGTGTGACTGTGAAGGAGAATGTAGTAGAAAAGTTCATATTATTAGCCTAAATTCAGGGAAGTGTAACAATTCTCATAAATGCTCTTCCCTCTAGCCTAAAACCCTTCATAAATGTGCTCTTAGATAATATCTATGCAAACAGGCGTATTATTCTGTAATATGTCATACTGAGTTAAAAACACTGTGACTTGTGTGTATGGTTGAGTTGTTCTACAAGGCCTCGCTCCTGGAGATACACGTTTCAGCCACAGACGGTAAGTCAAGGCAATCTTAAGAACACAGAATGAGGGCGACTGCATTACCAAAGCCTTCGGCCCAGGCTGCCAGGTGTGTGAAGGAACGTCTAAAGACAACACGTTCTGTCTATAGCTGCAGGTGAGTATTGTCAATTGTATAGAAAGGTTTGCAAGGTTGCTCAAACCTCTGGGAATGGGCACTACGTGTTTAAGCACAGACCACTATACAGCGGCAAGAGGAAGCAATTAATATCTGCCAAAAGTTTTACCATAACTTAAAAAAATACACGGCGCTGTAAATTTGTTGAAGCAACAGAGTGGGATCTTAACCCTGAGCTTAATTTCTGCAAGGATTTCATTCATTTGGGCTTGTGTAACTGGTGCAGTTTAATGTTGTTATATCAACCAGTGAATGATACTGATGGGTTTAGTGTTATTAAGCGTGATAAATTTAATTTCCTTTTCAAAAAATGAAAAATTGTGCTATTGCCCCTTGACATTACTTATATAAATATTTTATTCCAGTTTTCTGCCAAATAAACAAAGTTCATCACATCCTACAAACATGTTGTTATCTATCTACGACATTTTTACTTCCTCCTCAGATTAGCTCGTGGAATTTAGTTCCAATTAACGTATTAATTTCGTAATTTTTATTGTAGTATTCATATCTCTAATAGTCTTTTCCGTTTTTCTCGACTTACATTATCGTGGGCATTTTGAGATTTGGGGAAAATCGACATATTACTGTTGAAATGCTAAGTATAGAAGTGGGCATTGACAGATTACTCCATGAACATTTAAAGCTTGTACACATTCCCTAACCAATGAAGAGCAGAAAGGAATGTGCACGGAAACTGCTGAACATGTTTTCACCAAATGGAGCTAAACGTTTGCAGATATTTGCACTGATAATGAAAGTCGGTTGTATTATATATTTGATATACCTTTTTATATGTATGAAGAACTGAGGCGGCGGCGTCCAAAGACAGGAACTTCAAGTTATTGCTTTTGACATCTCCTCACAGAAAAGCTGCAAATTTGAGGAAACTGGAAGTGACAGCCGTATATGGGCATGTGCCAACTCCGCCTCATTTTACTGTACCTGGGACGAAACACTGAGTCGAGCAATGAAGTGACTGCATGGTACAACGGTGAGGTAAAAGTAAATGTTTTGTTGTGGGGTTATTGACACAGGACGGAAACGCTGGCGTTTGCATATCACACCGTGCAAAAGCATTCCTGGACCCATATTTGCACTCTCTGTATGCAAGGAAGGTTTCTTTAAAGTTTTGTTATATATAACTGAGTTTGGTCGTCATTTTCAGTGCCGATGAAGATGTGAAAAAACTACTCAATAGCTGCTACACTCCTTCCTTCGGAATTCGCTAGTATTTGAGTTCCTAACTGTTATGCATCAACTGGTGGTGCACCGCCAGATTCTGTCTAGTGATGTTGGAAGCAGCGATGAAGTCTTCAAAAAACCGAAATGAGGTTAATAACTATCAAAAGCAAACATAAGTTTAAAATAATATGAACTCATTAGGCTTACATATCCATATTCCGGCATCTTCATCAACGCAGCAGTTTATCAAATTCTATATATATATATATATATATATATATATATATATAATATTAATGAAACATAAAAATAAAGAAACACTATTAACAATGTAACAAATTAACACTAAAATAAAAGTAGATAAAGATAAAACACAGAGAAAGATTCACACTAGAAACTGCTATATTTCGAACTACTGCGAGTTCTTCAATGGCAAGAAGCTAGACAAGTGAAGGTGATAATATATATATATATATATATATATATATATATATATATATATATATTATCATGTACCGTACATGATGCACAATAAGAAAAAGGAAGAAATAAAACAATAATAAATAAGTAAACATTAAAATGGAAAGAATGATATTTACAGGTATATGAATAGAAACATGTTATATTATTTATAATTAAACTAGTTTTTCCGAAAATAAATTGCTTCTAGCTTCATGCACTTTGGCTAGGAAAATGTCCATATTCAACCAATTAGTGAGGTTCGCAAACAGGCCCTAGAATGCCAATCGACCTGTAAGTTTCTGTAAACCGTGTTTTTCTCAGATGTTCCCAGTGAGTACATTCTGCTAGAATGTGTGCCCATTCCTCACCCCCTCCACAGATTCTCCTACCAGAACTGTAGCCTTTCATTCTCCCAGTCTAAGTCAGGCCATTCCTGATCTTGCCTTTCTCCCTAGAGCGAGCATATATCTCTTTACCTCAGGTTAATTTAATTTTATTCGATAGGTTCAAGGAGAATTTCATGTTACATTCTGCCTGCTGATGGCCTTTTCCATGCTTTATTTTATTTGCATTGCAGCCTAAAGCGTAAACCAGGCAATTAGCAAAATGAAATAAATGGCCTGGGTATATTTTGTCTCCTTTAGCAGCATATACGTGGGGATGTAACTTACTGTTATAGGACTTGGATCATTCACAATGTCTAGCAGCCTGGACTTCGCTCTCAGCTCTACATACGATCACAGCATGGAGACATTCCCGAACAAGATCGACGTTGTGTTGCAGCCCCAGACAGTGCAAAGTGCTGTCTCCGAGAAACTGCATCTGAGAGATATCAGGTCAGTCAAGTTCACTAGCCTAAGGGTTTGACTCAGAAATGTCGTTGTTAAGTAACAACGCGCACTGTGAGCTTTCAGACGACTAGTGTTAATGTTTTCTAGAAAATGGATAAGTACTTCCGGTTGAAGGGTCTAACCCCAACAGGAATACAAAAGAACTTTGCTTCCACATTAAGTGATCTTTCCCTTTCTTTTCGACGCATTCTATTGCTAGTTGGTGGCCCTGGTTTGGATCAACATTTTGGAATTAAGAAGGCTGTTCAATAGAGAATTGTCATACACACCTGTTCTCCCCATTACACCTCTCCTAGCGTCTCTGCCACTCTTCAAGAACATGCTGGAAACCATTTCTGAAAGGTCCTTCAGAACCGCCTGATGGAAAATGCCTCACACGACAGTGTTTCTTCAATTTGGAGAAGAGTATGTCTGAACTTTACATTGATTTTATTGAGCAATATGCGCCATTTGATCTTTCAGAGTCTTGGGACATCTCTGTAGTACTGCCCAGATATAACACGCTGGCAAAACATGCGATGATTGCAACTTCCGCTTTCTTAGTGTTGGTGATTCCACACAGAGCTTAGCTGTCTGCCTACATGATGTAGCCAAGGATCATCTTCCTTTAACACACCATGCATAAAACAACTTTACAGTCACCAAGCTTTACAGTCATTCCCACAATGACAGCAGCGGTTAGAGCACATTTCTTTTAAATTGATTGCATTCTCTCTTCGAGCTGTACTATAGGGAAGAATAAGCACGCCATGTCTCAGTTGAGACTTCAGATCAGCGCATTGTTCGTCGCCTGTCACTTCCATTTTGCTGTATGTTAAAATTTTTGTGCGAGCACCTGTAAAAAAAGTATGATCATTCTTTATTGAACAGCTCTCGCACTTTTCCGTAAGTACGAGGGGCATTCAAAAAGTGTTACAGCCAGCTATCCATCGTTGGATAATAATATCTACCAAAATGTAACTAACGCAACTGGCGACAATGAATCTTAACATACACAAGTGCAGGTATAAATTTGCACAGTCTGTTGAAAAATGAGAGTATTTCTAAAGAGAGTCTACATATTCACAAGCTAATAACTGTTCATGGTGATCAAGTGTGTTCATTTGATACCATTAAAAGATGGATTCGATCATTTGAAAAAGGGCGAGAGACTTTGAAAGACAAACCTCGCTCACTCTGGAAGCTGTGAACGAGAGAACACTTTAGAATAAGGAATTAAATGGAGGAAAACTGTTGAAATGATAAGTGTGGAAGTGGGTATCATGTTGACGGTTGACAGTGTACTTCATGAATATTCAAATCTGTACACAATGGGTTCCACATTCCCTACCCAATGATGAGCATGTTTCCACCAAATAGTCCTAAAAGTTTGACAGATATATGGACTGGTGACAAAAGTTCGTTTTGTTACTATATCGCCGCAAATAAAGCTCAGAACTGAATGTGGGTAAATGAGAATGACCCAAGGCCGGTTGTTCTTCAACAAGATTTTGGTTCTCGGCAGCGAATGTTCACTGTTTTCTTCAACTATGAAGTTACAGTGGTTGACTGTGTGCCAGGAGGAATGACAATGAATGGAGAATACTATGACACTTGTATTGAAGGGCTGAGGCGGCGGGTTTCCAAAGACAGGAATTCGAGGCTGTTGCCTTTGCACGACAATGCGTCTTCTCACAGAACAGCTGCAAAGTTCAGTTCCTTGACCATCAAACCTGCATCCCACCATTCCACTTCTGGTTGTTCCCTTGCATTGTTGGAAAAACCTTTTAAATGAGTGCAGGATGTTGACAATATCTCAGTCCGAGTACCTTCTACAACTGTGTGTGGAGAGTACTTTGAAGGATTGTAAAGATAAGTTTTTGAACTCATGCCTTAGCTTGGACTTTAAAGCAACTTGGAAAACGTTTTGAATGCCCCATGCATTTCTTTGTTTTTCTTTAGTTATTGTGTTTTAGACCAGGTTGGCAATCAGCATAGCAACTGAGTCCTCACTGCATGGCTTGGCTTGACCCCTCTGCTGTAAATCGAACATTGGAATGTTGTACTTTTCTAAAGTTGTAAGGCGCACATACCGAGCAAGGTGTTTGCTACAGGTCGCAGGACAGGCAACACCCTCTGCGGTACGGCGGTGTCCAGGACAAGAAACACCCAAGTTCCATCAAGAATGGCATCTCATCGTTCCACACGCCGCAGACCAACGCGGGGTTTGCCAGGAAAGTGGACGGTTCCTTCTTCAGTGTGTAGCTTGATGATGCAGTTAAATATACTGCTGCATGTTCAGCTCAATGTCTGCTTCGGTTCTCGACCAGACATGTCTTCTTTATTTGCAAGACAAATGAAATTCTGTTTTAAATGCAAAACACATTTCCAATAAATGCACGTGAAAGACTGAAATACATGTTTAAATGCTACGGCGAAGAGTGGAATGTGTGCACGTTTCCTTAAACTCTTTCTGTTCAGAAACACGAGACAACGTTTACAATAATTGCAAATGTGATACATTACTTTCATCAACAATATACATTTCATTGTTGTGTGCGGGCCACTGTAAAAGTGACTGAAGCCACAAACTTGCTATTTCACGTACAACATTCTTCACATTTTAGCGAATTCTGAAGGAAATTGCGGTTGACCCATGTAAAGATTTTTGAAAAATTTCTTCAAATTTCCGTCGATCCTGCCTACCAGGTCCCGAAAATGGGGAGAAAAAAAAAGTGTATGTATGTATATGTTAATGATCTGGCTGTCGCAATTTTTGTTTTCTCAACGAAAATCAGAATATACCATTAAAACAAATCAATAAAATATATTCGAAAATCAGCGAAATCAAACTATTAGAAGTGGAGGTTTACCTGAAACCCAACATTTAAAATTCACTCTAGCGGTACCAAAATGTTTTTTTTTTTTCCACAACAAAATTCGATACATATTTAAATTACCTAAATAAGAAAAATAATCTCCAAAAATTAGGGAAATCGGACCATTTATAGTGGGGGTATATCTAAGAATGAAATTTAAAAAAGCTCTGGAGTTTCATTTTCCCTTGATTGTTTCAAAACAAAAGGACAAATTAATTTTGCATAACAACTGTATTTACAACGGTGCATATGTTTTATATTTAACAAAAATATCATCTGAAGATAGTAAATGTGAAACATTAATCTAATACGTGTGAGAATTATATTTGTATGTAAGAGCGCTCTGTAATAACATTCAGAAAACGTTTCGTTATATGTTTTTACTACAATAACATTTCAATTAAATTTCAAAGCCACTGAAAACCAATGAAACTTTCGATTGTTTTTTTGTTGAGTCTGTATATTTGCTTAGTAAATCGAAATTGTTTTTAAACAGTAACATGTTTTTGTTTTATTGAAACATATGAACATCTTAAATACACTACGTAACTCGAAACTTTTTGTCATTTTTCTCTATTTTAGTGAAGGTGAAGATATCAAAGGGCTCACTTCATACGTGGTTACACTTGCAAATACCCACACAGGGTAGTTTTGTCTATCAGTGGTCATATATTTCATTTAGTTAATAGTACGCCATTAATATTTGTGGCTTAATAATAATAATAATAATAATAATAATAATAATAATAATTGTAAAAATGTTTTTCTTTTGTAATACTTACAGATTGCAAGAATTCTAATTTTGTTCCCCTTGCCTTTTAAAATCATATTAATTTCACTATAGTAATTTTGAGAGAAAAAAAACAAACTAACAGGTTTCATTAATTAATAAGGCTATATATTTTAAAATCATATTAATTTCACTATAGTAATTTTGAGAGAAAAAAAACAAACTAACAGGTTTCATTAATTAATAAGGCTATAGTTTGGGTTTTGTGTTATTTTTTAAAGTTGTTGTGCTTATTGCGGAAGCTACTGCGTTTTTTTTTATTTGTTTATTTAAGGACGGTCTTTAACATCTCAGGTCATCAGCGTCCCATTCAATTCAGGGCGTGAAACGGCCGACAAATTTTGCTCAGAAGCCTCTCTTTCAGGCTTGAGGTTCTTTTTCGTGCCGTAAATGTACGACACGGGACCCTTCCCTTCCGAAGGAAGCCATACTTAGGATTTTTACGCCCGAAAAAATCCATCGATCCTGGCCGAGTTTGAACCCGCGATCTTGGGTTTAGAAGGCAAGTATGATTAAGCTACTGCGTAACGGACTATTTCAAACATGAGAGAAAAACGAAAAGCATCGCCGCTGTGGAGAAAATGTCGCAATAAGATCCCTGGAGTGACCTATAAGGGATTAAAGGCATCTCTTATATATTGGAAAGATCTCATGTAAAGAAACAATAAGGGACTGTCGCCAGGTTTCTTGACAGAGGATATTCTCCTTAGTACACAGTGAAGCTCTACTGCATGTGTACAGGAGAGAAAGAGGCCGTTTACACCTGCGAGTGCTGGTGTACAGCAGAACAACAGACACGATTATGTCCCATATTAAGCAACCGTTCGTTGTTCCATAACAACTGCTGTCCACGAGTAGCCCCAAACAAGGTTTACGCGATACCTTGGGAAGTGCATAATAATACTATTGGAGAAGATGTGATGGGAAGTGCTTGCTAACAGTACAGGAGAGTTGCTATCAACAGATAAAAGTCCTCAAGCAGGAACTGCGAAATCTAAGCAGTTCCTTCCTGAGCTGCATGATTTATGATAAAAAAGAATATACAATCCTATTAGCGCTTATTAATTAATGAAATGAAATTAGTTATGGCGTTACTATGTGGTATTAGGGGAACAAAATTAGAATTCTTGCAACCTGTAAGCATTACAAAAGAGAAACCACATTTTTAGAATAATTATTATTATTGGGAATAAACCACAGAAATTAACGGTATACTATTAATTAAATAAAATACATGACCACTATAGACAAATCTATACTGTGTGGGGTTTTTTTTAAACATTTTTAAATGTAACCATGTTTATGGACTGAGACCTTGGTATCATCTTTACGTTCACTAAAATAACAGAAAGTTTCGAGTTGCATGGGTATTTAAAAACTGACGTTCATATGTTTCAAAAAAGCAAAAACAAGTTACTATTTAAAATAATTACATTGTACTAAACAAATTTACTAAATCAGCTAAGAACAATCAAAAGTTTCGTCGATTTTCATTGACTTAGAAATTGAAATGTTATTAACATGTAACGCAAATGTTCTCTGAAGGTTATTACAGAGCGCTCTTACACACAAATATACACATATTACATTAATAGTTCACATTTACTATCTCCATGACGATGTTTTGTTAAATATATGCAACGTTATAAATACAGTTTATGTGCAGAATTAATTTATCCTTTTATTTTAAAACAATGGAGAGAAAATGAAACGTAAGAGCGCGTTTTAAATTTCGGTTTTCTTTACTCCTAATTGTCCAATTTCTTTAATTTTCACAGATTATTTTCTTATTTATTTAAATGATATATGCCTAATTTTGTTGTGAAGAAACAAATGTTGGAGCTGCTACAGCGATTTTTAAATTTTGGGCTGCAGGTTAACCCCAATGCTAATAGCCCGATTTCCTGATTTTCGGAAACTATAATTTTTATTTTCTTTAAATTGCGTATCATTGCGAGAAAAAAATAATAAAGCTAGAGCGATTTTAAGTTTTGGGAGATAAAACCCTCTTCTCAAAGTTCGATTTCAATGATTTTCGAAAACTATTTTCCCTACTTTATTTAAATTACAAATACTGAGTGTCCTTTAAAAAGCATTTAAAATTGCAGCCGGTAGAACGATTTTTAAATTTCGCTTTAATCCCCACTCCTAATGGCCCGATTGCTTGGATTTTCGGAAAAAACTTTTATCAATTTATTGTAAAGAAATTTGCCGAGTCACGTTGCGACCGCCAGAGCGTTAACACACACGCTCGGTGCCTTGTAATCAATGCAGATTTTTAAACATCTGACACTTCTAAGTCGCTACATAAATAAAGTAAAGAGATAGAATGCATGATAGATAGGTCTGTGCCGCTAGAATAAACAGAAATACAGTAGGAACTACTTAAAGATGAGGAAGACGAACCCATGCATTAATAAGAAGAGACGGCCTACTGAGGAAAACACAGCAACTGCATACCACGCGAACTCACTACAAACAAATTTGTTTACAATGCTCGGAGTCTGCAACTTTGTGGCGAGGTGAAGTCTTGTACCTCTGACGAAATGTCTGCAACTCTCATTTGTTTAATGTAATAATTCGTAATCAGTGCACCTTGCAATAAACTGTACGTTGTTATTAAAACTGAACCATATTCGTGTATTTGTTATGGGTTGTTTATTTAGCACACATTACAGTGAATAATTTAACATGCTCCTAGTTTAAAAAAAGTAACAGGGGTTCCCCGAATTTCTAATCTTATTCCCAACGGTGTGACGAGCGTGTTATTTGGTAACTCATAAGAAGTCATTTAAGCGTTTGGGGACCGCTCTTCTTTGCGCTGGTTCACTGAATTAAGAGGGTGAAATCATCCCTTAAAGATGAGGATGGCGAATAAAAAAGGTACGAGGCTTGTCCGATTTCCAAAGTGCTAGTATTTTGAGTAAGGGATTGAATTTTTATGAACACTTCTACTTTAATTTAACAAAATTATTTTTATACATACTTTCTTTAGATTTTTATTTGTGACTAACTTGTAAATTTTGTGTAAGTAAATTCAACCAAAATTAATTTATTAAAAATACCATGTTAAAGATCAAACATCCTCTGAAAACTGGGGGAGGGGAATCTTAATGTAATAAATCTTAAAAGAAGGAAAACCGTGTACTTTGTATGATAAAACATTTTTAGCAGGTTAAACAACTACGTTTAGAGAACCCTTTACTGAATTCCAGACTTAACAGGGATTAATCATGTGCATCTTTTGAAAAATGCCAGTTATCTGATGACCGGCGCTGTATATAGGATGCGTCGGCCAATTAACCGTCGCTGACGGCCAGTCGGTTGTAGAAACAACAGTGTAATAAATTATAATGCATTTAAAAATTTATATACTGACACATCTCTTGTAACTGCCTATTAATTAAACCGATTTCTTTAGAGATGTTATTCTCTGGGTTGTGTTATTTACTAATGATAAATCGCATTGAGACATGAGTTTCTCTTCAAATAATCACTGAATATAACTGAACACTTGAGGAATAGAATAATTAGACCTAGTAGCAGATTCTACTCTAGGACTAGACATGTGTTGTTCCTTTCACTGTTCAAATGACTTTCAAGGCCAACGTAGCAGTTCGGCAAACCGTGCCCGCCTGGCTGTCTGGAGAGATGACTTTTCTGCTGAAGGAGTACGGGGTCCTTCTCCGGTTGCACTACCAACCTTTTAGGGATAGGCAATCCCGCAACACGCAGCTGCATTACTGACATGTTTCACTCATGTTTATCCACTCGTCCTTTAATTACTACTATTTAAGAAATGTAAATATGGTGTTATGCAGTGCAGCGCCGTAATCAAGACATAAAAGAGCAGCCCATGTGTCGGTCCTGGTGATCTAGTGATTGCCATACTTGTCTCCTAAACCCAAGGTCGCGGGTTCAATCCCGGCCAGGGTCGATGGATTTTTTCTCCCTAAAAATCCTAAGTATGGCTTCCTTTGAAAGAGAAGTAAAGCCCTGGTTTCCGTGTCGTACATTTACGGCACTTAAAAGAGTTTTAAGCCTGAAATAAGAGCCTTCTGAGCCTCTGAGCCGTTTCAGGCCCTGAATTGAATGGGACGCTGGTGACCTGAGATATGTTAAAGAGTCTCCGTTAAAAAAAAATGAAAAAAGGATCCCATGTAGCGCTAATACTTTCTATTAAACAAGTTTCTGATGCGCTTTTACTAAATGACTATTAATTTAATTTAAAAATAAAACAAACAAAAGACTAAGTGTACTATTGTTGATTTACTTCCAACTATAAACCACGTAACTGCACATAAAATGTGTTTAACACGTGGGTCACATATTCCACCATTTTGTCTTTGTGCTATCGATAGCTACATTGGATCTGGTAAATATAGTGGGTCTTGGTTTGCCACACGTCCTCATTGGGTTATGTCCACTTCCTAGTAAGTGCATTATTGTCATGGTTGCCAAATGGATCTGGTATTTTTTCTCAGACATTATGATAATTTAAATACTTTATTGTGCATTTATCAATATTCAAGCGTGATAACATACTTTGAGACGATAAATTTAGGATCATCTATTACAATCGTCGAGAGATGACAGTAGATTTTGGCTTTCCGATTGCCCTCGGTTATTAATTAGTGCATTTGATCATTTATATTTGTGTATTAGTTTATGTTCTCATTATAAGCAAAATGTTGGGTCAAAAGATATTATTTTAAAAGAGAGTGAAGAATGAAAAGAAAATATTTTGTGGCATGTAGCAAGAACCTTTAAAATATAAACAAGATGCTGTATGTGCACGGTAATATCAGTCATAAGCCGTACTTGCACTTGATTATTCCTACACTCATCATATTCACTAATAATTTGCATATATAGGTCAATGAGATACTACATTTTATGCTAGTATTTGAAGTTATCAATATTCCTACACTTGCAGAGAAATTTATACAAATTACCAGTGCCCGAATAACACCAACATGCCTGAGACACAGGACAACGAAAATTCACTTGTCAACTTGTAAGTATGGAGTGAAAAGAATGCTACTAATAACTACAAGTCGATACACCTGTAATGTATTACACAATACTTTTGTGGAACAGGGCCCAGGACAGAAACTTTCTTCAGAGAGAAAATCCACTGCCAGTCACAAAGCACCGGCCTGACACTTCAGAACTAGAAATGGAAGAGCGAAAAATTCGTGAAAACTAAATATCTAACTCAGCTTTCCCTAACTGACCAGGGTAAACCACGAAAACACTGGTTAAGATGGTCAGTCCCACTGCATTTGAACCCGAGACTTGTAAATTTAAACAATTTATTTGTTAACAGTGATAAAAATGGGTGTTGAAATCGTCAAATAACTTCCCCTAAGCAGAGCAGCTAAGACAAAGAACATCTGTACGGTCATTTTAATGTGTTTACAAATCTCGTCTTTTAGTTTGTGTTTGTGACAGAAGATGAGAAAGGCAATGACATGGTTCGGCTCGCCATGTGTGAATGATGTAAACTTTAGCGAGTTATTTGCCTTGCACTGTTAGTGTTAACATTTTATGACACTAACAGTATCCAAGGTCTTTGTAACGCCTGCTGTCAGCTCGACTTTGTTTGTAATACTTCAGGAGGCCGCGACTAATGCTTTAGCTTATATCTTTTAACTAGAAATAAGAGGAACATGCCCAAATATCTTACATGTTACGACCATTTCGTGTTTCCAATTTGCACTTTGGGAAAGCAGTTTCAAAGCTATATTGTCAACTTAACGTTCCAGAACATGCGCAGTGATCGTGTGAACGTCGGGAGAAATGCTATGCGTATACGAGCGGATTTGCAATTTCATTCTGCACTCCAGACTAGAGCGTCAAACTTGTCTGCTCTACTTAACAGCTAATGGCAATACGAGGGGCATTTAAAAAGTTTTGCAAGTTCATGCTAAGGACCAAATTCGAACCTGTCCTCACAACGTACTCTCCACACACACACACACACAGTTGTAGGTGGTGCAACCACTTACGGTACTCGCACTGAGATTTTGTCAACAGAACTGAAGGTCCTGCACTCGTTTAAAAAGTCTTTTATCATGCAAAAGGAAACAACCAGAAGTCGCACGGTGCAAGATGAGGGCTGTAGGGTGAAATTTGGCGACTTCCAGTTTCCTCAAAGTTGCAGCTGTTCTGTGGTGCAAAAGCAACAGCCTGAAGTTCCTGTCTTTGGACATCGCCGCCTCAGCTCTTCAAGTAAAGGATCGAAAATATAAGTGTCATAATATTCTTCATTCTCTGTCATTCCTTCTGACACACGGCCAACCACTTCATAATTGAAGAAAACAGCGAACATTCGCTTACGAGAACTGGTCTTGGGTCATTCTCATTTAATCCACACGCAGTTCTGAGCTTTATTTGGGGTGATACAATAAAACTAACTTTCATCACAAGTGCATATATCTGTCAAACGTTTAGAACATTTTGTGGGAAGAACATGCTCAGCAGTTTCCTTGCACATTCCTTTCTCCTCTTCATCGGTTAGGGAATGCATAACCCATTTTGTACAGCTGTATCGCTGCTTTAAATGTTCATGGAGTATACTGTCAATGTTGCCAACACTGATAACTACACCCTTACTTAGCATTTCAACAGTAATATGTCGATTATCCTCCACGAAGTGCCTCTCTCTTTGAATTGTTCTCTCGTTTACATCTTCCCAAGGTTGAAACCATTGTAATATTCAAAGGAGTGATTCTCAAACTATGGTCTGTGAATCTCTGCAGGTCCGCGTTCAGGAAACATTGCAATACTGTTAACAGAATGTTGAAAGCTGATGCAACTTTACATGGCACAGATATGCCTGGCAACAGAATACATCGTTCAGCTTGTAGACTGGTGCTCGCTGGTTATCAAAATATTGATGTCTTTCGTAATAACTTCCGTGACAAATCATTTACTACTCACGCCAATTCCTCACAAGTCGAGTAACTTCATATAAGAATTAAAATTTTTCAAATTACGGCCATATTAATTAATGAAATAATTTATGACATTACTGTATGGTATTAGGGAAACAAAATTAGAATTCTTGCATTCTATAATTATTACAAAAGATAAATTACATTATTATTATTATTATTATTATTATTGTTGTTGTTGTTGTGTGAGTATTTTTAAACATTTTTAAATGTAACCATGTTAATGAACTGAGCCCTAGGTATCATCTTTACATTCCCTAAAATAGAGAGAAATAACAGAAAATTTCGAGTTACATTTTGTATTTAAGATCATGTTCATGTGCTTCAATAAAACAAAAACATGTTACTATTCATTGATTTACGGACGCTGTATAACATCTCAGGTCATCTGCGTCCCATTCAATTCAGGGCCTGAAATGGCCGACAAATTTTGCTCAGAGGCCTCTTCTTTCAGGCCTGAGGTTTATTATCGTGCCGTAAATGTACGACACGATATGATTACCACAAGACCACTAGGACCGATATATTTAAGGACAATATCCACCAAAATATTAATCTTAGAATAATAAGTTCCATTTTCTTCGAACAAGGCGTTAATGCCCAAATATATATCATGGAAATATATATAATTAATGGAAAAAGAGCATTTCCAGCAGGACTCTGTAACAACAGTATATACAACTGGACAAACTTCATGCAATTGTCATATAAGTAAAGATTATGGAGTCATGTTGAGTTAATTTTATTTCTGAACCATGTCAAAAGAAACCAGGGTAAATATCGCCTCAGCAGCGCGTGATAAATTCTTGAGGCACCGAATATTTGGTTCATGAAGTCAACATTTTCAACATCCGGTTTCTTAATATGGATAACTAAATCACTTTTAATGTTTTACATTAATGGTCGTCGTCCGTTAAGGGAGAATGATAACTATTTGTGTTGCGTATCTCCAATATCACATAAATATAATTTTGATCGACGTAAGCAGTAGTGAATATTGGTAACGTTGTTTCCTGCTCATACTGTCTACATCTAGAAACAATATCAGGTGCTTCTTGTGGGTGTGACATAGGCGTGGCTATAAGATGTCACAGTTGCCTTGACACAAGGAAAGCATATTGTTTATAGACTGCTTAAGTTTTATATGGTCACTATAAAGCGGTGAACAGTGTCATAGTTTAAAGCTATTTTTGTGAAAATATTAACTTAGTTTCAGAATGTTTCTCTCTGTTAATTTTTGCGTCCGTAAATAAACCAAATCAAAAAAAAAAAAAAAAAAAAAAAAAAAAAATCTGCTAATTTGAAGTTTCCGATCTTTTAACTAATTATTTCCTATTTAAGTGAATTATTAAGTATCACGAACGCGCCTAAAGCTATTCGGCACTCCAAACTGGCATTGAGCGGGATCGAACCTGGACCGGCGCGATCTGTATAGGTGCCATTCCTTTGTTTGTTGATTACTGCGTAACTGAAACAAAGAGACGATCTTATCAGTTGTCGTAAATGGGTCTCGAACCTGCGACTCTAATTATAAACATAATCCCATTGTATTAACATGCCACATATGCGTTTCGATCCCATGGTTTGCTATGTTGAAGATGACCACTGCTCTAATTACAAGGTCCCAATGTATTTAACACATTACTCCAACACGTTGCGCCTTGCGGGGTTGCCTGAGGCGCGGTGCGCATGTGGGTGGGCGGGGCAAGACGATGTGCGGCCGATACTTCGCTGCAGTTCGCGTGTGTTCGTCGTGCCGCTCGGATCTCTTCATCAGGTACGATATTCATTTTTTCTACTTTAGTTTCCCTTTTATTTCGGGTGTTTGCGGTGTCAAGAATTGAGTATGTATTTCCCCTAGTGAGGGAATCTGCTAAGCCAGGTACTATTACTACATGTTTTTTTTTTTTCTAATTTTTTACATTTAAGTTTATAATTACAGTGTAGATAAATATATTTCTACACGCACGACAAATTACATTTTCTTTTCGTAGCAGTTTTCTGTCTAATCAGGGAACTACAAATGTTAATATTTAGTAGTGTTGGCGACCCTTAGGGAAGGTATTGTTGATGACAAATGGAAGTGAATTATTTTGGTGTGTATAGTTGGCGGTATTGCACTTTTTTGTTGAGAAATACAGTCTGCACATTCGACTGTAGGTGGCCATGTCTCGCAAGTCTTGGCTTTAGAGAGAGTTTCGTGCTCGACAACAACGTTTAATTGACGCTAACAAGGGAAATAGAAGTCGCGCGACTAACCACAATGTGTTCTTTCCAGCCATAAGGAGCTTTTAGCATTGAGGTAAGGTATAAGACGACTTCACTTAATGAAACTAACCTTATCGTAGTCTAACGCAATGTAGCACAGCTTCCAAACCGCAAGGCAATTATTGTATGGTAACCCAGTTAACATAACCTAGCATTATCGGCTCTTTGAAAGTTTCGCACTAAACACCCCGAGCTATTTAATGGCCGCAACACCAACTGGAACATAATCTCAAAAGTAAATCAGCGCTAAAAGTGGCTGAGGCATCCGGGCGAGTAGAAAATTGCATTGCTTCAACAATTGTAAGTTGGTAAAGAAATGACGTTCTGGCCGATATTTATTGAACATTCGCGGATTTAAAGAACGTTAACTATTAAAAAGCTTAATGTTGGTCATTTATTGCACTGTTAAGAGAAAACTGTATTAACAAAATATAAACTCGTTATAACACACCTAACAATTACAATGTGTGTTAGTATCTCTCAACGCAACAACTTTTTAACATAGCAGACTGCGTGTTTAAAGAATAGTGGTAAATCATTATAGAGAAAAGAAACACATGCTAGCTATATAATTTCAGTCAGAATGCCATTTGTTCCATAATCAGACCTTGCCGCGGGCAGCGTTACAACACATTGTCTGCATGCTGAGATGCTTTCTCAGCAACCAAATTTAATAGCATTTCTGTTGCGAGATGGAAATGAAACTTACATTAGACTGAGATGGAGCGTTGAAACCGTAGCGTGCTTCACCGCAGAACGCGAATTCGAATCCCGTGCAAAACTCTACTGTTTCTTCTAAAGTGTTTAGACGGTGACTTTACATTTTTCGTGCCGGGTACTCACATGTCACGTAAAACTGTCACGGAGTTGCCAAGAGATGTCGGTAGCGTAGGTAATGAGGTGAAAGTGACATGACAATCCTTGACACGCGTATTTTGGGCATTACGAGAACAAAGAAGAGGCTCATTGATATGCAATATGTAGATAGAACAGTTTCCTCTCCAAGAAAACCTTTGATGCTCTCACAGAAATTATCGCTGACAACAAACATTTTGTATTCATAAACAATACTTCCTTTTCCTGAGTGTATGAATGAATAGTTTTTGGTACTGAGGCACCACATACGATGGACACTGATGATACACGAGATGAAATGATATATTGGAAAAGGATTAATTTTTAAGGAAGGAGTCGTTCCAGGCCAAATTTTAGGGTACCTCCCCGGCATTTGCCATTTATGGGGACTGAGGAAAACTTTGAAAAAACCTCAGTTGGTGAGGATGGTCCTGGCGGTATTCGAACCCCAAACCTCCCGCTCACGAGTTCGCGCCTTAACGACCTCGGCCACCCGTGGCGGTTTCGTGAGTGTGTTCAAGATTTAATGAAGTAATAGAATTCTTGTTATTTACGTTGCATTTTCGTAGTATGTGCAGTAACCCTTTTCAACAGCTTCATATTAACCTGGCTTATGTATGGCTTCCTCTTTTCTTACGTGTCTAGGAGTTGTTTTCACCATCTCAACGTGTTTCTTTGACCACTGTCGCAATGGTACACATTTATTTCTCTTTTTTCAAGATATATTTTCGTCGCAGTTTTGCATAGTAACAGGAATTGTGAGTGTTTTTACATTAGAAATAACGGTGGCGATTGGAGTATGTCTTACAAGAAACTACCGGCAAATGTCACATTTTTATGTTGTATTGCCCGGCTCTACCGTTTGGAAGTGTTTCCTCACTAGACAGGGTCGAGGTTCGAACTGCATGCACTTGGTTTGACATCGTATTCAGAACTGCCTCCTCTTTCACGACAGCCATTGTTGAATCAAAACGCTGGTCCGTAGAGATGAGGAGCTGTATGGAGGGTGGGGCACACGTTCTGTGTTTTTTCTGGCCAAATGTTGAGCAACAAAGTTGCAAGCGCGTGTTGTGATTGTTAAGGTGCCCAGTTCAGGGCGTGTTCGCCAGCTCAAAGGCTCGATGAACCCATTGCACGAAATTCGAAAAACGAAACCTCTTGGTGTCGGAGAACCAGGCGATTTTCAGACATCGCTAATATTTCTGCCTTCCTGAGCTGCCTGGCTTTGTTGTTGAAACTCGGCCGCCCTTAAACTGTTTGAAGTGTGTGGCAGCACATCAGAAGCAACATTTCACAGCTCGTTACGAAAGGACTCTGTGCTGGCGTTCTGTACTAAGATGCGTTTCAAATTATAGAGGGAGCGTCTCATTCCGAAATTGATTTTCTCGACATCGCCATCTGCGGAAGGAAACCATGTTACGCGGTCGGAACTCATGCGCGTATTTATTATTAGTAAATAGTAATGTTGTAAACCCAAGATCGCCGGTTCAATCCCAGCCAGGGTCGATGGATTATTTTTCGGGGCACTAAATCCTAAATATCGCTTCCTTCAGATAGGAAGTAAAGCTTTGTCGTGCGTTAACGGCATTAAACCGGAAAGAAGAGGCATCTGAGCAAAACTTATCGGCCGTTTCACGCGCAGAATTGAGTGGGACGCTGATGACCTAAGATGTTAAAGAGCGTTTGTAAATAAATAAGTGCCTGTCCTCCCCTGTAAGATATGCCTGAATTCTTTTTGAGGCACTCGCCGCCTTCTATCCCCCTGAATATTGTAAACTGCTTCACAGCCGACATGTTGAAAGGCTTCATAGCCTATTTTCATCAAGCTTACCCTCTATTAAAACCGGATACGTTGCGCTCGTCTTGTCAATGAAATGGCCTTGGGTTCAAACGTTCAAAAAATATTGATCTTAAAAGTTGTAAAGTTTTGAAGGACATATAAAGAGTAACGCTAGACAATAAAAATTATTATATTTGATGATACATATTGTATAATTTATTTAAATTATTTAATTTAATAAATGATTCAAACACGTACTTAAACTAATTCATATTTGAGTAACAAAAATATAGCAGATGTTCTCTCTCTATGATAAATATTGGTCAATATTATTTTGATGTTTCATCAAGAACGAGGTTGGAATACGCGGATCTGCGTGGTCCAGCGAGAAGTCAACAGCACTACTTTGACTTGAGGGTGCTGCATGTGTGATAACTCTATACGCGTACTGTTTCATGTATGAAATGTTTTGTTTATCTGGCAGTGCAAATATGTAAACTGTATTTATTTATTTCAATAGTTTGAAATTTTGTAGTATTTTAATTTTCATTGTCTTTTGTGGGAAATCGTTTATATATGCATAAAATACACTCACCGTGCAAAAAAAAAAAAAAAAAGGAGTTACTGAAAATGAAGTTTAAATATAAATGTGGAAATAATTCCAAAAATAACATTATTGCAAATATCCTCATTTTAAAGCTTACGCTTTAATGAATTTGTAAGGCATCAATTTGCTCTTGATTTGATCAATGTTTAGATAAACGAAAGATGTGCATAAGTTTCTCTTAACATCATCACTACTCAATATTTGTCTAACCTTGGAAATGGAATCGATTTTGATGTACACAACTTCAGTTCACCCAAAAAATTAGAAAACAAACGTCGTGTTCCTCGCCGTCATTTTCTTGGACATGGTTTAAATTAGCGTTGTGATGTCTCTGGTCCCCTTGGAGTGCCTCATGCTTGGACCGAAGTTGTTTAGGTGGAGGCTGAGGGCTGAAGCGTCCCCGCGGTATGTGTGCAAGAACATTCAAGTGTTATCATCCTACAACATGCACCCAAGTGTGTTCTTTAGATATGTTTCACAGTTCCCTACATCCATAAAATACGGTCGCTTTAGCAAAATTTTATACCTAGAAATGTCAACTTTAAAAAAAAATGACGTTAGTTATAATTTCTGCGCCGTTTTCACAATTGACTCAACAAGTTAAGTTGGCTAATTTTAAATGATTGCTGCATTACAAATGGCTCATCTCACGATTAGGAAGAACGTAAACAGGATATTTCAATACTTTTTGTTGATCGGCTCTGGCTACTGTGCTCATCGTTATGTAATTAGCCCCGCCATTTTGTAACGAACAATTAAAAACTGAAATAACAGCCTCTGTGTCCTCTCGGTCACTTGTGCTTACTGTTCACCTTTATAGTCTCGCTATCAAAACTCCATAACAAAAGAAAGTATTCACTTCACAGTGATACATTAGAAAATCTCCCGCTCACTCGTGAGCCGCAGGTCTGGGGTTCGAATCCCGCCAGGACCGTCCTCCCTGACGGTTTTCCTCAGTCCTCATAAATGGCAAATGCCGGGGAGGTACCCTAAACTTAGGTCTGGAACATTTCCTTCCTTAAAACAAACAAACATCCTTCCCCCGTCTCATGTATCACCAGTGCCACCGCCTGCGATGCCTCAGTAGTAAAAACGGGCGTGAAATGAAATGGAAAATTGACATGCTTTTACATTGTGCTATATGAAACTCATTTATAATGTTACACAATTACCATACTTGCTTTGCTCCTTTCTTAAACATTAACACCTCGCGCCTCAAGTGTTCGCATTTTTTAAGGAAAAATCAAATTAAAGTGTAGTTTGCGACTTAGGGAAAACTTTTGTTTATGTTAATGGAGGTTTAAAATTAACCTCCTAACCAAAGTCTGGTTTTATTACTGTTCTCATCACCTTCAATCTGCTAAACTTTAAAATCATGAAATACTACAAAACGATTCAAAACACCGCGGTTTCTGCCAATAGGTAACGATAATGAGCAAGAAACGCAGCATTATATTTAACAAATAAGACAAAAAGTACAAAAGTCATTAAAACATGTCACATGCTCCTGTAATGAGCTCTTTGTTTTGTAACATTAAAGTCCTCCATGCACTTAGCAAGAAAACTGCTGTGTGCTGTTTTTCTCTTGAGCACGTTATACCTTTACTAATAGTTTCAGAGCCTAATTTTAACTCTTAGAATATTTGTATTTCATCTCCCATGGCTTTTTGACTTTAAGCTTAAAGTACGGTAAGTTTGAAGAAAAAAAAATCATAAACAAACCACTGTGACAGCGGCACTGTATGACGTCATCTAAAATGGCAGTTTCTGATACGAGTCAAGAAACAGAACAAATGAGAGTATGTAAGACATTAAGTTTGTAAACGTTTAAAGAGCAGCTTTGTGCATTCCTGAAGCTCAGAACAGACTGCGGCGGCAGTAGAGAAACAAGTCTACATGTCAGCGTGATTAATAAGCAATTATACACTTGTTAACAACTGGTAGCTATAGTGCGTATTTATTCCAAATAATGTTTAAAGGTTCTATTTATTTTATTATACAGAGTGGAAGTTAATCCGGTGCCATATTTAAAGCTGGTAACACGGAAAGCACTCTAAAAGTTCTAGGAATGAAAATATTAACATTGAAAAAGAGATTACATCTTTTCGAAGTGACGACCCAATGCACTGAATGTTTCTTTGAGGTTTCAAACGGACACATACAAAGTGTTCGAAACACTTTTGGCAGAGTGCCATCTCCTCCATCTTTTAACAGTTAATGTTAAATGTCCCATCAAAGTTTTCAGGCACTCTTTTTCTGTGACTTCCTCACATCGAAGTCTGGATGCAACATTCGCTCTGCATCTTCGATCATTGACAAAGAAACCATTTTCTCTCTTCTAAAATTGTCGGTGGTGTAGTGGTAATCATATTTGCCTCCTAAACCCAAGACCGCGGGTTCAAACCTGGCCAGGATCGATGGATATTTTCGGGCGTAAAAATCCGAAGTATGGCTTCCTTCGAAAGGGAAGTAAAGCCGTGGGTCCCGTGTCGTACATTTACGGCACGATAAAGAACCTCAAGCCTGAAAGAAGAGGCCTCTGAGCGAAATTTGTCGGCCGTTTCACGCCCTGATTTGAATAGGACGCTGATGACCTGAGATGTTAAAGAGCGTCCGTAAATAAACCAAATCAATCAACAATCTCTCCTAAACCAACATTAAACTCATAAAAAACGTCGCACGAGATCTAACTAGCAGTGAAGGCATCTCACAGACCCTTGTGTACCTTAATAACACAAACAAATTACTTCTTAAATATACATCTTAAATACACAATGTAACTTGAAACTTTCTCTCTGTTTTTGGTGGATGTAAAAATGATATCAAGGGCTCAGTTCATAAGCATGGTTACGTTTAAAAATGCCCACACAGTGTAGCTTTGTCTATCAGTGGCCATGTATTTCATTTAATTAATAGTATACCATTAATTTTTGTGCTCTAATCTCAATAATAATAATAACAACAATATAAATAATAATTCTAAAATGTGGTTTCTCTTTTGTGATGTTTATAGGTTGCACGAATACTAATTTTGTTTCCCTAATACCACAAAGTAGCGTCATAACTTATTTCATTTCGTAATTAATAAGACCATAATTTGGATTTTACATTTTTTAAAGTTACTCTACTAGGTGAAGAATTCGCTTAGTGATGTATTGTTTATGCTTTACATGTGGATATTAATACAGTACCTTATAAAGGCCTGCGAGGAATGTGCAATATGCAAAATTCACATTTTATGTACGCCACCGTTCAGTTTCTTTTCATTGATGCGAGCAGTTTTGTTTTAAGTTTATTGAAATATGTTTGTATGGGAAAACCCTGCTGCTCCCTTCAGACTTCTCTCTCCGTCGCTTCTGCATCTGCTTTCCTATCAATCTCCTACTTTTTACTTGTCCATTAATGCTCTGAATTGAAATATGCAATCAGAATTTTCTCAACAGGCATGCTTTATTGTGACAGTTACGCTCCTGTAAATCATAAAAGTGTCCCTTTTATTGGGAATAAGTTGACAACACTCGAGTTAAAGTAAGTAGTCAGTATTGACTGTTTTTGCTGTAATATGATTTACAAACGCTTGAATATGTCAGATCGACATTTCACACCTCTTGTGGTTAATTTTGATAAATACATGCTGTGTATCATATGTCATTTAACTATCATACAACTGGTTGTTATGTCTAGTAGTAACTGGGATAGTAGCAGATGGAGGTAGATATAAAACTTAGGTCCGAAAAGTAAACAGTAGCTTAAATCTTTTGTTTTCTTGAGCAGGCCGATAACTTTTAAAACAGCCACTCTTAACGTTTGTAACCATCGCAACGGCTCCAAATAAAGGAAATAGAATAATTATGCGAGAAAACCTGAACATCGCCAGCGGCGTTAGCCGTGTCTACGTTTTATTTTGGCAGGTGCTTCAAACTAGGAAGTTATAAAATCGATTTATGACCTTAATGAATGTTTCTAGGCAGTTGACCAAAAAGCAGCTCCATTTATGGGAAGGTGACACCGATAAGAGTGTGTTAGGTAGTAGAGATGTATGTAGACGACTAAAGTTAGAATTCTCTTGGTTCAGGTTTTGGTGTAGGACTGTCAATAAATAGCTTGTGGCGCCTTGCTCTTCTTCCGAACGGCACATTTGTCGTCCTTGTCTGCTTGGTTAAATAGTAAAACTTGAAACGGGAAAGAATGTGTGTTTACTTTATTTATTTTTGGAGAGGAAAAACAAAAAACACCCTCCACGTTGTCCTCGTCATGTCACTCTCTCTTTCGCCGATTTCGCTGTCTGGTGTGCTGCTTGCACAAAAAACATGTTGCTCGAAAATGTAGTGGCGATTTACAGTACATTTGCTTCATTGTTTATATTTTGGTTGGTGTCGCTGCTCTGTGCGTTCTCTTCAGTGTTTGGGAAGCACGTGTCCTTAAAGTGAACGTACGAAACTCTTGTCTCCTTCACGCGAGTGTTTAAAACAGAACGGCAATCCACACCCGACACACTCTCTGTTTCCGCAGCAAGTTGAACTTGTTAACTTAACACGATTGCTTGTATATCTATACCGTTGTCGCTCCACCATTCCCTGGATTTCGGCTTTTTCCGTAAGACGGCAATAACAATCCCCCCGGGTCTCCTTAATCGACGTCTGGCAATTACATAAATTCTTTTTTCGATATACCCCACCCCAAATGGCAATTCCCTTCATTATTAATAAGACACTATTTTTCTTATTTTATTTAAATGGTACATATCGATTTTCGTCGCAAAAAAGCAAATATTAGAGTGGCTTTAACACTCGGTTTTCAGGTACCTCACTCCTAATGGTCCGATTTTCAGACACATTTCTATTCATTTATTTTAATGAAATGCAGCGAGTTTGGTGGAGATAAAACAAAAAATTGCGGCAGTAGAATTTATTATAATTTTTCATTAAACCTTTTGCTTTAGGTTAAACCCCCCCCCAGTGATTCAATTTTGCTGGTTAAGGAACTTGACAACATGTTCTATAACCGCACTTTTCAGTAATACATTTTTATCACATATTTCAAGCCTCAGGCTTAGTTTGTTTGGAGCGTTCTGTAGTCTAACGTTCTTTTCCAGAATCTCCCAATGTGTTTCTCATACCCCAAAGCATGATGTGCGATGCTAAAAGTGTTTGGGGTATATTTCAATCTATCCTATGCCCGACAAGGATATTTTCTCGAGGTGCTTCAGCTGATGTTCTGTTCTTACACTATTTGAGTATGAGCAGACGTTTCCGTGTTAGGGACCAACCCATTGCTAATGAACATACATTACGGTTTCTTGAATCGATATATCGAGCGAGATTAATATTTGCATGCAAATGCGTTCTCTCTCATCTAAACGGCTTATTGATAACAGCCCACTGCGAACTCGATATATTAAACGTTCTTTTCGAGTTGCACTGGGTGTTTGAAGCGTAAACCTACCGGCAAATCTGTTGCATTTGTTTGATTATGTGCTAGATAGACCAGGCGCATATTTTAGAGCGAATGTGGAATATAATCGATATACGCCAGATCGATCGAGAGATATGCGGCCTCGGATAAGTTGGAGGAGGGCTGTCGTAACCCGGTGAAGAAGTTGATAGAACTCAAGAGCTCATTTCAGAGAATTCAGCAAATTAGCGTTTATGGACGTTCGGTGCAGGCCGCGTGACGAGACCAGGGCAGGTTTCTGTTCTTAAGGAACAACACTACAACTGTTGTGTTGAACATTTCTGACTTTCAAAACAGAAAACTCAATATCTGTTTACTTGTGAACAGTCATCCAAAAGCTTACGATGGGATATGGTAACGCTCTCCTTGTAAAATACTTTTGTTTTTAAAGAATTTTCAAAAGTAAATATAAACATAAAATTGCTCGTTTTAGACTAAGTATAAATAATACGATTGGTACTGCTAGAGCTCTGTTGTCACTTCTAATAGCGCCATTTCGCTGATTTTCGGAAACTGTGTAATGGAAGGTTTCATTGAGTGTTAACAGCCATACACACACTGAGTGACACTGTAAACTGGGAAAGGTAACACTCCATGAGGGTACCTCCCTGGCAGTTCTGACAACTGAGGAAATACTGTGTGTATATAGAAATTGCTTTTTGTGCCTGGTAAATAGGATGTGCTAAAAGCTAGCAACTGTGATGTGATGTTTCTCTGTTCGTCCCCTGTTTTCTTAAAGCACGATGATGTCATTGCAAAAGCTGGCTCACATTCCCACACCAGAGACGTACCTTATTATAAACCATGCTTCAATCAATGTACACATGCCCTCTTCCTGCTGTCAGGTCGTAAAACCCACAACTCCGTACAGCTGCCTGAATTTTCCCCTTGTCGCAGCGAGTCCTTCATGTTTTCGAACAAGGCATAAAGACACTCTTTACACACAAATAAATACCCCTTCGACACGGTAAATTATCAGAATTTCAAGCAGGCTTTAGAAAAGCAATAAATAGTATAATAATTAGGTGTAAATATTTAAGAAATAAAAGGGGTAGGCCACACACTTTCTTTGTAGATTTTGAGAAAGCATTTCATATGATAAAAATAGGGATGCATTTGGTATACAAATTGAGATATAAGGAAGTTCGTAACGAATTTATTTTAGGACTTCAAAATTTTCATGAAGGAAGCAGGCATTGTGTTTGGTGTAAAGGTAATAAATAGCTTTACACACTATACAATTAAAAAATTGAGCTTGAGACAGGGATGTAAATTGAATCCAATATTATTTCGTTTATTTATAGATGATATCATAGATGGGATTAAGGAACTAAAAAATGGACATTGCCCAATTATTGAAAAGAAGGAAGTACCAGGATTGAATTTTGTGGATGATCTTATAACAAGAGCAGTAACTGGTTATTGTGTTTAACCATGGCGCCACAGGCGGTGACACTGATGATACATGAAATGAAATGATATATTGGGAAAGGATTTTTTAAGGAAGGAAACGTTCCAGGCCTAAGTTTAGGGTACTTCCCCGGCATTTGCCATTTATGAGAACTGGGGGAAACCTAAAAAAACCTGTCAGGAAGGACGGTCCTGGTGGGATTCGAACCCCAGACCTCCCGTTCACGATCTCGGCCCCCCGTGTCGGAGTAATATCTGTGAAAGGATTACAACATGCCATTGATGAAATTATTAGACACTGTGCAGAATGGAGCCTGTGGATAAATGAAAGATAATAGTATTTGAACAGGAAACAGAAATAAGATAAGATAAGCGATCGTTTATAAGTAGAAACCCTTTAGAGGTAGTGAAAGAATTTTATTATTGGGGGCGAGATTTATGAGTAATGGAAGATGGGAGGTCCAGTGCATAAGTAAAAGGTAAAGTTGTCAAAATAAATTTGTATAAAGTTCCCACATCGTCAATGAAATGGTTAAAATGACTGTATGAAGCTGTGATTGAGTTGAAAATGTATGCAGTGAAAATTTGGGGAGTGTCAAAGGGGTTGATGTGGCATATACAGAAGTTCTGCGGTTACCAAAAACTAGCAAGAGTAGGAAGGAAAGGAAAAAATCTTAAACTACTGGCAAACTGGACAATAATGATGTACTAAAAGAAGTTTTACACACCAAAGAAGATTAGGGAGATGTATGGCGCTTGGGTGAAAGTAATGTTTGTGCATTTTGGAAAGAAGTGAGGCAGAGATCTGGACCAGTTTAGAGGATAAAAGAACCTTAGATTATTTGGGAACGGGATAAATATATGGACGTTTGTGACCAGTTTGGAAGAACAATTTTTGCATGGTTATCAGAAACAACAGTAGAGAAAATGATTAAGATAGGGGAAGTTTTACGAACAGTGCGGAAGAAGTACAAAGAAGGAACTTGAGATGAAAATTACCATACACATAACCTGGTGGTTGGTGCTGCTGAACTTGGAGAGCTCGTGTTGATGTAAATTGTAAACTGTACTTTACTTGATATTTGTAATCATCTCCCCTTCCGCCGTTGAGGAAACCGACAGACGAGCACGCAATCCCGGGCTATTTGCACGGTGTGTGATAGTGACATCGGCTTCTGTGCACATGATACAGTTGAGACACAAGCCCAATGTTACTGCGAGACCGCCAAACAGTCTTCTGTGCAGAAGCTTCCCATGGATTTCTGCAGTTTTTATGCTTTTCTTCCATCTTTGTCCTTAATAGTCATCTTCCTCGTGTCCAGGTCTTACTCTACTTGGCAGCAAACGAACACTGTCCTTTTGACACACACCGTTGATGTTAATAGTTTGCTCGTATGTAGCAGTGAATAGTGAAAGTTGGGAGGAATTATTAACTCGTAATACGACCATTTACTTTGAGTATAGTCGGCCACAGTTCACGTAAATCAGAGTCCGTGTTTCATTCAATTAGAACTGTCAGCTATCAAATAGAACCTTGGGAATGAGGCTTAAACATTGAAGAAAGGCAATGATTTACGTTAACATTTCCTGTTATGTTATATATGCGAATATAATAAGAAATAGTAAAAATTGAGTTTGTTTAATCTTGCTTGTAAAAAAATTAGTATCATATGTTCGTTTGTTTTTTATATTAGGATATTCATTAAAGAGTTAGTTAATTTTTACTGGCTAACCTCACTTACCAATTGTTCACCTTCGCTGGTGAAAGTGACTAGCAAAGGTCAACAGTCACTGAAAATTTAACTTTAACCGCAATGTATGGGCGCCTTTAGAAAACCTTCATTTTACAATAAAACGGATTTAATATTATAGTAAATATGAAAATAAAGACATACTTTCAAGTTTCAGCAGTATTTAGAGAAGCCAAGTTGACACGAACCTTTTTAGTTGTTTCAAAGTTTAAAATAACGAAGAAATATTGGAAAAAGAAAATAAAAATAAAAATTAAGCAACTTTATCGATTGTAATGACGACAGTGTAAGAGGTTATAGAATTAAAAATGACCTAAACGGTTGAAAGCGGAAAGAGTACTGTCTTAAATGTAACAGGAAGAAAAAAAGCCTAATCAGTTATATATGGAGTCAATAACCCCTCAATATCTGGTTCGTAAAAAAAGAGAGAGAATACTGAGCGCTGGCAATGGGCCGTCTCTTACTGCTAGCCTAAAAGAATGCAGAAATAAGCAGAAGAAAGGATGGAAGACAAATATAAGTCCTTGTAAATGGAAGGATGGCACGTGAAAGTATCATATTAAAGTGTAAAGTTTTACGGGTTGGTCCACGAGCTCCCCTAGCTAACGGAGGACCCGCATGCTGCCGCTTCTACAGTACAGAGGAAATGTGTTTATTGCGTAAGAACTAATTGGCTGTACATCGCTTTTTTCATGCATTTTTTGTTTTAAAAGTTAACCAGGAGTAGGGAAAATGGTAATTAATTATGACATTTTCTTTGGAGAGAGGGCATCTGACGGCCCGCCTCTGGTAAAAGTTACTAGTAGGAATGTGATGCACTGCAGGTCAGAGATTCCAAAACGTTTTGGAGGAATACAAAAGATAAACTTAATAATATAATAACAAGCGGTTAAAGCAGAGAATATCAACATGCACAAGGTACATTAATTGTTATAGCTTTGACTCTTGATAATATAATAACAAGCTGTTAAAGCAGAGAATATCAACATGCACAAGGTACATTAATTGTTATAGGTTTTGATCTTGATAATATAATAACAAGCGGTTAAAGCAGAGAATATCAACATGCACAAGGTACACTCATTTTTGTAGGTTTTGATCTTGATAATATAATAACAAGCGGTTAAAGCAGAGAATATCAACATGCACAAGGTACACTCATTGTTATAGGTTTTGATCTTGATAATATAATAACAAGCGGTTAAAGCAGAGAATATCAACATGCACAAGGTACACTCATTGTTATAGGTTTTGATCTTGATAATATAATAACAAGCGGTTAAAGCAGAGAATATCAACATGCACAAGGCACGTTCATTGTTATAGGTTTTGATCTTGATAATATAATAACAAGCGGTTAAAGCAGAGAATATCAACATGCACAAGGCACGTTCATTGTTATAGGTTTTGATCTTGATAATATAATAACAAGCGGTTAAAGCAGAGAATATCAACATGCACAAGGCACGTTCATTGTTATAAGTTTTGATCTTGATAATATAATAACAAGCGGTTAAAGCAGAGAATATCAACATGCACAAGGTACATTCATTGTTATAGGTTTTGATCTTGATAATATAATAACAAGCGGTTAAAGCAGAGAATATCAACATGCACAAGGCACGTTCATTGTTATAGGTTTTGATCTTGATAATATAATAACAAGCGGTTAAAGCAGAGAATATCAACATGCACAAGGTACACTCATTGTTATAGGTTTTGATCTTGATAATATAATAACAAGCGGTTAAAGCAGAGAATATCAACATGCACAAGGCACGTTCATTGTTATAGGTTTTGATCTTGATAATATAATAACAAGCGGTTAAAGCAGAGAATATCAACATGCACAAGGTATACACTCATTTTTGTAGGTTTTGATCTTGATAATATAATAACAAGCGGTTAAAGCAGAGAATATCAACATGCACAAGGTACACTCATTGTTATAGGTTTTGATCTTGATAATATAATAACAAGCGGTTAAAGCAGAGAATATCAACATGCACAAGGCACGTTCATTGTTATAGGTTTTGATCTTGATAATATAATAACAAGCGGTTAAAGCAGAGAATATCAACGGGCACAAGGTACACTCATTTTTGTAGGTTTTGATCTTGATAATATAATAACAAGCGGTTAAAGCAGAGAATATCAACATGCACAAGGTACACTCAATATTGTAGGTTTTGATCTTGATAATATAATAACAAGCGGTTAAAGCAGAGAATATCAACATGCACAAGGTACACTCATTGTTATAGGTTTTGATCTTGATAATATAATAACAAGCGGTTAAAGCAGAGAATATCAACATGCACAAGGTACATTCATTGTTATAGGTTTTGATCTTGATAATATAATAACAAGCGGTTAAAGCAGAGAATATCAACATGCACAAGGCACGTTCATTGTTATAGGTTTTGATCTTGATAATATAATAACAAGCGGTTAAAGCAGAGAATATCAACATGCACAAGGTACACTCATTTTTGTAGGTTTTGATCTTGATAATATAATAACAAGCGGTTAAAGCAGAGAATATCAACATGCACAAGGTACACTCATTGTTATAGGTTTTGATCTTGATAATATAATAACAAGCGGTTAAAGCAGAGAATATCAACATGCACAAGGTACACTCATTGTTATAGGTTTTGATCTTGATAATATAATAACAAGCGGTTAAAGCAGAGAATATCAACATGCACAAGGCACGTTCATTGTTATAGGTTTTGATCTTGATAATATAATAACAAGCGGTTAAAGCAGAGAATATCAACATGCACAAGGCACGTTCATTGTTATAGGTTTTGATCTTGATAATATAATAACAAGCGGTTAAAGCAGAGAATATCAACATGCACAAGGCACGTTCATTGTTATAAGTTTTGATCTTGATAATATAATAACAAGCGGTTAAAGCAGAGAATATCAACATGCACAAGGTACATTCATTGTTATAGGTTTTGATCTTGATAATATAATAACAAGCGGTTAAAGCAGAGAATATCAACATGCACAAGGCACGTTCATTGTTATAGGTTTTGATCTTGATAATATAATAACAAGCGGTTAAAGCAGAGAATATCAACATGCACAAGGTACACTCATTGTTATAGGTTTTGATCTTGATAATATAATAACAAGCGGTTAAAGCAGAGAATATCAACATGCACAAGGCACGTTCATTGTTATAGGTTTTGATCTTGATAATATAATAACAAGCGGTTAAAGCAGAGAATATCAACATGCACAAGGTATACACTCATTTTTGTAGGTTTTGATCTTGATAATATAATAACAAGCGGTTAAAGCAGAGAATATCAACATGCACAAGGTACACTCATTGTTATAGGTTTTGATCTTGATAATATAATAACAAGCGGTTAAAGCAGAGAATATCAACATGCACAAGGCACGTTCATTGTTATAGGTTTTGATCTTGATAATATAATAACAAGCGGTTAAAGCAGAGAATATCAACGGGCACAAGGTACACTCATTTTTGTAGGTTTTGATCTTGATAATATAATAACAAGCGGTTAAAGCAGAGAATATCAACATGCACAAGGTACACTCAATATTGTAGGTTTTGATCTTGATAATATAATAACAAGCGGTTAAAGCAGAGAATATCAACATGCACAAGGTACACTCATTGTTATAGGTTTTGATCTTGATAATATAATAACAAGCGGTTAAAGCAGAGAATATCAACATGCACAAGGTACATTAATTGTTATAGGTTTTGATCTTGATAATATAATAACAAGCGGTTAAAGCAAAGAATTATAGGCTTTGCTACTCCATCAAAAGCAAAGAGATCTTGATAAGAGGGAAACTGTTAAAATAAAGAATTTCAACTGTAGATACTGAATACTTCGCACCCTGAAACGGCAGAATGTAAATATTAATAACTGTGCGCATAGTTAAGATGAAATTATTAAACATGACTGTACTTGGGCACAGTAATGAGGTTAGCTCTTAGTGACATTAACTTTACTGCCAATTAACGTAATTCTTGTTAAGTAAAATCAATTCTATCCGTGCTTCCAAAGTTACGGCAAAGCATGAATGAGCACAGTGGCTTTACACAACGAAAGCTGACAGCATTTCTATAACGAGTGCATTGGCGCGTCTACAGAGCGATGTATGCAATACCTGTAAAAATTCCGTTACATTGATACAAGGTACCACAGTAATTTCTCCTTTTTGAGTAAAACCGGCGGTTGCTATGGGCTGCTAGTGAAAGTGTTTACGTGAGGCATTCAAAAAGTTTTGCCAATGTCATCTTAAAGTCCTAGTTAAGGACTGTAATCGAAAACTTATCCTCACGAAGTACTGTCCATTTCTCTCTCTCCTTACACACACACACACACACACACACACACACACAGTTTTAGACAGTGCAACCATCTGTCACAAGCTCTTACGTTACTCGGACTGAGATATTGTCAACAGAGCAGAATTTATAACTTCAACCAGGTCCTGCGCCCGTTTAAAACGTCTTCAGCAATACAAGGAAACAAGCGGAAGTCGCACGGTGTAAGGTCAGGGCTGTAGGGTGGACGGTTAAGTCTCTGGACTACTTTCTTCAATTTGCAGCAGTTCTGTCAGGAGACAAAAGCAACAGCAACAACAACAGTTCCTGTCTTTGGACGCTGCGCCTTAGAAATAAAGGATCCAAAATACAGGTCATAGTATTCTCCATTCCTTGTGGCATACAATTGACCACTAATGGCCCTTCATAGTTGAAGAAAACAGCGAACATTCGCTTCCGAGAACGAACAACTGGTCTTGGGTCTTTCTCATTTACCCTCAAACAGTCCTGAGCTTTATTTGGGGTGGTGTAGTAATACACCAACTTCCGTCAACATGCAAATATCTGTTACGTTTAGCATCATTTGGTAAACACATGCTCAGCAGTATCATTGGTTAGGGAATGTGAAACACATTTTGTGCAGATTTTTCGCAGCTTTAAATATTTTGGAGTATACTGTCAATGCTGCCAACACTGATGCACTTCCATACTTAACATTTCAACAGTAACATGTCGATTTTCCTCCATCAAGTTTTTCGCTCTTTGAATTGTTCTCTCGTTCACAGCTTCCCGAGGCCGCCCAGAGCGAGGTTTTTCTTTCAAAGTCTCTCGCCCTTCTTCAATGGTTGAAAACCCCCCTCCCCCCGCTCGTTCATCTGGCTTATAGCGTTTTAAATGTACAATCTAAAGTTTTCTTTACAGCAGACAGAGACTATGCAAGAGGTTGATGGCTGCCAGCTCAGTTAGTTACATTATTGTATAGACGGGTTGTAACACTTTCGTAGTACTACTGCACATGTAAACAAGTCTGGAGATATGTTGCCAAGAAACATGGATTAAAATTCCCACAAATGTAACAACATTTTATTTACAGATATTTTCAATTGTATATTTCATAAGTAGATAAATTTAGAATATATTACTTTATGATTTTGAGTATTATGAATTAAATGATGTGTGAACCATAAACTGCACGATATTGGTTTCTGAGAATGTATCTCCACTGTCTTCTCAGTATACGATACGCCGCCACACTGGCGAGAAAACCGCCTCGCTCTTTAGGTGAATGCGGTGTCTAATTATCGGATCTAAAGTTTGCCCTAACCACGCACAGATCCTTAAGATTTAATTCAAAAGTTTAAAATCCTACTTTTCATTCCTGTATATTTTTTAAAGTCGTTCACCACTAGTTTTGCAACATTTAAAGATGTATAGAACTAAATAAAACCAATTTTTAATTTTAGTATATCCCTATACAGTAGAAATAATCATAACAATAATATTGACACCAATAAGTATGTGAAATGCATAAAACATTAATATGAATAATTAACAGATCCTGGAAGTTAGGCAAAATGTCTTTTATGCTGGGTGGATATATTTAACAATCAGATGGAAATGAATATACTTGCTTACAATTGGGGATGATAGGGCCACATTTTATTCCCCCCCCCCTTTTTGTCTATTTTCGTTTCTGTTGCCTATTTTAAAGTTTAAAAACTTTTTTTGCTTGTTTGGATCGTTTTGGATTTCTTCTGCGATTATTTACTCATAAATGGCATATTCACCTCACAAGAATCTTGTTACACGTTATTTCTTTTCAAGCAGTTCAAAAACTCTCTCCTCAACCCATTCACCTAAGTTCTTTACTAATGAAAGAAACATATACTGACCTTGGGTGTACGAATGCTTAGGAAATAGAGAGGATGAGGAAAGTACTGCAGTTTTGAATAGTTCTGGCGAATGATCTGCGCGAGACAATTCTAGGAAAATTGTGGTGAGGGTAACTTCTCGGGCTGCATAAATGTAACAAACAATTGCAAGCGGCGGTACAATGTGTTCAGTAAGGGAGATACTAGCCTGATTCTCCTACAGACACGTAAACACAAATTGAGCTGGACCAGAAACCATTGTGCATCTTTTGCCCATTCGCCAGGACTATTCAAAACAATCACTTAATTGGAAGTAGAACGTATCAATTTGGGGCAACTCTGAGTATATTCATAAAACATTAAATGACTGTAAGAGCTATGTGAAAGTTGTGACTGTGATATTTTAGAGAGAACATAGTAGACATTGTAATAATTTGAGTCGGTCCTAGTGGGTATAGTGGTAACCATTCTTGCCTCATATACTCAAGATCGCGGGTTCAATCCCGGCCAGGGTCGATGGATTTTTTCGGGCGTAAGAATCCTAAGTATGGCTTTCTTGGGAAGGGAAGTAAAGCCATAGGTCCCGTGTTGTACATTTTATTCTTATAGGAGAAATCTTATTCTACGTTTAGAACTTCCGAAGGAATGTAAGCTATTGCAGTTGTACCATTGGAAATGTGTTTTTCTAACTTATGCAAATCTGTACTTAATGTACCTACTAGGCACCTATAAAAAATATTTCGAACAAAAGTTTTATAGCTCTAACAACCCAAATGTTTGTTTTTCAACCGCTAAAATCGGCGTATATAATTTAAACCAAACAAGCAAAATAGTTTCTAAGGGAAATCGAACCTTTAGGAGTAGAGGTATATTTGAAAATCGAAATTTAAAAACCGCTCTTGTATTTAATTTTCCGTATATTGTTTTAAAATAAAATTACAAATTAATTCAGCTTAAAACTGTGTTTATAACGATGCATATGTTTTATATTTAACAAAAGCATCGACGTGAAGATATCAAATGTGGAATATTAATCTAATGTGGGTTTGAGAATTATATTTGTATGTAAGAGCCCTCCGTAATAAACTTCATAAAACGTTTACGTTAAATGTTTTTACTACAATAACATTTAAATTAAATTTCAAAGCCAATGAAAACAATGAAACTTTCAATTGTTTTTATTTGCTTAGTACATTACAATTGTTTTTAATAGTAACATGTTTTTGTTTTATTGAAACATATGAACATCTTAAATACACAATGTAACTCGAAACTTTGTGATATTTCTCTCTGTTTTAGTGGATGTAAAGATGATACCAAGGGCTCAGTTCATAAACATGGTTACATTTAAAATACCCACACAGTAGAGCTTTGTACATCAGTGGTCATATATTTCATTTAATAGTATACCATTCAATTTTGTGGTTTAATAATATTAATAATAATTCTAATTCTCTTTTGTAATATGTATAGATTGCAAGAATTCTAATTTTGTTTCCCTAACACCACACAATTTTGCCATAACCTATTTCATTTCATTAATAAGGCCATAATTTGGATTTTATATTAATTTTTATTTAAAGTTATTCAACGCCGTGAGGAATTCGCTTGGTTTATGTTGCTCCTGCTTGACGAACTATTGTTAAGGAAACTGCAGCCCCCCCCCCCGGTCTTTGTTTTGGTTACTTAACATATTTAGTCTTCTCTTGTTTATATGCAGTTAACAGTACTCTAATGCTTGGCGAATTCCAGTTTGAAAACTATTGCTATGCCATAGTTGACCATCATAAAATATTTTATTAAAAATTGAACTAAAAATGATTAAAAAGATCGTGCTGACAGAGCAAAACGACATCACTATTGACTTTGTGGTTTATCAACCTGTATTGCCGACTGGTGGCTACTTGTTGTAGTTCGCCAACACCCAATCAACGAGGGTAAGTAGCAATATCTGACCTCTCGACGTACCAATGCTAACATTGAGAGTGTGTAAAACCATGCATACGTACACATTTAAAATGTTACTTTTTCCTTTTCCGTTTCTTTTAAATTATTAAAATATATGATTAGTATCGAAAACCTGCTTTTAACATAAAATAAAATAAAACATTCCTATATGTTATGACATTTTGAAACTATTAATGCTCAAAATATTCATTGTTAAATTTGCATCATAAACGTTGTAGATATTGTCAAAATGAACGCCAACAGTTAAGTTGAAAATGAGGGGAAATATTGTTTTCCAAAAATTGAAGTTTAATGTATGGCTTTTCACCTGAATCTTTTCAAACGTTTTCCATTTAACATGAGAAAAAGACACTTTACCCGAATAAAAACATTCTGTATGCAAAGTTTCGTGTACAAATTATGATGTAAATGCGCGCCACTGTTACAGACAGTTTGCGGTTTTCAGTTCATGTTTTTATTTCTTATTCATAAGGAAGGAGTGCTCTAAAAGTTCCCGACCTGACTCGGAGACGGCCAAACTGCTTGATAGTTGTCAACGGCGGTGTAGTCACTTGTTTGTGTGATAGAGCACTTGGTTTTGAAGAGTTTAACCCCAACAGAAATACAAAAGGTGCAGATTCGCACTAAAGGATTCTTCCCCTTCGTTTTCGACAGTTGAAAAGTGAGCAGCTGGATGTGAGCGTGATCACACACCCATTCAAGATGATGAGCTTTCAGGGCGTCCCTAAACTGCTACGACCGACTACGAGATTGTGTCATACATTCACAGTGCCTAACTCAATGATCGCAAAGACCTGGACAGACCGCGTGTTGTACGAGTTTTGGGTGTGAGAAAACTCCGTTCGTTGAGTGCCGCATTTGTTAATAATGGATCAAAAATACACTCGCAAGAATGTTTAGACTTCCAGTTTCACAACAGCAGATGAAACACAGACTTGTCACTACTCGCCCAAACAGCGGTGGCAACAGGTGAAAGTGCACCAAAGAAAGCAAAAACGGTTTCATCTACAGCAAAAGTCATGGCTACGGTTAACTGGATTATCATGCTCCAGAGGGCAGAACCATCGCCGGAAGTGTTTCACATCACTACTGAAGGATGACATTCAGACTAAACGTCCACATCTTTCATGACGATGACGTGTCTGGGATTGTTGCTGCTTCCACATCCGCCTCATTGGCTCCCAGCGATTACTTTCTGTTCTCAAACCTGAAGAACATTCACATCAAATGTTGAGGTTGAAATTGAGTAAGGCGCTTATTTTTCGCATTAAACATTGGGAAAGTCGTTGAGTTAAACCGAAGATGACTATGTTAAAAACAAAACTATCTTAAATTTTGTGTTTTCTTGATCAGGCGAAAACTTTTAGAACGCTCTAACACTTCACGAAAACGAAAGAAAAAATAAAATTGTATCTCGCAGTTTCACTAACAAAGTAAGTAGCACATGTACTCAGTGACAGCACAAGATATATATTACTTAAGTCGTTCCGCCAGTTTTGTACACATTGAACAGGCGTGACAGTTTACTACTTAGGGGCTTTGATTGTTAAATGAAAAGCGGCGTGCGCTATTTGTTACCCTCGCAGTATAATGCAGAGCTTAAAAAGAACGCAATATTTTGAAATAGTTATTTATTTTCTTCGAAAAGTATAACAATTTGTGTTTAATTATATCACACGCCTCTTTTTTTATAGCGAATTTCGAAGGAATGCACCCAGAAATGTTTTCTGAAAAATATCAATCGATCCTACGTGCGAAACACCGAAGAAAAAATTGTAATGTGTCTGTTAACGGTCTAAGGTTCGCAGTGTTTTCCCCTCAACGAAACTCAGAAACAAATTAAAAATCACAATTTTAAGTTTTTTTTAACTAGGTATATGCCATTGAAATAAAATAGTTTCTGAAAATCAGATTTTAGGAATGGGGGTTTGCTTGAAACCCAACATTTAAAAATTACTCTGGCCGTACCATTAGTTGTTTTTTCGCAACGAAACCCCATGGATAAAATAAGAAAAATAATTCCTGAAAATTAGAGAAATCAGGCAATGAGGAGTGCAAATTTAAAAAGCGCTATAGTGCACCAATATGTGTTTCTTAACTACAAAATTTGGTATGTACCATTGAAATTAAACAAGAAAACAGTTTTTGATAATTAGGAAAACTGGACTTGAAAACGGAAATTTAAAAAGCGCTCTTGCGTTTGATTTTCTCTACATTATTTTAAAATAAAAGGACAAATTAATTCAGCATGTAAACTGTATTTATAATGATGCATATGTGTCATATTTAACAAAAGCATCGTCGTTAAGATAGCAAATATGAAACATTAATCTGAGATGTGTTTGAGAATTATATTTGTATGTAAGAGCGCTCTGCAATAACCTTCAGAAAACGTTTGCGTTACATGTTAATAATATTTAAATTAAATTTCAAAGGTAATGAAAATGTATGAAAATGGATTTTTATTGTTGAATGTGTATATTTGTTTAGTACATTGAAATTGTTTTTAAATAGTATCATGTTTTTGTTTTTTTGAAACATATGAACGTCATATTTTAAATACACAACGTAACTCGAAACTTTCTGTTATTTTTCTCTATTTAATGAATATAAGATAATATCAGGGGTTCAGTTCATAACCATGGCTCATTCAAAATATCCACACAGTATAGCTTTGTATACAGTGGTTGTGTATTTCATTTAATTTAATAATTTACATTTTTGTTTAATCTCAATAATAATTCTAAAAATATGCTTTCTATTTTGTGATACTTATTGATTGCAAGAATTCTAATTTTGCTCTCCTAATATCACACAATAGTGACATAACTTATTTCATTCCATAAATTAACGAGGCCTAATTTGGATTTTGTATTTATTTTTATTAAAAGTTATTCACTTTGGTTCCCAAGTCCTGCAGCATTTTCAGTGCAAAAGTTCATCACGGATCACTATGAACATGCCATTTGAGAATAGAAAGTCAACATTCAGAATTTAGCACTTTAGACGTGCTTTATTAGTTTATTTCATTACAGAATATTTCTTTTTTTGAAATTGTTATTGTGTTTTGCAATGGATATTTCTGCACATTCCGGGAAATTTTAAACAAAAACTGTTACGAGTGGGAGTATACATATAATATTAATGAAAAATAAAAATAAAGAAACACTATTAACAATATAACAAATTAACACTAATAATAAAAGTAGATAAAGATAAAACACAGAAAGAGTCACACTTGAAATTGCTATATTTCGAACTACTGCGAGTTCTTCAATGGTCTAGCTTCTTGCGAGTGTGACTCTTTCTCAGTGTTTTGTTTTATCATTATCTACTTTTATTATTAGTGTTAGTGTTAATTTATATATATATATATATATATATATATATATATGCTGGGAAACAGTTTGATTCAAAAGGACATGCGGAGTCTTTTGACCGATTTTGGTAAAAAAAAAAAAAATTAGTGCCAGTTTTCCTTAACAGATGTGATTTCAGATTGTTATTTTCCTTTCTATTTGAAGTTACTGTGCAATCCTCGATACACATCACTTCAAGAGTCTGGGTCAAGGATACACATTCAGGGGTGGAGTTTGTTAATAATGATAAAGTAACTCGAGGGATTTGTATGTAGAGCCGAGTTAATGAACAGAGAAAAACGAGTACTTCTGTGTAGAAGGTGTGAGGGAAGAGATATATTTTTAATGTTAACCTGAGTTCCCGAAATAAGCAATAATATACACCGGCAAATTGTCTCGTTTCTTTGCTGTGAATGGGCGACGACGACGACGACGACGGGAGTGTAGAACAAACGATTAAGAAAATACTTGACACGGCACCTATCAACAGTTTACTGACGGAGCTTGACTTCTTATTTACCCTGCATGTGAAAAACCCTCTTCCATTTTCAGTTCTGAAGAAATTGTGCCAAAGGATGGTGAACGTTATTGAGTGTCACAAAAGCTGACATCATACCAAAACTATAAACGCATTTGGTAAAGTTTGGCTGCTCAGATCATAAATGTGCAAGAAAATTAATTTTAATTTGTGGTTGTCATGTGAAATAGGTAGTTAAGCGCAAACGTGAAGACGCCGTTTCTGCAAAGAAAGAGAAATAAACTGAAAACCACAATATCACCCAGAATTTCGCGAGTAATGTTAAATTTTGTGCGCTTGGACAGGATACGTTTGGAGGTAATAGCAAGAAAGAGAAAGAACAAGAAGAAGCGTTTATTTTCCTTTCTCCTACTTTCCGTTCTCCAGCACGAAGGTTTTTTGTTTCCTCCTTCCTAATGGTTTGGTTTCTGAGCGAGTAAAATCGGTCAGTCTGAGCAACATTTTAACCTCAAATTACCTGACTTGCGATGAAATAAAATACGTTCAACTCAAAACACCCCAAAAAGAGTATCTCGTTGTTGTACAGCGTGTGTTCATTATAAGAATTGTGCTGTGTTCGGGGAGGTATAGCATAAAGCACCGAGAGAGAACATTGTTTTAATATGATCCAAGCACAGGTCTAAAGTTAGAAAGTGTTTCTTTATTTATCAGTGGAAAATGTAGCGCTGAATTTTAAAAACTGATATGTAACAGGATCCAAGTGTTGACATGTTTTTATCTGAACGCGTATTGCACAGCCTCTTTCTGTACCACTATTATCCTTTTGATAGCAATAATGTTGGGGTGCAGATACTGGCAACGGAAGCGCGATAATCTCGCTTCCTGGAGAACTCGCAGTAAGTGTGTTAATTAAATTCATATTGGAATTGAAAACTACCTACGGAAATATACTGAACGATATTTTGTTTATTAATGCAATTTTATGTACTGACTCTTCGCACGGTGATGTTGTCAAACATAAATAGAAGAGTGTTAGCATTCTCTAGATGAAAAACAATCCCCTCCCCAGTAAAATATAATTATTATTTCTGCATCAAACCAAGTAGCGCAATTAATAATAACTACAACACAGTGTCTTTCGTTTGTAGTAGCTGAACATTTCAACAGTGTCACAAAAATTTCACAGGTTTTATGACATTCTCGAGTTAAAAGGGATAGAGTTGCTATTGCGAGGAAAAAGTTGCGCAGGACTTTTAAACCGTCCAGGGTAAGGGGCGCTGACGGTTCATTAAACATTCAATAATCAGACACCATCTTACGCACGTTCAAATGTAGCGAATAAAGGGTGAAGTAGATAAAATGGAACCAGTCAATGAAATATGAACTTTTTAAGGAGAGGTGCAAGATTTGTGCGTCGTTTTCAGCGTCTAAGGAGGCGGGACATGCAGTTGTCAGTTCTCAGTTCGCATAGAATGTGCACACAGTTGTAGTTCGCGCGTGCAGTCCAAGCGGTCGTCTGAAAGTTTCATACGCGGCAACTAAGTTTATACAATTTGTGCATTAGTCACATCGAGTGCTCATTTACACCTTCAAGTTTCCCTCCCAGTCCTGTTGAGCCCCACTCACCCTGAGATATTGTCGTCACTGGAGCGTGAACACTACACTGACGCAGCCCACATTAAACCACTTTATAAATTTGGCCAGAGCTACCCTCATCCAAACATCTCCATAAATTTGGCGCCGAACGTGGGGCCTACAAAGGCCCTCTGCATCTCATCAAAACCGCTTCACACATGAATAAATGGATTTATTTCAGTAAACAATTATGCATTCAATTTTGCATCTTCCCTCGCTGCCTTTGCAACTAATTACAGAACTTCATAATTAGATGAACTTGTTAATTGCACATTTTCAATCCATTATCAGCAATTTATCTAAATAAACATACAGAATCTCTACAAGTTTAGCAGTACCAAATCTAAGGTTCTCCCATATCTTAACCACTGGTTATATGTGTGGTAAAGAACCCCTAAAATAAATTACCAATTTTCACCTGCGTGCACCTTCCTTATACTTCTTCTCCACTTATTCCTTATTTTTCCTAAAAATTCCCCTATCTTATTAATTTTTTTATTTTCTTATCTGATAACATTTTAGTTGCCACCATTTCTTGTTGTAATTTCTCCTATTTTCCATCCCAGATACTGTACCTGCACTTTTTTACCATTTCACATTCAATTAAACAATGCAACCGACTCTCCACTTCCCCACACATAGATGTATCCTTAGTCCTTTTAGAAATAGTGCCCTGTACGCATGCATGCAAATTTGTCACAATGTCTGTATATTTCTGCTGTCCTCAGTTTCTTTATATAAACCTAAGGGACTTTTATCCTCTTGTCTCCTTCTTTCCACAATCCACAAACATGATTTTCACCCAATCGCCATACATCTCCCATTCTAATTGCTTCTAATAGTAACAAATATATGGTGAATGTTGTATATTTTTGCTTGTATTTTACATAATAGTAAGCAGTTAAAGTATAAAAATAATATATTAACATTATAATAAACCAAAAGAACTAAACCGTTAATTGGAGTGAATTTCAAAATATTTCTTAAGTTATGTCAGGTATTATCACTTTATTGTAAAAAAGTCGGACATGAGCAAGTAGAGTATGTGATCATTGTTACGGTGACTCTTGTAGAAATCGTCTTTGGTGATATAGCGATAACCAGTAACAGTCTGCGTGGTGTAATAGATTTCGCATATGTTCATTTTAATGTCTAAGCTCTCTGGTTTATTTTTTAATATTTGTTCTTCAAGGGGAGTGTATTCAGTAAGAATCGCCGGCATGCTGCATCCGAACACCTTCCTTTCGTCGACGAATATCCCACACGTGCTCGACGCAGACCGCTCTAACGCGACGTTCACTGAGCGGTATGGGGTCGAACGTTAGCGTGCATTAGAATGAAGAGCTTAGGGAACCACTCGTCAATAAACGTCCATTTTCAATGGGAAACAGCTCAGCTTACACCACCCCATATCATACCTAAGTCTTCTCCGTAAGGGGAAAACGCACAAGTTGCACAGCGTTCTCTTCCACCTGCAGCCCTAAGGTTGCATTTAGAGAACTTGTCCTTAAGTTCAGATTTGCTTCTTCTGCACATTTCTCGCCTCAACTGCGTCACAATACTTGTGCGAGTTATTCCTGAAACTCTCGCTGCGCACATCATCAACTAATGTAACAGTCACGTGTATGACACATTACAGGACAATGTCGGATTGTAAACCGTAACAATGTTGCAAGTCAGGCAAAATGCATGCGAGGGTGTCTCTTAAGTGCAAACTTCTAGCAGTGAACCTAAATGAACAGGTTTCCGTGAGTGTTATATGAATGTATACACGCATTCACAGTAACATATTTCAAAGTTACAACAGTAATGTGTAGTATGATGTTCTGTAAACAGATGTGACTCACACACATTACGTGACAGGTAAATTACCAATGAACAAATGAAGCCAAAATTATCGTATGGTGTTCTGTAAACACATGCTATACTAGCGTTGCTACAACAAAATGGAATCAAGATTATCATTTGAACAGGGAAAAGCAACTTTGAAGTGGTATTGGAAAACAGAGAATGCTGTTGAAGTTCAAAGGCAATGGAGACGTGTGTACAGAACAGAACCGTCAACGCAATAATTGCACGCATTCGAGACAAGTTTGATACTTGTGGTACCGTATGCGATGTTCGCAAGGGCAGATCTGGAAGACCTCGCACAGCAACACGCCCCGAGCACTGGATCCAAGGAACTGGATAGGACGAAGAGGTCCGACTGAGTTTCCAACGCGTTCTCCGGATCTAACTCGGTTGTACTTCTAGCTATAGGGAACTCTTAAGGATGTTGTATATCGTAGAAAACCAGCTACACTGACAGCACTTCGGGAAGAAACTGAAACGGCTGAGGACACTTTCGCAAACGTTACTCAATCAGTAGTTCAACGTACTCAGAAGTGTATCGACGCCGACGATAGGCATTTTGAGCAACTGTTGTAACTGTAAAAGTCTAAAATGATTAGTGCTCAACATTTTCTGTTTGTGTGAATTCAGTTTTGTTATAGTAACACAGTTTTTTCTTTGTTTGAAGTGCGTATACATTTTTTGGCACCTCTGTGTGTGTATATATGCCTGTCAGTGTAGTAAAAACACGACCTTAGAAAAAATGACACCATAGAATGTGCCCCCAAACAGTGAAATGGGAGCCAAAAATAAGTAAACAATTTTCAAGGGCTATGACATGAAATTACCTACAGTAGTTTATCTATACATGCTGTAGTTATTGTTAAACATTCAATAATGCATCTTTATTTTTACAGGGATGTAACACCGACACAGGCCATCAGCTTCTGGGTTCAGAGATTTGACTAGCGCCACCCTGACCTGGTAAGTGATGTACCAAGTTTTAGCTTTAAAAGTTGCAGGTGATGATCATCGGTTGAGCTTTACATTTCACACAAGAATGTGCCAAGCTTCTCTTTCTACAGATGGTTCTAAATGTTTGACAGATATATACACTGGTGATGAAAGTCGGTTATATTGTTATATGTTCTCGGAAGCGAATGTTCACCGTTTTCTTTAACTATGAAGGGTCATTAGTGGTTGACTGTGTGCCAGAAGGAATGACAATGAATGGAGAACACTATGGCACTTGTATTTTGAACTCTTTATTTGGAGAACTGAGGCGGTGGAGACCAAAGACAAAACTTCAAGGCTGTTGCTTTTTACATCTCACAGAACAACTGCAAGTTTGAGGAAACTGGAAGTCGCTTGACCATTCAACCTACAGCCTTGACTTGCATCATTCGACTTCTGGTTGTTTTCTTCCATTGCTGGAAAACCTTTTAAACTAGGCAGGACCTTGCTCAAGCCTTTGATGACAATATCTCAGTCCGAGTACCGCAGTGCTTTTGACAAGTTGTTGCACCTTCTACAACTGTGCGTGAAGAGAGATGGAGAGTACTTTGAAGGATTTTGAGGATAAGTTTTCTTCCAATTCACTTCTTAGCTTGCACTTTAGAGTGGCATTTGCGAAACTTTTTGAATCCTCCTCGAAGAGAAAAACGGAGCGCTTCAATGTGTAATTATCAAAAGGAAAGAAAACAAACCAATGCCGGAAAATGGAGCAACTTTTACAGAAAGGTGACGAGGGTAACATGAACATATCAACAGCGTGCATGGCTTCAGTTCAGTGCCATCTGTCCCTTTGAAAGAACTACACGAAACGTACAGATTCTGCTGAATGTATTTGTGTGACGTCACATGTTTGTTTGTGATATCACCAGGCTCGCTAATAGTTATTATTGTTGCGCAGCTAAAACCGATTGGAGGAATATCAGCAACATCTTCGCCATAATCAACCTGTTCGATCTGTGGTAGCATACACTTTAATAAAACATAAGGCTTTTTCAATGTAACCAGGAGGGATGCATTGGAAGTACAACAACATCCAAACAAGTTTAATAGAGACATGGAAACCGGTTCTTAAGAACAAACAACTACCCCCTTCCTCCTTACCACACGTAATATTGATTGACAGAGACGGATAGCAGACATCGTCCACTGATGATGCCAACCGTAGAAGTCGGTGAAAGGTATGGTAGCAATTTAAACCATGCGTCACAGCAAAACAACCCCGAAGGACATTAGTCACGTCCGGTGAAACCTCCATATATCCCGGAGACCAACTGCTAAGACATGTATACTTAAGTTGAGAAAGCGTTCGTACTTCCTTCCTTTACACACACGCTAGGTCAAGTACATCTTGGTTCAACGGTAAAGTAAACTCTATGCTACAGCCATTAGTGTATAAACGTGGGGTGCATTAACTAAACACCTATGTAGTTAGGCAAAATGCATTTTCCATATACATTTCAGGGTCAAATACAAAAGAATAGTTTCGTAGATTTGGGATCGGTTCAGCCATTCCCCCCCCCCCTTTTTTTAATCGTAATAAATTTTTTCTGCGATTCTACGCATTTTAAAAAGTACATAAAGTTTTTCAATACATCGAAGTAAAAAAGCAATAAAAATTAAGTGGGATAATCACCTCACAAAAATATCGCAAGAAAATTGTTAATACATTTGTTTCTTTTCAAGCAGTGAACGCCATCCACTTAAACTCTTTAAATAGCAGAACCTTCATTAATGAAATGAACGTACGGCTACCTCGGACATACGAATACTAGCAAATACAATGAAGGAAGTACTGTAGTTTTGAATAGCCCTGGTAAATGACTTTGTATCGATCTGCGCGAGACATTTCTAGGAAATTTGTGGTGGGGGTAGCTTCTCAGCTGTATAAATGTAACAAACAATTGCAAGCGAGAAAGATGAGAGCAATGCAGTTATGCAATAAACTGTTCCAACAATGTGCAAGAAAGATAATGACCTGATTCCCCTATAAACAGAAAATGAACTCGACCTGAAACCACTGCACATCTTTTGCTCATTCGCCAGGACTATTCAGAACTACTTTACTTTGTCTTGATAATACTTCCATGATGTCCTGAAAGGTGAATGTTCTGTTGTAACTGGTACAAGTCCTTCAGAAATAGCTTGTATCAAATATGCTACAATCACCTCCGTGGAAGTAGAGCGTTCTTTTTCCAGGATGAAAAATGTTCTCTTGACAAGCGGCTGACTATGACAGTTGATACCTTAAAAAAGCATTTTGTTGTTGCTTGTAACCAAGAAAAGTAAGCTTAAATACTTTAATTATGTGATAAAGAAAGTATTAATTATCTTAAATACCTGTTAGCATTAATAATACGTGATATTACTCTCTGCCTATTTTCACTTTTAATAATTACCTATTTTATTCCTATTATTGCCTATTTTCAGTATTTTTGCCCGCTATATTAATCAAAATAAATATCTGAATTTCCGGGCCCTGGTGATATGTTAATGTAAATTTCTTGATCTCTTCAGCAGTTTTAAGTCACAAAGGATACATCTAGCCCATTTCCACATAACGTGCGATGACATTTGCATCTAAAACGCGGTCAGGATGTGAAAGTGTTGCAAATTTGATGCACGGGAGCAAAGTTGTGATTTCCCTAAGGACGGCGTGATTAATGGCTCCCTTGTCACGTGATGAGATAACCTCCCTCGCTGCCTTTCCCAACAATTAAGACCTCCCAAACCCCTAAGGAAAAGCGGACCTAAAAAAGGCAAATTTAACAAACGCGCATTATATCGGCTTAGTACAAAATAATACCACCCTAGATATGTGAATACAAACAAATTAAAGAAACTCAAACAATTTACAAAACATTCTTTATTAAAATGACGTCAGGTGGCTAAACTCTCTTACTGTATTTTTGTTCTCCTCATACGGTTTTCTATAATGAATAACACTTTAATGCGACAGAAACACTGCGCTTTTCACCCTCAGTCTAGAGCAGCCGTTATGTATGTAGCTTGTAGGTTAAAATAATGAAAATAAAATTCATAAAATAAATTAAATAATAAGATTTTTATGTGAGTTCTACATTTATTGCTTTCCTTGTATTCAACTAAGAGAATTCTCCGACACTCCCAAATATTATTGTCGTTATCTCCTTGGCAGACAGTGGTACCACTCCACGGACTATAATAAAGAACAATAGTTTTATCCTTGGTTTACTTTGTGGAACAGGTCGCACGATGTACCTTCTGAACTTCAGAAAGAAATTAGGGCAGCCACATGAAGTTTCAGTCATCGTTTTTCTAGACGAAACTGTTAACTGCATTCCTTCACTTCATCCAGTTGCAGTGAAGAACGCTCTTCTTAGCGGGATACAATAACAGCTGTCAAGTAGAGGTCTGGTTGGCGCTACAAGAAGCTAAGTGTGCAATATTTTCAGTTGTTGTTCTAGGTTTGGAAGATTAAATGCTACTTGCTATCCAACACTAGCCTGCATACAACAAAGTACCCACCTGATTTGAGATTTGCCACTATCCCGCACGCGCATTGTTTTGCATCCTAGCGGCGCTCCTCACTCTTTTTCCTGCAAATCATCTCTCTCAGAAGCAGTGCAGTAGTTGAGCTTCGCCAAGATGGAACAGTTAACTCTAGAGCAGTGCATTTTCACGTGTAAATGCTACCACAAAAACGAATCAGCTCGTCATAGTCGTGCAGAATTTCGTTTGCCCTTTCCTTATCAATTGTCTCCTTCCAGATAAGCAATTCACGATATTGTAAACAAATATGATTTTACTGAATCAGCACAAAAAAGCGGAAACTTGCAGCTTTAATAGAGAAATTGATGCAATCCTTGAACATTCGCCAACAAAATTACTCCCAAAATAATCACAACGAGAGGCAGTTTCAGTGGGTTCTGCACACAAAGCAAGAAAATTATTAAGCCTCAAACCGTACAAGTTTACACGTGTCCATTGTTTAAAACAAGGAGATTGAGTAGCAAGAGTGAGATATTGTGATTGTTTTCTTCTGTGAATATGAAGGTTTGATGAACCCAACGCTTCTGTTCTGAGACGAGGTCTGGTTTCACCTGATTGGACATGTGAACAATCAAAACATGCGCTACTGGTGTACCGAAAATCCACACCGTGTACAGGAACACCCCCTTTATGACAGGAAAGCTGCAGTTTGGTGTGCAGTTAGCGCAAAGTCCGATTGTTTACAACACAACAATAAATGCAGAAAGTTACAGAAAGTTTTGACCCCATGAAGAGAAATCATACGGGTGGTTTCAACAGAATACAGCAACGGAGTTCATGAATAAAATTAAGGGAGAGTTTGAAGATAGAGTGATAAGTAATGATGTATGACCCTCTCGTTCACCAGATTTAACAGTGTGGGGGTTGCCTGAAGGGCAGAGTTTGGAATGAGGCAACGACCTTCTGTCTGCTAAATCTTTTATACAACAACGAGGAATAGAGTAGATTTCAGACATGTCGTTGATTCTGCGAAATTCAAAATGGGTTTACACCACCGCTCTCGTTGTTTTCCGTCTTCTTTCAAGATGGCACGGTTTTGTTGATGTGTGCCTCAACACCCAGTCACTTTGGAAACGTTTGCAAGAATATTGCGTTTTTTGTACGCAGTTCACTCCGTGCCAAAGTGGCGGAGTATGTTTCTGTACGCACAAATCAGTCAAACAACGCCTCAGGCATGACGTTGCAACCAGTCGAGTGACACTGTAGTAAACATGTTGTATTACCAAATACAACTCATCCTTTATGATGATGGTCCATCGGGATTTTTATGCATCTTTGTGACAGAGACTTTAGGCTGCTGAAAAAGTTGATTGAGTTCACATATGCAGCTGACACTGAAAGACATTCAAGAGAACTTCTTCTCTTACACCTCATAAATACAAGCGGAACATTTTCAGATAAAACAGGTGCGAGTGAAAGTTCTCTACAAAACACACAATTACCTTGTAAATGAAAACATTTAATCCAACGACTTTCTACTTTATAATAAGATTTGTCAACTGTCAAAAATATGCGTATGTTTCAGCTTCAACCTCGTCATTTGATAGGAATCTTCGTCCATTTCTTCATGTTAGGGAACAAAAAGTAATCGATGGGAGCAAAATCCGGCGAACATGGCACATGTGGAAGCACTTGGAAGTTTTGCAGCAACAATATCAGACCTGTGTGAAGACACGTTATCGTGATGAAAGAGAACTTTCGGACGTTTAGCCCAAATGTCATCCTTCAGTCGGTTTATACTCCCCGGTAGTGGTTCTGCCCACACCATGAGAATCCCACAAAACCGTAGCTGTGACATTTCCTGCAGATGGAACCGTTTTTGCCTTCTTTGGTGCACTTTCACCTGTTGCCACCCACTGTTTTGACTGCTCCTTCGTCTCTGGCGTGTAGTAATAAATCCATGTTTCATCTGCTGTTATGAAACATTGGATGAACTCATTGGAATTGCATTTAAATAAGTTTAAACTCTGTTGCGAAATGTTCATTTGAATGAATTTTAGTTCATTGTTAACAAAGGCGGAACCCAACGAGCGGAAAGCGTTTTCATGCCCAAAATGTAGTGAATACGGCCTATCAAGGTGTTTGCATTGTCAGCCAACTCACGTACCAATAATGAGTGGCATTGTGAATTTTTGTCACCATCTCGTCGGTCGTAGCAGCTTTGGGACGCCCTGAGCTCATCATGTTGAATGGCACGCTTAAATTCAACACCTCACAAAAACGAAGGGGAGAACTCTAATGTGGAATCTAACTGCTCAAGTGTTGAAATCCTTCAGACCTATCACAGCTCGTATTTCAGTTTTGTAGAAAAGTTAACACTAGTTTGTTTACATGAACGTCTGAAACTTTGCAGCGCGCCATCTAAAGAATGATACTTAAGAACTCTCATACGACATCTCTGAGTCAGGTCGAGAACGCACCTCGTGTACAATTAAAGTATCGCTCCTCGTATGACACAACTTTCTGCTGTAGAGGGAATGATTTTGTGTCAGTTGCGTGTTTGACAAAGGCAGGGGGAAGTTGTGCTTCACGTGCTAAAAGGAAAAATACCCTTTAAAGATGAAGAGATGACACACCGCTCAACATTTTCATGGATGATGTACGACCTGAAGCAAATGGAGACTCTCAGACATCAGCTGTGGGTTTGACTGGCAACCTCTGACCAAGCACCGGAAAGAAAACCGTGACTACTTTCTCAACAAATGCAAGGAAATCAGAGAGGTCCTTCATCTAATTGTTTTCAAAAATCCAAGACTACAAAAGATAAGAATGTAGGAAAGTTTGTTACATTACAGCCAATTACCAGTTCTGAGTTGACATGTAGGTATATAACCCAGGAAAAAGAGTTTACCAACAAAAAACAAACAGAAACATCATGTAAATTGGTATAAAATTGTCAATCAAGGATCAAAAATGCCTGGGCGAAAGTGATATGTAGCAATGAAACAAGAATGTCTATTTTTGGAAGTGATGCCTTCGGCGCTGAAAAGTAGAAGCTTTTAATCCGCGACCACGAAACTTCAAGGGATCTTGGACAAGCAGGATATTCTGGAATATGTAACAGAGACAGTACTTGTGTTATGTTTTAGGTCTTTAGTAACATTTAAATTGTGTTTTTGCCATAACTCGGTACAAAAACAAAATGTTTCCAGAACTGTAGTAACAAGAGTGCAATGCTTTATTGGAAATACAACCCATATTTCGAGGACTGTGCAATAATAACCATATTTTTATTCATCTTCATAATTGTGGATGATATTTCTCAAAGTAGCCCTCAGGTGTCCCGGCGTTTCTTCAAAGACATGCTGCAAACCGCCTTCATCACTGCTTCTGATGATGGAAAATGCCACCCACGAAGAATGTTTGTTCAATTTGGGGGAAAATAAAAATTAACATGGGGTTAAATTTGTAATGTAGAGAGGGAAAGGTACACACTTCAAGTTGATTTTTGTGATATGTTCAGCAGTAACATTTGCGATGTGCGGTCATGCGTTATCACAATGGAGCATCTAGAGTGTTGCGGAGTTTTTAGAACATCTCTGTAGTAAAACATGCTGGTAAACCATTCCTTGAATATCGAAAAATGAGATTACCATAACTTTCCTGTTTATTCTCAGGATAGAGATGATATAGCTCACCATTGTTGTGACAGAAAACTTGAAAATGAGGAATTTGTCGACTAAGACGTCTAAGAAAGTTCATCTTGTTGCTGATTACTACTGTACTGCACAGTGCATCAGTCACGGCAACAAAGAAGAACGAAAAATCTAAGATATACGATTGAAAGTGTATAAAATGTACTTTCGAATGTAGCCACCAGATGGTGTATGTGATCAGAGCCACTCCGAAGCGACAGTGGGCCGGGAAGAGTGATACAGAAAGAACTGGGTGTCTTATCGAGCAGTGGCCTCCAAACGTTTCATTAATTGCGATTCAACTTCTTTGAAAGCTCGTGACATGCTCTACACCTCATTTAATTGTTGCAATGTGCAAATCTTCTTGTAAAATGCGGTGCACTGTTTTTGCTGTTCTAATTGCACAAGTGTCCAGCACCTAACATCGCATAAGTTCTGTTCCAATCGCACATCCTTGTCCGGGGACACATGACACCCACTGCCCGGCAGATCGGCCGTCGTCATTCTACCTCGCTTGAAGGCCTCTGTAGCACTGTGTGGCATTCTCCTGTCGCTATTTTCACATACCTATGTTGTTCATTCTTAGTGATGTTCATTTCTGATCACTGTGGTTCATCAACTGAGCTTCGGGCTTGCTGAGACACGCAGCTCTGTTCATATACACCATTTGGTGGCTCCATCTAAAGGTACATTACAACACTTTCAATCGTTTATCCTAGATTTTTCGTGTTGTCCCTTGCTCGCAGGGGAGGGGAACAATAAAACAGTTGCCATGACATGATTTATCCTCGTAAATAAAATGTATTTCTGTGATCGCCGCTGTTTCTTGAAAGTTCTGCTACTGCATGAAGAAACATATAAAATATATTTGATTAATTGGTAAATAACTTTAATTAGTTCTGAAAAACATAAGCCGTTATAAAATATGTTTGGCGGGAACAGCAACCGCCATGTATAGACCGCTGACTTGGCAAAGAATAACGTATTTACGTACTTTAGGAATATCTCTACACTACAATTTTAACAGTTTTGTTATAATACCACATTACACAGTTCTGCGTCTCTTCGCAAAGGTGGTAGGCATCTCATTGTTTATGTCGTAAACTTAAGCCAGGAACGTGTGGATTAAAGTGACCCAGTAAAAACCAGCTGTTGCTACGGGGTGGAAACATTTAACGCTAGATAAGCAAATTATAATCCGAATGGAATGTCAATAGTTTGGTTGCGCAAGAAAATTGTTTGTTCAAAGGCTCAACCTTTGAAATAGAACAAGGTGAAGGAATTTTTGGCAGGCTCATAGAACTTGTGTTCTGGCTTGTCTCACACATTTCATTGGATTTTCATGTTCTATAGGTAGTCGCCATCCTTCAGGGAAGCCATTGTGCGGTTTTTAGGTGGATTGTTGCAACAAGACTTTACCTCAAATGAATTTACTTCATCAGAAAGTACCAACCACATATGGATTTGGTGCTGATTTTACTTCTGAGGCACCACAGGTGGTGGACACTAAGAACCGAGAAAAACCTGGAAAAAAATGGCAGTCAGTGGACGGTCCTGGCGGGAATCAAACTCAAGAGTTCCCGCTCAGTAGTTCGTGCCTTATGAACCTAGGTCACCGGTGGAAGTGCTTAATTTATTGTTCTGTATTTCACTACTTTCTTCCAAGATTTCGACCCAGGTTGATATTGCGGAACGTTTAGTGAAAATAAAACTGTGAGCAAAACAATATTTACCTTTAGACATCCAATTAGTTCCTTGCATGCATGAAACAACATTAGTAGCTCAGAGGTGCCAGATATTCTTTTAATAATTCAAAACATGTTGAATTTAGAACATTTCAGTTATTCGTATATATGTACAGACTTTGGGCATCTGCGTCTTAAACCCACTTTTACTTTTTACGAGGGGCGTACAGAAATGATTACATTAGTAGTTTTTGGCACCTTATTTGAATGCGAATCTCGATAAACCATGTTTAGGATAGCTGCCTGAATATCCTCATTATTACCGCAATTTTTACTTCGCAGCGATTTCTTCATGTTGTCGGAGTGAGATACGGTGAGTGCAGTACAACAAGGAATCCCAGAGATTGTCCTGTCCATCGCTACCCCTTTCGCCGTTGCTGGTTTTTCTTCTAAGCCGTGCAAGGGTCTCGCTGTTGACAGTCGTTCCTTGAGGAAGCCAGTCCATTAGCAGTATGCTTGAAGTGTTCCAAAAGACGGCAATCAATTGCATGACCGTAGATGGAGCAACACAAAACTTTCTTGTGCTGGGAACTACCAAATATTTGCATAGCATGCATTGACTTTGTCCTCCGGTGTGTGGCAATGACTCGTCACCAGCTTCTCCCCCCCCCCCCCCCCAAAGCGAATCCAGTAGCCGACGACAGACTTCAACTTTTCTGCGACTGCGACTGTTGTCGTGAATAATGCACGGCCCAGATCGGTGTGAGTTTCGGTTCATCATCAGATGTAATCAACTGAGACACAACCTCCATATCGTAGACGAACACGTTGACCCAGTGTTTTGTATAGCAGCTTCTTGATCACATCTTTAGTTCAGTCGCCTTCCATCTCGTGTACTTAACAAATGAGCACTGTCCTGTCTGCTTGCAACAGCTCAATATGTGCAAAACACTGCTACTTATTCCCCTCCGTTATTTATTACTGTTAAAATATAAATATGATATTTGTGGCATTGATGTGCATATACATTGTCGGTAACCGCACTTGCCTCATAGACCCAAGATCGCGGGTTCATTTCCAGCCAGAGTCGGGCTAAAAAGTCATAAGCATGGCTTCTTTCGGAAGGGAAGTAATGCTGTGTCCAGTGTCATAGATTTGCGATACGTAAAAGGAACTTCAAGCCTGAAAGAAGAGGTCTCTGAGCAAAATTTATGACTTTTTCACGCCCTTGATTGAATGGGATACTGGTGACCTGCGATGTTAAAGAATGTCCATAAATAAATAACCAAAATCTATGTATTAGTTTTGACAGGAGAAAATTCGTACGCTTTTTAATGTAATGCAACTCTTTTAAGAGAAACGGGCTTAGAAAAAGTTCGCATTACTGCGTGTGGCACTCTAATACAAAGGATGTGAATTTTTAAATAACTCAGTTTTAGCATTTTATGTGTTTGTTTTCTTTCTATGGATAGCAATATATAAAATGCAAACTTTGAAATTTTGTGGTTTCTCAGGCATCATGTTGCGAAGTATATTTGACCCTCAGGTGGCCTTTAGCATTTTGATTGGTTGCTCCGCACATTAAGTTACAACATCGACAGCAAATTCATATACGTCAAGCTTGTAAATATTCACATATTGGAACAGCGTGATTACTGTTGCATTTGCAACGTCCACCTTCGGAATAAAACATGATTTGAACTGCATATATCATTCTGCTTTGTTGTGTACGAGGGGGGTTTGAAAAGTTCTCCGCCATATGTGGCAACGAAAGATAGTTGTTTTGTGTTTCTTAAGCAAGTTATTGTTTATAGTGTGTTGTGGGTGTTTCACAAAGATGAAGAAAGTTATAACAGCTTGAAGCTCTTCTTCTTTATTTTCAACGATTAAAATGTTTTGTTTTTTTATTGTTTTATTTACGGACGCTCTTTAACACCCCAGGTCATCAGCGTCTTATTCAATTCAGGGCGTGAAAAGGCCGACAAATTTTGCTCAGAGACCTCTTCTTTCAGGCTTGAGGTTCTTTTTCGTGCCGTAAATGTACAACACGGGACCCACGGCTTTACTTCCCTTCCGAAGGATTTTTTCGGATTTATACCCGAAAAAATCCATCCGTCCTGGCCGGGTTCGATGTCGCGATCTTGGGTTAGGAGGCAAGTATGGTAACTACTACACCACCAGGACCGACAATATTAAAATGGATTGTTGTATTTACACCAGTCGGCGAGTTAAGATATTCGTGTAGAATTATGTGTACAAAGCCGAAGAAGTCCGTCCTGGTGGTGTAGTGGTAACCAAACTTGCCTTCCAAACCCAAAGTATGACGTATGACTTCCTTCGGAAGGGAAGTAAAGCCGTGGGTTCCGTCCCGTACATTTGCGGCACGAAAAAGAACCTCAAGCCTGAAAGAAGAGACCTCTGATCAAAATTATTCAGATTTCATTAAGCAATTTCCAACTTGGGAAGCGTATCTTAGGACAATGACATTGCTGGCAGATAGGAAGGAGGAGGAGGGAGTAGCTCAATGTTTAAGCAAAGTAGAACAGCGTATGAAACAGAGTCTTTCCTATTCGTTACAATTGAAATTATATCATAAGATTTCTCGGTATCAATATGAACCAAAATTTCCCGCAGTAAATGCATCTTTGTTATCAATAATAAAATACACAAACGAACTAAACAATCACTATCGATACAATGGCGCCAGAAGTATAATAAATGAGGGAATGAACCTAAAAGTAATCCATTAGAAAATCCACAATAATATTTATTTTATCAATACTCCTGGTATGAAACTCGTTTACTATATAGGGGGTTCTAAAAATGCTCGGCCTTGCGACCAGGAAAACACAAGATTTAAGAGAAAGGTTTTTTTCAACACAGAAATCACTTTGTAAATCAATACATTTAGTTCAACGACTTTTCAACTTTTTAATATCTTCAGTAAAGTAAGTGACTGTCTCAGCTTCAAACTCATCAGTTGATGTCAATCTTCGTCCACACAGTCATTTTTTCAGGTTTGGGAACAAAGTGTAATCCCTGGCAGCCAAATCCAGGAAATATGGCAGATGTGGAAGCACTTGGAAGCGAAGGTCATGCAGTTTTGCAGCTACAATTCCAGAAGTGTGCGAAGGCACATTATCGTGGTGAAAGAACTTTATTTTTCGCGAGTGTGGACGTTTAGCCTGAATATGTCCCGTAGTGAAGCGTAATACTCCCCGGTGCAGGTTCTGCCCTTCTGGAGGAAGTCTACGAGCACACACCATGAGAATCACAGGAAAAGCTATAGCTACGACTTTCCTTCAGATGGAACAGTTTTTTCTTTCTTTGGTGCACCTTCACCTATTGGCACTCACTATTTGGATTGCTCCTTCGTCTCTGAGGCAAAGTAATGAGTCCATGTTTCATCTACTGTTATGAAGCATCGGAGAATCTACTGGAATTGCGTTTAAACATTGTTGAGAATATGTTTTTGATCCATTGCTCGGCACCAATCGAGCTCTCTCATATTCAAAACTTCCTGTAAAATGTGGTCGACTTGGTCTCTCGAGGTCTTTCTAATGTCAGCCAACTAAGCGGTCATTGAGCATGGCATTGTAAATTTTTGCCACAATTTCGTCGGTCACAGCAGTTTTGGAATGCCCTGAGTGCTCATCATCTTGGATGGAAGTACGACCACCCTTAATATTAGCAGCCCAATTTTTAGCCACCTAAACTAAACTAAAGATAAGGTTTCTTTAATGTGGAATCTAACTTCCTTTGCATTCCTCTTGGGATAAAACCCTTCAAAACGAAGTACTTTGCCCCAGCTCGTATTTCATTTTTATCCATTATATAGGAAATGTTAACACTAGTTTGTTTACACGATCGTCGCAAACAAGTGGCTGTACTTACGCGTCTGAAACTTTACAGCGCTCTCTCTAATGCATGATACTTAAGAACTATCATACGACATCTCTCAGTCAGGCCGAGAACTTTTAGAACACCCCTCGTATTTAAGTAAAGGTATGTTTGAAAATTGCCGGTTTTGTTATAACTTGGATTTTCCCTTTCCTCGAAAATAACAAGTGGCGACCATAATGGAGACGAAACACATTATGGATTTCTAAGTAGCTTAACAGAAAGAGAGAGAGATTCATATGCAATTCCCATACAAAGAAAGTTATTTTATTATTTATGAGAAATCATATTAAAATGTTTTCATGGAATTTAATGTCGTCTTCACTAGTGAGGCGTTAGAATTGATTATGCAAGAGATGAAATTGCACATCGTTGGTAAAGAGGTGTTTTGGGGACTGGAAAAAGATCTGCCTTCCCTGATGAGGAAAAACTGGAAAAAAAGTTTCGAACTGCAGACCTCGTGTTCTGGAAAAAGATGGCTCGTGTGAGTGTATCTAGAAACTTCAACATGAAGGTGAGTCTGGTAGTTTGCTGCAGTCAGCACCAGGATGAGTGAGTGATTCATACATTTCTGATAACAGTATAATTTCAAGCTCTGACAAATAACTTGCTGAAATAAAATAGTGGCCTATCGTTACAGAAAGTTAGGGAAACTTGCCATCTTCTTGCATTGCTACTCTATAGCATCAGGCTGCAAATTCATCTTCTTGCTCCAGTCACTCCAATCTTTTTCATGTTAATTTAAATCTCCTTCTTTTAGCAAATTCCAAAATATTTGCGGTTGTGCCCACAGAAGGTGTTTTAAAAACTTCTTAATATCTCCATCGATCCTACGTACTAGACACCAACAATGACAATACAATAAAAATATTATAATAATAAGTGAGATCAGATTATTAGTAAGGGGATGGCCTAAAACCCAAAATTTAAAAACCACTTTAGCGGCACCAATATTTGTTTTGTATGTTTTTTTTTTTTTGCAACGAAACTCGCTATGTGCTATTTAAATAAAATAAGATAAATAATTTCTGAAAATTAGGGAAATCTAATCATCAGGAGCAGGGGTATACTTGAAACCGAAATTTAAAAAGTGCTCTTGCGTTTAATTTTCAGTATGATGTTTTAAAATAAAACAAGAAATTAATTCAGCATATAAACTGTGTTTATAACGGTGCATATGTTTTATATTAAAAACATCGTCGTGAAGATATGAAATGTGAAATATTACTCTAAAATGTGTTTGAGAATTATATTTGTATGTAAGAGGGCTCTGTAATAACCTTTAGAAAAATTGTTTTCGTTACATTTTCTTATTACAATAATATTTAAATTAAATTTCAAAGCCATTGAAAATCAATGAACCTTTCGGTTGTTGTTTGCTGATTCTGTATATTTGCTTATTATATTGTATTTATTTTCAAAAGGTTGATTTGTTTTTATTTACCGACGCACTTTAATCTCAGGTCTTTAGCGTCCCATTCAATTTTAGGCGAACGGCCGACAAATTTTGCTCAGGCGTCTCTCCTTTCAAGCTTGAGATTCTGTAGTAACATGTTTTTGTTTTATTGAAACATATGAACATCTTAAATACACCACGTAACTGGAAACTGTTTTGTTATTTTTCTCTATTTTATGTTTATGAATGGAAAGCTGATATCAAGGGCTCAATTTATAAATATGGTTATATTTAAAATATTTAAAAATACCCACACAATATAGATTGACCTATCAAGGCGTACATTTCATTTAATTAATAATATATCATTTTGTGCTTTAATCTCAATATTATTATTATTATTATTATTATTATTATTTTAAAATGTTTTTCTTTTATAATACTTATAAATTTCAAGAATTCTGATTTTGTTCCGCTTATTTTTTAAAATGAGAGTAATTTCACTATAGACATTTATTTTCGAGTGCTTTTGAAGAGAAAAATAAACAAACTTAGTTAAATATTTATTATAATTCAGTTTTTCTTTTATTATTAGCTTTAGAGTTTGTCATGCTATTAACACACAGGAATGCATTAACTTATTTCATTTATTAAAAAGGTCATACATAATTTGGAATGTATATTTCTTTTTAAAGTTGTTTTACTTGCTCAGTAATTCGCTTACGCAGCTCCTACTTGTGTCTCCCCCTACTAGTAGAACCCATTCCGATATTTTCTCTGCCATTCCATAATAGCTGATATTCCATTTTGAACCTTCAACTACTAACAGTGTTGTTTTTAATTCTCTCTCTTATAGAAATTTTTACAAAGTACCGCTAAAAACCATTTCAGGTAAACATTCTTGACTTTATCTCCCATGTTCCTACTGCGTGTTGTTATACTTCTTATACTCTTAGTTTTTTGATGTGTGTCGTGATCTCACAAAATAATTCATTTTTATTTCCCATTTTCCTTTATTTATCCTCTCATTATTTCCATTTTTACCAATTCATCATATCTTTTCATTATTTAATTTTCAACTTCGAAAACTAAACTATTAAGTAATTTCCTTTTGTCACGTATTGCGTTTTAGTTTTAAAGCAGTCTGACAACAGCTATAATGTTCAACAAAGTGGATCATTTCTCTGGCTATTTAGAGTGCGGTAGTGTTTATCAAAGTTCGACTTATTGAACCGCTGTGCAAGTAAAACCAGCAAGGAAAATGTCAGGACTTAGAAAATAAAAAGTTGGCATAACTTTATGAGTTTTAAGTTAAGGCTGATACGAAAGGTTAACTTTTAACTGAATATTTATATCTACTATAAAATACTTCGCTGTTTTAATGCTTGTTCATGTGAAATGGTAACAACACACATCTGCTAACATGTATCACGGTGTTGGTCTAATTTAAGCTTTAGAAGATGAAATATAAACCTATCAAACAGCCTTAAAAACGGAGACTGTGGGAAATTCATTCTCCGACAGCTTTTAAAAAATGTAATTGGAATTTTGTCCACACCTGTCATTCTGCCGTCAGGCTTTTATTGATCGCAGTATTGAAATAAAATTCTGACCGACACAATGCATAAAGGACTGATATGAAGTTCTGGCCAATGCCATAGATTCGAAACATTTGTATCGTCATAGTTACAATAAATCTGGTAAATTTCAACGAAATGGTGGGAAATTTTATTAAGCGGCATAACTGTTGGTAAGCGTGATTCTTGTACTTTTGTTTTAATTTTTATAACAGAAACAACGCGCAGTTCTGTTGGCAGCTTTTTAAGTGCTCGATGTAACATGGATAAAGACGAGCATTGTGCAATGATAAAACATTTTATTTAAAAAAGTGAGTGTGCTGTAACCCAAATATAAACTGAGGACTCTGCACCAGCTCTCAAGACCAGTTATTACTGGAAAAATGAATTAAAACGTGGCCATACGAGCACCGTAGATGCTGTGCATTCCGAACGTCCAATTGAGGTCGATAATGTCGTGATAGAAGACGTTAAGATTGTGGAAATGCTGAGATGGTAGGCTACATATGGGGATACGAATGCGCGACTGGTACCACGTTTGATAACTAGACCAAAAACGCTCGAGGAAGGAATTTCAATGGAAAAGTTGACTTGTGGCCTGTAGACGAAGCACAAAATGGTGAACTGGCGAAGGTACAAGTCAAAACCGATTTGTCGGCGGGAAAAGCGATTGATAAAACAGTTTGCTTAGTGAGGAGAAGCAGCGTGTTCTCCGTCAGGATATCGCATCAAGAGAAGTCAATTTCCACATCCCCGGGTGTGCCATCGAAATAGTTCCCCACATTTAGCCTCAAGCCACTTTTATATCTTTCCGGATCTCAAAAACTGACTTGGGGGGAGAGCTTTTCGTCCAATAAAGAAGTTATCTGTGTTGCAAACCAGTGTTATGCACAGTTCGAAAGACTTTTTAATGAGCTCAAAGAAGATTATGCTAAGAAATAAATTTCAGTTTTTGTGCAGCAAAATATATTTATCAAGAATGCGTTGAACCTCTCCAGACGCGAATGTCTAGATCGGAACCCGTGACTCGTTCAATTTTAAACATATAGTCCACTTACTCTGCGTTGTTCGCTATTTCAAAACAAGTGGGGAGGAAAAGTCTTAATAATCGCGTAGTGTCCCTGTGAGTTATAGAGTTGACATAGGATCTTGTCCGTTCCTAGTGAAAAATTCAAAACATTAAGGCGTTAGAATCGAAAAACCTTTGGTTAGGTCCATAAGTTTCCGCCTAACCATTCCTTAGGCATGTTAAAGATAAAAACAATGTTTCACTTTTCAATATAGTTATCCTTCATTGTAATACACTTCTCACGTCTTTGAATTAACATTTCAATCCCCTCCCCGAAATAGTCAGAAGTCTTGTCTGCAAAATGGGCATAAACAGCACCCATCATTTCTCCGTCACACTTAAATTTCCTTCCTGGAAGGTCCTTCTTGAGTTTTGAGAAGAAGTAATAGTTACTGGGAGCTTGATCTGGGCTGTAGGTGGATGATCGATCTTCTTGAAGCCACATTTCTGTATGCACAGACGCTTTGTTGTGAAGAAGGCGCACACCCCACTCAGTTTTCCTCGCCTTTTCTCTTTGATGGAAGCACGTAGTCTGTGCAGTAGGCCAGCATAGTACTCCCCATTTACTGTGCTGTTCCTCTCCTTGAAGTCAATGAAGAGTATTCCTTCACAGTTCCAAAAGGTTGTGGTCTTGATGTTCTTGGTTGATTGAGTGACCTTGGCCTTTAGAGGCGGTGCTTCGCCAAATTTATGCCACTCCATTGATTCTCTTTTGGACAATGGATCATAGTAGAGGACCATAGTTTCATCTCCTGTAAAAATGGTTTGCAGAACTTCTCTCTCGTTGCCACGGCAGGACTCCAAAAATGCCTCACAACAGATGACACGTTGTTGCTTTTGAACTGAAGAAAGAAGTCTAGACACCCATCTTGCACTAACCTTATTCGTGTTTAAATGTTCATGAATAGTTCGAAGGATTGTTGTTTTATTAATGCCCAACCTTGTTGCTATTTCTGTAACTTTGAGCCGCCGGTCTTCCATAATTTCTCCTTCCACAAGACCGATGTTTTCAGGAGTGAGCCCCTCCAAGGGCCGATCTGCATGCTCTTCGTCTTCAATGCTTTCTCGACCCATTCGAAAAAGTTTAGCCCATTCTTTTACGGTAGAATATGAGGGGGGACGCTTCCCCGTATACACCGTCCAATTCCTGTGTAATTTCATTTGGAGTAAGTTCTTCTTTTGTGAAGAACTTAAAAACAGCTGGATACTCCATTTTGAACATGTCACAATCATCTACAATTATGCAACTTATCTGAACAACTGAACACAGCGGAGTGGAAGTTACAGCTGCAATTATTTACTTAACAGATAAAGGTTTTGTAAAGGCAATAATCCTTATCGGCTAGGCCGAAAATTTATGGACCTACCCTCGTATCATGTCCGAAAGACCCTCCATATCAAAGTTATTTAGGTAAGAAGACGTTGGGATTTATTACTTTACCACTCTAAGGATGTACTGATATTGAAACATCTAAACTGCATGAAATTTCAAAAAAATGAAGATGAGAATATTAGGTCTTTACAGAATTAGTAATTCCCTCATAAAAGTGCAGCTGTGATGTTTCGATTAATTACAAATCATGGTTGCTTGGCTAAGCATTTGAATAGAAGTAAACAGTTTCTTCGCTATTCATTTGTCTGTGCAATCTTAAGGAAGAGAGCAGGATCAATATCTCGTCTAAATTCTTTGTTTATTGGACAACTATCAACAAATCATAATTAGTTAACAAGAGTGGCGGTCCGTCAATAAGGGTCAGATAGGCTCGCTACCTCCCCCCCCCATAGAAAATGCTTTAATTACTCACCATTTTCTGCTCTCCTTATCAACTTAACGAGTTATTGTTTAAATGTATGTATCTTACGCAATTAACGCATGTCCTTTCTACTGTAGAGGCGGCAGCATGCGGGTCTTCCGCTAGCGAGGGAAGCTCCTGGGCCAACCCGAAACTTATGACCAGCAAAGATTTACAAGGATTATATTTGTCTTCCTTCAAGATGCGTTACCTCTTGGGTCAGCATGCCCGCTCTCGGTACCCCCTGTTTTCTTAGCAACCAAATGTTGAGGCTTTACTGACATCACGCACAATTGACTAGCGGTTATTTTCGCACTTTGTTTAAAAGTGGACGACTTTCTCGCTGTTTGTCAGTGAAAAGTGTTAACTGTTAAGAAGTTGAAAATGAAACTATTTGCACCGTATCAAGACGCGCTAACAGAGTGCGAAGTGAGAACCGCACAGCTTGTAGTGATATTACGACACATCAGAGAAATGCATTGCTGTTTCTGAATCGACTGCAGAAGGCTCAAGCTCAATAAGAAGAAACATACATGGCGATGTTGTCATGAAAGAATTTCGGGATAAAAGAAATGTAGTTATGCATAGGGCACTGATATTGTCAGGTTCTAAAGAATGCAATAAAACTTTGTTCAGTTTGTGTCAAGTTTTAATACCATGTTAGGTAGTTCACATATAAACATTATCATCTTCTTTAATAGAATACGACACTTTGAATATGACATTGTTTTGTTGTTCACAATACATGAAGGTATTGTATGAATACGTCCTTTTAGTTCAAACCTGCCACGCTCCCTTTTCAGGTCTCTCACTTCTTTGTTGCAAACATCCGGTACGCTGGCTCTACTGCAGGTCACAAAGCTGCATTAGCGGTAAGACATGTAGAGACAAAAATTGATAACTGCAGATGAAGGCAATGGTATGACTTAAGCTAATGTTGTAAAAGAGCACCAAATAAAGTTTTAGATAATTAAGCGTCTTTACAAAGGTAACTACACCAAGAGGGGAAAAAACTGCAACACCTAATTTTTTTTAATATTTTAATGTTAAACATTATTATATGTAAATTATTATAATTGCATTTATTTTTAACATTCAGTACTTTCCCAAACATTTTGCACCCACTCTTATGTGTTCGGATATCATTTTGAGTCTATAACTTCCTTTATTGCATGAGCATGAACACGAATGCAAGTTAATCACATTTCATAATGATCTCATTTTTAACTGTGGAGTAACACAGCGACATACCTCTCAACACTCAGTGCACTCTCAAAAGCGGCTGTTTCCTCATCTGGCCCGTATCACAGCTTGCAACCTTACGGGCATGCTGCAGGTCAAGGTCCTGAGCTTTTCTTGTGATATGGTCTCCCGTTGTTCATGCAAACCCTCCCGAAGTTCATTGAGGCTCTTAAGAACACGTTCACGAACGTGTTCCCCATCATATGCCAAACATGCTCAATGGGGTTGAGGTCAGGGTCAAACTATCACCTCATGCAAGTACTGTGGGCCGCATGTAGAGGGGCATTGTCATGCATGAAGCGGAAATCTTTGCCAACATATGCAGCAAAGCGGATAACGTGCTCCTGAAGAATTTCCTCAATGTACCGGCTTGTATTCAGGACCCCGTTCTCCACAAAAACCAACTCTGTCTAGGCTTCCACACTGGTACCGGCCCACACCTCAAAGACATCGTCGATGAGAAGGTGCAAGGGACATGTCTCTTTCTCCATACTCTTTCCCTGCCATCTGCCGATCTTAGGCTGAACCTCGACTTATCCGTGAATAGGACAGACGGCTTTCCTTTGCTCCTCACTTCACTGCAGATGTTGACGAGTAAAGGCGATGTAAGCAAGGGACCTCTTCTAGAGGTGAGCTGTTCTTCTTCTCATTGACTCCTGGTGTCCTTAGCAAGCGATTTGGAGCTTCTACGATCACGCAACTGCAGAAATTGATCATCTCTGGCAGGCGAGCTGATCTGCAGTAGATACACGTCCTTAGGCATGGACTCGTAACATCCGGACAACATAACGCAACTGCTTTAGCAGCCTGTACCTCATAAAGTTATGTGTTAAACTGTTTGAAATACCCCAACAATAAAATAAATGTGATGCAACAGCAATGCCATTGGACATTTCAATTGGTCCAGGTGTAAAAACGTGATTAACTTTTTCATGTTCATCCTTATACAATAAAGGAAATTATAGACTCAAAATGATATCCGAACACATAAGAGTGGTTATATTTGGAAAAATATTTAATGTTCAAAAAATAAATGGAATTATATAAATGCGTAAAATAAAATATTTCAAATTTGTAGGTGTTTCGTTTTTTGTTTTTTATTTATTTTTGCATGTCAGTGTATTTACTATTGCAAGTAGAAGGCCACAGCCCTTCAACTTTGCCAAGTAGTTTTCTTCACACTGTTCGCGTAAGAGCAGAGTGTGCAAAAGCTGAGACGCACTTATAACCGTAATAAATGTTTTTCAAAGAAATTGTGAAAGCAGCAATAGAGGTTACGTGCTAACATTTGCCGCTTATATTCTCACGATACTTTTAAAAGTCCTCTAAAGTCATGATGTGCTTTGGTTTTCTTTCTTTACTTAGGATTTATCTTCGTCTCATTGACAATAGTGAATTGTATTATGTCCATTACTCAAACTATCCAGCAACCTGATTTATATTTTAATTGTATATTTCCGAGAACTGTATATCTACTAATTTAACATTTATCATCCAAATACTGAAGAAATCCAATTACAGTATAATTTACAATTAAAATTTATTTAGTTTATTATATAGGAGTTTCTTAAGAAAAATGTTAAAATGTAATTCACTTTATCGCATGTAAGATTTATAAAATCAAATTCATTAGCATATACCCAAAACGTTTTTTTTTTTTTTAAATATTGTTTAACTCCCGTTTTTATACTGAGACATTACAGGTTGTGGACATGATGATTAGAGCCCGCAAGTTCAATTAAAATAGACATTTAGTAAAAGTGAAAATAGAAAGTAATTTACTCATTAATTTAAATATACTTAATAATTGTTACCACATAATTAAAGTATTTAAGTTTAATTTTCTTGGTTACAAGCAACAACAAAACGTTTTTTTCAAGGTATCAACTGCCATAGTCAGCCGCTTTCAGAGAGAACATTTTCATCATGGGGCGGGGAGTTCTGCTTCCATTGAAATGGTTTTTGGTTGAGTTCATTTTCTGTTTATGTGTTTAAAGGGGAATCATGTTAGTATCTCTCTTACTTCCGTACTGAACACATTATAGGGATGGTTTATTGCACAGCTGTGCCGCTCTCATCTTTCTCGCTTGCAATTGTTTGTTACATTTATATAGCTGAAAAGTTACCACCACCACACATTTACGAATTGTCTCGTGCAGATCGATACAAGATCATTCTCCAGGACTATTCAAAATTACAGTGCTTCCCTTCATTCTATCTATTTCCTGCTATTTGTATGTCCGGGATAACCGCGAGTTTCTTTCACTAATGAAGGTTCTCCTATTTAAAAAGCTTAAGTGAATAGGTTAAGGAGAAAGTTTTTGACTGCTTGAAAAGAAATAAACGTATAACAAGATTCTCAATAGATATTTGTATGAGGTGAATATTTCATTTAATTTTTATAACTTTTTCACTTCGATATAATAAAATTGTTTATTTGCTTTCTAAAATGAGTAAATAATCACATAAAAGCATAACTATTCAAAATAGGTATTATAATAAGCAACAGAAGTGAAAATAGGCAAAGTAAATGAAAACTGGCCTTACCGATCCCAAATGTTCATTTCTGTTTGATCCACTGCCTAACTTCCGGGCTCTGCTGATGATACATGACATGAAATGATAAACGGTTTAGCTCCAAGTTTACGGTATCTCCCAGAAATTTGCATATACGAGAACTCAGAAAAACCTCAGTCAGGGAGAACTGTCCTGGCGGGAATTGAACTCCAGACGAGTGTGCGCCTTAACGTCCTCGGCCACGCGTATTTAATATACTAAAGGAAATTCTGAAAAGTTAACGAAGCAACCTTCGTTTTTCCTACAGATCGAGCGAATTTAAATCACATTACTCAAGCTGTCGAATGAAAATGTAATTACTGCAAGCGTCACTTTAAAATGCTTAGAAATTGTGAGCCTTTTGCTGGTCTGCACAACTAACCTGTGAGCGACTCATATCTCACTGTCAGGAAAGCTTCACTTCTTCAAAACGTCTAGCAATAATGATATCAAAGTATGCATAACTGTAAGTTTAAACTGCATGGTCATTGTCATAAGTTCAGTCGTGAATATTTCTAAAGAAAATTTTACACGATATAAACTAGGTGAACGAGCGGGGACTGGTACCTGTTCATGGTGATCAAGTGTGTACATTTGATACCATTACTAGATAGGTTTGATCATTTGAAGAAGGGCCAGACACTTTGAAAGACAAATGGCCGGCCTCGGGAAGCTGTGAACGAGAGAACACTTCACAGAGTGAGGAACTTGTTGGAGGAAAATCGACATTACTGTTGAAATGTTAAGTATAGAAGTGGGTATCAGTGTTAGCAGCATTGACAGTGTACTCCATGAACATTTAAAGCTGCGAAAAATTTGCGGTGCCACATTCCTTAACCAACAAGAGAAGAGGAAAAAGGAATGCACAAGGAAAATGCTGAGCATGTTTCCCCCAAATGTTCTAAACGTTTGACAGACATTACTTATGATGAAAGTTGGTTTTACTATTACACCAACCCAAATAAAGCTCAGAACTGCGTGTGGGTAAATGAGAATACACGAAGCGAATGTTCACTGTTTTCTTCAACTGTGAAGAACCATTAGTGGCTGACTGTATGCCACAAGGAATGGAGAATACTATCACACTTATTCGAAGAACTGAGGTGCCGGTGTCCAAAGACAGGAATTACAAGTCTGTTGCTTTTGTCTCCTCACAGGACAACTGCAAATTTGAGGAAACTGTAAGTCCCTAAAGTCCAGTTGCTTGACCATCCACTCTATAGTCCTGACTTTGCACCATGCGACTTCTGATTGTTTCTTGCATTGCTGGAAAACATTTTAAATGGTTGCACCGTCTACAACTGTGTGTGGAGGGTACTTTGAAGGATTGTGAAGATAAGGTTTCCAATTGAGCCCTTAGCTTGGACTTTAGGGTGATACTTACGAAACTGTTTAAGTGCCCCTCGTATCAGGGTTATCTTTAAATAGGATGTAGATGAGCCTGCGTTAGGTGGGCGATTATTTTGCTACGGCCCCAAACTATGTCTATAAAAATTCGTTATTTAGATGATGACTTGTAAATTTATATACTCACACTTTCAACCATGCAAAACAGCATGGAAACCCCGGGATATAATGGAATTTGTCTGTGTTTCGCGTCATCGCATCTCGGCAGTTGTGCCTCGACTTGCATGATTAACAATGTACACATTCGCATAGTGCGTGTTCCTCACTCGCAAATGAATTTATTTAAAGTTTAAGGACGCAAAACAGCAAAGCTCTCTAGCGCTTTATTTAAAACATGCCAGACGGCACTTCGTGCTGTATTACGTGAAAGACGTGTAATGTTATTTACAATGAGCTGCAAATTACCTGATGGTGCCATGTCAACCAAGAGTAAGGTAAAAACAAAGCACAGGGTTATTTGTAGTAGCATTAAACAATGCATTCAAGTGTTTACGGTGAACGACAAGAGAAAATGCTCAAGCCACTGCTGTGTTGTAGGCGAATGGGAGGGGACCATTTCCAGCAAGTGCTGTTTTGCATAGCTGAAGGTGTGTGTATACAAATTTGCAAGCAATTATCTAAATAACACATACACCTTTGGGGAGAGAGTGGGCAGCAAGGGGAGAATATTAGTGGAGAAAGCGGCAATGGTCTGGTCAAAAACACTATTATAGCTAGTCTGTGCTGATAAATAACTGACGGAAAGGAAAAGGTGTTTGCAGTATGGAAGTAAGCGCACGTGGCAACACAAGTCACAGCTCATCAGTGAAACAATTGAAGTCCTAGGCACTTTTCAGCGGTTCATTACATTTTCCTCGGACAGTATGAGAGAATCATGTTCAGCACCCAAGATGGAGCAACAGGGGGCTTAAATCTCGCTCCGCAGTCAACTCTTTTGTCATCTAATTTTGAAAATAGTTCATTTGAGGCTGTTCAAGCAGGCAGTGAAGATGGACCATGTAGTTGCGCTTAACATTAAATCTAAAACTCTTCGTTGGATAATGTTTAGCATTTGGCAGAGCGGAATTATTTACGTCATTTCTCCGTTCCAGCTTTACGAGCAGAGTCCTTTAGTTAACCACTTCTGAATCTGGAAAAAAAGTACATATAATGTAACTCTTAACTGTAAACAAACGACATCCCATTGTTGTCTGATCAAATACACCGAGAAACAAAAAATGTAATGCCCATTTTTTTAATATTTTTAATTTTACGCATTATATTATTATTATTATTATTATTATTATTATTATTATTATTATTATTATTATTATTATTATTATTATTATTATTATATTTCTAATAAATATTTTACATGTAATACTTTTCTAACATTTTAATATCAGTTTCAGTGTATAATTTCCTTTATTGTATGAACATGAATGATCTCGTGGCTGACACACCGTTCAACACTCAGCGCACTCTCATAAACGGAGGTTTCCTCTCCTAGCTTGTAGCACAGCTAGCAATCTTACGAAACAAGGTCCTTGACTTTTCTTGTGGTATGGTCTCCCATTGAGGCTCTCAGGAACACTCCGCATCATGTCTGGCTCACACAAGTAGGCAATAGAACGTCTGCTTTAGTAAAGGATAACATTGTGTTAGATGATGCCAAACGTGATTAACTTGCGTTCATGTTCACGCTCAAAATGATATCCCAATACATAAGAGCGGTTGCAAAATGTTTAGATAAGTATTGAATGTTAAAAAAGTTATAATAATTCACGTATAATAATGCCTAAATTAAAAGCATGACAATTTTTGCTTTTCTCTTGTCTTCTTTTTTACTTTTGCTTCTCTGTGTATATTCTCTGCGCTCTGCCATTTTCGTAAGACTAAAATTGAGCTACCGTATTATTTCTGTACAAAAGATTCTAATGATAATGTAAAATTGATTGTTTCTGAGTAGAGCTGTGAAATATTTGCTGTTGGTAAAGCAAATGTTCATTTGCGAACAACCGGCAGTAGCTCACGTACCACAGGTTGAGGACGTGCCCTAGAAGCAACGGTTACCATATTGAAAGTTTCAGACTTTGGGCACATTATGAGCAGATAAAAGAGGTAAGACAGCCAATGCAAAGAAAGGCGGCAACCATGGAAACTGACTGGAGGGGGGGGGGGGGAATGCTAAACGCAACACAGTGGAAGTCAGCAGTTCACAAAACAGGAACAGGTAGAGCATGTAAATGCATTTACTCGAAGAAATGTTACTACTGTCTGTTTCCAAAACAAAGGCATCGTGTAAGATGATCATAAAAAGCAAAACTGCTATCGTTCGCCTATCAGAAACAAAGCGAACAGGGAGATCCCATCCTGACCTTCGGCTTGCCCTGATCACTTGTCTTCGTTCTGGTTACAGGCGGTGGAGAAAGTTGCTGTCATGGGGCTCCCCCCGGGGCTCGAGTCAGTGTGGGACCTACCCCTTCCTCCCGGAACTCCCAACTTTTGTTTCCATGATGGCCGTTGAACAAAAATGGATGTTGAGTCATATGAACAGTCAAGTGCGTGGACACTTCAGCTTTATCAGATACTTTTGGAGAAAATAGAAAAACTGCTGCAACCCATTGGCTAATTGTTTCAACGAGTTGGAAACCGCAATCGGATCATCAGGAGTTAAAAAAAAAAATTAATTTCCTCTCAATTTTTTTTCAACTAGTCAAATTATCTCATAATTTTGCATGTGTTTTATTGTTAAAAAAAAAAGATTGTCGTGAAAATAGCAACGATGAAATAGTAAACTATTATAGCTATGCCTATCGTAACAAAAGAGCAGTAGATTCCCACCCCACACAAATCACTATGATCAGCAGAATATTAAAAATTAGATGGCATAACATTTGTGAACCAGAAGTGGGAAGACAAATATCTTTCAAAGCCGCCAGTTTGGCAAAAACAGAATCTTTTGTACGCGAAAAGGGCGGATGAGAGTCACAAACGCCTCGATCCCTCTTTCTTGCAATAACCATGGTGACCCTGAAACCGTTAGGCTCTGTTATGTAAGGCATACAAAGGAACATCGACTGTTGCACCCCTAAGGAAAATATGTTACGGAAACTTGTTGGAAAACAGGAAACGAAAAACAAGTTACGGTAAATCTTTTTGTAACTCCCCCACCTCTAGCCAGAGGAAGCGCGAAAACATTCACTAGTCAGAAGGTTTCGTAACATAAACACAGTACAGAAGAATAATTAACACACCTAAGGACTGACAGACTGTTGAAGTGGGCAGTTTAGCGTGAAAGTTGGTTGGCAAAATGTAAGTTAGTGTGACAGCGGGGTTCCTTACTAAGAATTAACATTAACTTGAACCCCTGAGTGTAAAAGTGGACCAGAAATAAAACTCTTGTGTGAACCTGATCGTTCACATGATAAAAACCTCGACCCGAGAATTGTACTACATTCCGAAAAGCCACTAGAGTAAAGTGTCATATAGCCGGAGCAGAGGAAGACCGAGACATCACAACGCAGTCTCGATCTTTGGAGCAGCGCGTGGAGTAAAAGGATCGAGAGGAGACATTCGCAGCCACCATACTACCCCCGAGAACAACTCATCCTCTGTATAAATACTAACAACCTTTCTTCTCAGTTAATTAACATTTCGCAACTCTACGTTTGACTGCTGCTGTTGGCTGAAGCTGAAATATAGACAGAGAATGTCTATCGCTGTTAGCAAAGGTTCTGGCTTGGCCCGTCTTCTACAAGAGAGGCGAGGGCTCCTGATGTAGACACACGAGTCACTGCTTCCTCTCAGTTTCTGTAATAACGTTAATAAATTCAACTTCGCTTAGTGTACGCCCGGCGGACTTTTCTTAATCCATATCTCTAAGAATGTTGTTTTCTGGCAAATATCCCATTTACAATGTCGCGAGACAGTACTTTCAATTTCTACCCTCTTAACATTACAGTAAACCGTTCATACGTCATGTACTTCCACCTGCTGTCAGCAATTCAGCGTGGCGGGAACTGTGTCTTTACTTATGTAAAATGTCATCTCGGTGTGTTGTTACTTAAGCCTTGTCTTCCCACAGTTGTTATGTTGGCAAACCTGATTTACTTTATTTTTATGTATGACATTTGCAAAGGTAAAGCGGATACAGAGTTAAAGTTATGCTTATTTTGTGAGTATATATGAATGAGGCATGGCCGTACTGTTGACACCTCCACCTTACAGTCCAAATCTGGCATCATGTTGACTTTGAAGCTGCAACTTTCTAACCTTGAAGAAGGGAATGATCTTAAGAATACAGCAGTCTTGCCACAGTAAGCATGGTCAGTTCAGTGAATTATTGTGTCATACTCTGCTCTGCAGTTTTATAAAACTGCATTTATTTTTTATTATTATTAGTTTTATTTACGGACGCTCTTTAACATCTCAGGTAATCAGCGTTCCATTCAATTCAGGGCGTGAAACGGCCGACAAATTTTGCTCGGAAGCCTCTTCTTTCAGGCTTGAGGTTCTTTATCGTGCCGTAAATGTACGACACGGGACCCACGGCTTTACTTCCCTTCCGAAGGAAGCCATAATTAGAATTTTACGCCCGAAAAAAATCCATCGATCCTGGCCGGTATCGAACCCGCGACCTTGGGTTTAGAATATGGTTACCACTACACCACCAGGACCGGCAATATATAAAACCGTAAACTACAAGTAACTGTGAGATATGCGGTAAAACGCGCTATTTGCAGACCAGTATCTGATTCCACTGCTTGCTGCCTCGCTAAAATAAAATAATTACAATTCTCCCTTCCCCTCTTTTAATTTTCGGTGAACGGAATTAAAAACAACAGCCAGCCTGCACGATAAGGCAGTTGCTCTACCTTCATATTTATGTACCGCCTCTTTATGAGCTGTGAAATAAACGTTTTCAATTAAAAAGTTGAGGCAAAGAGCAGCAACTTCCCGTCTCTTCTTTTAAGGGTCCATGGTTTGCACTTCGTGTCTGTGTGTTATGTCCTCTTTGGGAGGAAAAAACATTAACAGGTAGAATTGACATGTATCACCAGTAACTATTGAGTCTTCGGTTTGTTTTTCCCCGCACGCGGACAGAGTTGCAGCTACCCACACCATGGCCCTGTTGTACAAAAACATGATATGACTCAAAGTGTATGATTTCAAGTTCTTGTAACTTTCTGTTCCAGGAATTAAGGAAAGTACTAATAAATTTACAAGAAACGTCATGTAGGAACAGCTGGCATACTTCGCCATATCGTGAATGTCCACTGCTTAGAGATTTCTAATGTACAAGCGGAGTATTACTAAATGGTTCGCTTTGAGACGACGGTGTCATATGTTCCATTTAGGAGCATCAGTTTGAGAGATGAAGAAGAATCCTGATTGATTTCGGTCATTTATTATAATAATCCGTTTTATTCTTTTATTAATTTGTTTATATTAGTTCACAATCACATTGCATTAAACTGGGAAATTGTGCGAAACATTGAAAAATCAAAGAAATCGTTTTCGTGAGATAGCAAGAAACTTAAAAAATATAAACTTAACATTTGGAACAGGAAAGGCCAATATCAGTCATAAGGCGTACTTTATTTGCACTTAACCTATCATTGTACACAAATACTTACTTATTCCTACTCGTTATCACCAATTTCGCTAATACTTGGTAGATTTGGGTCAGCAGGCTTCCAAATCATTAAAAAGATAATACATTTTGTGATAACATTTGAAGTTACATTGTAGAGAATTTTATAAAAATACCAATACTTTTGTACAAGTATAAGAATATAATTGTAAAGTACGAGCGTGGAACAGAATGTTGCTGTATCCTAACCTAACCTTCTTCCATACGTTTTAATTATTTCTATTGCCTCATAACTATTTTGAACCCGGACTGATTCCATCTCTACTGGTGCAGCATTAGGCTGTTCTAAGTCAGTATTTGACGGTTCTTGTTTCACTATTAACCGTATCTTCATAGAAACCCACCTCCCTCATGAACCCAGAACCCTTTTCCAGAACGCCAGAACGCCAGAACAGTAACGAGCCGCCCTGCGGGCGGGTTGAAGGCCACAGTACCTAGCCGCACCTGCGGCTTTACCTGTGTGGTTGATAGACCTTCGTTGGGTTATATATTTCTATGTTAATGTAGTCACGTCTATAATTGAATCATAGAGTCGGATCCGAGGAGCTTTTCATTGGGTATACTTGCTTGGATTGGCCCTGGCCAGCTTAACAGGAGGGTCACCCATCCAACCGCTGACCACGGCCAATGCGACTTAACATCGGTCACTCATCCAAGCAGCGTCCCAGCCCACTACTGCTTCACGTCTGAGTAAAGCCGAGTGGTAGGGACGCCGCTTTTCAGGTGGAAGGCTGTTTATTGATATTAAGTCACCAGGATGTCCTTGGGGAGCCTGTATGAATTGCAGCGTCTCTTTGCTTTTGGGTTGTACTGCCCTATAAGACGCGCCAGCTGGTTGGGATGATGTGGGAGTTTGTCATACAAAGTCTTTGCCCTCTCACGAATGACATCGACAATGTATGGCACTCCGGAATGTTCATGGAGAAACCCTTTTCCAAAACTCGACTTGAGTTTTATTTACATGTTCAGTTCTCCCCCATCTCCATAGCTCACTTCCACATAACAGAATGCTCTAATCTGGTACGCGAGTTAGTTGATCTTGTGCTTTATGATAAGTACGTGCTCCCACATAAATAACAGAAATGTTTCTTGTCCACTGTATTACAAGTTTTACCAAATACCCCATTTCAGACATTAATCTTCTGAATATGGATTCCTTTCTTGTTATAAATAAAGAAATTAGATCATGAACATATAAAAGTATACTATCCATTTCATTTCCTCAGCTATTCAAATAGAGTATCTTTCAATTTTCACAAATACTGTGTAAAATAAATCGATTTATTCATTGTGCAAGGTACATTGATCTTGAGTCTCACGCCACTGTCAGGGCGTGAAAAAACAACGCGTGTCTTATCCAAGTAAATGCCTGCTAAAAATACCAGATCCAATTATTCTGTTCCATAGCAAATCTTTATTTACAAGGGCTGTTCTAAAAGTCCCCGGCCTGACTCATTTCATGAAGATGATCATAATAGATATTCTTATTCATTCCATTGTTTTGCCGTGAACTTCTGCGTACTTTGCAGAGGGCAAACTTAGTTCTAAATATGATCGAAAACTTAAACTGAAAAAGTTTCAAAAGCTGTTGTTTTGAGTTGTACAATAAAGAAAATTGCATACTTTTGAACATGAGCAATCTGTTTGTAAATATTTCATAATAACACTGAAGTTTAATTTAGCAACAACAAAAGGAACTAGTATAGGGTATGTTTTATTGTGTATCATTTCTTTCTATCACTCTACAGAACAAAATACTTTCGGCTTCTGTCTGATGGCATTTCATTTGTTTGTTTTTTTACTTTGTGTCCCGAAACTAGAGCACAATTACTTTAAAAGAAAACTAATTGATATACCGGCCATGTCCGGTAGACTGGACTGCTTGTACAAATATCCGCGTGCGGTTGGAATTTCAATAATATTTTGCAATAAAACGCCAACACGTGGATATTGGCTCTGCGAAATTCTCATTATGTGATCGGCTTTCAGGTTTCCTGGGGCCACACACAGCTCCTTCTCTTGTCTCATCTATTATGTACCGCCTTGCCCTTGCTAAGAAATCTCATTTGTACGCTCTATTCTCCCGTCTACGGAGTTTTGTCGCTTATTTTCTTTACCGCCCACGTCGTATAAAAGAGAAACTTTCCAAGCGGGAGTAAATTACTTAAAAACTGCCCGCGATAAAGAAAGGGAACAAGTGTTTAGGTCTGTATTCAATAACAAAATCAAAGCAACACTAAAATATATAGCATTTACTCATAGCTTGTTTTAAAAGTATTTCACATTAAACATTGCCTTGTCACACCAGTTCCATAATATTCAATTGATTTGAACTATAGTAACAGCTCTCTGTTTGATACTAAAATATACATACCAGGCTTTCAAGTAAAAAAATATCCCGTTTTGATTCTCGGCGGCCGTCCGAGAGCCTGCTATAAAATCTGACCTCATAGAAGATGCTTCGGCCAAAAGCTGTTGTATCGGGAAACACATTTTGAGTTCGGCCACTTTCTGATATGTTGAAAGCACCGTATGATTTCTCTTCTTGGGGTCAAAATGTCCCTTCTGTGTTTATTGTTGTGTCGTAAACAATCGGACTTTGCTTTCCTGTACACGGTGTGGATTTTCGGTACACCAGTAGCGCATGTTTCGATTGTTCACATTGTCTCGTCTCAGAAGAACAGAAGCGGTGGGTTCATCAAACCTTCATTGACAGATGGAGAAAACCCACTCACAATAACGCACTCTTACTACTGGGTTGCCTTGATTTAAACAATGGTCACGTGTAAACTTGTACGGCTTAAGGTTTAATAGTTTTGTTGTTTTATGTGCAGAACACACTAAAACTCCCACATGTGCTAATTTTGGGAGTGATTTTGTTGATGAATGTTCAAGGTTTGTATCAATTTCGTCTAATTTACTCTCTGTTAAAGCTTCACGTATGTTTTATTGCTGTGCACTGATCCAGTAGGGTCAAATTTTTACTCAATATCGCGAACAGCTTTTATGGATGGGGACAATTGACTAGGGAATTACAAACGAAATTTTGCACGAACAAGACAAATTTACCTTACATTTTCGGTAACATTTACACACTAAAATGCGCTGCTCTAGAGTCAACTGTGCCGAAACTCAACTACTGCACTGCTTCGAAACGACATTCAAGGACAGTGGGGGAGATATAGGGGTAAGAGTTGGAAGCGCCGACTGGATTACGTGAAAGCTCTGTATTTGCTTGGTTCAGTTTCTATCTTTATTAGCACAAATTCTGCGTAGGTGTAAGAGACAACAGGAGCTTACTAGCAGAGTGTATGATAAAGCATGCATTGTATTGACAACACCGCCATAAACCGTAAGTGGAAGGAAGTCAAAATAGCTTATGCATAGCTCAACCCTTGGAGGTTAATAAGAATAAACTTGGCATTTAGAACGTACCATCCTGGTCATCCCACCCTCGTAATATTTAAGAGATATTAAGAGAATTTATGTTTATTCAGGCTAGAGAATAATATAAAACAGAGCTCAAGCATAATATAATATAGGGTTTACAAGTATTTGATTTGTTCCTTGTAAAAACTGATTTATAACATATTCATTAACGGTGTATAATTTATTATACTATCTGTTCATGTATCGCGATTCAGATAATTAAATCAAAATTAAATAAGTAGTTAATCCCATCATGTCTAAATGTTAACAGCTTTCTTTAAATTTTAGAAATGGTGTTTGAGGCCTAATGTAGGTGTAATGTGCAGTACGGTTGAAAAATGTTTTGTTTATTGTAAATGAGCAAAGTTTCAATTTACATTTAACCTCATATGATAATTAAATTACAGTCAGTCCGCTGGTAACGCCATTTTTCCTTAATCTTCTTCCATACGTAGTGTATCATCTCCATTCGCACTTTGACAATGACAAATACAATATAGACTCATTTCTAGTTGAGACATTGTGGTGACACGATGGGTTAAGGAATGGAATTAACGCCGAAGAAGAAACATTTTATTCGTGCTTATTGTTTCGCTGGTAGAACGGTTTTCGTCAGTCTATCTCTTCAGCAGTACTAGAGAAATACAGGGAGACCGGTGAAAGGAAGAGGCATCTACTTCAAAACAGGACAGGATACTAAAAAGAATTTGTCTCAATTCATCCTCAGAGCTGAAAGACATGTGTGACGTCTCAGTGACCAGCAGAACTTTCAGCAGTAGATCCTTGAAGCAGGACACACAAAGAAACATTTGCTGACAGCAGAAATGTGCAATACGGTCATTTTTTCAGATGGTTCTACATTTAACCTGCATGACTGTGATGGGAAGTGTCGCAGAATTTGTGAACAACACAAACAGTGCAGCATCCTCAAGGTCACATGATCTGGGGGTGAATTTCCTGCCATGGCATAGGTCGTGTGAACTTTATAAGTGAGGTCTACGTTGACATCTCTGAAAACAAATTCAAAGCATTTTGGTGAACCTTCAAGCTGCACTTTTCGATATGACTCTACCCCTGTCACAGGTGTATGAAGGTAATGATTTTTAGTAATATTTGTATTAAAACGGAATATAAGTAGTGTTGATGCAATTATCAGTCATGCAAACATTTCATGTAACAACAAACAGAGTGGCATGGAAATAGCCCGGACCTGAATTCGATTGAGAACTGCTGGCAGGTTATGGGGAATGAGATTAGAAGAAAAAGAGAACTCCAGGAGACAATTGTGTGCACGAACTGACTCAGGAATAAATTAACGATTTATTTTCTCAATGCCCAAACGATGCTAGGCAGTGATTAAAACACCAACAAAGCAGAATGGAAACAATGCAGTAGATTAGTCAGCTGGATATTCCAAAAGTTGAAATTTTTATTAACTAATGTGCTATGTGTCGCTAATGCGTGTGAGTCGGTCCTGGTGATGTAGTGGTAACCATACTTGCCTTCTAAACTCAAGATCGCGCGTTCAAACCCGGCCAGGATCATGGAGTTTTCGGGCGTTAAAATCCTAAGTATGGCTTCCTTCGGAAGGGAAGTAAAGCCGTGGGTCCCGTGTCGTACATTTACGGCACGAAAAAGAATCTCAAGCCTGAAAAGAGAGACCTCTGAGCAAAATTTACCGGCCGTTTCATGCCCTGCATTGAATGGGACGCTGATGACCTGAGATGTTAAAGAGCGTCCGTAAATGAAACAAATCAACTAATGCGTGTATGTATGTGACCGACACGGGTGGCCTAAGTCGTTAAGGCGCGGACTCGTGAGCGGGAGGTCTGTGGTTCAAATCCCGCCAGGACTGCCCTCCCTGACTTAGGTTTTTTCCAGGTTTTCCTGTCCTCATAACTGGCAAATGCCGGGAAGGTACCTAAACTTACGCCTGGAACGTTTCTTTCGTTAAAAAATAAATCCTTTCTGAATTTATCATTTCATTTCATGTATCATCAGTGTCACTGCCTGTGATGCCTCAGTAGTAAAAACGGGCGTGAAACACTGCTAAAAAAAACAAAACCTAATGCGTGTTTTGACTGCATTATATTGAATATGTTAAAGTAATAAATAAGCAGATAACTTTACTTCCTTCTACGCGCATTAAGTTTGTATTTTTAATAAACATGTTTGCTAAACAAATTTAAAATGCAATGATGCAATAAAGGTTTCCGCTGTAGTACAGCAGGTGATTGCTGATTTGTCAGGCACAGTGCTTGAGCATGGTGCAAGGAATTTCCAATCTTGGACATCAGCCTGTAAAATTAAGTTAATGTACATTTCATCAAAAAGAATTATCTCTACTGTCTGACATAAATGTGCTGCGGTTGTAACTTCTTCAAGTACAACAAAAGTGAGTTTCATTGTAGTTTTTCTTCTGTTCGCTTTTCTGAATACTGTGTTGAAACAAGGTTTATAGCACTACAAAAAAGTGTGTTCAACATACCTCCCTCAAATTTAGGGAATCTGCCAATTGGTCCAGCCTGAGACGGTAGCTCGTTTACCACCTCCATCTGAAGCTGAAATACTCGTATCAGAAGTCTATCGCAACATTCGATAACGCTCAAAGACTCCTGTTGTGATGTTCATTTTCCTGCATTTTGTGTTTTAAGTCTGTGCAATGGAGACAGATTATTTTCATCTTGTACAATTTCAAATGTGGCTTGAGTGTTTGAGAGGGGGGGGGGAGCTATCCTTCACGTGCTACTGTGTTCCGCTCACTTGGAGAGTTGAAGAGGGGAAGTTAATGTCTTAAAGATGAAGGGCAGAACATCCACCTGCAAGTACAACGAGCTGGCACTAGCGATTAGTTCGCCAAGGATTTCAATCATCCTTCGCGAGTACCTTCGTGAAAGAAAAAAAAATCTGCCCCATAATTTATCTGAAGCAGGGAAGCTGCACAGTGTGGAATGGTGCGAAGATTTAGCTACAGAAAGTCTTGTTATATTTCAGATATTGTTACTGGTAATGAAATATATCAACAAAACACATTCCCCCATTCGGGTTTTCCCTGATGACCAACACCTATCAAAGTCAAGGAGTGTAGGAAAGAAAATGGTTGCCTCTTTCTTATCCACAAGTGCTCGAAGATCAGAGAACTGCAATGCAAAATGTTACACTCCGAAAGTATTTCGGAAAATCGAAGAACGCATTCCAAGACAGGACTAAGGGGCATGACAATGCATCAGCTTACACCGCTAATGTAACAATGTGGAGTTTGTGCAAGGAAAACCACGCGATTTCTTGCTGTTTCGTACTGTAAAGAACCCCGAAGAAGCGGTTGCAGCATACACAACACTTTGATAAACAATGTCTGTTACTTGTCTTGTGCAGCTGAATAGCAACATCCCTTTTGGAAAATGTGAAAGGGATTCGTGTGCAACACAACTGCTTCACATCACCATCACAGTAACACTTTCAAAATGCAGCATTTTGTTTGCCTGGCATTTAATCCTCGTTGTCGATGTCCCTATTACCGCCATCAGGTGTTCAAACATTTCATCACGTCCTACCTCTATTTCTTCTTCTTGTAATTGTTTAGCATGTGTCACGTCGTCTATTTCCACTCTTTCACTTAAATGTCCTATTTTTATCTGCAACTGCCCACAACGTCAATTGCATTGTAATGACAATGATAAAGAGGCAATCGAGCTGTCTCATCAGCCAGTTGGTCATGTTCGTACATTTTACAACGGTAAAACATGTTACAAATTTTCGTTTGCCGAAAACTGAATGTCCTTTTTTGCTGTTATTAAATGACGTCACTTTTTCTTGTTGAAGTATTTGGAAGTTGGTGTACAGTATGGAATGATAAGGAGCATTATCCATGTCTGTTATATAAAGCCAGCTGAAACACCCATTTGCCCTGTATCGCCGATCCTACATGACAAATGACAAGTGTACTGTCTTCAACCCACCATTGTTAAAGGAAGTGCTGCCACAACGTCACTTTTCTCCAACTGCGCAATGCCCCTCTGTAACGTTGTCTTAGCATATGAAATAAGTGATACAGAGATATTTCGCTTATGATATTGATCCTGTTTTCCGGTTTGATACCCCGTAACGCTGCAGGAGCAGTCACAAGAGAACGCAAAACCGAAATACTGCTGGAACCTGCCACTCAACTAAAACAACAACAGTGACGTAATTATGTTGAAACAACAATGGAATTTAAATAATAGCAATATGGGTACTGGCAAGTTAATGTTATAAACGCAGGAGCCTGAAAGTGATGGAGATTGCATTCACAGCTTAATCCTCAAAGTGTTTGAGTGGCTACCTACCCCTAACAAATGTTGAAATATGAACAAATATTTTTAAAAGTTTGTTTCTTATTTTTTTTAATTGATTAGTGTTTTCAGACTTTTCATTAAATTTGTTGGTAAACTGTTCAATATTTTATGGTAACAAATTTCTTATATATGCGAGCATTTGTATGTAAAAGTGAATTTTTCTGAATCATAAATATGCAACATTTGTAAAAGAAGTAAAACCTTAAAACTCTCCAGGCTGATAGTCCTTCACTGAGGTCCCTTTCATCTTTTCATTTATTTACCGAACCATTAGAAAAAACATTTCCTGTTCAAACAGATATTTATTATTTATGTGAGTGAACCATGTAAAAATTATTTCCCGTCTAGAGCAAATATTTGCTGTCTAACTGAGTTAAAGAACTCGAATTGTGATATCTTTTTTAAACAATGGTTAGAATCAGTGTCACTTTAAAACATATTAAAATATACAGGAAAATCACAGTATTCAAAAGACATTAAAATGTTTATTTATTTATTTACGGACGCTCTGTAACATCTCAGGTCATCAGCGTCCCATTCAACTCAGGGCGTGAAACGGCCGACAAATTTTGCTCAGAGGCCTCTTCTTACAGGCTTGAGGTTCTTTTTCGTGCCGTAAATGTACGACACAGGACCCACGGCTTTACTTCCCTTCCGAAGTAAACAACACTTAGGATTTTTACGTCCGAAAAAAATTGAAAACTATAATTTTCAGTTTCCTTAAATAACACTGCGGTAAAATGATAGATGTGCGATGTTGGGGAAACATGGTATCAAGAATGAAAACTCCCAGCCCCATTGAGAAAAGAAACTGTTGATTTTTTCTGACTCAAGTTAAGCCTTCTTGATCTGATGAGCTTACTGACGCTCGTGCAGTTTCCTTCTTTTGTTTTGTTCCCAAGATGCACAGTATTTCTATGACTGCAATAATTTTCCTTTCTCTAACTGCCGCAAGTAAGGGTGCTAAACTTGCAAAATAATTCACATCGTTGAAATTGCAATATTAACTGAAATGTATGTCGTCGTACTCGCTGAGAACTATCATAAATACCTGTCCATGCTGTTTCAGCAAATTAAAAACTTGTAGCAGTTTACATCGATGATACATGAAATTAAATAATTAATTGGGAAAGGATTATTTTTTTTAAAAAAAATTCCAGGCCTAAGTTTAGGGTACCTCCCCGGCATTTGCCATTTATGAGGATGAGTCGCCCCGAGAATTCAACCTCAGACATTGGTGCATTGATTTGGGCGGTGTAAAATTAATAACTGTATTCTGTTGTTCTTGTGCTATAGCGTATTGGTGTGACCAGCCTAACATGCAGAACAAAGTTTAATAATTACTTAGACTTAGGAATGCCATGAGGAATAAGCATATAAAAAATGTGTAATGCATTATAAAATACTTAATTTGTATCAGTTAAATATATTAGTAGTAATCATACCAAAGTTGGTAACAAAAATGTGGATTCTGTCTTCATAATGCAAAGACAAGTAAACAACGAAAATAATACAGTGCCTGTCAGGTCATTACTGCCCAACAATTAAGTATATACATTGTTATGTGTATAACTGTAAACATAGCTCCTTTTAAAATATCTGCAAGTACTTTGTACATAACTTTACTTCAGATCGTATCTCCCAATATTTACCCGTACAGTGACAAAGTCTGCTTGTTGGCGGAACGTTAAAACAAAAAACAGAAAATACGAGGAATCAAAAGTTCTCGGCATGACGAAGAAAACACAAAATTTAAAAGAAATGTTTTTCAACACAGGCACCTTGTAAATTACTACATTTTGTTCTACTACTTTTTAATACCATCAGTCAAATATGATTTGTTCAACTGTGAAAAATAAACATCTCTCCGAGCTTGAACCTCATCATTTTCGTCTACCCTGCCATTTCCTCATGTTTGGGAGCCAAACCCGGATGCGGAAGCACTTGGAAGTTTTGCAGCAACAATATCAGATCTGTGTGAAGACACGTTATCGTGAGAGAACTTTCGGACGTTTCGCCCAAATGTCATCCTTCAGTTGGTTTATGCTCCCCGGTGATGGTTCTGCCCACACCATGAGAATCCCACAAAACCGTAGCTGTGACATTTTCTGCAGATGGAACCGTTTTTGCCTTCTTTGGTGCACTTTCACCTGTTGCCACCCACTGTTTTGACTGCTCCTTCGTCTCTGGCGTGTAGTAATGAATCCATGTTTCATCTGCTGTTATCAAACATTGGAGGAACTCATTGGAATTGCATTTAAACAAGTTTATACTCTCTTGCGAAATGTTCATTTGAATGCATTTTAGTCCACTGTTAACAAACGCGAACCGAACGAGCAGAAGGCTTTTTTATACCCAAAACTTCGTGAGCATGGTTATTGAGGTCCTTGCAATGCCAGCCTAGTCGCGCACCTTCAATCGGCGAGTACAGCATTGTGAAGTTTTGTCACAATCTCGTTAGTCACAGCTGTTTTAGCCCATAATTTTGAATGGTTGTATGACCACGCTTTTATTTAGCAGCTCAGTTTTTAACTGTCTAAAAAGAAGGAGAAGAATCTTTTAACATGGAATCTACCTGCTTTTGTATATCTTTTGGGTTCAAACCGAAGTAATTTATCACATTTTAATATACAAATACGTGTCTGACACTGATATAGTAGTTTGGCTAAGTTCGCGACATCTCAAAGACTTTTACAGCCCTTCGGGAGATAATGAGACCTTTACTCGCTGGCAGCACACACAGAACGTTTTAACTGAAAAAGAATCAAACTCAACTACATCATTTTTAAATATATTACAGAGAGTGTGAGATGTTGATAACACAGAAAAGATTAACCATTAGTAGAAGTTGCTAAAAACGGTGCACAGGCCTTCAGACTTTGAAATGATTCTAGAGCTGCCATCATCATATATCGTATAATTAAACTTCACAAAATATAGTTCTTCAAAAGGGTGTGGCTTGGTAATGAGGTCAATCGTCCTTCAAAAAAATTATAACAACTTTAACATTTTATGCAGTTCATATTTAAAAATATAATTGTATAGTATTTTCTTGGAAATTCAAGGAATGAAAGATGGAAGTTAATTCTTGAACACCAAATGAAAAATGCAGTCGCATTCTTTTTATGCGTAATTTTGATTTATTTCTTCACCGTGTAATCTTACAGGGCCATCTTCTTGATGACTTCATTGTGAACAACTAGTAGGGAGATAAACACAAAAAGTGTGTAAAATCTTATTAGAGCACGCCCGTCGTGCTTCTTAAACATTCGCTTTAAGAAACCTGCGGTGCAAGGCACGTCACGAAGCCACTTGTTTGTTGAACGTCACAAGGACTCGATGCCGCGACCACTCAATTCGGAGGAGTGTTTGTTTGTACGCTGTTTATAAACACTCACACCGTGGCGCTGCGATCGATATCCGTGCTTGCGCTCGGGGCTACCAACCCTGCGAATGGAAAACACTTACCACCTTCCCCAGTCTTTCACTTTGTTTTATTGTTCAATATGGGAACATTTACCGGCTGACGATATCAACTCAGACTAGGGCAGAACAAACAACCGCAAATACCAGCTACGATACAAAGGTCGAATTATACACCTTAATAGAATCTTCAACATTTTCATTGCATTTGAATTTGTTGAGAGACCAAACAACGGTCTTTTACACAGCAGCCCATTGGGTTTACTTCTCAATTACGTGACAGGGGGCATTTTTCATCACAAGTCAGAATGAGATTTCACGGTGTCGTTAAGTACTTCGGTAAATTCATGTAATCTGCTCTTCGACTTTTACGTCTTACGTCCTGACAAGTTCAGAACTTCATGTTCTAAACGTCTGAACCAATTCCATACTGACACAGTTGTTCGACGGCTGACAGAATATCATCTTTGTTAGGAGACAAATTAACAAACCGTCATACTGTGTCGTATTACCATCACAAACTCTAATACAACATTTAACTACGTTTGTCTGTTTTTCCCCTTCAAACTCACTTGAAAATAAATGTCTATAATTTTCATAAGGCGAAAAATATTTAAATTCTTGCAATCTATAAATATCACAAAAGAGTAACCACATTATTATTATTATTATTATTATTATTATTATTATTATTATTATTGAGATTAAAGCACAACAATTAGTGATGTACAATTAATTAAATGAACTATATGACTACTCATACACAAAGCTATACTGTGTGGGTATTTTTAAACATTTTTAAGCGTAACTGTGTTTATGAATTGAGCTTTTGATATCATCTTTTACATTCATAAAACAGATAGTTTCGAGTTACATTTTTTGAATGGTGTTTAACGCCCGTTTTTACTACTGAGGCACCAAAGGCGGTGGACACTGATGATACATGAGATATATTGGGAAAGGATTTTCTTTTTAAGGAAGGAAACGTTCTAGGTCTAAGTTTAAGGTACCTCCCCGGTATTTGCCAGCTATGAAGACTGAGGAAAACCTGGAAAAAAACCTCAGTCAGGGAGGACGGTCCTGGCGGGATTTGAACCCCAAACCTCCGACTCAAGAGTCCGCGCCTTAACGATCTCGACCACCCGTGGCGGTGAGTTACATTCTGTATTTAAGAGGAAGATGTTCATATGTTTCAATAAAAAAAACATGTTAGTATTTAAAAACAATTACAATGCACTAAGAAAATATACATATTCACCAATATACAATAGAAAGATTTATTTTTTTCATTGACTTTGAAATTTAATTTAGATATATTGTATTAAAAGCATATAACGTAAACGTTTTACTGAGAGCTCATACATATAAATATAATTCTCAAACACAAATTGAATTAATATTTCACATTTGCTATCTTCATGACGATACTTCTGTTAAATATAAAACATACAGTTTATTAATTTATTTTATTTCAATGCTACATACGGAGTTAAGTTGCGAAAAAGCAGATTTTAGTGGCGCTAGAGTTATTTTTAAATTTTTGGGCAAGGCATACCTGCACTCCTAATTGATTTTCAGAAACTATTTTAATTGTTTTATTTTAATGATTTACCTATTTTCGTTGAGAACAGTAAAAAATTGCGGCATCTAGAGCAAACTTTAATTTCGCTTTAAACTCCAGTCTTTAAATTTCCCGTTTTCATGTATACCCCGCTTCTAATTGTCTGGTTTCCCTGATTTTTGTTTATTTAAATTGTGTATACCGAGTTTCGTTGCAACAAAAAGAAATGTTGCCCCTAGAGCGCTTTTTAAATTTTGTGTTTCATGTAAACCCTCACTGTAAAAAGTCTGATTTTGCTTATTCAGCGGAAATACCGAGTTTCGTTGAAAAAAACAAAAATTGCCGGCTATAAAACGTTTACATGTCTGCAAGTAGGATCGCATTCGGAACTTGAAGATGATCATCAACGGAAGTCTTTAAAAAGGAAACTGCACATTCATGACGTAACATTCAGGTGACGTGTTTTCAATATTAAGAAAGGGTGCTTCACTTTATTTATATAGCGTACTACAGTGCACAGTTGTGTTTGCTGAGGAACTGTATAACGCTATTTATCATATATCCCGTCACCGACACAGATGGCCGAGATGTGGGGTGCTATTCCTGCCAGGACTGTCGTCTCGCACCGACATTTTTCCAGATTTTCTTCAGTCCTCACAAATGACATGACGGAAAAGTAACAGCGACATTCAAAACTTTTTTTTTTTTCAAACAGCCTATCCATTGTTTGCCAATATTGTTACGTTGTTTGTTCATTTGGTTTATTTATGGACGCACTTTAACATCTCAGGTCATCAGCGTCCCATTCAACTCAGTGCGTAAAACGGCTGGTAAACTCAGAGGCCTCTCTTTCATGCTTGAGGTACGACACGAGACCCACGGCTTTACTTCCCTTCCGAAGGAAGCCATACTTAGGATTTTTACCCCCGAAAAAATCCATCGATCCTGTCCGGGTTCGAACCCGCGATCTTGGGGTTAGAAGGCAAGTATGGTAAACACCACCAGGACCAACAATATATAATGTCTACAAAAATGTAATTAACACACATGACAACAATGGACCTTAAGCTGCATAAGTGCAAGTTTAAACTTGCACAGTCACTATCGAGTTCAGTTCTGTGTCAATAGTTGAAACAATATCATGAATATTTCTAAAGAAAACTTTACATTCCACATTTTCACGCGCTATAAGCTGGTGAACGAGCGATAGCTGCTCATGGTGACCAAGTATGTTGCTTTGATATCATTGCAAGATGGATTTGATCATTTGAAGAAGAGCGAGAGACTGAAGACAACCGGCCGGCCTAGGGAAGCTCTGAACGATAGAACAATTCAAAGAGCGAAAAACTGGGTGCAGGAAAATCGACATGTTACTGTTGAAATGTTGAGTATGAAGCGGGTATCAATGTTGGCAGCACTGACAAGATACCCCAGTTACATTTAAAGCTGCGAAATATCTGTGCAAGATATATTCCACATTCCCTAACCAGTGAAGAGGAGAAAGGAAACTGCTGAGCATGTTTACACCAAATGTTCTAAACGTTTGACAGATATATGCACTTGTGATGAAAGTTTGTTTTATGATACCTCCCCAAATAAAGCTCAGAACTGTATGTGGGTAAATGAGAATACATGATGTGAATGTTCGCTGTTTTATTTAACTATGAAGAACATTAGTGGTTGACTGTATGCGAGAAGGAATGACAATGAATACTATGACACTTATATTTCGGATTATTTATTTGAAGAGCTGAGGCGGCCGCGTCCAGACAGGAACTTCAAGGCTGTTACTTCTGCATCTCCTCACAGAACAGCTGCAAATTTGAGGAAACAGGAAGTGGCTAAAGTCCAGTTGCTTGACCATCCACCTTACAACCCTGACCTTGCACCGTGAGACTTCTGGTTGTTTCCTTGCAAGTTAACTTGTCTTTTAAAGGATTATAGGATCTTGCTCAAGCTATAAATTCAGAACTGTTGACAATATCTCACCAGTACCGTAGTGTTTTCAAAAGTGGTTACACCGTCTACAACTGTGTGCGGAGAGAGATGGAGAGCACTTTGAAGAATTGTGAGGATAAGTTTGGAATTCACTCTTACCTTGGACTTTAATGTGACAATTGCAAAACTTTTTGAATGGCCCCCGTATCCTAAACTGAGTGCTGGAACGCTTCATTCCTTAAAAAAACAAAAACAAAAAAAAAAAAAAAAAAAAAAAAAATCAATTCATCTCATCAGTGTCTAGAGCTTGTGGTGCTTCAGTAGTAAAAATTCCTTAAATATATATCAAGCCATCCATTTATCTGATGACCGATACGGTGGCGGGCGATAGCAGTAAGCCGAACTGCTACGATGATTTTGGGTGTAGTGGTACTCAGTGTCTTTTGAACAGTAAAGGAAACAAATTCGACAGTCAGTCAAAATAAAGAGCATTAACCTTCATGATTCTCCTGACGCAATTTGCGGATTCGTTTAGAAACTTTTATTAATAGGACGTTATGAATAGAACTGTCTGCATTGGGATGTGGATTTGCTAAGAAACACAAACTTGAAAATGCATTTAGTTTTATTATAGTGTTCGTGCGTTTGCTTTAAGTGTATCACGAGAGATAATGTGACGTTATCTATCAGAACGTGCCGAAAATAAATAATGTCAGGTTATGCTGTCTTTGGGTTTCAACTCGCGTCTGACATTCTCTTTAAAACACTCTCAACGGTTCTTGATTTATGGACGCAATTTCCCTTCCTGTGAACCTGTCGGGATTTGTTGTGATCCCTCCCTGATTGAACGTTGCACACCCGTTAGTTCTTTTTCTTGTTATATTTTAATACCCCCAGTTTCTTTTGTTTGAACACTGGAAACGTTGGCTGTCTGTTAAACGTGTACAGCCTTAAGATGTTTCCGCGAAAAATATTAAGCATTTTTATTTTTAAAATTAATTTGGCTTTAAACACGTACTAAATCTAAAGGATAACTAAACTTCACCTAACGAATAGACGGTAGGTGTAAACGGGAACGAAGCGGCACTTGGCCAAGCTCTGCGTCATCAATGCTAATGAATGCCGTAGCATTATGACGTAGTTGAAGTTTTCATACCCCCCATATCTCTCATACCTTACAGGTGTTCCATACGTTGACGCGGCAGACATCAATCCTGTAGCCGCACACGGTCGATACCATGCTCTCGTAGCTGTGCTAAAACACGATCTTTCACATCACGTGGAGTTCGTCGGTCCTGGTGGTTACCATACTTGCCTTCTAAACCCAAGATCGCGGGTTCCAACCGGGCCAGGATTGGTGGATTTTTTTTCGGGCGTAAAAATCCTAAGTATGGCTTCCTTTGGAAGGGAAGTAAAGCCATGGGTTCCATGTCGTAGATTTACTGCAGGAAAAAGAACCTCAAGCCTGAAAGAAGAGGCCTCTGAGAAAAATTTGTCGGTCGTTTCACGCCCTGAGTTGAATGGGACGCAGATGACCTGAGCTGTTAAAGAGCGTCCATAAATAAATCAATAAAAAAAAAAAAAAGAAAGAAAAAAGAAAAAAAGAAACAGCTGCCATCTACAATGGATGGAGCCACACGCAGTGTCTACAAATTTGAGCTGGTGTTGTCTTTTTGAGAGAAACACTAAAAGCGAGTATGAATCTCGCAAATTTGTTTCCTTCTGCACTTAGTGAAGAATGAGAAAGACCCAACAACTTAAAAAGCGAGTCGGGTTGAACTTGACGTTTTGTTTATGTTACGGAAGGAGCGCTTTATTATTCTCTACACTTTTTCGGTTGCTTGATTTAGCAACAATAAATGTGAACAGAAGTAACTGGTATGGGTAGCGGTATTCGATAATGTGAAAATCTTCCGGTTAAACAGCAAGTAGAAGATACAATGTTTGAGTTCTCGGTGTAAGCTATCCACACACACACACACACGGTAGTGCGGCACTTTTACATCGGGAGTTTTCTTTTTGAACGTTTATCTTTCTTCACTATGAAGCCTTATCAGTCACGTTATCAGAGCCCTTTCTGAAAATGGACTAAGGAACATCTCAGATTATTCGGCCGCACGATTTGAGCCTAGTGGGCTCTTGTTTACAGAGGAAAGTGCAGATTAATATTTGGAGGTGTTTTATACGTCACTCATTTGTGTCTTATCAGCTTAAAAAACAAAGCAGTTAATGTACAACAGATTCATGCTGCTGTGTGAAACTTCATTCTGAATGAAATCGTTGTCTTGCACTCGACTGCCGATGTGAGGCTGGATCTTTGTTTTGCACGGGAACACTTGAGCTGCACGCTGGCACTCTCTGCAGGTGGGTCGATGTCACCAGGCCAGGGCGCAAAAACTTAATTAATGTCAATTAAAAATAAAAACCTTCTGCCACACTCATTGTTATTATATATCTAATTATTTTATAAAAATATATTGCAATGACAAATTTACTCTCATTCAATCAGAGTCCACAAGTTGGCACGTTCCACTGATCGTACAATTATTAGACACAACAACCGTCTTTTGATATAAGAAAGTTTGATGGGTATCCAGGCGTCAGTCGCGTGCGTGTCTTTGCCCTTGCTCTCAATATCGCAATGACGGGAAAGCTTTAAAGTTCGATTATTGCACATGTAGTACGACAACAATGTACATGTGATATACAACTTAAACCTCCCTTGAGTTATACATGCAGTAACAATAAACGAAAACACAAGAGGGAACCAAAGCTTTGATGATGAAATATCATCTTCCATGCACATGTTCTCTTACCTTTGTCACTTGACACATGCTTGCTGCTGAACATTCCGCAATTTTGTTACTTTGTTCCCCCATAGTTGAAATACTTGAACGTCTGTACTGCGCGTGCTTCCCAAAACCAAAAGCGACTTGGTACTTGGCTATATCGGGGACGGCTGGAGCCGAGTTTTAGTACCAGCATAAGCACAGCGTCCTGATTCACGTAAACAAACCATTGCAAAGGATGGGTTTCGCTTTAATCATCGCTACAATCCAGATAGTGACTTCTTATTTCATCATAGAATGATGTCAAACATTCACATTGCTGCTGTGTTTACAACCCAAAAGTTCAATCCAGTTAGTAGATGTGTGTGGTTTCACCGCACCCTTCCGGCCGCCGCCACCACGTCGTTCCAATAAGTTGTCGGCAGGAGTACTGTGTACCTCACAATTTTAACACCTGTTTATTCATTAGGAGAAGCAAGTGGAGTAGGGAAATTTAATGAACGATCTGTACTTGAACTCGAGAGAGCGTCAACTTATCAATAGCTTTACAGTAAGGTTGTCGTTACTAATAACAGAGCGACACTTTGAACCAAGCTCAGGGACATTGTCTTTACTACAGAGGCGGTGAACACGATGATGATACATGATATGAAACGATGTATTGGGAAAGGAATTATTTTTAAGGAAGGAAACGCTCCAGGCCTAAGTTTAGGGTACCTTCCCGGCATTTGCCATTTATGAGGACTGAGGAAAACCTGGGAAAAATCCTGTCAGAGAATCGAACTGCAGATGTCCCATTCGCGAATCCATTCACCCGTGTCCGTCCCTACGCCACTCTAGATTAATGAAATAGAGTATTTAGGAAGATTAAGAAATAAATGGATACATTTTTTAAGAATAAGCAAAAGGTGTAAATTAATAATTTCATAATATACGAGGGTAGGTCCATAAGTTTCCGGCCTCGCCGATAAGGGTTATCGTCTTCACAAAACCCTTATCTGGTGTCCTACCTTATCCATTAAGTAAATACTTGCAGCTGTAACTTCCTGTTCGTTGTGTTCAGTTGTTCAGATATGGTTACATAAAGAAGGCTATGTGTAGAAGATTGTGACATGCTCAAAATGGAATATCCAGCTGTTATTAAGTTCTTCACAAAAGAAGCACTTACTCCAAATTAAATTAATCAGCAATTAAACGGTGTTTATGGGGAAGCATCCCCCTCATATTCTACAGTAAAAGAATTGGTCAAACTTTTTCCAATGGGTCGAGAAAGCATTGAAGACGAAGAGCGTGCAGGTCGACACTTGGAGGTGCTCACTCCTGAAAACATCGCTCGCACTTGTGGAAGGAGAAATTATACAAGACCGGTTACTCAAAGTTACAGTAATAGCAGCATGGTTGGGTTTTTATAAAACAAAACTCCTTCGAATTATTCATGAACATTTAAACATCAATAAGTTTAGTGCAAGGAGTGCCTAAACTTCATTCCTCAGTCCAAAAGCAGCAACGAGTCACCTGTTGTCAGGTATTTTTGGAGCTCTGCCGTAGTACCGAGAGATAAGTTCTGCAAACCATTGTTACGGGAGATGAAACTGTGGTCCTCTACTATGATCCCTTGTCCAAAAGAGAATCAATGGAGTGACGTAAACCTGGCGAAACACCCTCTCTAAAAGCAAAGGAACCGTGAAGGAATATTCTTCATTGACTTCAAGGAGAGGAACACCACAGTAAATGGGGAGTACTATGCTGGCCTACTGCACAGACTATGTGCTTCCATCAAAGAGAAAAGGCGAGGAAAGCTGAGTGGTGGTGTGCGCCTTCTTCACGACAACGTGCCTGTGCACAGCTCTTGTTGCAAAGGAAGCTGTGAAGAAATGTGACTTTAAGGAGATTAACCATTCACTGTACAGCCCAGATCTAGCCCCAGTGACTATTTCCTCCTCTCAAAACGCAAGAAGGTCCTTCGAGGAAGGAAATTTAAGTGTGACGAAGAAGCGATGGGTGCTCTTTATGCCCATTTTGCAGACAAGACTTCTGACTATTTGGGGGGGGGGGTTGAAATGTTAATTCAAAGATGTGAGAAGTGTATTGCAATAAAGGGGATCTTTTTTGAAAAGTGAAAGTATAAGGGATGTCTTTATGATACTTAGAAAATGTTTAGGTCAGAAACTTATGGACCTACTCTCCTGTTTTAAAGAATCGGTTGTGTATGAGAAAACGTTTCTAATAAAGTTAATAAATGTAAAAAAATAAAAACTCCGGTAATAACCAACTGTTGTTGTATGACAATAAAATGACAAAGGGACACTTCGTTAAAGTCGGGAGTTCGAAAGCATTGCTAATGACTTAACCACTCCAACTTGGCGCTTGTTAGCGTTTGGAACATCGACATGAATGAGAATTTGAAATGAAGGCTTGTATACAGCGCTACCTGTTTTCCATTATTAACTCAGCCTTGGCAGTTTATAACATTTAGTTTTTATTTCTGCTCGAGGGGCAAATACATATTACACAAGAATTCTGTTATCAGTGGCGTATCGCATGTCAGAAAATATCCCCTCATGAGGAATCAATGGAGTGCCATACACTCTCCGATTACTTCTATACTAACGTAATTTGGTAAAAGGTTCTTTAACAAGTATAGGCTTAAAACGATCATTAGAAATTATAGGCACTTTTTGTAGAGAATTGGGGCTCGAGATAAATAAAAACAAATCTAAGATTATGGTGATGAAAAAAAGTTTCAAATTAAAAAAACGGGAAAAATGGTTGTGGGAGGGCACAAAAATTCAGGTTGTTAAGAAAATTGATTATTTAGGTGTTAGATTGTCTAGTAATGGGAAATGGAGTGATCAAAAAAGGAAAGCAATAGCAGAAGGAAAAGCAGCCATGAGTGTAATCAGATCTTGTGTAAACAAAATATCAAATATGCAAGTAAAATGATTGGAGAGAATATATGGCTCAATAGTGGAGAGCAGAATGATGTATGGAATAGAAATTTGGGGGCCAGATGAAGGATGGAAAGGGATAAATATGATAAATAGATTATTTTGTAGAATTGTTCTGGGCTTACCTAAATCTTCACCTAATGAGGTAGCCCTAATGGAACTAGGAAGATTGGGCTATGAAAGCAAGGTCATAGAAAGAGTATTGAAATAATGGTATAGAGTAGGGAGACTAGAGGACGAGAATATTATTAATCAGTGTTTGGTAGCACAAGGAAAAATTAAAGGGAGAGAAACTTCGTTATCTAAAATCCAAAATATTGTACAAGAAGTGGGCATGGGACTAGTATGGTACCAGGGAGAAAGGTTGGGTAAAGGATTTTGGAAAGAGATAACAATAAGAATTGGGGATATTGAAAAACAGGAAATATGGGCAAATCAACACCAAAAACCTCTGAAATTATTTAGTACACTAAAAATGTGTGGGGAAGTGAAAGATATATTGAAATTTGTGATAAGGTAGGAAGGAAGGGTTGGCATGGTTTAGAAAGGAGTAAAATATTTAAGTGGATTAAAAAATGGATACACTAAGGGGAAATGTCCTATGTGTGCAAAATCAGATAGCACTTGGTATTGTATACTAGAATGTAAGCAAACCAAGTTTTGGAGGGAAAACTTACCAAATGAAATAAGAGGTAGAAGAATTTTAAATTTAAAATCAGATGAAAACATTAAGGAACTGGGAAAATACATAGGTAAGGTAAGGGTGTAAAATACTTAGGAAATGCACATGAGAATAATATTGTCAGATAGTGAAATGAGTAGGGGAGTGTATGGGGCTAGTTATCTGGCATTAGTTAAACAGGATCCTTATACACCAATAACCAGGGTGTTAGTGTGTATAAGGCCCTAAGGAATAAGCAACCCTAAATGATAGAAATTTGGCCGAATGGGTTTAATTAAAGAAGGAAGGTTTAATATTGTACTGAATGTATTAATTACTTATAATGTTGTGTTTTGTTTTTGGTTGGATCGAAGCTCGGTCCCCTGAATATTCCAGTAGGTACCTGCCGATGAACTGGGGACCGAGGGGAGGGGGGGAGGGCTGAGCCAATCAAATTGGAATAAATTTTGATTTAATTCAGTGCCTTCTAAAATTGGCGAAGGCACTGTTTCTAATTGTTATATTTAAAAGTAATTTTTATGTGCCTATTTTGTATTTAAAAATATTTTATTTTACGCATTATTCTATGTGAATTGTTATAATTCCGTTTATTTTTTGAGCATTAAATATTTTTCCAAACATTTTGCAACCACCCATATGTATTTGGATATCATTTGGAGTTTATAATTTTCTTTATGGCATAAGCATGAACATGAATCTAGGTTAATCACATTTCGTAATGATCTCGTTTTACCTGCAGGGTGACACAAGGTAACACACCTCTCAACACTCAATGCACTCTCAGAAGCGGCTGTTTCCTCATCTGGCCTGTATCACAGCTTGCAACCTTACGGGCATGCTGCAGGTCAAGGTCCTGAGCTTTTCTTGTGATATGGTCTCCCATTGCTCACACAAAGCCTCCTGAAGTTCATTGAGGCTCTCAAGAACACGTAGTTGAACATTTTCCCCATCATGCCCCAAACATGCTCAATTGGTTGAGGTCAAGGCTTCGTAAGGCCAACTAGCGCCTAAATCTCCACCTCACGCAAATGTTGTGTGACAATATGGACCACATGTGGATGAGCATTGTCATGCATGAAGCGGAAATCTTTGCCAACATATGCAGCAAAGCGGATAACGTGCTCCTGAAGAATTTCCTCAATGTACCGGCTTGTATTCAGGGCCCCGTTCTCCACAAAAACCAACTCTTGTCTTGGCTTTCACACTGGTACCGGCCCACACCTCAAAGACATCGTCGATGAGAAGGTGCAAGGGACATGTCTCTTTCTCCATACTCTTTCCCTGCCATCTGCCGATCTTAGGCTGAACCTCGGCTTATCCGTGAATAGGACAGACGGCTTTCCTTTGCTCCTCACTTCACTGCAGATGTTGACGAGTAAAGGCGATGTAAGCAAGGGACCTCTTCTAGAGGTGAGCTGTTCTTCTTCTCATTGACTCCTGGTGTCCTTAGCAAGCGAATTGGAGCTTCTACGATCACGCAACTGCAGAAATTGACCATCTCTGGCAGGCGAGCTGATCTGCAGTAGATACACGTCCTTAGACATGAACTCGTAACATCCGGACAACATAACGCAACTGCTTTAGCAGCCTGTACCTCATAAAGTTATGTGTTAAACTGTTTGAAATACCCCAACAATAAAATAAATCTGATGCAACAGCAATGCCATTGGACATTTCAATTGGCCCAGGTGTAAAAACGTAATTAACTTTTTCATGTTCATCCTTATACAATAAAGGAAATTATAGACTCAAAACAATATCCGAATACATAAGAGTGGTTGCAAAATGTTTGGAAAAATATTTAATGTTCAAAAAATGAATGGAATTATAACAATTCACATGGAATAATGCGTAAAATAAAATATTTCAAATAAATTGAACTGTTGCATTTTATATTATTTTATTTTTTGCCTCTCTGTGTAACTGATGGAAGTGCATTAAGTAATATCGTGTCTTTGTTGGAATGCGTTCCTGCAGTCACTTGTTATGTGTTCAGTCTGACATTTTATGAATACTTGTGTATTGTCTACTACAAATAAAATGCACTTGCAAGCTAATGGCAGTATTCCAAATGTTTTGATCGTTGTGCCCCTGCTTTATTCTGATATAAGAAACGTGTTTTTAGCATTTATTGAATTTCGTCACAAGGTTATAGAACGAGTCATTAAGAAATGCAAGTAAGGGTGATATAGAACGCTTTATTTATCAAATGGATTAATGTCGACCTCAATATTGGTAAGATGTGATTAACATGGTCTTTCTATTTCAAATTGTGCTCAATCATAAGACCAGGAAAATTTATGTTACTAGATTCGATGATTTCATTGTCTTTAGGTCTGCAGAGTTTTTATGTTTTGTGTGAAAAATTACTATATTGAGTTTTTCAACGTTTACATGCACCAGTTTATTGAGTGTACTGAGAATATCATCGAAAAATCTGAGAGGTGACTACCACAGTAGTCCCTAAAGAAAATTACAGTTCAAACTTTAATAAAGGCAGATTTTCATTAGTGAATGCTGTAATAATCTTGAGAGATAACAGTCCTTATGAATACCTCATTGTATATTTTAATTGTTAGTAATTTACGCTTTCTGTTCAGTCCTGCTAGTATTATAAAACACTGACAAGGAAAGTGTCGACAAGATTGTCTGAAAAATTGTTATTACTGAAGTTTTTTAATAACAACCAGAACTAACAATTAAATATGTTACATCAGCTGTTTGTACATTCATATTTGTTAAGTGGGGAAATTACAGAAAATGTTTTATATTTCCAACTTTCTTCTTTGCCAATGTGCAGAAGTGTGCACGGGAATATAATCGAAGAATTTATTACAGTGCTTACAAATCCCATTAAGTCATATGATATCTTATTAAAGTGGAAATATCCCCCCACGCTATGGTGCGTTGTGAACAAGTGAAAGGCGTATTTCCCTTCATTTCCAGCGTCCCATCACTGTGCAGTACGCTCAGCACGAACAAATGAAGCTATTTACCAAACATGTTACACAATTTATGAAGTGTATCGTTATTTTTGCACAGAGCGGATATAGCCAACTGTTGAACAACGATTGTTATCTGTGTAGGAAGAGAATGAAGGAAGTTTTATTGCAAGTAGTGAGCAAGTCCCGAAGAACAGCAGTGAAATTAAAAGGTTACAAATAAAGTTGTTTGTTCATTTTAAAAATTAATAACAATTATTTTAATTGTTACTATAAACTAAAGCTTGTTTCAAAATGACAACTACACGCAATGGTTTAAAACTGTTTTACCCATGCCGACACGTACAAAGGGCATTCAAAATGTTTTGCAAGTGTCACGTTAAGTCCAAACTGAATTCGAAAAAAAATTCTCACAAATAACTCTCCACCTCCATCCATTCACAGTTGTAGACGGTCAAAAGCACTGCGGTATTCGGACTGGGATGAATTTATAGCTTGAGTGGGGTCCCGCACTTGTTTAAAAGATTTTCCAACAATGCAAGAAAACAACCAGAAGTCGCACGGTGCAAGGTCAGGGCGCTGTAGGTGGATGGTCAAGACCTGGACTTTGGCGACTTCCAGTTTCCTCAACTTTGCAGCTGTTCTTGAGCAGACGCATTGTCGGGCAAAAGCAGCAGCCTTGGACGATGCCGCCGCCTCAGCTCTTCAAGTACAAGTGTCATAGTATTCTCCATTCATTGTCATTCCTTCTGGCACACAGTCAACCACTTCATAATTGAAGAAAACAGCGAACATTCGCTTTCGAGAACGAAAACATCTTGTTGAAGAACAACTGGAGGTGAGTCATTTTCATTTACCGATACGCAGTTCTCAGCTTTATTTGGGATGACTGGAACAATAATGAAAAGGTGTGTGTTGGTGTGATTAATTAATCGATGGTGTTTGTTAACTTAAAGGCCCCGTGTTGGAGGAACAATTTTGAGAAATCGATGGAGTTCCAATTAAGTAAAAGTAATTAGAAGTGCGGGCTGTTATTACTTGGGCCGACGGTCTCGATGTTCTCCTTATTTATTGTCAACTCCACCTGCTCGGATTCTGGTCTCGGTTGCTGTAGATTGGGTTTTATTTATTGCTCGTTCCAAATATGAATAACAAACATCCCAGGTTTTCTTAACTTCAATGGGGAGAAAGATAACACGCCGAAAAATAACGGTAAGCACAGTTTATTCCTGAGCTCCTAATAAGACGAGGAGTGCCTGAGCATTATTTCACTCAAATTTTTACCAACTGATTTATCTGCTAATTTCACTTATTATTATTTGCTATACTCTCACTGTACTGTCGTCTACGGACGTAGAATGAGATTTAACGCCAACACAGTCTCCGGCCAGTCGCCTTAGGAAGGGCTCAAAATTCCCTTTTGATACTCTCTTTTTCGTCTACAGTTAAGACGCTGTACAGAAGCTTCTAGAACTATTTCAATTCCGCCCTCTGATTGGCTAATGGGATTTTCATACAGCTTTCCTGAATTGTGATTAAATAAATCCTACGTAGCACGTTTGCCTATACATGAGTCTTTAAACCCCCGACGGTTGAAGCTCTTTAAAGGTTCACCGTTGTTTACAGCACCCCATGTGTAAATGACAGTTTCTCCTCGAGTTGGTCCCTGTAAAAGATCGGACAATGCTTGGCTTCCGTCCTTCATACAAAAGAAAACCTTCACTCTTTTGTTAAAGACTTCACAATAACATAACGACAGTAGGCACACAAGTCACGTGTTCTCATTGGCGAAAGTTCATCAATAGCAAGACTTGATATATACAATAAAAGACATTGACAAGTAGAGTTAGTTATAGGAATTATTAGATGAATGGAGGTTATGATGGGCGTGAAGTCGGCAACAGTACAGTAATAAACCGACTTTCATCACCAGTTCATGATCTGTCAAACGTTTGCTATACACATGCTCAGCAGTTTCCTTGCACATTCCTTTCTCCTGCTCATTGGTTAGTAAATGTACAGATTTTTCGCATCTATCATTGTTCATGAAGTATGCTGTCAATGCTGCCGACACTTATCATTTCAACAGTAATATGTGCATTTTCCTCCATCAAGTTCCTCACTCTTTGAATTGTTCTCTCGTGACATAGCTTCCCGAGGCCGGTCGGGTTGTCTCTCTCCCTTCTTCAAGAACACATCTTGCAGTGGTATCAAATGTACACACTTGATCACCAGGAACAGCTACCAGTCCTCGCTCGTTCACCAGCCTATAGCGTGTGAAAGTGCAGAATGTAAAGTTTTCTTAAGAAATATTCATGACTGAACTTACGACAGTGACAATGCAAGTTTAAACTTGTAGTTGCCTTACATTTCTGTAAATATTATTGTCCAGCAGTGCCATGGCTGGTTGCAAAACTTTCTGAATGTCCCTCGACATAACAGACAGACAGTATATGTGTAATACAAAAAGAAGACTCAGCTCTCCAACAGATTATAAAAAGTGTTTTAAAGTGTAAAAGAAGTCAGCTAAAAGACGAGGCATTCCTAATGGTAACTAAAACATGTAAAATTACAATAGACACTGGCGAAGGAATAAGCAAGAAATAAGAAAAAGTTAAACGGCAGAACTTTTTAATGTGTATATGAACGACGACATTAAAGTAAAACCTAATGGAAAGCAAGAACTTGAACTCGGATGATGAATAACGAAATGTCTTTATCAACTAAAAACTTATAATGTAAAATAAGACAAGCACTGTGATGCTATCATCTGTGTAAGTTACAAATTTTAGCTTTTAAGACAGTCCATTTAATAAACTAAACGAACGATATTGAGGTAGGTAGGTCAAGTTCTAACCTATAACTGCGACGTTAAATAAAAGTGACAAGGGGCAGCGCTTATAAAAACAGAAATGATCATATCAGAAGAAGATTGGTATACAGGGTGAGTCTACACTCTTCCGTGGTTTCGGTAGTGGGCGCAAACGCCTATATCAATGGGAAGAGTAGCTCTCCAAGTTTGCATTCCTAATATGCGCCATGACCCAGTTGTGGATTTAGTCGCTGGAGGGCAGTCATGGCGTTCACTGGTACAGCTTTTTATTTGTCACTAAATGTGACAACGATGTCAACAAGAACCACCTACAGCCGGAACAATTCGAGCATGGTACAATAAGTGTGAAGCGACTAGCTGCTGGTGTGATGGACAACGAACAGGCCGGCCAAGAGTGTCGCTTGAGACCGTTGAGAATGTGCGAGAAGTATTTGTAAGGAACCATAAAATGTCGTGCAGATTCCGCAGCCATCTGTCAACGACTCAAAGTGAAACCAACCGGATACAGCTGTAGCAGGGCTGAGTTCCGAGGATCACCATCTCGTCTTCAATGTTGATGTTCAAGAGCTGCTAGAAAAAACGGGTTTGCTGAGAAACTGGTTTTTAGTGACGAGCCCACGTTTCAAAGTGAACCGTACCAATGTACGCTTTCCCTTAAAGTAACGTGTTTTGTGCCGCTATTTGTCAAAAGTGTACGGCGGAGAAAACTGTTACCTGTTACTGGACATGCTTCAACAGTGACTAATTACATGCAGATAGACAGCATTTTTATCAGCAAGATGGGGTTCCACCTCATTTTCGTCATGGCGCCCGTGAGTACCTCGATGCTGAAATTCCTCGTCGTTGGATTGGACGTGCTGCTGTAGATGACACTCCTCTTCTTCTGTGGCCTCCACAGTCACCTGACACAACCCCATGTGATTTTTTGTTCTTATGGGATTATGTCAAAAATCGTTTGTTTGTGGCGTCTTTGTCAGCTGCGAAAGAGGATCACGCTGCAGTCGCTGGTATCAACCGTCGAATGTTGGGACAAGAGCATGACTACGGGATTGATCTCTGCCCGTCATCAATGGAGAACACATAGAACAGCTGTAAGGTATGCACGAAACTCTATCCATTGATATCTGTCATGGTTACTGTTCTATCGAGGACTTTAGAATCGCCCTCTATAGTTAAAATGATTTCGCGCAGTGATAATACTTTATAAGGTCAGAGCCATAACAAAAGGGAAGTTTTGTTTTTGTGAACTCGAAATAGGCCATTAGGTCCAAGCTGACATATGGTTCTCAACAACAATCTTTCGACTGACTACCGGCCCACACCTGCACATTATCAAAGTGTGCAAGCAAATACAATTATGAACAATAGCAACATGGCAGAAGACAAAACAAGCGTCATATATTAGAAATAGTTTTGGAGCTTGTACAAACTTGAGACTGCAGTATTAACAAATGTTCTGTTATCTATAACAAATTAGAATGGTTCATGTTTGACTGTAGGAACGAAAACATTGATCCATGTTGATGTGAGCCAGACACATCCGGAGCTTGGGGAAGGGAAGACCTGTACCCCTCCCCGACTTTGTGCTGCTGAATGTGGAGCTTAAGCCTTCTGCACTGATGTCGTCTCGAAATTCCCACTTTCATTCATTTTCTAATCAAATTCCTGCAGACTTCACAGGATATTTGTTTAAGCAGTAAGCTTCACCTGCAACTTCAGAGAAAATGGAGTCTTCAATAAAACGCCTACTAGTCAACACGTTGCAGGTAGACAAATATGAGTCCTTGTACATCTTTGATGGCCCAGTAAATATTTCCCGCGTGCTACCATCACTATAACATGCGATTAAGATACAATCAACAATTCATGTCGGTTCTGGTCGTGTAGTGGTAACCATACTTGCCTTCTAAACCCAAGGTCGCGGGTTCAAACCTGGCCAGGACCAATGGATTTTCTCGGGTGTAAAAATCCTAAGTGTAGCTTCCTTCAGAAGGGAATTAAAGCCGTGGGTCCCGTGTCGTACATTTACGGCACGATAAAGAACCTCAAGCCTGAAAGAGAGGCCTCTGAGCAAAATTTGTCGGCCGTTTCACGCCCCGAGTTGAATGGGGTGCTGATGACGCGAGATGTTAAAGAGCGTCCGGGGGGGGGGGGGGGAGAAACGCTGTCTTAAAAGTTGACGAGGAGAAGAGAAAATAACGGCCATGTGGCCCTCCGTAAGTCGTTGTTGGTACTTTACAAGTGTTGGATAGCGCAATCATATGACGATGAGGGTGGGAATAATTCAGTATAATGAAAAACTTAGTTAAATGACGGACATGGCCTTCTTGCCGCATGCCACTGAAAGAATTTCTTTCAATTCTTTATTCTCTTCTGCAATTCCCTCGAAGACTGAAATTGATGCTGATTGCTATGTTTACGATTACGCTTGCGTCATAAACTATTTCTGAGACCCGTTTAGTACTTAGAAGTGCGACTTTATTACTAACGAGTGGGCAAGTGTTGTGCTAAAGGACCGAATAGGGTCCAGAGACGCAACTTTTTGCTCCCAACCCACCAACCGCTAAATTGGGTGCAGCTGCATAAGAACATGTATATGTTATTGCTTGCACATTAATGTTTTTATTATTTCACTCTTTGGCAATTTGTTTTCATTATAATAATATTTTTTAAAAAAATCCATACATCACCATTTGTTAACGTTAATCTATTTTATACACTACATATTAAGTAAAAGGTGAGCGATTTTTATCAAAACTGCACCCTTGTTATGTTGGAAATGTGCAAATACGTTTTTATAACGAAAGTCACTGAAGGCCCTCCTCATAAAAGGTTAGAAGTCAGTAATTGCTTGCCTTGCGCATTCTTTTCCACGTATAATAAATAATTAAATTGCTGGTACGAACGTAAAGTTTACCTTGAAGCGAGTGTTCTCTCTCGAGACTCTGCAATAGAAAGGTGTGGGCAGACTCTATACTTAGCTCTGTTGAACATCTTTATGTTCTGTTTACTGAGATGCAGGATCTAGCTTGTGTACAGAACCATGCTCTTTATGTTGATAAGTGAGTGCGGTGATAAAATACAGAAATTAAGTCTTTATATGATTTCCAAAGCTCTAGTTTAGGATAACTGCAAATGTATGCCTTAACTTATGGTACATTATTTCCAACAAATAAATTAAAAGCATTTACATAAAGATGAATCTTCAGAAGAATTCAATTCCTGCACAAATCACAAATTACTTTCTATGACTACCAGCTTCTTTAGGATTGTGCCTCGTTCTTGCTTGTGGCATGGGGGTGTGTGCCGGAGACAAAAGCGTAGCTTCAGCTGTACTGATTTGGTTCATTGGTTAAATAATAAAAATCTGTCACGCAAACTAAGCAACTTGAATAACGTTAAACAAGAATATAAAATCTAAATTATGACCTTATTAATTATTGAAATGAAATAAATTATAGCATTACTGTGCGGTATTAGGGGAAAGAAAGTATTATTGAAATTAAACCATAAAAATTAACGCTATACTATTAATTGAATGAAATATATGACACTGATAGACAAAGCTATACTGTGTGGGTATTTTTAAATTTTTTAAATGTAACCATGTTTATCAACTGAGTCCTTGATATCTTTAAATTCACTTAAATAGATAGAAATAACAGAAAGTTTCGAGTTACATTGACATTGCCTTTAAGAGCCTGTTACAGAATGATGCAGCTGTCATTGTAAACCTTTTACTGTTTTAATTACACACCAAGAAAGATCCGAACTCAATAACCTTTCATTTGACTTTTCCGCCAGGAACTTAATGGAAACACCAACACACCTCAACGAATCACCGGGATCAAGACAAAGCTAAAACATCTCCGCCATGTTTTTATGGCTAACGAATATTGACAGAGTCTTCCGTCCTAAACATCGAACAAAAAACCCAAGATGTTACTGTACGTACAGCTTCGGTGTTAAAGAAAAAGACATACATCTATCTTCATATTTAAATTAGGGCCAATGGAATTTATAAAAACAGAACGGGAATTTATAAAAACCTGGTGAGTGTGGCATGGCATAAGCGGAAGGTTGATTGGAACGGTAGCACACACTTTAATAAAACAGAGGTAGTTGCAAAAGCATAAGGTTTTTTCATTCTAGCCAGGAGGGAGGCATTGGAAACCCAACAACTTTAACAGAGATCTGAGTAGCACATGATTTTTTTTTTTTTTTTTGATTGATTTATTTATGGACTCTCTTTAGCATTTCAGGTCATCAGCGTCCCATTCAACTCAGGGCGTGAAACGGCCGACGAATTTTGCTCAGAGGCCTCTCTTTCAGGCTTGAGGTTCTTTTTCGTGCCGTAAATGTACGACACGGGACCCACGGGTTTACTTCCCTTCCGTAGGAAGCCATACTTCGGATTTTTACGCCCGAAAAAAATCCATCGGTCCTAGCCGGGTTCGAACCTGCGACCTTGGGTTTAGGAGGCAAGTATGGTAACCACTACACCACCAGGACCGACTAGTAGCACATGGAAACAGTTCTTAAGAACAAACAACCCCCTTCTCGATCTTCTAAAAGCGGATCAACATTGTCATCTTTTAGTAGTCAGTTGCTGGTATCGACCACTGATGACCACGGCAAAACAGCCCGCAAGATTTTAACTTCTTATATATTGAAAATAGGGGTGAACGTAGAGCGGCTGGCTGCTGTGTCGGCGATGTCCCCAGTAAATACAGTACCGTTATTTGTAACATAAACACTTAAAAAGAAAAGTAAATTACTCACATATGCTAAGCAAGGAGACCCTGGAACTGCCTCCCTTCATTGTTCAAGTATGCTTAGGAAATCGCTCATTATACCTTGCAGTTCCCTCTGAGATGGCAACAATTTCTTGACGAATGTTGGCTTTTAAGTTCGTCTAAAGTGTGTGGATTTGTTTTGTACATTTTTTTTCTTTTAATGCCCTCCATAGATAAACATCGCAGGGAGTTAAATCGGGAGAATCAGGAGATTCCTCTTGAAATAATCTCCTTACAGCACGCTCTGATTCTGTACGCACGTATCTCTTGGGGAATAGAATACTTGTATTGCCCCATTTCACCTGGTGATACACTTTCAATTGTGTCACCTAACAAACACGCGCTACTTGCGCAAGATTTCAACTCTGAATTCTCGCGCAGCGGAGGAGAAACATATTTTCCGCCTACGCCAACATGCGGACATAGCGCTGCCGGCCGGTCCCCGGTTGCGACAAGCTTTGCTCACCCAGTTTTTATCAAAGAAAACGTTGGAGAATACAGGGTTTGCATAGCATACTTTTTCAAAAATAAATCCTTTTCCCACGCAGGATCAGATCCTACGCACGATCTTTTTTTAATTTTTTTTTAATACTGTTTAACGCCCGTTTTCACTACTGAGGCACCACAGGCGGTGGACACTGGTGATACATGAGATGAGATGATAAATTGGGAAAGGAATTTTTTAAGGAACGAAACGTTCCAGACTAAGTTTAGGGTTCCTCCCCGGCATTTGCCATTTAAGAGGATTGAGGAAAAACCTCAGTCAGGAAGGACGGTCCGAACTCGCGCCTTAACGACCTCGGCCACCCATGGCGGTTCGCACTGTCTTGAAAACCACACCTCTATACATAACACGTTCGTTGCTGCACTGTCACGGTTCGATATTTTAGAAAATTCATTTATGAACGATTGTTGAAAATCGCAAAGCAGGTTTGAAAACGTTTTATTACACACCCCATCCCCCATTTATTTCACTGAAGGTGATTATCCTTAAAGACTATTGTATATTTGAATTACAAACAAAGCAGTTTGAACCTCACAAGAGTGCAAGAGTTTACTTACTGTAAAGTTCTGTCCTCTCTCTCCTATTTTTATTTACGCTCGAAATGTGTCGTGAAAAGAAACAAAACATTATGATATGGCTAATTGAGTTTTTAATGCTGCATACTTCTTTTAACATATCAATTGTACTATTTTAAGGAGGAAAAGGTTTTTCACGTGACTAGTTTGATTTTAAATGCAATTTAACGCAAACCTACAAATTGAATTAAAGGGAAATGTCAACTTTATTTAATGAACAGTTTGCATTTGATTTGTTTTCATTGAAGAACAATTTGTCTGTTTCATCTCGTTTTGTAAACTGAACAAATACCTAGAGAGTATAAATCAATTGAATTTTATATTAAGTTTATTTTGTCAAGAGCTAAACATTTTAAGTTTTGATAAGTTTTCACTCAAATATAGAAATAAAATTGTTCTATACATTTTGTTTCACTGACCTTTTTATTGATTTCCGCCAGAACATGAAGTTCACAGTCTCCAAGGAAACCCTTGCCAGAGAGAGATTTTCTTTTCCGTGAAACAAACACAATGACGTGATGGATCGACTAGAACATTTATTTACATTCTTGAATTGCTGTTTCCTGCTCCGCAAGCAACAATTGAGGTGCAATAACAATAAGAATATTTTGTTGTTTGCACGAATGTCCATGATCCTTTTAGCCGAAGATCTGGGCATTTCACACTTTGAGGGAAGATGTGTCGCAACTGCTGACTCGGGATCAGCAAAGTTTGTGTCGATTGTGACAGTGATGCCAGTCTAAACAATGAAAGCGTCGGTTTTTTGAGATCTACCACTGGAGTATGCTATTTGTGAGAAATGGCAGAGTTTATCGAAGAAGAAAGTCATCATGCATCAAGATAATGCCCGCCCTCACACAATGAATTTGCAACCACATCCACCTTATTCCCCTAACTTGGCTCCACCGCATTTCTAAACCGAGAAAAATGATAGAAAATCTTCGTCCGGTGAAAATCTTAATTATTGAGGCCTGGAGGAATCTCAGGGCATCGCTGGAAAAAGTAAATTAGTGTTTGAAGTCGTACTTTAGTTATGAAGTGCTCGTACTGTATGCAGCAAGTCGTCAAAGTACATGAAACATGTAATGAAAGTGTTCATAGGTGTTTGGGAGAACATTAAAAATTGGCTTTTATCAATAGAAAGTATGTGTTTTGATAAGTCGCTCACTTTTATAGCGAAATCATCTCAAGATCTGCAGTTGAAATGACAGCAAGGCTTAGTTTTAGGCTAGTACATTGATGGCCATTAACTTTCTTAATGCAATGGTAAAGACATAAAAGTTTCATGACGATATTTAACAATACATATATCCGAAAAAGAAAACCGTACTTTATAGTGCTAATATTTTAATTCCATTACATTTTCTTGGTCTTAGAGTTTGTGAACAGTCTTTAGTCCTGACAGTTGACAGTCTCAGAGTGATTTGAGAGAGAACACACTTTTGTCTTTCGGTGTGCCTTCCTTGGACATCGACTCTTTTCTTTCTTCAGTGTTCTTGAGGAACAACATTCTTTGTTGCATTTACAATAGTCTGCAATCTTGTGCAATGGAATCTTAGCAAACTTTTCCCATGTCGGATATTTAGTCTGCCGTGTGATGAAAGCCAAGTTAACATGTGGTCATTTACTTGTGCCCTCCACGCAGGTTTTTGTCCATCGTATCCACACGTGTTGTTGTACTGAAGGTTTGTCAAACATTTCAAAACTATCTCTTACGGCAGCCGGGTTTTATCCTCCGTATTATGAAATGAATGACGATGCCCTGCACGCTGTCTGTCGCCTTCCTTTCTTTTTGCTTATTCGGATTTTTATCAATCCACAAATCATAAACCCGTTGTGTCTTTTTATTGGTGAAATCAACAATCATTTCTATGATATTGTTATCAAAATGTCTGAATGAATCTCTTAGGGATAGAACATTTTTAGATGAATTCGTCAGTGCAATAATGTTGTATGTTGGTGGGCGAATTGACCTGACCTGATGATTAATATATCTCGTTGTCGCAATTGCTTTCTGAAACACATTTTGTATCTTGTTCATCTTTACATTGTATAACATGCAAAACGTTCTCTACTCATCATCCTTATTCAAATTCTATATCTGTCTTCTTCTGACCGACTGTTTGTTTGAAAGCCGGACGGCTTTTATTTTCAGAGACTGAAAGCAAACTTTGAACACAAAATATTGTGTTGAGGAATACATGACAACAATGGACACAATAAACGAGAACAGTGCAGTTATTTGTTACCACCTTGGAAAAATGTTTATGTCAGCAAAGGCTATGCGGGGTGGACCCGAACACCTGTATTAATATTTAATGTTCTTGTATATTTTGAGAGACTGTTTAATAATCATGAGCTTGGGATCCCCGTTTAGCATTAGCATTGTGTTCGTCATAGCACTCTCGGTTCTGCCTTGTCACCTGGTAGTTGCTATAAGTAAACATTCTGCTGCACTTTCTTACAACTCACATGTCTTGCTCATGTTTGCAGAAAGCATTTCTCAAGATCGTGATGGTAGTCTCCCCGCCTCATGCAGAACCTTCCTCCACTTCTTCAAGTTTCTGTCGGGTGTGTCCTCTCTTTGCTGTTTCAACTGCTTGTGTACAATTCCGGAAAACACATCCACAAATGCTTCTCCATTATCTTTTCCATTTTGCTCTGGAAATTGCTTTCCCCCTTTTTGAATCTTTAGAATGGAACTCTGCTGCCCTCCTCGTTGTTGAAAACTTCAACTTCATCAACTGATGTAATGCGTGACACTCACACTGGAGTGCTGAGCAGCACGTCGTGGTTCTCCCAAGTTGCCATTTCTCTTTGTAAATAAAAACAAGCTGAGATCGCTTTAGGGATACACGTTGATGATGTTACATGGTCAGAACGAACATTTGTATGGAACGGCTGCTGCCTGACCTTTGTGTACGCACCGCTCGCCGCTATGCAAGTTTTATTTAATTTCCCCGGCCATGTTAATTGAATTACCTTTTATCTTGTCACAATCGATTGCTCCTACAAAGGATGATGTACACAGAGCGTGCATTTGGCCAACATCGATTGTCCCATCATCCTCAGCAAAGGATGCATTTGAACCATTGTCCTAAAATAAATTTAATTTCATGAAATATTTTGGCTTTTGTTCCACACTCAATGTGAGTAAGGTATCCGTTTACTGGTGCAATTCCAAGACAAACATTCACAAATCACTGTCATGTTCATTCTCTTGTGTAATATTAGAGAATGATTTGGCCGCAGTTAACCGAGGTGTGAGGAGAGGTGTCTTGTGTGACAGTGGCGGTTAATATGACAATTCAGGTATTCTATTCCCCAAAGAATGTTTGTTTACGATTCTTATTTGCGTACGCTCTTTATCATTTCAAGTGAGATTTCCGACATTCAAGTCGATGTTCGATTCTCAAATTAGTAAATATATTTCGTGGGCAAGTATTCTTGATAAAAAGCGTACAGCACTCTGGATGTTCTCTTAAAAAAATCAATTGGACGTCTTTCTCAGTAAACGGGAATTTCCTAAACACTAAATGTTTCCACTCTTTATCATGTCACAGCGCTCAATATTTAAAAAAATTTAAAAACATAAGTTGCGAAGCTCTAGACTTAACTGGAACGTGTTTGAATTGATCAAACTCAAATAGGACTTTCTAAGTTATTTAGGTTACACTTACATTGTGCTGTTAAATACATTGCTAGGGTGTAACTTTTTCTCTTGTCCTTTAAAACACTCTTACAGTAAGAGAATGTTCTTCTCTCCACTCAGCATGAAGTCTCGGTGCAAATTTTAATGCTGTCGGTCCCCACGATAAATTTGTTCCCCCTGAAGATCAGCAGACACATTTATAATTATTGCAAACCTTGGGTGCCGCTACAGAACCTTGGTGAGCTTCACACGTCTTTGATATTGTGTCAACGATTTCCAAACGTTGAATAGCTGCAGGAAGATCACAGACATTGACAGTGAAGTGATGTCATGTTGTTACTGTAAAGAGCGGTTTAGCTTTGCTATGTAAAATACTTCGTTAACACTCTTGATGTGTTCAAAATAGTTGATATTGTAGATGTTGCCTGCAGGGTGATGATGTCATGTTGTTACTGTAAAGAGCGGTTTAACTTTGTTATGTAGAATACTTCGTTAACACTCTTGATGTGTTCAAAATAGTTGATATTGTAGATGTTCCCTGCAGGGTGATGATGTCATGTTGTTACTGTAAAGAGCGGTTTAACTTTGCTATGTAGAATACTTCGTTAACACTCTTGGTGTGTTCAAAATAGTTGATATTGTAGATGTTGCCTGCAGGGTGATGATGTCATGTTGTTACTGTAAAGAGCGGTTTAGCTTTGCTATGTAGAATATTTCGTTAACACTCTTGATGTGTTCAAAATAGTTGATATTGTAGATGTTGCCTGCAGGGTGATGATGTCATGTTGTTACTGTAAAGAGCGGTTTAACTTTGCTATGTAGAATACTTCGTTAACACTCTTGGTGTGTTCAAAATAGTTGATATTGTAGATTTTGCCTGCAGGGTGATGCTGTCATGTTGTTACTGTAAAGAGCGGTTTAACTTTGCTATGTAGAATACTTCGTTAACACTCTTGGTGTGTTCAAAATAGTTGATATTGTAGATGTTGCCTGCAGGGTGATGATGTCATGTTGTTACTGTAAAGAGCGGTTTAGCTTTGCTATGTAGAATATTTCGTTAACACTCTTGATGTGTTCAAAATAGTTGATATTGTAGATGTTGCCTGCAGGGTGATGATGTCATGTTGTTACTGTAAAGAGCGGTTTAGCTTTGCTATGTAGAATACTTCGTTAACACTCTTGGTGTGTTCAAAATAGTTGATATTGTAGATGTTGCCTGCAGGGTGATGATGTCATGTTGTTACTGTAAAGAGCGGTTTAACTTTGCTATGTAGAATACTTCGTTAACACTCTTGGTGTGTTCAAAATAGTTGATATTGTAGATGTTGCCTGCAGGGTGATGCTGTCATGTTGTTACTGTAAAGAGCGGTTTAGCTTTGCTATGTAAAATACTTCGTTAACACTCTTGACGTGTTCAAAATAGTTGATATTGTAGATGTTGCCTGCAGGGTGATGATGTCATGTTGTTACTGTAAAGAGCGGTTTAGCTTTGTTATGTAGAATACTTCGTTAATCCCTTTGATGTGTTCAAAATAGTTGATATTGTAGATGTTCCCTGCAGGGTGATGATGTCATGTTGTTACTGTAAAGAGCGGTTTAGCTTTGCTATGTAAAATACTTCGTTAACACACTTGATGTGTTCAAAATAGTTGATATTGTAGATGTTGCCTGCAGGGTGATGATGCCATGTTGTTACTGTAAAGAGCGAGTTTAGCTTTGCTATGTAGAATACTTCGTTAACACTCTTGATGTGTTCAAAATAGTTGATATTGTAGATGTTGCCTGCAGGGTGATGATGTGATGTTGTTACTGTAAAGAGCGGTTTAGCTTTGTTATGTAGAATACTTCGTTAACATCTTTGATGTGTTCAAAATAGTTGATATTGTAGATGTTGCCTGCAGGGTGATGATGTCATGTTGTTACTGTAAAGAGCGAGTTTAGCTTTGCTATGTAGAATACTTCGTTAACACTCTTGGTGTGTTCAAAATAGTTGATATTGTAGATGTTGCCTGCAGGGTGATGATGTCATGTTGTTACTGTAAAGAGCGGTTTAACTTTGCTATGTAGAATACTTCGTTAACACTCTTGGTGTGTTCAAAATAGTTGATATTGTAGATGTTGCCTGTAGCCCAGCGAGTGAATATGTTTGTGGTAGCATTTCCTTGAAAATCTGAATGCGACTGGGAGCTTTCAGAAAGCGTCCAGCGTGTTTACGAACCTACTCCCTTTGTAAAGGAGCGCCTGGCCACTCTGTGGTTTCATCTCCCATTACTTCTGTCTGGTACATCGGAAGGTTGATGGATCAGAGAGGACGTAAGTACTACGTGGATTTACTTGTTTGCGTACGTATGATGGAAGGGCATCAGGCTTCCCATACCGCCACGGGTGGCCGAGGTCGTTAAGGCACGGACTCGTGAGCGGGAGGTCTGCGGTTCGAATCCCGCCAGGACCGTCCTCCCTGACTGGGGTTTTTTCCAGGTTTTCCTCAGTCTTCATAACTGGCAAATGCCGGGGAGGTACCTAAAACTTAGGCCTGGAACGCTTCCTTCCTTAAAAAAAAAAATCCTTTCCCAAATTATCATTTCATTTCATGTATCATCAGTGTCCACCGCCTGTGGTGCCTCAGTAGTAAAAACGGGCGTTAAACACTACTCAAAAAAAAAAAAAAAAAAGGCTTCCCATTCAAATTGGACCATGCCTACTTTACGTGTAATTCTAAATGGAACTGAATCCCAGAGTCCGTCAGCCGATTGGCGAGGTGTCAGCGGGGAAAGGAAACAGTAGACTAGTGACAAAGCGGGGGTTTCTTACACGTGGGAGTAGTGTATTAGGGTGACTGGCATTAAGCCTTTTGTGCCCTCTTCCTGGGCCGGAAGTTTAATGAAGAGAAACAGGAGTCTGTATCGAAAATGCTCCTTACGGCTTTGTTTTGAGTATTTTGTAACCCCAGCCTCACTTGCAGGAATGATTGCTTTGTAAATTGGTAATTCAATTCCAAGCGGAACGGAATTCAGTTTGAAGATGGTGATAATTTGCTTTTGGCCACACGGTTCTGATTTCGCACATGAGACTTAAATGTTAGCCCCCGTTAGATATTTAACCCGATTACTGCACCATGCAGACTTAAGCCCCTGGTCTGCGGCGCTTAGTGTTGAGGATGGCTTCGCTCTTTTCATATTGCCCATTCCTCTACTTGTGTAAGGTGTCGGCGGGGAGAAGTTAGTGCGTATTTTGTATTGTTACTCTGAGCTAATGCTCATCTGCATATTGGAAAGTCAGAGTAGAGGGTGTAACAGGGAAATCCTTCCTTCCTTCAGGCAAGCCACATGTCACATTTCCCTCCTTCAACCGTAACGGTTTGATAGACACCTGTGTATTACTTCATCCCTCGTGGTGAACTGCCCAGGACGGCTTGCATCACACTCAAGTGGTTGGGCTGGTGCTCAGCTGTGTTAACAGTGTTTTCTCCAACACTTTAGATACGATAGCAAGTATGCTAATAGACCGGACATTTTTTTCAAGATACATACAATGTCAGCTTTTTTCCATATTAATGGAGAATGGCGGAAATTTATGCTACAACTAAATAATTTTGTTAGGTGGCGAATAGGAATTCAGGTGGAAGCCTGTCATGCTCGACGGGTTTGCAGGTAAGCTGTTCTTTTACCTGCTTTGAGGTGACAACCGGTCTACAGGGCTACTCAATGCCAGCCAGGTAGCTGCGGACAAACCGAATCATTCTCGTGCCTGGAGGATCATATTGTTTCCACAATTGGTGCGTCAGCGCAGTGGCCAACTTCTGATGTGTAAAGTTAACTTATCTATCGTGTTCTCCCAGGCTGCTCATAGAGTCTGGGGGTTATGACGTCTTTCGCAGCTTGTGTAGCTCATGAGTGCATATGGGTTAACATCATCTGCCTGGAGTTTTGTTACTTAACAAGCCATGGGTTGTAAGATTGGGCTGCAATTGCACCATCCCATCTGATAGTGAGCAGTATGGAACATGTCTTGCTGAGACAACACATGGGCCTGCGCTTTCTTCACAGATCAAATAACGGTGGGCATTGTTCCAAACCAATCTAACAAGGGCATGCTCCTTGATCATGTGGACCGCAGTACAAAATTCTCATCTCGGTTTTTCAGCATCTTGTCTAAGTGAGGTGGGGTTTACCGGCGACCACAACTATCATTAAAAGTTCTGTTGATCTGTTCTGACGACAGTTGGTGCAAATGTTTTATCCTTAAGGTTACCTCGGCCACTGATGTGTTGAACACATTTGCTGGTACTGCCACTTCCGTGTAAATCTGAGATCGCTGCCGTTCTAATTCACCTTGCTGTAGCTGAAAGTGTTTGCTTCTGAATAAGACAAACAGAAGACGTCTGTTCGATAGACATTTGAGAAAAGTAGCATTGAACATGACTGACTACAATGATTTGTATTTGAAGATGCACACTGTTGTCTACTGTTTTAAAATAAAATGTCATTAATTTCTAATAATTTACACTTAAATTTCATTTTAATTTTTTAATCGTTAGTTTTGTCCACTTTTAGCTTTCGGATTCAATTATGTGGCTTACATGATAAAGAAACGGATAATTATGTTAAAGTATCGCAGTTAGGAACAAAATAGTTCAAAATCTCAGAATCCGGGCACTAGTGAGCACTATCAACATATGACCTACCATTTAACTCCCTTAGGCTTTTATCTCTGGGGAAGAAGTGTACAAGACAAATGCATGCATATTTCTGAGAGGGATCATAAAGAGAGGCAGTTACTATTTCTTCTTGCCTGTCAATGTTAGTAATGGCTTCCTGCGGACTTGCTCATAGCTTATGCTACACATATTAATAAAAGTGTTTGTAATTAATTCAGTTAGATGAATTAAGTACACAGTTTTTCCACGAACGAAGTGTAAATAATCCTGCATTGATATATTACTTATTTTCCAGCTTATGTTTGTTAACACACATGGAATATTAATTTTATTTAATCGATCGCGCCCATCATTGAGGAGAATGTGTTTTTACGAACGGATGGATTGTCTTGCTGATAACATAAACCGGCCGCACATTTTCTCAGAAGCGATGAAGATGAAGGGAAAGTGGTGGTCAGCATGGCACGATGTGTTGCAATTGTAACAACAAACGGTGTAGTTTTGCTTAACAAATTAATGCATTTAATTTTATAAAATGTCCAAACTGTTATATCGTACCTTAGACTTGAAAATACTTTTGGAGATGAAGGAATCGGACTGTGACATCAAAGTAGCACAGAAATATGTTCTTGCTGCTAGGAAGCTGTGTAGTGGTGCGAGATCTCTTTGTGACATGACATAACATTACTATAATGAGGCCACTCTTGTTCCACTCAAGTGTTGGCAACATTCACAGAATACTCCATGAACATTTAAAGCTGCGAAATGGGTTCCACATTTCCTAAACGATGTACTGAGCATGCTACATGCGCTGGTTTCGTTACTATGCGCGTGGGTAAATGAGAAAGTTCACTGTTTTCTACAGCTGTGCGCCGGTGTCCAAGGCTGTTGCTTTTGTCTCCTCACAAAAGAGCTGCAAATTTGAGGAAACTGGGAGTTCAGTTGCCCGTTTTAAACAAGTGCAGGACCTCGCTCTCAGCTCTCTGTGCGAGTTCCGTAGCACGTGTGCACCGTCTATACTGATGTCCGTATCACTGTGTTCTAATCGCAGTATGCCAAACTGACACAACGTTGCCTCTTCATTCTTTGGTGAATATGTCGCCCTCACTACCCAAAAACTGACAAGGGTGCTGCCACCTTGTTACGTCGTCTAACACAAGCTATTTATATGAGCAGTACTACATTAAGGTTAGTCAGTTGTTTTCTTATAGCTTAAGTCTGTTAGGCGATCAGTTCTTGTTACTCCCTGACCCGACAGAAGACATCTCTCCCTATCAGTGCTGCACCTCTTTACTGTCAAATGTTCCTATGATGTGCTTTTCTTGCTAATACGCCCCAAGTATTAAAATTCGTTATTCTTACATATGTAAAACGGATTAGTATTGTCGAAATTGTGCCCTAGAGACAATCACAAACCCCCGAACGAATGTATTCTGCATATTTGACTGGGGCAAAATGTCATTAGCGGGAAAGGCTTCAGCTTTGTCAGAATCCTCTAGCAGCTTGCAGCTCGACAGAGAAGTATGCGCATTTTCCACCACCAGCAACTTTTACCACAAATAATAAAAATGTAATCCCTTAAATGTAGAAGATTCAGTAATCTGTGATCATGTACATAAATACATCTCTATTTACTGGGTGGTTCTAAAGTAATTCCCTGGTTTCGGGGGTCGATAGAGACAGATCTCGTAGCTGTTCTAAAACACGATCTTTTACATCACGTGGAGTTAGGTCAGGTGAATGTGGAACCCGCAGAAGAAGGGGAGAGTCATCTTGAGCAACACGATGGAGGTATTCACGGAGATCAGTATGAAAATGAGGTGGATAAATACAGCCGTGGTTATCTGCACGTAATTGTGACATTCACCACTGTTGAAGCATGTCCAGGAACACTGACCGATAACAGAGCACAAAACACGTTAACTTTAAGAGAATCACGGACGTGTTCCACTACAACCCCAGGTTTTCTATGTCCCAAATGCGTACATTGTGGCGGTTCACTTTGAAACGTGGTCTCGCCACTAAAAGTCAGTTTCTCAGCAAAACCCTTTCTTCTAATCTTTCTTGAAGATCAACACAGAATTGAAGACCCAGCGCCTGCACAGCTGTATCCGGTATGGTTTCACTTTAAGTCGTTGACAGTAGGCCAACACGTATCCACGTTTAAGGGCTCCTGACAATTACTCGCACACCCCTAACGGTTTCAACCGACACTCTTGGCCAACCTGTTCGTTGTCCATCACCCAAGCAGCTTGTCACTCCAAACTTTGTACCAATGCACGAATTATTTTGTTGATGTTCCGTCGTTGTACTGTCACAACGGACTCGCATTTAGCGAATTGTAACACGCAGAAAGCTTTATGTGCACCAGTGAACTGTAATTTTTCGCTATGACTGCCCTCCGTCGGCTGTATTTAGAACTACGTCATGGCAACTTGGAGAGATGTTGTGTTCAGTGATGCCTCGTGGTTTCTGTTCTATTAACCCCGTAGGAAGTTGAGCTCAATAGGAACCAACAGAAAGAAACCTAAGCGTGTGTAGACTCGCCCTGTACTCAGAGCGTCTGTCCAGCCTAAGGCCGGCAGTGAACAAAGAAGTTTCGTTCGTTGTAAAGAAAGATCATCTGACATGACCCACCTAATGAAACAACGGGATGCTGTATACCGAACAGAGAAAAACGGTGCTCAAGTTAGACTATAGGGAGAGTTATCCAGAACGGACATCCATTTTTGTGAGATATTCAGCTTGTTGTGGCGTGTTAACGTCTTTCACAATGACATCTGCGTCACAAAATGTTGTTCACTTACAATTTCAATAATATTCATTGAAACTGTGTCGCACATTGAAGCGGTCATTTCCTTTGAAAAAACGGGGCTGTTGCAATATCTGGAAAACAATTTTTCTAAACACTTTTTCTTTATACCGTGGGAAGAAGCCGCCGCTGCTATTTCACGTTAAGATAATAAAGTGAATCTCTCTCCCCCACCGGGTTATTGCTTTTCTCTCTCGAGACGTCTGTCGGTAAGCGAACATATTCCAACGTAATTTCGTGACCTGTTTACGAGTTTGCTAATGTTCGCAATCTTCTGAGAGCTTTCCCGGGTTTTTACATTTTACTCATTGAAATTCGCTTTTGATAGCGGAACAAATACAAACTTATGAAAAATACTCGGGAACTAACCAATTTCTCAGCAAGTACAATAACTTAAATATATATATAAATTCCAAATTATGGCCTAATTAATAAGTTAATCAATTATTGTGTGGTAAAACTCTAAAGCTGACCAATAAAAAGAAAAATGAATTATAATACATTACTTAACTAGGTTTGTTAATATGACACATCAAAATCACTTGAAGATAAATGTCCATAGTAAAATTACTCCGGTTTTCAAAAGTAAAGGCAACAAATATGCAATATATAAGCGTGACAAAATAGAAATCACATTTTATATTATCATTATTATTATTATTTGAGATTATTTGTTGACATTAATCCACAAAAACTAATAGCGTAATATTCATTAAATTACATATATCGCGAATGACACATAAAATTATACTGTGTGAGTATTTTTAAACATTTTTAAATGTAGCCATGTTTATGAACTGAGCCCTTGATATCATCTTTACATTCACTGAAATAGAGAGAAATAACAGAAAGTTTCGATTACATTGCGTATTTACGATGCTCATATGTTTCAATAAAAAAAAAAAAAAAACATGTTACTATTTAAAACTGTTACATGTGCTAAATAAATAAATAAACAGAATAAACAATTGAAAATCTCATCAATTTTCATTGGCTTTGAAATATAATTGAAATGTTATTGTAGTAAAAACATATAACGAAACGTTTTCTGAAGGTTATTACAGAGCGCTCTTACATACAAATATAATTCTCACACGCCTATTACATTAATATTTCATATTTGCTATCTTAACGACGATACTTTTGTTAAATATAAAATATATGCATAATTATAAATACAGTTTATATGCTGAATTAATTTGCCCTTTTATTTTAAAACAATGGAGAGAAAATTAAACGCAAGAGCACTTTTTAAATTTCGGCTTTTAGGTAAATTCCCACTCCCAATATTCTTATTTCGCTTATTTTCGGGAACTATTTGTGTATTTTATTTAAATGGCATATACCGAGTTTCGTCCAGAAATAACAAAAATTGCGGCCGCCTAGAGCGAATTTTAAATTTTGATTCAATTTTGCAGAGTTTGAACTCAATGAATAGTTTGTTAATTAATCGTTATATACCGAGTTTGCTGAGAAAAAACAAAAAATGGAGGCTACTAGAACGTTAATAGAAGCACACGTACAAATATCTGTATTTAATGGTGTTTATTTTTAAATTTACGCTTTCGTTTAAGATACCAAACTTTTCAAGATCCCCGCAATTTGTGTCATGTGAACCCAGCGTGATGTTTTGCGAACGGGTTTTCCAGGTAAGGCGGGGCTCCTCACTCTATAATAGGTATACTGGTCGTGGCTAAACAGCACGAAAAGAACGCAAATGAAACGGAATCTTCTCTACATGTGAGGTTATGTTTTATGCAGAGCCCGCAAACAGGGAGTAGGGGAAATGAAGGGAAAAATGTAATTAGTAACGAGCGGAACGGTTTTTGTAGTTAATTAACGAAGCTGGCTGGCATAGAGAGAAGAGTATCTTGTTGCAGCAGAAGAAAACGCTGCAATAATCAATAACGATGATGTCATTGAAAGGGCACAGGTTGCTCAATTTTCTATTTTGACTTGTCAAATTTCAGAGCAATTTCTATTTGTTTCAAAATTAAGATATATACATTTTTGAATAACTCTTCATATACGAGAGATAGACTGCTTCAATTATTTCTACTTTAAATAATAATGAGTAATTATAAACAAATCGTTGGTTCAGAATAGCTTATTACACAACAAACTGATTTATAAATGTACGTTACAAATTTTAGTTCTCAAAGCTGTTCAAAGATGAGGTTCATAAATACAGTAACTTTTCATTAGCGAGCTCAACGTTTGAGGGCGCTTTTAATGAAATGTTTAGCAACTTACAGATCTACTGGTCTTCAGTTGTTAACCCTCGTTTCAGCTGATTTAACTATCGGTCTGTGTTTTGTCTGACTCTCCTTGGTGGCTGGTGTTGTTTACGCCCGGATGTTGTAAATATGCATGCGGTTCGACGTTACTTTTAAGAATGGTGACTTTCACGCAACGCAGAAGGATGACATCAATGCTTTGTCGTTAATCAGTCAAATCACTTCAGTACATGGCCAAGAACAGAATGATAAACAGCGCCCATATTGTCCTTATATATCTGATTCAAAAAGAAAGCCTTTCCTTTATTCTGTGAGAATGAAAATGAATGCAACTTAATCATATTTTTATATCTGTGCTAATTTAAATGTCTAAGGGCATTAGACGGAGCATGCGTTATGTTGTCCGGATGTTACGAGTTCATGTCTAAGGACGTGTATCTACTGCAGATCAGCTCGCCTGCCAGAGATGATCAATTTCTGCAGTTGCGTGATCGTAGAAGCTCCAAATCGCTTGCTAAGGACACCAGGAGTCAATGAGAAGAAGAACAGCTCACCTCTAGAAGAGGTCCCTTGCTTACATCGCCTTTACTCGTCAACATCTGCAGTGAAGTGAGGAGCAAAGGAAAGCCGTCTGTCCTATTCACGGATAAGTCGAGGTTCAGCCTAAGATCGGCAGATGGCAGGGAAAGAGTATGCAGAAAGAGACATGTCCCTTGCACCTTCTCATCGACGATGTCTTTGAGGTGTGGGCCGGTACCAGTGTGAAAGCCTAGACAGAGTTGGTTTTTGTGGAGAACGGAGCCCTGAATACAAGCCGGTACATTGAGGAAATTCTTCAGGAGCACGTTATCCGCTTTGCTGCATATGTTGGCAAAGATTTCCGCTTCATGCATGACAATGCTCATCCACATGCGGCCCACAGTACTTGCATGAGGTGATAGTTTGACCCTGACCTCAACCCCATTGAGCATGTTTGGCATATGATGGGGAACACGTTCGTGAACGTGTTCTTAAGAGCCTCAATGAGCTTCGGGAGGGTTTGCATGAACAACGGGAGACCATATCACAAGAAAAGCTCAGGACCTTGACCTGCAGCATGCCCGTAAGGTTGCAAGCTGTGATACGGGCCAGATGAGGAAACAGCCGTTTCTGAGAGTGCACTGAGTGTTGAGAGGTATTACAAGTAAAAATGAGACCATTGTGAAATGTGATTAATATCCATTCATGTTCATGTTCATATAATAAAGGAAATTACAGACTCAAAATGATATCTGAACACATAAAAGTGGTTGCAAATATTTTGGAAAGTATTTAATATTTAAAAATGAATGGAATTATAAGAATTCTTGTTTGGCAATGCGTAAAACTAAAAATATTTAAAAAATATCGGGTGTTGTTGTGTTTTCTCTCTCTCTCTCTCTCTCTCTCTCTCTCTCTCTTCAAATATTTATAAGAACATGACCGAAAGCCAAATGGTGAAAACAACAAACACGATATTGCTTTGTTTTTAAATAGCTACTATAATCTCCCACAGATGCAGGCAGGACGTCGACTGTTTAATACAGTTTGTCATCTTATAATCCTAATATGGAAATATTGCAAGAAAGTGCTGTGACATCCAGAAGAGGAAATATCCACTGTGCAGACATTTAAATAACAGATGATATGACAGATAAAGAGTCATAAGAAGAAGTTGTTTATTGCAGATACATTTACAGAATCAATTGGAGTAATTAAGAAGATTGTGAATTTACATCTAAACATATCAGCCTCCCTTACAAACGTTTTGATTGAGAGCAGGTGGAGATGAATTCTAGTGGAGTACTCCTTGACTTTATAAAGAACGTCATGTTACTCAAGGGAAATTAAGTTTAAAAACGTGGAAATCCCCTACTTTCATATTATACAGGTGATAGCACACTTCGGGGAAGGAGTCGCTGGGTAGCGGGATGTGCGACTAGGAGGTCAGGATTGTCACCCCACTCGGTATGGAAAGTCATTGCATTAAGATGTACACTGTCAGCGAATAAGTTACACATTTAGACGAAGAGAACATTGTTCGCTATGAGTTTCAGCATAGCCTCCCAGATCTCAGTGTTTGCGATTTCTTCCTGCAACTAAAACAAGGGGACTGACTTCACAGTTTGCACGTCATCTCCAAGAAGTAAAGTGACATTTCATCAATAAATAATGTTTTTCTAATGCAATATAACTTAATTCAAAAATGTCGTTACGTGGTAATGCATGATGGAGCACCCCCTCATTTTCCCGTACTGCTGCAAATGAGTAGGTTATTGTTGCCTGAACTCAATCCATAAAGTGAAACGTGGGGTTTGGAAGCCCGTACATCTTGAGGAAAGGAAAAATTACTGTAGCGAATTTGATAAAGTTTTGCTTGTTTTATTAATTACCCAGAGGTTTCGCACATCTGCATTTTAGTGTTAATATTTTAATCCGCGTTGCTATGTTGTGTATAAAAACAGTATGCGCTCTGCAAAAACAAGCATTTAGTATGTAGTTTGCAGTAATTAAAGCGCGTTACAAGGCTTAATTATATTAACCTTTATGTTGCTTCATTTCTGGAAGCAAATAATTAACATGGGAATGCAGTGTTAGTGGTTTTTAAAAGTGCGCTGTAAACACGTAAATTCTGTACTGTGCTAACAAATAAATAGCAATCACTCGGAAACAAAGGCTTGGTCTCGCACTCTTAACTTTTTACTGCTGCTATAGACAACCGAAAACAAGGGTCACTAGACACGGAAAGCTTTGTTGCTGGGTCGAAATTGTTAACTTATTGGCGTTGCCATGATAGCACGCAGAACTCTGTTGTGTTGTTCATTTTCCTGCATTTTGTGTTTTAAGTCTGTGCAATGGAGAATCAGAGAGAGCATTTTCATCTTGTACAATTTCAAATGTGGCTTGAGTGAAACGCAATCACTTGAAGATTTGGGGGGGGGGGGGGGCTATCCTTCAAGTACTACTGTGTTCTGCTGGTTTGGAGAATTAAAGAGGTGGCGGCAATGTCTTAAAGATGAAGAGAAGAGTGACAGACCAACAACAGTAGTGACTGAGAACGACATTACAAGACAATGAACAGGCATTAGCGTAAACAATTTTTATTCAAAATGGGTGCCCGATAACTTGTGTGCACAGAATGGAATGGCGCCAATAAATGCTGCAGATTTACATGTGGAAAATCTTGCCGTGTTTCAGATATTGTTACAATTAGTTTGATCAGAAACAAAACACCATTTCTCCATTTGGGTTTTCCCTGATGGTCAACCATCCGTCAAAGTCAAGAGCCAAGGAGTGTAGGAAAGAAATGGTTGCCTCTTTGTTCTTCACAAATGCTCGCGTAGCAACCACTGTGCTCGAAATCAGAGAAATGTTACTGCAAAATGGTACATAGAAGTTTGACTTCCGAAAGTGTTTCAGAAAATCCAAGAACGGCGTCCAAAGAAGGGGCATTTTGTTACGCCAGATAATGCATCAGCTCACGCCGCTCCGCAAGCAAAACTAATGACTTAATCTATCCTATAGTCCTGACTTGGCACCACGATTTCTTCCTGTTTCACCCGCCACGGGTGGCCGAGGTCGTTAAGGCGCGGACTCGTGAGCGGGAGGTCTGCGGTTCGAGATTCTGCGGTTCTTCCTGACTGAGGTTTTCCTCAGTCCTCATTACTGGAAAATGTCGGGAAGGTACCCTAAAACTTAGGCCTGGAACGATGTCTTCTTTAAAAATAAATCCTTTCCAAATATATCATTTCATTTCTTGTATCATCAGCGTCATCGCCAGTGGTGCCTCAGTAGTAAAATGTGCGTTAAACACTATTCATTCATTCATTCATTCATTAATTCATTCTTCCTATTTGGTACTGTAAAGAACCCACTTCGAGGTCACCGATTTTCTAGCCCCGAAGAAGCACAAAGGAGTGGCATGGATGCTGCACACAGAGCCAGGGGGAATCTTTGAGAAACAAAACGTTTCTAATATTTAGGTAAACTGTAATTCAGAGCCAAGGGTTGCCTAATAAAGTAACCTACTTTTCCGGAGAGCATTTCACTAAAGCTTGAACAGTATTTATAGTTAAGAGCGTTTACACAACCTCCAGGAACATGGCCCGGCAAGGGTAGAGACGAGAGCGCACATGTTGCTGTAGCCCTACTCCTGGCAGATGTGACGTCACAGCAGTAATGCCTGTTGTGTACACATTCATAAGAAACTAAATATGTGTACGTTAATCTGGAATATAAATTACTATGTTTGGGTAAAAATAAAACATATTTACAGCAAGCATTAGTCCTTCTGATGAAAAATGAGGGTGAATTGATAAAAACATGATTCATTTTCTTCCCCCAAGCCAATTTTGAGAAGAAGTCACATGGGACCATCTCGTGCCGTCGCTTCTGTTTCAGCCCACTTGCAAATAGTCAGCGGTGGTGAGTCCGTTTTCACCTTCACCAACCCAGTGCCAGGGTGAAGTGGTGGACCTGAGTTTCGTCTACAGAGACACATTAAAGAACTTCCCCCAAAGAGTCCACAAGCGCGACAGCTCACAGTGAATGGGATCTGTACATTGTAGCAAGTGATGTGAAAATTCCTGCAATGATTATGCTCTCTACATCCATTGCTCTCAGATCAAACCTCAACGGGGCTTCCTGAAGTGCTGGCATGGCCACGTGCTTCAGCTCAGTTTGTATCACCGACAGCATTTACCACATTTCGTTGCAAAATGTCGCAGGTGTGCTGTGCTTGAGCTGCAGGTCATGTTTTTATAGTTAAAGAGCATTGTATTAATTGTTGTTGAGCGTCTTGCTTGTAATTGCGAAAAGTGTTTGTTTTTCTATTAAACACATGCATTCACAAGTGTTCAATTGTTTCTCTAAGTCTCCACCTTCAAACTCCTCATAATTAAAATGTTTGTACATAAATTCTGGTTGTTTTGTCATATTCAAATAATATTTCATCCTGCAAAAGCTAAACTCAAATTTAACATCTATAACTTTAAACTAAAGTGCTTATGATATTTAACAAAATTAAGTATGAGAAAAAGTGTACAAAAGTTGAAGTCACAGCTAACTTAATATTACCACGCATGTGGGTATTAGTTCAAAGCTGCACGTGGTTGGATAGGAAAGCCGAAATAATCTCCAGTTAATTTTGTCCAAGAACATGTTCGGCAAGTTTATGAAATTCGCAAGGCGCCAGTTTGGTGTGCTACTTGAGTTGTTTGCTGTTCGGTTATTGCCTTGAAACTGGAGATTTTAAAAGCAAGTTGCAGTCGGCAATGTGCTTAGTTATAAACACAAATATCAATCCTCAACACCAAGTTCAGATAAAATATTTTCAGTGAAGCAACACCCGTAATATTTATTGAAAAACCTTGTGGTGAAACTATTAAGCAGTCGCTTATCATTATTTCCACTCTTTAGCTCGTGCCGTACCTCATTCCTCTTACTTAAAGACCCAAGGGATCCGTGGAAAGAGACTTCTGTGTGTTTACTAAAAGAAAATAACAATAGTATTAATCAGAACGTGTATGCAAATATCCTGTATTACGGCCACTGGAATAGAAATATCTTTATCACAATCCAAACAATTAAGTTTTACATTGCAATATTAAAAAACAATACAGCCTTTTAAAAGTTTCCTTTATACAGGCCGAAAACCCTGCACAATAACAGAAAAAGAGAGCAATTTACAATGTCCATTGGTAGGCCATATTTCACTTCTTTGTCACAACTCTTAAAAGCATTTTCTGAAATTAGGCAACCATTCTATAGACAGTAAAAAACCGAAATCAAGTAAAAACAAAAACAGCAAACCTGGGTTACCTTGGTAGGCAAGAAGCTCCGCTTTTAGTTTCTAAAGGTTAACCGAAATAGTTCCCTTTCTACTGGGAACTTCATACCTACGACCTGCCACTGCGCAAGCTCAGAATAAAGAGACTTACACCCAAAGTAGTAAGTCCTCGACCATTTATAAAAGTAATGTGGTCAGACGTGACAATAGTCAATATCGATCGGCGGAAACTGTACCTAAACAACAACCAGTTCACACACAAGCATTGGCTGTCTTGTAGACTTCCCCACATTACAAGCTACATATCAGATCACTGCTCTGAGGGGTTGTGATCGCAGAACGGTGGGACAGAGCTCCCGAACACGGAGAGCAGTGAGACACTCTCTAGTGCATGTCCAATTCTCTAGGGAATCACACACTCTTACTGTGGAACTTTGTATGGAATATGGTGATATTAGCTGGAGAGCAGGGCGTCGGGAATATAACGGGGTCAGCTAGAAGTATCATGCTCAAGTTTATGGACTGGCATGCTGGTGATACATAAATAACGGTCTACATTACTTACCGAATCGTTATTTAAGATTCACTTTTAATTCGCTGGAAACGAGTAAAGGCTGTAGTCATTACTCACCCAACGATTTGGCTCTTGCTCTTTATTCATTTGTTTCCTTGGGTTTATCTACATATGTTACTCTTTTGTTTTGCAAGGTTGGTATGAGCAACGAGACGGATAGTGACGGAGAGTTGGATGCACTGCTGAACAAGAGGGCTGAAGAATGTTGGAGTTTGCTGAATACCTCTGCCCAGCTGACCACATCTGCAGGTAAGCCTCACAAACCACACGTTTTAATTACGTTTTGTTTCCACTTGCCTGGTTTTTTGTAAAGTGTTTAGCATGCAGCAAAGCTGAAATGTACACTTTCGACAGGAAAGTGTATGTGCGTCATTAAAGGAGGCGTCTGGATAAAAGCTGAACTGCAAGTTCTTCCCTGTCGATAGAACAGAAACCATGACATACATCAATGGAAAGAGTATCTCTCCAAGTTTGCATTAGTAATACGCGCATTGGAGTGGCAACTTCATACGAAACAAAGAACCGCCAACAGCATTGTACAAAAAAGTTGAAGCAACTGGCTCCTTGTGTGAGCGTGTGCGAGAAGTGTTTGCCAGGAGCCCTAAAAATGTCGAACCTCGCTAGCCAGGAATTGCAGATTCTACAGCCAACTTTCTGGCGCATTTTACGTCAACGACTTAAAGTGAAACCATACCGGATACAGTTGTTGCAGGTGCTGAGACCCGAGGATTACAATCGTCCTCTTCAATGCCGTGTTGCTTTTCAAGAGCGGCTAGAGAGCGCGGTTTTGCTTAAAACTAAATGTTTGATGAGGAGGCCGCGTTTCATGTGTACGGTAAATTGAACCGTTTGGGAAAATGTGGTGTTGTGTTAGAACACGCCCATGATTGCCCTAAAGTCAGTGTGTTTTGTGATTTCTTCGTCAAATGTGCATGGCCCATATTTCTTTGCGGAGAAAACTGTTACCGGTCCAGTGTACCTGGGCATGCTTCAGCAGTGGCTAATGCCTCAATTACATGCAGATAATCAGGACCTTATTTATCAGCAAGCTGCGGCTCCGCCTCATTTCACGTCATGGCGTCCGTGAGTACCTCGATGCTGAAATTCCTGGTCATTGAATGGACCTGTTGCTCCAGATGATGGTGGTAACCTGATCTAGCCCTATGTGATTTTTTCTTATGGAGTTATGTCAAAGATAGTGTGTTCATGCTGTTTTGTCACGTGATTTAGCACAGCTACGAGAAAGGACCACGCATTCAGTCGCTGTTATTGATCGTGTGTGGCAAGAGCTGACTACAGGATTGATGTCTGCCGCGTCAACATACGAGGTCTGTTCAAAAAAATCCGGAACTTTGTCCACACAATTTTTCTACGCTTATCTTTTACTTATTGTGCATGGTCTCCTCCACAATTGATACACCACTGTCAACACCGTTTCCACTTCCGGATCGGAAGCAGTCTTGGTACATCTCTTTCTGGATCGCGCGAAGCGCCGTCTGCGAATTTTATTTTATCTCGTCTATCGTTGCCAATATTCGTCTTTTCAACGGAGTTTTCAACTTTGGAAAAAAAAAAAAAAAAAAAAAAAAAAAATGGACAGGTCTGGAGAGTACGGAGAATGTGGCAGGACAGTAATTTCGTTTTTGTGCAATAGTCACGCACCAACAGGGATAAATGTGCGGGTGCGTTATCGTGATGCAAGAGCCATGAATAGTCTCGCCACATTTTCTCGCAGACGTCGCAACATATCCCGATAGCACCACCGATTAACATTTTGTCCCTCTGGTATGAATTCATGATGAAATAAACCTTCAAAGTCAAAGAAAACTATCAGTATGGCTTTTACATTTGAACTTGCCTGACGAGCTTTTTTTGGTCTTGGAGAACCTTTCCCCCCATTGTGAAGATTGAACCTTGGTCTCACCACAGTTATGATTCTCAAAAGCTCTTCACAGATTGCGAGGCGATGGTCTTGACTCATGAGCCGTGGGACGAACTTGGCGGCAACACGATGCATTCCAAGATGCTGTGTCAGGATTTCATGAAATGTTACATTCTTCTGCAATCTCTCGGACAGTCAGTATTCGATAGACACGCACAATTTCGTTGACGTTCCTGACATGAGCGTCCTGAACGAGGGTCTTCTTTAACTTCCGTCCGGCCATTTTTAAACCACGTGAACCATTTGTAACACCCAGTATGGCTTAAGCACTCATCTCCGTAGGCTTCCTGCACATGTAAAGGCTTTTTGAGTTTCACGCAAAATTTAATGCAGATGCGTTGCTCCTTTAACTCTGCCTCTCGAAATTCGCAAACGTTCCACTAAGTACAGCACTGAACAGTAACTAACAGACATGAAACTTCCGGCAGATACACAGGCGTGTGCAGGGATGCCAACCGCATTTTGCTCCAACACTCCATTGGCGCGAAATTACGAATGTTCCGGAATTTTTGAACAGACCTCACATGGAACACCTGTAAGGTATGTACGAAACTCTGTGCATTGATATAAGCGTTGTGGTTATGTTATGACACCAGGGAAGGAGTTTAGAATCACCCTGTATTTACAGGTGCAATATGCAGTCTCTCAGTGGTCCTGCTTTGTACTTCTTTGTGTTTCAGATCGCTATGAAGCAGCCACTCTCAGCTGAGAATTTGATTTTCAATCCGTGCGTTTAGGAAATTACAATAATTATGAAAGCCATGGAGCTGAGGAAAATGGACAGACTCGTTGTTACATTTGCATGTAGTATTTATAAAAAATGCTCTTGGTGTGACACATCCATGCGGGCCTATGCACTGTTGCAGGGAAGCATGTGATCAACATGCCCGTCTATCACATAGTTTTCTAGATCGAAGGACGCTACCCTTTATTAGGCATTGTCCTCATGAGGTTGGGTGAACCTTTTCACACTTTTCTAATTTAGAAAATGTCTATCGGGTAGCGGGTAACGAACCCGGGACGTCCCGTACAACAATCATCAACGTTAACCACTAGACCAAGTATGTAATGCTCGGAGCGCGGCCGTGAGCGAGCACCCCTACACCCTGCTTCTGTTTGTGCTGAGTCTGGAATCCGAAGAGCGTCACATCCATCATTGGCACATAGGCCTTTTATCGGATCGGATTACGTTGACGTGACTCGTAAGTTCTTCCAGCTGCTGCGGCCTGCAGTTCTACGGTACTGACAGATTGACTGCCGAAAATAAAACTTGCTCATTTCTGTACCAGGGGCATTCAAAAAGTTTTGCAACCCGTCTATCCAATAATGCTTACAATGGGTGAAAAAAAGCTTGAATGTTTCTAAAGAAAACTTTCACACGCTATAAGCTGGGCGAAAGAGCTAAAAATGTACTATGACTTAATAAATGCTGTTCATGGTGATCAAGTGTGTTCATTTGATATCATTGCAAGATGCATTTGATCATTTGAAGAAGAGCGAGAGACTGAAAGACAACCGGCCGGCCTCGGGAAGCCGTGAATAATTCAAAGAGTGAAAAATTTGGTGTAGGAAAATCGACATATTATGTTGAAATGTTAAGTATGAAAGTGGGTATCCGAGTTGACAGAATTGACAGTGTACTTCATGAACATTTAAAACTGCTAAAAACCTGTACAAAATGGGTACCACATTCCCTAACCGATGAAGAGGAAAAAGGAATGTGCAAGGAAACTGCTGAGCATGTTCTTCCCACAAAATGGGGCTAAGCGTTTCACAAATATATGCATGGTGATGAAAGTTGGTTTTATTTCTATACCTCCCCAAATAAAGTTCAGAACTGCATGTGGGTAAACGAGAATGGCACAAGATCAGTTGTTATTGACAAGATTTTCGCTCTCGAAAGCGAATGTACATACTTTCTTCATTTATGAAGGACCATTAGTGGTTGAACTGTGTGCTAGAAGGAATGACAATGAATGTGTATTTGAAGAACTGAGGCAGTAGCGTCCAAAGACAGGAACTTCAATGCTGTTCCTTTCGCACGACAATGCGTCTCCTCACAGAACAGCTGCAAATTTGAGAAAACCGAAGTGCAGTTCCTTGACCATCCACTCTACAGCCCTGACCTTGCATGTTAAAGTACATTTTAAAAGAGTGCTTCACCTTGCTCAAGCTATAAATTCAGCTCTGTTGACAATATCTCAGTCCGAGTACCGTAGTGCTTTTGACAAGTGTAAGCACCGTCTACAGCTGTGTGTGGAGAGTACTTTGAAGAATTGTGAGGATGTTTCCGAATTCGGTTCTTAGCTTGGACTTTAAGGTGACACTTGCAAAACTTTTTGATTGTACCTCAAATTAGGGTATAAGATGGAGCGAATAGTGGGAAACGTAACTGAATGAACTCACACCCAACTAAAACACCATCTGAATGCTCTTATAGGTTCAAATACATACATGAAATTACAATCTTGTGAGATGTTTGTTCAAATATTGCAAAGCTCCTAGAACTGTTGGACAGATTTACGACTTGTGTCCATAGCTGCGGCCCCTCCTGTAAACACATTTCGCAGCCTATACAATATTAGTTTTATTTAAAATGCTAACGCAGAGGTGGCTTGTGTTACAGATGCTTTGCGGTTCTTGTGGTAACAATGTCTTTTCTGTTAAGTAAAACGAATACTTAACAACTTCGTGTACACAGGACTTGGGCGAGTTTACTGATCAATGAAGACATGTGGTGTGTGTATTTGAGGGTGGGACCAAACGGAGAATGCGCTTTTTTTAAAGAAATTTTGGGGGTAGGGAGGAGTACGGCGAATTGCGGAATTAAAGGGAATTTGGGGCTCATAGTGAGCCAATAGAATTTAAAATTAGAGCGGAGAAAAGTTGACTGAAAATTATTCAAGGAGATCAATCTGCTTCAAGGAGCAGCTTAGATTGGGAGCCTTTCAAAGTGAGCAAGGGTTTGGAAATCAAAACGGATTTTGTGATGTAACAATGACCCGTACACAATATGCCAAAATCTTTTGAAATTTGGGCGTGCGTAAATACAACTTTTATTAGCTTATAACATTTTCAAGTTAATTTGCGTAAATTAAATAACAATCAGCGTCGTTGATAACTTTAGGGCACGTTCCCCCTCTGCTGAATTGGCAGAAGAAATGTGTGCAGTGCTGCGTATCTCTTTACACAGCACAGGATAATACGACTCCACGCTAAAGGCTCACATTACGAGCTTTGTTGTTCACTTCACAGCAAGACTGCAGCTTTTCATTGGAATGTGTACAAGCTGATATGTAGACGGTATTACTGTATACGCATAAATAACAAACCTAATCAGTATAACACGCATAAAAATGTTTTAAGTAAAGCAGAATTAATGGATCATTTAAACTCAAGTGCATCTATTTACCTACAAAGTTGGCTTTTGTATAGCAATACAAACATAAAACGGTTAGCCATTGTATCTACTTACAATTCTGTCTACAAGTAGAACAAGCGATTTAACCAAACTACTGGGAAAGAAGAAGTAATGCAAAGTACATTTTATCTGTGTAAGGGAAAGTTGCAGCCCCATATGTCACAAGAAAGCTTCACTTGTTCTAATGCAAAATTATTTTACCAGCTTCCTGTTCATTGAAATCATGATCTTGTGGTAAACGTTCTTCACAACGTTTATTAATGAAAGCGAGATGTCGGTCCTGGTGGTGTAGTGGTTACCATACTTGCCTTCTAAACCCAAGATCGCGGGTTCGAACCCGGCCAGGATCGATGGAGTTTTTCGGGCGCAAAAATTCTAAGTATGGCTTCCTTCGGAAGGGAAGCAAAACCGTGGGTCCCGTGTCGTACATTTACGGCAAGAAAAAAGAGGCCTCTGAGCAAAATTTGTCTGCCGTTTCACGCCGGGAATTGAATGGGACACTGATGACCTGAGATGTTAAAGAGCGTTCTTAAGTACACAAAAAATGAGCAAGATGATTTTATTACTAGTAAGACAACTCACCAAATTATCCAACTTGGTTCATCTGTTACATTTGAACTCCTCACTCCAAGATCGAATTGAACTTCTACACAGACAAGCACAACTCTTTATAAAACCCCTGACTGGATACTGTAACTTAATTAACAGATGGGACAGCATCATATCTATTATCACCTACTTAGTCTTCCTTGACAATAGTTGTAAACGGGTGTACTTGTCTTTTCTTAGCCTTACTTGCAAAAGAGTCGAAAATAATATCCTGCTCACACCATTCATTAAAAATCTCTTCATCTCGCTCTAAAACCTTCGCTTCATACATTCTTACGGATCTGTAAAGATGCACAGGGAAAATGTCCTCCCTAACCACAAAAGTTGGTACATAACTACAGTTTTATCATTTGCACAGTGTAGTTCCCCTTTAATGACTGCTCTTTAGGAAATGTAAACATGGTAGTGTGCAGTGCATTGCCATGTACACAACAACAGCGATCCATTCTCTTTCTGCCTCATAAGTTCGTAGTTTAATTTCACTGAATCGTTATTTACTTAAAAATACTGATGTTGATTTACTTCCAAGTATAAACCACGTAACTGCAACGAACCAAATAAACAAACCCATGTGCTTAATAGCAGCAACATGGCTAAACCTCGATGCCGCCATTTTCTGTACCAGCGATATCCGAATTATTATCTCAGGATTGGATTGGTTGTAGACTTAATAACGTAAAATGTAAGCACCTTTTAGTAATAGAAAAATGTGTCTAAGTTTTAGTTGGTTAATTAAATAAGGCGTGTTTTAATCATGGGAAAAAATATTTATTTTTTACACTTATTTAGAATGTCTCCATCGGGCAAGTTTTTCTGTAGCAGCCACCATTTTTCATGACCAGTTGTTGCGTTTTATCAGGTGACATGATAGTGGTTAGCTCATTTTCTGCTTCATGGAATGTTTTCAGCTTCTCATGATCAAGTTTGATGTATATCTAACTAGACTGGCATGTATTTAAGTGTTTTGCTGTAAATAATAATCATTCTTCACTGGAACTGTAATGCATGTCTGATGTGGGGCTGTACATCACACGAAACCTTCACATTAGTACCGCTTAAGTTGAGGTTTGTGCGATCTGGCCCAAGTTTAGAATATGCAGCATAGCCTAACCCACTGACGAGCCAAAGCTCTAACCCCCTTTGCCTGCATAGTACGACCACGAGCACACTGAACCTGCAACGTTCCTGTTTTGTGAACGTCGCTAGCTCATCGCATGCGCTTTGAGTCATTTATTGTGACAAACCTAACTGTGTCTTGCTTCACTTTTACTGCATCAGTAAGCTCCGGACTGTTTCGTAGTAGATTCTCTGCGTTATGAATTAGGACCAGAGGCCCAAACACTGTTAAAATAATGTATTGCAAACATTCATCTGTTACCTTCATAAGAACAGCTTCACATTAATCGGAACTTTTCACTCAAGGCAGGTCGTAATCATCCCTGCGACAGGATCCGTCTCTTCAAGTCTGACGTTTTGACAGTTACAGCTCTCATCAATATTGATTGAGTCGTCAGCAGAAGAGAGTTTTCCGGCTGCTTCAGTTCTGCCAACACTCAAGGAAAAGCCCTCCATTATATACATCAAACCATTACTTATTATTAATTTTGTAAAAGAAATGAATGCAATTATACATTTAAAATGCAAATTCACAGAAATCGATATAAATTCTTAAAGGGCTACAAATAACATACTCGTGTTAATGAACAATGAAAAGTTTGGGGAATTCACAGGGTAAAGCAGCCTACTGTGCTTCTCTGAATATCCAGATATGGTTTTTATTTATTTGGTTCTTTAACTCTCAGGTCATTCAACTCAGGGCGTGAAACGGCCGACAAATTTTGCTCAGAGGCCTCTCATTCAGGCTTGAGGTTCTTTTACGTGCCGTAAATGTACGACACGGGACCCACGGCTTTACTTCCCTTCCGAAGGAAGTCATACTTAGCATTTTTACGTCCGATCCTGGCGGGGTCTGAACCCGCGATCTTGGGTTATGAGGCAAGTACCAGACCGACGAGCAGTAAACATTTGCAAGAAGCACAGCCGAGAGAGAGTTTTCATACATGTCAGAAGCATTTAGTGTTAATTCGATAAAACTTCAAATGTTTTCGAACTGAATTTGCAGACTTTGGTCTTACTATGACAGTTTTCATTTCAATTGTCAATACTTCTTTATTTTTTAAATCATGTTTGCCAGCCTAAATTGTTTAAACTAAAATTTCTGTTTTTCAGCGAAATTTATTATTTAAAAGATGGAAAGGTTCTGCATGTTGATCTGTGCTATTTAAAGAGACAACTTTATGCCACTCTTAACTAGTACAAGTTTGTAGATGTACGAGGTTTGTTTAAAAATTCCGAAACGAAAAACTGTCTGAGAAATGCCGTTTGTATAGGGACGTAATTTTTAAATTGAGCGATTTATTAGTTGCCGGACCTGACATGTAATAAACGTTCATCTGTTTATATTGCGTGTATTGCTATCAGCTAAAATGAAGGGTGTACGTGTCCAAATTCTAAGTATGGTGAATTTTATGCAAAGAAGACTTTAGGTAGACGAAATGCGCCTGACTTGTCAGTAGTGTAAGGGAATTTGAAGATACAGAGAACAGTGAGAGTGTTGCCCGTCAGACAGAGGTTGCTACGAGCCCAAAGAAGCCGATTCGCCGCCTTTCCGAGGAGCGACTTTAACAAAAGATCTGCATATGCATCCTTGTAAGATGGAACTAATACAAGAGTTGAAACCTACAGATGATCGCAAAGGCCACCGAGATCCTGTGATGTGGCAGAAATTGCACGTACCACGGGCCGGAACTTTGCTTCATATTTGTGCTTCATAATATTGGCATTGTTCAGGATGTGTTTTATTATTAAAATAAAAATTGAGTTCATTATAGTCTCCAATGTTATCTTATTCAGTCGAGTTTCACGCTGTTTGTTGTATGTTGCAATTATGCATAATAAATCATTATTACGTTGTACTTAGGGTAATTGAGAGTCCTGGACGCCCATCATGTGGTCATTCATTAAAATCGATGCATAGAACACTCCCTTGATAAAAGATCATTCCATCACTGAGGAGTGTTACCACCACGGGTGGCCGAGGTCGTTAAGGCGGGAGGTCTGGGGTTCGAAAGTCCTCATAAATGGCAAATGCCGGTAGGTACTCTAAACTTAGGCCTGTAACGCTAGCTAGCCTCCTTAAAAAAATCCTTTCCCAATACATTATTTCATTTCATGTATCATCAGTGTCCACCGCCTGTGTTATTATTGATTTATTTATGGACGCTCTTAACATCTCAGGTCATCAGCGTCCCATTCAACTCAGGGCGTGAAACGGCTGGACAAATTTTGCTCAGAGGCCTCTCTTTCAGGCTTGAGGTTTTTTATCGTGCCGTAAATGTACGACAGGAGACCCACGGCTTTACTTCCCTTCCGAAGGAAGCCATACTTAGGATTTTTACGCTCGAAAAAATCCATCGGTCCTGGCCGGGTTCGAACCCGCGATCTTGGGTGTAGGAGGCAAGCATGGTAACCACTACACCACCAGGACCGACCCACCGCCTCTGCCTCAGCAGTAAAAACGGGCATTAAAAACTAATTAAAAAATGAAAAAGTAGAATAATCATATGCTTACGATGTTGGGATCAAAGTTGGAAACCCAAAAAGAGCTAATCAGGGTCAAAGCGATATTAACAGTTTTCATTGACATTTGCCTGAAGATCAAACTGTGCATCACTGAAGATGCATTCAAAAAGTTTTGCAAGTGTCATCTTAAAGTTCAAGCTAAGGACTGAGTTCGAAAACTTATGCTCACAATTCTCAAAGTACTCCACACACAGTTGTAGACGATGCAACTGCTTGTCAAAGACACTACGAGATATTGTCAACAGAGCTCAATTTATAGCTTGAGCGAGGTCAAAAGTAACAGCCTTGAAGTTCCTGTCTGGACGCGGCCGCCTCAGCTCTTCAAATAAATAATCCGAAATATAAGTGTCATAGTATTCATTGTCATTCCTTCTCGCATACAGTCAACCACTAATGTTCTTCATAGTTAAATAAAACAGCGAACATTCACATCATGTATTCTCATTTACCCACATACAGTTCTGAGCTTTATTTGGGGAGGTATCATAAAACAAACTTTCATCACAAGTGCATATATCTGTCAAACGTTTAGAACATTTGGTGTAAACATGCTCAGCAGTTTCCTTTCTCCTCTTCACTGGTTAGGGAATGTGGAATATATCTTGCACAGATATTTCGCAGCTTTAAATGTAACTGGGGTATCTTGTCAGTGCTGCCAACATTGATACCCGCTTCATACTCAACATTTCAACAGTAACATGTCGATTTTCCTGCACCCAGTTTTTCGCTCTTTGAATTGTTCTCTCGTTCAGAGCTTCCCTAGGCCGGCCGGTTGTCTTCAGTCTCTCGCTCTTCTTCAAATGATCAAATCCATCTTGCAATGATATCAAAGCAACATACTTGGTCACCATGAGCAGCTATCGCTCGTTCACCAGCTTATAGCGTGTGAAAATGTGGAATGTAAAGTTTTCTTTAGAAATATTCATGATATTGTTTCAACTATTGACACAGAACTGAACTCGATAGTGACTATGCAGGTTTAAACTGACACCTAGGCATAATTGTTTATCGTTTAAGGTGAATAGTTAGTCACTTTTTGTATACAACAACGGATAGGCTGATTGCAAAACTTTTTGAACGTCCCTCGCAAGAAGTGAGAGATGTAAACGTATGGATCCTGAACGTAACAATGCATCAGGACTTTTGTGCACCAAATAATAAAACTGTCCTGATTGAGCAATCACTTCATTACTAACATGCGAAACATTTTTTAAAAAGTTTAAGGTTAATAGACCCTCCCCCATGCATTACACAATTCGCGTTGTCAACAGCGAAATGCACGTCGCTGGTATGTGAGAAAGACGATTTGTTTAGCGAACAGTGTATAAAAAGGCTGTTACGAGGTGTGAAGCGTTGCCCATAACGGCCGCTGTGATTAGCTGAGTGGTTTTCAGCGCGGACTGCCATCCCCATCTTTAAATTATTCATGGTCTCGCAGCAGTGGCGGACAGTGTTTATTGTTATGACGTAGCGTCTTACGGTCATGAAGCAACTTTCAGCACGTGGTGTATGATGTTTGGATATTTTCATCATGCGCCTACAGCTTCACCAAAGTGCCATGGAATCCCGCTGGACAGCTACTTACATTCCGCCGGTTGAATCGATCGCGCACATTCCTGTGCTATGGGGAAGCCGGAGAAAGGAGCAAGTCGCCTCCTTCCCCTTCCCAAGACGTTTTATTTCCTTAATCAGTGGCGGCTCGTGCGCACAAAAGATTGGGTTTAGAATTTCTCCCGAGCACTGTGCACAGAATTGAACACATTAGTAAAGCTAATTAGCAGTTGGCAGGCTTGTGTAGTGTTTCGTTTCAGGGCGTATTCTGTTTGACTAGTGACGGTATTGCAGGCTCTCTAATTGAGCAACAACAACAACTGGAGTGTTCAATATCACATTTCGAGTCAATGACACAAGGAAAGTTAACATTTTCGAAATGTAAAAGAACACGCTTCAGCTTTATTTACAGAGCAGTTAGAGGTCATTATGAAGAGCTGTAAACAAGTGAAGTATTTGATCGAGTCGTTTTGTACAGTGAACACTGCAGGTCCTACCAGTTTGAGCATCTCCTTACTCAGTTTTATCGGGTGTGGAGACTCTGCAAGTTTTGTAACAATGAAAATTATGACAACACGTAGAATTACAATGGCGGAATTCACTGTGCAGCAGAAAGTGAAACGGTATTGTTAGCGGAATTAAAGTTGCTGAAGATGATCCAGGCAGGGGTGAAATGGTGTCTGCAGCTGAAGATGTTATCGGTGATGGCAATCTCAGGTGAAGAAATCCCACATGCCGTAATAGCCCTAAAGTTAACGCATGGTGTGCTTGCACTTGTGTATTGCTTGTTTGTTGTCCACTTCTTTCTTAACACAACCTGTTTGTAACATGCGCAGGCGCACGAGCGTCATAAATTTCCTTGATACAAAGTTTCGAGAAGTTCTACACAAGGTAATATTTCTTATTGGTAGCGATTCTACCAGACACACTGTAAAACTGCTTCAAAATATTTAATGCGCTATGTTTATGTTTTATTTAGGAACAATAAAACTATAAAAATTGTAAACTGTGAATATGTTTTTTTTACTGTAAATATAACTACATTGATCGTACCTTAAAAATACACGTCAACATGGAAGTTAATCTGATTGGCAGACCCAAACTTTGAAGTTTTTATTATGCATATATGCGCAATACGCACAAATTCATTAATAATGGATAGTGATTTAATTGTTTCAAACTTTTGTAATAAATTTACTGAAAAACTCCGCTTTTCAACTACAAAGTCATGTCTGTTGTTTACAGTACGCGGAATGAAGAGAACGTCAAAAACTGCACATTAACATCTTACACAAGCTTGCACAGTCTGGAACAAGGAAAGCGCTTTATGACTTCTGCAAGGATTAGGAATGTAATTCAAGCTGTGTCACACGTTCTTATTTTTATCATAAAACATGTACGTAATAGTTGAAACGTTTGCTGGCATTATTGGAAATGCGCGGCACATTTTAAATCTCCTTCTTCTAGAGAGCTGGTGTTTTTTTCATTTTTAGTGCGCACGTTTTTCAATGAGAACGCAGCGTTTGTTGCGGCAACATTTCGACATCGGCCGGAATGGACAAAAGGCATCTGCTTCAACGTACGGACAACAGTAACAGCTGCTTCAGAGCAAGATGCAAGTGGTGTAACAATTAGATCTAGACGCACGTCCAAATTTCTCAATATGATAAACACTTAACCAAATTTTCTGAACAATTTAAACATGTCTGACGAAGCCCTGTGTCAATAGCTCGTGAATATTTCTAAAAAAAACTTTACATTCTCCATTTACATAAACTATAAACTATGTGAACGAGCGGGGACTTGATAGCTGTTCATGGTGATCAATGTGTTCATTTGATACCTTGCAGAATGCATTCTATCATTTGAAGAAGGACGAGAAACTTTGAAAAACAACCCTCGGGAAGCTGTGAACGACAGAACAATTTGAAGAGTGAAGAACTCCGTAGAGAAAATCAACATATTACTGTAAAAATGTTAAGCATGGAAGTGCGTATCAGTGTTGGCAACATTAACAGTATACTTTATGAGCATTTAAAGCTGCGAAAAATGTGTACAAAATATCATACATTCCCTAACCAATGACAGGAGAAAGAAATGTGCAAGGAAACTGCTCAAATGTTCTAAACGTTTGACAGATATGTGCACTGATGATACTATAAAGCTCTGAACTACATGTGGGTGAATGAGAATGACCCAAGACTTTGACAGATTTTCGTTCTCGCAAGCGAATTTTCATTTTTCTTCGAGCTGAGGCGGCTGTATCCAAAGACAGCAACTTCAAGGCTTTGCTTTTGCACGACAATACGTCACCTTACAGAACAGCTGCAAATTTGAGGAAAAACTGGCCAAAGTGCAGTTGCTTGATCATCCCTGACCTGGTTGTTTCCTTGCAAGTTGAATTGTCTTTTAAATAAGAGCAGGACGTTGCTCAAGCTATACATCATCTCAGTGCGAGCACCGTCTGTCTGTGTGTGAGAGTGCTTTCCTTAGCTTGGGCCTCATCCTCTCTATGTATCCAGCATGCTCTCTGTGGCTTTTTCTTAGTGTTTTATCCTCAGCTACATTGTTAATAGTCTTACATTATTTTTCTTTTATATTATATGTGTGCGCGCGCGCCTGTTAACGCTCTACCAGTGTCAATTTTTGTTTTTTTTTTCTCTCAAAAATTCGATATATAACAATCATTTAACAAATGATTCGTCCAGTTCGTTAACCAGCAAAATTGACCATACGGGGTAGGGGTTAACCTAAAGCGAAAATTTAAAAATCGCTCTGGCGGCCGCAATTTTTGTTTTTCTCATTGAAACTCGGTATATGCCATTAAAATAAATAAATAAATAAACTTGTTTCTGAAAATCAGCGAAAACTGGCGTATAGAAGCGGAGGTTTACTTAAAACCCAAAATGTAAAAACCGCTCTACTGGTACCAAATATTCCCCCTCTAAACTCGGTATATACCATTTAAATAAAACCAAAGTTAAAAAGTGGAGTTAAAGCGAAAATAAAATATCGCTCTAGTTGTCACAATTTTAAAAATTTAAAGGTATCTAAAGCGATCTTTAGGAGTAGGGATGTGTCTAAAAACCGAAATTTAAAAAACACTCTAGCGCTTAATATTTTCTCTCTTTTGTTTCAAAATAAAAGGACAGATTAATTCAGCATACAAACTGTATTTACAACGATGCCTATGTTTTATATTTAACAAAAGTATCGTCATGAAGATAGCAACTGCAAAATAACAATCTAGTATGTGTGAGAATTATATTTGTATGTAAGAGGGCTCTGTAATAACCTTCAGAAAACGTTTACGTTACATGTTAATAACATTTAAATTAAATTTCAAAACCAATGAAGCTTTCCAGTGTTTATTGTTGATTGCGTATATTTGCTTAGTGCATTGTAATTGTTTTAAATGTTTTTATTTTATTGTCACATAAACTTCTTCTTAAATATGCAAAGGAAGTGGAAACTTTGTGTTATTTCTCTCTATTTTAGTGAATATAAAGATGATACCAAGAACTCAGTTCATACACATGGCTAAATTTAAAAATATTCACACAGTGTAGATTTGTCTGTCAGTTGTCGTGTATTTCATTTAATTAATAGTATGCCATTAATTCTTGTGGTTTAATAATAATAATTTAGATTAATAATTATTATTAATCTAAAATAAATTTCTCTAGTGTAGAACTTATAGTTTGCAATAATTTAAATTTACTTTTGAAAATTAGAGTACTTTCACTATAGACGATTATTTTCTAGTGATCTTCAAGGGGAAAACAGACAAAGCTAAATAAGTAATGTATTATAGTTCAGTTTTTCTTTTAATAGTTAACTTTAAAGTGTATCGTGTTAATACCAGACAGAAAGGTATTACATTAATTAATACAGACATAATTTGGAATTTATATTATTTTTTAAAGTTACGTTAATAGGTGAGGAATTCGTTTAGTTAATGCAGCTCCTGTGCAAAGTTTTGCTACTGAGGTACCACAGGCGGTTGACATTGATGATACATGAGATAAAATGATAAATTGGGAAAGGATTTTTTAAGGAAGGAAACGTTCCAGGCCTAAGTTTAGGGTACCTCCCCGGCATTTCCCATTTATGAGGACTGAGGAAAACCTGGAAAAAACCTCAGTTAGAATGGACGGCTCAGGCGGAAATCGAATCTGTGACTCCCCTCCTGCTCATGAGTCCGCGCCTTAACGACCTCGGTCACTTGTGGCGGTGTGTCTGTTTTAAGGTGACACGATGGAAGAAGCACTTTGCTATTACTTCCGTTTTTGTCATAGAACATTAAATTTTTTACTGATGTTTAAATATATATATATATACTATTGTATTTAAAAAAAAAGATTTGATTACTAAATAAGAAAATTATATAGCGGTTCTGTTTGCAATACCTTATGATAGATATGTACCTTGTACCCAGAATAGCCCCAAGATTTTATGTATCATATGCTGCTTGCTATCTCGTTTATTGATTGCGAACAAAACTTTTTAATGAAGAATATGTCATATTCCACAGCAGTAAATTACATAGAAATATCATTTCACTTCATATCTTTGCTAATTAAAAACGTTAAAAAATGATAAGAATGCAATGTTAACTGCAGCCCTTTTCTTTGGGAGACATTTTAAATCGTAATTACGATGTATCAACATATCCTGATTCCAAATAAGGGAATTTGAGATTTGGGTTTTACACGCAAGCAGATCTGGAGCCTAAGATTTCTAGTTTTTGAAAATACTCTGTAAGTTATTTTATCATTTCCTTTCTCTATATAGGACGATGTTTGAACGAAATGAAGCACGAGCGAAGAATGTCCTAATACTCTTATCACTGCTACCGGTAAAACCCCGGGCATGTAGAATAATTCTTTTGTTGTGTGTCATACTAAATCCATGCAACAAAACTAAGAAACAACAATAGCTGATGACAAAGTCCGGAAGTTAGGCAAAATGCCTTTTCTATCTGGATATATTTAAGAGTCAGATAGAAGTGAACATGTTGGTAGGGCCAGTTTTTAATAATTTTTATTTATTCGTTATTTTTTCTTATTTTGGCCTCTGTTGCAAATTTTAAGGTTTAAAACTTTTTTTTTTTTTTTTTTTTTTGCCTATTTGAATCATCATGGATTTTTCTGCAATTATTTGCACATTATGAAAACACATTAAGAATTTGAATATATCGAAGTAAAAGAATTTATAAAAATTAAATGGCATATTTACTTCCAAAAATATCGATTAAGAATGTTGTTATTTCATTTGAAGTGGTCAAAAATGTTTTACTTACCTCGGATATACGAATACCAGGAAATAGAGAGGAGGGTAACTTGCATAAATGTAACTAACAGATGAGAGCGATACAATGTGTCAGTACATAATGAAAAGAAATACTAACCTGATTACCCTTTAAACAATGAACTCGACCAGAAACCACTGTGCATCTTTTGCCAGGACTATTCAAAACTACTTTACTTTGCCTTGATCAACATTTCCATCATGTTCTGTTGTAACTGGCATGAGTTCTTCCGAAATAGCTTGTTTTAAATATGCTTGAATCACTTAGTGACTGAAACATCTTGTTGTTGCATGTAAGCTCAAGTGCTTTAATTGTGTGATAAATATCTATTTTAATTAATAATGAGTTATATTACTCTTGTTTTCACCTGTTTTTGCATGCTACTTTACTGCACTTCCGGGAGACCAACCTCCCGTACAGAGATGTTAAATGCATTAACCAAGCGTACATCAGTATACGGATGAAGAGTTGGGCACATGCAACTGTGCAGGAAAGCATTCTCTAATAGTACGTTTTTATGTGTCAAGCAATATTTCATATGGAGCTCTGCCCGGGACGAGAGCAATAAATCCAACTTTGTGTAAGGTTACAACGTACCTCCTTACACAAAGGCGACTGTCATCATCCTGCTTGATAAAAACAAAGAAGTGTGAACCGGTAACTTTGTAAATACGACGTCCTCATCAATGTAGTTATTTATTTTTCCAATTACTGCCCACAACAAGGAGCGGTAAGTACCTTTGTGACGTCTGCGAACAAACAATCACGTACTCTGTTGTATTCTTATATACTATCTAATAATAATAATAATTATCTACATTTTGAAAATAGCCCACCAATGAATCGATAGTCGTGTATTGTTTATTGTTCCATTTCCAGTCTGCAAGCTATTGTTGTACAGAAAAGTAACATTCTGTATGAGCGATTAAAAACTTTCAGCTGATAGCCAAACATCGTGTTGATTGCTCAGCCAAGATTCAAATAACGACGACATTCCTAACGTTTTTCATTTGTTTTATTTACGGACGCTCTTTAACATCTCAGGTCATCAGCATCCCATTAAATTCAGGGCGTGAAACGGCCGACAAATTTTGCTCGGAGGCCTCTTTTTTCATACTTGAGGTTCTTTATATGCAGTAAATGTACAACACGGGACCCACGGCTTTACTTCCCTTCCGAAGGAGGCCTAACTTAGGATTTTTACGCCCGAAAATATCCATCGATCCTGGCCGGATTCGAACCCGCGATCTTGGGTTTAGGAGGCAAGACCGACATTGGCGGGCTCCTATTGCTGTGTGCCAGGGGTTATACAGAGATGAAATTTGTTCCATTAACGCTGTGTTGTTGTTTTTCCTTCTTGATCTTCAGACATTGCTGAATTGATTATCGAGGTATGGGAAGCGTGGTCATTTGCTGAACTTACCGTCATGATACACAAAATGCGTGTTCTCTGCCTAACTCACAGATGCCGTGAATTAACAGTTAAACCTTTAGATGGTGCGCTGCAAAGCTTCATACTCAATTGTAGTCACTTGTTTGTGTGTTAAAGTACTTCGTTTTGAAGAGTTTAACCCCAACAGAAATACAAAAGGTGCAGATTCACACTAAAGGATTCTTCCCCTTCGTTTTCCACAGTTAAAAAGTGAGCAGCTGGATGTGAGCGTGATCACACATCCATTCAAGATGATGAGCTTTCAGGGCGTCCCTAAACTGCTACGACAGACTACGAGATTGTGTGAAACATTCACAGTGCCTAGCTCAATGATCGCAAAGACCTGGACAGACCGTGTGCACAAGTTTTGAATATGAGAAAGCTTTCCGCTCGATGGATGCCACGTTAATTAATAAAAGACCCAAAACTCATTGGGATGAACATTTCGCAAGTGTTTAGACGGAATTCCAGTCAGTTTCTCCGACATTTCATGACGGCATAGATTGAATGTGTTTAACTCAGAGGCACCACATGCGGTGATGATACATGAGATGAAATGATGTATAGGGAAAGGATTTTTTAAGGAAGGAAACGTTCCATGCCTAAGTTTAGGCTACCTCCAGTTATGAGGACTGAGGAAAAGATGGAAAAAACTCAGTCAGTGAGGACGGTCCTGGCGGTATTCGAACCCCAGACCTCCCGCTCACGAGTCCCCGCCTTAACGACCTCGGTCACCCATGGCGGTTTGTGTATGAAACACTACACGCCAGAGACGAAGGAGCATCGAAACTGTGGGTGGCAACAGGTGAAAGTGCAACAAAGAGAGAAAAAACAGGAAAAGTCATGGCTACGGTTTTGTGGCATTCTCATGGTGTGGTGCTCGTAGACTGTCTCCAGAACCCGCACCTTGCGCCTTTACTCACGTCTTGTATTGTGCTTGCAGATCCGCCCATTTGATTCCCAGAGATCACTTTTTGTTACAAATGGTGAATAATGAGGTTAAAGCTGAAACATGTGGTATGCCTCCGTAATGAGTATAATTACCGACCCAGGCGTACTCAAGTTGTGAGCAACAGCTAAGTACTCGAATGAAGGAAAATCGATACCGGCACTCGAACATGCAACGAGAATAAAGAACGGCATAGATAATAAAACATTTGTTTGTGGGTTTTACGCTTTTGTTAAGTGTTCCCTCTCCTCTCTCCGTCGTTAAGGACACGGATGCTTAAAGCGAGATATTGACTCCTAAGATAGCACGTGACGTCAGTGGCTGGAAATTAAATTAATGTGGATACGTCCCAAACGGTTTTGTTATTTCAGTGCACTGTACAAACAACAAGCCATGCTAAGTAAATTAAAGTACAAAAATAGCGCCGCTCCATTTCAATGTGATGAATTGAAAATATTGGCATAGAAATAAAACAAACAGAGTCTGTGACTGGCATCTGTTGACAGATTAATTTGTGTACAGCCGTACACATTAATCATAGCAGATTATGCGCATCGTGTATGCAGTGTACAAGGCCTGTTAAAGTTGAGGGCACCCTTTGTGCTTTGTTTGATGCAGCTCCCAATTACTTTTTGATACGGTTTCTGAGTGGACTTTTCGTCACTTGTTAACTTTGAAAATAACAAAAAAGAAAAAGAAAAAATGTTTCGTCATGCCCCCAAAGTGAAAATAAGGAAAACAATGCGCTGATTCCGGAAATTGCTGCAGTTTTCCTATCAGGCTTATAAGGTTTAAAACATATTCAAGAAAAATCAAATTCTGCAATTTAAATCTCAATAGAAGTTTGCTATTCTTTGAACAATGAAAGGTACTTGTCAATTAAAATTAATTTATATAAAGCGATTAAAACATTAACAATAGAAAACTGTTTCTTCTTGCAGTCAGTCTCTTCAGAGACCAGCAACACCCTCCAACGTTTTTCAATTGTGGCTTTGTCTTTCTGTCTGTTGCTACACAGACATTTCAATTGTAATGTTATCCTTTCTATTACCTAGAAACCCTCCCTTCATCTTTCTTATCTGTGGGTCAACGAAAATATCCCCCTTTAACTTTGCAAATGCCAATGTGTTTTCTATACACCGCAAGTTGCAGCCTCAACACCAAAACGTATATCGCGCACTAAACGCTTCCAGTGTTTGGGGTCCGTAGGTTGAACCCAAAGTCGCTGCCGTTCGCTCCGAGGGAATGATCTTTGTTTCTTAGTCAAACCTGATACAGAAAGCACAACCATTCCCGTGACAAATCATTTCTCAATTACGGGTATTGTAGCCCACTTTTTACCTTTACCCAGCTGTTTTTGTTATTTAATGTGAACTATCCACAAAAATTGTGTAGATGATTACGACACTGACATCCATGCTGAACACAGAAACAAACGAACAGTAACACGCTACTACCTTGCTGCAAAGGACTGATCATCAAATGAACAATTTTAAAAGAACCAATAACACGTTTATCTTCTGAATGCAAACTTCCATCCCAGGTAGTAAAGTTGTACGTGACACACACATGCAATAAGTTGGGGGAGTGGGAAATGAATGATGTTTAACGATCGATTTTATTACTGAGGCACTACAGGCGGTGAGCACTGATGATACATGAGATGAAATCATATATTGGGAAAGGATATTTTGTTTTTAAGGAAGGAAACGTTCCAGGCCTAAGTTTTAGGGTACCTCCCCGGCATTTGCCATCTATGAGGACTGAGGAAAACCTCAGTCAGGGAGGACGGTCTTGGCGGGATTCGAACCCCAGATCTCCCGCTCACTAATCCGCGCCTTAACGACCTCAGCCACCCGTGGCGGTCCTAAGATATCTGACAGCATATAGCCACGGGCTAATGTCTGGTTTTAGGTCCTGGATGTGTTTGATGGTTACCTGGCTCTAAGTGGAATATGATAATTGCAGGTTATTTGATTAACATTTCCTAGGGTGTTTCTAGAAGCGGGACTTTGGTACATTGTTTTATTTTCATCAAGTGCTTGCACACTCTTCAGGATCTCCAGAAGAAAGTAAACAAAAGCTCAGCGGGCCAAGGCTGTAGCGATATTACAGATGTCCGGACTACTTTTGGTAGGCAGTTAAGGAATATGAGCCCCAGTGTTGTGTTTCTAACAAGTGGATAAGGTGTAAGCACACAGCAAACACTTCGCCTCTTGCAATGCGGCTATAGCTTCATCTAAAACGACCAGTCCTGTCTGCGATGCACACTCGCAGTGAAACACTATCCTTTCTCGACAGCATGCATGGATATTTGATTAGAGCAAATTTCAGGCCGAGTGCCCTGTTGCAGTAACAAAACTCTTGAACACGATTTCTATTCAATATGAGCATTACCAGACAAGTTTTGTAAATGCCATATCGACTGCGCTATCCAGCTAACTCTTTTCCGGAAGAAGCCACAGCATAGCCCTTCTTTCTAGACACAACGGCACCACGGTCTCTTTATGTTACAGCTGTTCTCTCAGAGAAGTAACAACGCTGTCTATGGACGTTTAATACCTACTCTTATCAAAGTTTCCAATAAATTTTCACAAAATGGTTTGAGGTGTTTTAATATTCCAATAATAGTAGTTAAATTATGCTAATAAATCAAAGTCACATATAGTTAGTTATTCAAAATGACCATCTGTTGAATTACACAACACTTCCATCGGCCTGAAAAGAACGCTTAAAACTTTCAATCTTTGGACGTTTCTTCTTGCAAGTCATTTTCTGAAGCTTGGACCACCATTTGTAGTCCAGGGGGTATAGGTTTGGGCTTGCGGAAGGCCAATCCGAGGTCAAAATAAAGTCAGGAACATTGGCCTCAAGCCACTCCTGGGTTGTTGAGCCTTATGTGCTGGGGCTGAATCCTGCTGGAAGCTCCAACTTTGTCCATAAAATAGAGTGTTGTTGAGGTTATCCCCAGACTGTCTCCTGGCTCACTTTGGCCGAAGTTTTCTCAGATAAGCAGCTGCCTCACTCCCCAACACAGCACACATTTGCAGGAACCCTTGGAGACTTTTCAGCAGCCTCTTTAGGGCATCTGATATGTGCCCTATCGTTTTGAGCATTGAACATGTTCTCAACAATTAATCATCGGTGACCTTTTGCTGCTAAACGCTGAAGTAAGCATTTGATGTTAAGAACTTGTGAGGAGGTGTCCTTTCCTTCATTTGTCAGTACGGAGACCAGTGCGAGACATTTTAGAGTCATCTTGATGCTGGATTTCTTTCACAGTTGCAGTCTCAAGGACAGTGCGATACACAAACCTCCTACTTATTGTCAATTTAGAAAATCAATCTGTGGATTACAACTACACGGTTTTCGTAATCGCCCTGTTCCATCTTGAAAATAACAAACAACTTTCCGCTTCTGCAGCTGAACTCTCAATTAACTCAGAAATGTGGAGGCTGTACCGCCACCCTCAAAATTGTGCAAGTTTTCTTCCGATTCTCCACAAGGTCATTTTATTCATCTCCTCAGCTTGTACGGCGAAATATTTCAAGACTGTGCTACATCTATGGAGAAGAATTTTCCTCACCTTCAAATGTTTGGTTAATGTTGCGTCTGCTTTTTTCATAGAAACTTCTTCAAGGGTAAATGAACAACAAGCATTCAAGTAACTGACTCATCTCAAATTTCAACCAGACAACTGCTAAGTGTGTATTGTTTTGTTGTTTGCAGGTCTGTTCTGCCCAGGGACATTCGATGGCTGGTCCTGTTGGCCGAACACTGCAGCCGGCACCTCGGCACACGCCCCCTGTCCCGATTTCATCACCGGCTTCGACCCCAACAGTAAGTACATGTGTTAAGGAAACTAACTGTAGGAATTGTGTGAAAGGTCGGGCCTGCACAGGATGATTTCATTGGCCTATAATCGCGACATTCTTATAGCGAGCTGTACCCATGAAAAGAGTTTTAAAAAGTTCTTCAAATCTCCATCGATCCTACCTACTAAGTATAAGAAAACATATACAGGTAACCACCGAGTTTTTTTCTCTATCTTCAACGAAACTTGCACATACTATTGAAATAAAATAATAAAAGAAAAATAGTTTCTCAAAATCAGTGAAATAAAATTATTAGGAGGGGGCATTTACCTAGCACCAAAATTTAAAAAACGCTGTAGTGGCACCAATATTTGCATTTTTCGCAACGAAACGGACATATCCCATGTAAATAATATGAAAAAAAAAAAAAGCTTCTAAAAATCCGATAAATTGGAACATTAGGAGAGAGGGGGGGGGTTTACGAGCAACTGAACATTTTAAAATAACTTTAGCGGCACAACAAAATTCGGTATATGTCATTTATAAAAATTAGAGAAATCGGACCGTTGAGAGTACAGATATGCCTAAAAACCGAAATTTAATAGCGCTCTTGAGTTTAATCTTCTCTTTATTGTTTTAAAATAATCAACTGAACATATAAACTGTATTTATAACGATGCATATGTTTTATATTAAAAATAGCATCTGAAGATAGCAAATGTGAAATATTAATCTAAAATATATTTGAGAATTATATTTGTATGTAAGAACGCTCTGTAATAACCTTCAGAGAACATTTGCGTTACATGCAATATTTAAATTAAATTTCAAAGTCAATGAAAATCAATGGATTATTTATAGTTGATTGTCTATATTTGACAATTGCAATAGTTTTAAATAATAATTTTGTTTTGTTTTATTGAAACATATGAACCTCTTATTCTTAAATACACAATGTAACTCGAAACTATCATTTTACAATATTTTAGTGAATATGATATCAATGGGTAAGTTCATAAACATGGTTACAATTAATAATGGCCACACGTTATAGTTTTGTCTGTCGGTGGTCATATATTTCATTTAATACCATTAATTTTTGTAGTTTAATCTCAATAATAATAATAATAATAATAATAATAATAATAATAATACTTCTACAAATGTGCTTTCTCTTTTGTAATACTTATAGATTGCAAAAAAAATTAAATTCTCTTCGTCTTACTTTTGCAAATTAGATAAAGTAATTTGGAAGGGAAAAACAGACATACCTAGTTAAGTAATGTATGAAAGTTCAATGTTTTTATATTTATTTTTAGAGTTTGTTGTTATTAATTTCATTTATTTACGGACACTCTTGAACATCTCAGGTCATCAGCGTCCCATTAAATTCAGAGCGTGAAAGGCCGACAAATTTTGCTCAGAGGCCTCTTTTTTCATACTTGAGGTTCTTTATATGCAGTAAATGTACAACACGGGACCCACGGCTTTACTTCCCTTCCGAAGGAAGCCTAACTTAGGATCTTTACGCCCGAAAAAATCCATCGATCCTGGCCGGATTCGAACCCGCGATCTTGGGTTTAGGAGGCAAGTATGGTTACCACTACATCACCAGGACCGACGTTTTAGAGTTTGTCATGCTAATTAACGCACAGTAATGACATAATTTATTTAATTAATAAGGTCATAATTTGTATTTTATATTCTTTTGTAAAGTTATTCTACTTGCTGAGGAATTCGCATATAATAGGCATCGTGCCAGAAACACACGTTCTAATAACAGCTGAAGTACTCTAGTACAGTCTCCTGAGCATGCTTACAATTTAAGCCGGACTACATCCTCGGACTCTCCAAATTCCTGGTCCTTATTAAGAACGTAATTCATTAGAAAATATGAAGAAATTCACGGGGTCGCTGTAGCTGCACAAAACACACACGCATCATAAAACGCAAGTGCATATTTAAAAATAACCGTTAGGGGCACAGAGCGGTTGCTACACGTAGGGAGGGTTTGGTATCTTCAACGAAAGTGTAAATAAGAACAATTAAGTACTTCTTCGGGCAGTTTGAGTCAAAGGCTTAGTCAGTATGGAAGTATTTGTATTTGTATTTGTATTTGTATTTGGTTAAGGGGAGAGGACCCAAAGCATGGCAAGGGAAGTAAAGCCGTGTCGTACATTTACAGCACGAAAAAGAACCTCAAGCCTGAAAGAGACGCCTGGAGCAAAATTTGTCGGCCGTTTCACGTCCTGAGTTGAATGGGACGCTGATGACCTGAGATGTTAAAGAGCGTCCTTAAATCAATCAATCAATCAAAAAAAAAACATTATTGTCTAACAATGCATAGGCTGGTTGCAGAAAAAATGTAAATGCTCCTTGCAAAATATTTGAGTTAAGGCTTATAAGCCAATAAGTAATGCTTGCATTTTTTAAAATTTGAAATGTAAGAGAGCCTAATAGTAAAAAGTGAGGTGAAGTTTCGAGTCGTCAGTTACACAAAGTGCTGGCAGACACTTAGGAAGCAGAAGCGGCTATAAAGACATCGCTGCTGCTATTGATTCCCGTCGACCCTCCCCCCCCCCCCCCACAATTCTACGACCGGAGTTCGAGTCCGGTTGGAACAAACTTCATGGATATAACAGTCGATCACAACATTGTTTTGTTTTCAGTCTCGCACAATTCACTACGTATTTCTTATACAGAGTTTTCACATACCACGTTTGCATTCACTGGGAAAACATCACTCTCCACTGTGCTTGTCTTTGTTTATTTACTGGGGGGAGAAGCTTAGCCAGAAATTAAACGAGGCAGCGAGAAAGATGACAAGAAGGCAATTTGGGCAATGATAGGTAAAATAGGGAAGAGCACCATCACAGTGGTGTAAGTTCTTTCAGGGCCTTCTGGCAGTAGAAACTCTGCTTATTTAAGATAATTTGAATATTGTTAATTTATGGAAAATAGATTTGTTACATAGCAAAATAACTTCAAGTGAAGTTTTGGAACAAATTAAAAAGTTAAGACCTAACAAATCATGTCCAATACCAGGGGAATATTGGAAAGCTTGGCTAGAAGACCTTAACAGATTAAACATCCTGGGGCGATTACTGAACATAATCTTTCAAGAAGATTGCAGTTGTAACACCAACTTATAAAGGTAAAGGTGATATTAGGAAACCAGCAAATTATAGAGCAAATAGTTTACTTTCAATTATTCGGAAAGTCTTCACTGGAGTGTTAGCAGAGAAAGAAAAGAAAAGTTCAGCATTTCAATCAGACTTCAGGAAAGGAAAAAGAACAGATGACAATATTTTTATAATTAGAACCTTAGTGGAGAAATATCTTAGTAACAAAAGAGGTAGAATTTATTTGTTGTTTCTGGACGTGGAAAAAACTTTTGACACAATTTCTAGACAAGAATTTTGGGTTAAACTGAGAAAGAAAGGGGTAAGTCAGAATTTTATAAGGAAAACGAATTTCATGTTAAATATGAGGGCGGTAAAGTTACAGAAAAAATATCAAACAATGTAGGTCTAAGACAAGGATGTAAATTAAGTCCAGTTCTCTTCAATCTGTTTATGGACGATGTTCTAGAAGAAATTAGCAAAGGTAATGTACGTTTGCCAACGATAAATAATATAGAGATACCGGGTCTGCACTTTGCAGATGATTTACTAACAGGTTCTCTAACAAGTATAGCCTTAAAACGATCATTAGAAATTATAGGCACTTTTTGTGGAGAATGGGGGCTCGAGATAAATAAAAACAAATCTAAGATTATGGTGATGAAAAAAGGTTTCAAATTAAAAAAACGGGAAAAATGGTGGTAGGAGGGCACAGAGATTGAAGTTGTAAAGAAAATTGATTATTTAGGTGTTAGATTGTCTAGTAATGGGAAATGGAGTGATCAAAAAAGGAAAGCAGTAGCAGAAGGAAAAGCAGCCATGAGTGTAATCAGATCTTGTGTAAACAAAATACCAAATATGCAAGTAAAATGATTGGAGAGAATATATGGCTCAATAGTGGAGAGCAGAATGATGTATGGAATAGAAATCTGGGGGACAGATGAAGGATGGAAAGGGATAAATATGATAAATAGATTATTTTGTAGAATTGTTCTGGGCTTACCTAAATCTTCACCTAATGAGGTAGCCCTAATGGAACTAGGAAGATTGGGCTATGAAAGCAAGGTCATAGAAAGAGTATTGAAATAATGGTATAGAGTAGGGAGACTAGAGGACGAGAATATTATTAATCAGTGTTTGGTAGCACAAGGAAAAATTAAAGGGAGAGAAACTTCGTTATCTAAAATCCAAAATATTCTACAAAAAGTGGGCATGGTGTGAGGGAGAAACATTAGATAAATGATTTTAGAAAGAGATAACAATAAGAATTGGGGAAATATGGGCAAATCAACACCAAAAAATCTCTGAAATTATTTAGTACACTAAAAATGTGTGGGGAAGTGAAAGATATATTGAAATTTGTGATAAGGTAGGAAGGAAGGGTTGGCATGGTTTAGAAAGGAGTAAAATATTTAAGTGGATTAAAAAATGGATACACTAAGGGGAAATGTCCTATGTGTGCAAAATCAGATAGCACTTGGTATTGTATACTAGAATGTAAGCAAACCAAGTTTTGGAGGGAAAACTTACCAAATGAAATAAGAGGTAGAAGAATTTTAAATTTAAAATCAGATGAAAACATTAAGGAAATGAGAAAATACATAGGTAAGGTAAGACAAAAATGTTTATGGGTGTAAAATACTTAGGAAATGCACATGAGAATAATATTGTCAGACAGTGAAATGAGTAGGGGAGTGTATGGGGCTAGTTATCTGGCATTAGTTAAACAGGATCCTTATACACCAATAACCAGCGTGTTAGTCTGTATAAGGCCCTAAGGAATAAACAACTCTACTGGACTTTTCAAACGAACTTGGTACTTAAGTGATGTGGAAACAGCATTCAAAACTTTTGCCTTGTACTATCTCGCAGTAACATTTTCACCTCAAGAGGCCACTAACAGAGACCTCTTCAGGATTTTTTTCCCTCAGAGGCCCGGACTGTCGTGTGTTACAATGTTTTCTGAGGCCTGAAAACTTTTTCAGAAGATTTCCACATTTTAATAAAGTCAGCAGCCTTTAAGGTTCATTCCTACTGCTAATAACGGGGACAAAAGAGCGATATGTTTTACATTAAAAAATCTTAATTCTTTTTATCTTGATCTGTTTGATCTCAATGTTCAAGCTTTACTTCGTGTTTTTCTTTCATGCAGATTTTTTTTTCCATTAGATAAACACTTGCAAAGAATCTAATGCTGATTACTGTCTATGAGTGCACTTTGAATGTTAACTTAACTATTTTAAATGAAAACTCAGAAAATGTTGACTTGAAAACTAGTAAGCACAACTGTCGCATGGCCGTACATGCTGATACTTGTTCTTATTAATAATTTCATATACATGACTAGAACCTCCTCCCCTCTCTTCTCTAAAGCCATTAACCCTCTTTGTCGGATCTTCGCTAGAAATATTCCCGATTGGTGTGCATATCTCTCATGCGCCAACACTCCCAGGCAGACGTGCAAACTTCTGTTGGAATTCAGAAATTGTGATGATAAATGCTCATTTCCCTGAAGCTGTGTTTCCGTTCATTCTGCCTCCAGGTATCACCTTCTCCGCACAGTGAGCCAATTCTTCTTAACCAACCATGCCCCAGTTCAATTTTTTCTAAGCGTTTCCTTATTTTTAATGCTCAATCCATATCCCACCCTTTCTTTATTTGTTCCTTCATCAAACTGCTCAAAGAAGAGCTTGATCCCCCCGTATTATTCTCCACCGGTACTTAATTGTTCTCATTTTTAAATTTACACTTTCGTTAAAGATACCAAACTCTTTAAGAACCTCGCAATTTGTTGTACCCCTCCCTACTTGTAGTATCTGTTTTAGAAACTGGTTTGTACGTGATGAAAGTTCCTCGGTGTGTTCTCGCCCCCAAATTTCTGCTCCGTACGTCATAGTTGATCTAACAAGCATCCTGAACACCATTTCCGTTGTTCTCAGTGGTATTTCCGGTAATTTTTCCAGAATGTTTAATGTACTGCCCACTGCAAATACAAATTTTTGCACAGAATTGCATTTCCAAGATGTTTATGTTTTCTATTTATCATTAGAAAATATTTCGATGATTTTTAAGAATCTGAAAGTTTACAAACAACATTTTTAATATGTAGACGAAATATTGAAATAATATGAAATGTAAACTTCTGTTCATACTCCCAAACATGTGTGACCTGCAGACCGCTAGCCGCAATGCCTGCACCTTAAGCAGATGATGTTGTTCTTCGTATATGTTTGCAACTTTGTTCGGTTTGCACATTAAAGACGCAGTTTCCCGCGCGTCCTCTTGCACATCGGCAAAGAACAAGTTTCGGAGCAGAAAACCACTCAGATGCACTTCGCGCGTGCAGCACTATCAACTCTACCGAAGTAGCAACGCCGAGCACTTGCACAAGACTCACGTCATATTGACGTATCAGCTCGGATATCCCATTTCGAAATACGTCATAACTTTGAAAGTTTACAAAAAAAGTCACAAATTCCCCATCTCAAAACGCTTATCTACAATCCTTGTACTCTGGGACACTTTGTGTGTATATAGCGATCTTCCTTATTTCATACTAAAATATCTTTGCTCTGTACTATTGGTACAGCACCAGCCGCCGCTGAAGCGTCTGTCACATCAGCTGATATTGCGGCCATATTCATAACAATAAGCTCGGCGTCTCCTTTGCCGGAGGTGCCTCGCAGATTGCTTTGATTTCCTGCCAGTCTGCGCTTTACTTGCCCATGTTGATAGACCTGGCAAGGTAACGTTTTATGCTACACATTAAATTAAACGAGAAGCTTTTAGAAATATTAGTGTTAAATTTTTAACGCCAAAGATGATGTTTTAATAAGTGAATTTTCTTCATATAACCTAAAACAAAATATATTTTATACATTTCAATTAGAATTGGCATTTTTATGTGTTTAAATTCTGAGCAAGGCACATTAGAATTTCATTGCAAATAAAACTATTACGAGGGTGACTCTGAAAGCAACAAATGTGTGATCTGATCATTGCATTCTTTACAACGTTTCATCCGTTCAAACTCTCAACGTGTTTGAAGTTATTCAAAAAGTGGGGGACGCGGAACAGGAAAAGTTGGACGCGGTGAGATGTGAGATGTACAGAAATTGACTTGTTTTCAGTGTAGTGTAATGCAGCAACTGCTATATCCTGTTATCTTCTTCCATCATGTTTAACACAAATACGTTTTGTTCATTAAGAGGTGGTGGGCAATCGAACGACTTCAGAGCTTATTGCCATCTGCGAACCATGTTAAAATGTATATTGCAAAGAGTAACAATGTTCTCAGCAACAGACAACTTGTCAGAACTTCACATTACCTTGAACGAACGAATTTCTCTGAGTTAGCATTTACAATCTTGTAATATTTCAAAACGGTTTGTGAAAAAATAACAGTGTTCCATATAAAAATCTCTCTGATACATACGAGAGTAGCTCCAAAGTTTCCGGCCTTGTCAATAAGGATTATCGCCTTCACAAAACCCTTATCTGGCGTCATATCTTATCTGTTAAGTAAATAATGGCATCTGTAACTTCCGCTCCGCTGTGTTCAATTGTTCAGATATAGTTGCATAAAGAAGGTCATGTATAAAAGATTATGACATATTCAAAATGAAGTATCGAGCTGTTATTAAGTTCTTTACAAAAGAAGAACTTACTCCAAATGAAATTCAACAGCGATTGGACGGTGTATATGGGGAAGCGTCCCCCTCATATTCTACAGTAAAAGAATGGGCCAAACTTTTTCGAATGAGTTGAGAAAGCATTGAAGACGAAGAGCGTGCAGGTCGGCCCCTGGAGATGCGCACTCCTGAAGACATTGCTCTTGTGGAAGGAGAACTTATGAAAGACCGGCTGCTCAAAATTAGAGAAATAGCAGCAAGGTTGGACCTTTCTAAAACAACAGTTCTTAGAATTATTCATGAAAATTTAAACATGAATAAGGTTAGTGCAAGATGAGTGCCTGCACTTCTTTTCTCAGTCCAAAAGTAGCAACGAGTCATCAGTTGTCAGGCATTTTTGGAGTTCTGTCGTGGTAGCGAGAGAGAAGTCCTGCAAACCATTGTTACAGGAGATGAAACTATGGTCCAGTACTATGATCCCTTGTCCAAAAGAGAATTAATGGAGTTGCATAAACCTGGCGAAGCACCGCCTCTAAAGGCCAAGGTTACTCAGTCAACCAAAAAGATCATGGGCACAATCTTTTGGAACTGTGAAGGAATACTCTTCATTGACTTCAAGGAGAGGAACACAACAATAAATGGGGAGTACTGTGCTGGCCTACTGCACAGACTACGTGCCTCCATCAAAGAGAAAAGGCGAGGAAAGCTGAGTGGTGGTGTGCGCCTTCTTCACGACAACGCGCCTGTGCACACAGCTCTTGTTGCAAAGGAAGCTGTGAAGAAATGTGACTTCAAAGAGATCAAGCATCCACCCTACAGCCCTACTCTAGCTCCCAGTGACTATTTCCTCTTCTCAAAACTCAAGAAGGACCTTCCAGGAAGGAAATTTAAATGTGAGGATGAAGTGATGGATGCTGTTTATGCTCATTTTGCAGACAAGATTTCTGACTATTTGGGGGGGGGGGGTTGAAATGTTAATTGAAAGATGTGAGAAGTGTATTGCAATGAAGAGTAACTATATTGAAAACTGAAATATGGTTTTTGTCTTTGTAATACCTGGAAAACGGTTAGGCTGGAAACTAATGGATCTACCCTCGTATGTTTTCATAAAAATGACCTTGAAATATAATAATTAATGTGTTCCGTAAGTTTTATAGAAAGCAGTTCATTTAACTTTAATTGTTATTATTTGTTGCATTTAAAATCCTATTAATAAAATGAACGTGTATTTGTTTGTTTCTATAGTTGAGTAAGAAAGATTTAGCTAATATTGCGTTGTGTTTCTAAATAAACAAGTTCTGCATTTGGTAACACTTAGTGCTGTAAAGCAAAGTGATTAATATACATCACGGTTACAAACTGCAATATATATTTCAATGTTTACGTCCTCACAAAATGAATGTATAATTCAGGTGTGTTATTATATAAATTTACATGTTTGCAACCATGACATTGCGTGTGCTCAAGTTGGCCTTTCAGCGTGAGAAAAAAATTTAAACGGTAATTTGGTATAACAATAAATAGAACGTTTATCCTGATGACACCTGTATCTATATAACAAGAAAATGATTGAAATAAAATTATTTATTTATAGATATTAACGGCTTGTACGATACTATTAAAAGTAATTGGGGAACGTTGTACTCAAAAGATGCTTGTTCATAAATGAATCATTTTATTGATCACAATAGGATGAAAATGTTTGCATCTTTTCACTCACACTTTACAACAACAAATTTAATGGATTATGAATGTATTTTGTTTATTACAAAATATTGCTCTCCTCTCATTTTCAAAATTACACATTTATTTGACAGTAAACGTATTTTGTTCATTCACAAAACACTCCCTTGTTCCCAGTTCATGAAGATGTTGTACTAGACAGGCTGGCCAACACATGAAATATTCAGTCTGCTCGCTAGATCAATGGCACCACGGCTTTACATTGGGACGAACCCAAAACGTTATTGACATTAGAAACAATTAAATATCTTTTCTCGGCAACGTTTATGAGAAAAGTTGGCAATTCACGTTGTTTTGTCACTAGCCCCCCGTCTGTGTGGACACACTTTTTATTACAATTGTCTTTGGCTGGACGCCGGCAGATTCCGGCGGGAGAATACACCGGAATTCATAGCAAATTCCGGGAGAAGAAGAGTCCTACAACTTGGGACAAAAACCGACTAAATCACGTCACAAGTTGCATTATATCCACAGCTGGTATAACTCGGCTAAGATCGTGTAAAGTGCTAAACCACGGTTACTTTTGTTATTGGATAAATTGATACGGTCACACGTTCCCAACCGGTGTGACGCGAAATTTTGGAATTGAAGAATGCATTTCATGCCATCCAGAAAGTCTCTTTACTCCGCATTTTTTATTTATTATTATTTTTATAATTTATTTTGAGACAGATTTTACCACTGAATGTTAACACCTGCAACAGTGCTCAGTTTAATGTTTCACCTTGGCGATAAATTGAATGAAACATCTGCAACAATGGTCCGTAATTCGTTCACTCTTCCCTTTTAGCAATAAACAGAGTTTAGAATCGTCAGAACACATTGGTCACTTTCAATATACATGTGTAAGCGGGTGATGGTGCATTATTTGATCAAAAGTGCACTATTCAGATTTTTTTCACGAAGAAGTTTTTAATTAGGAAAAGACGTTTTGAATCAAGTTGTGGGTTAGATGAAACTGTGCTAATTGAAATAATGAGGTCGAAAATTCCCTTCATAGTTCACATAAATATACTGTGTTATATAAATGTAATGATGAATATTTGAATATGGTGTCGCGTGGCGTGGAGATTGTTCATTTGATTTATTTACGGACGCTCTTTAACATCTCAGGTCATCAGCGTCCCATTCAACTCAGGGCGTGAAACGGCCGACAAATTTTGCTCAGAGGCCTCTCTTTCAGGCTTGAGGTTCTTTTTCGTGCCGTAAATGTACGACACGGGATCCACGGCTTTACTTCCCTTCCGAAGGAAGCCATACTTAGGATTTTTACACTCGAAAAAAAATCCATCGGTCCTGGCCGGGTTTGAACCCGCGATCTTGGATTTAGAAGACAAGTATGGTTACCACTACACCACCAGGACAGGCAGCGTGGAGATGAATATAAACAAATTTATATGCGGAAATATTTTGTCATTTCTGTCGATGGTGCCAAATAAATTAAAAATACATTTTGCTTCAAAACCAAGAGAATATTTTGAAGTGACAGGAGAATTTCTCTAGTTAAGCCACTTTGTCATGTTACTCGATATCCCAGACAAGCAGTCGTTTGACTGAAGCTAAAATATTAGTGTTGCTGTTAGACAGAGAATCTCTATCGCTGTTATCAAAGACTAGTAGGCTGGCTTGGCCCGTCTTCTACAAAAGTGAAATGGCCAGAGGTGGGTGTTTTGAATTGTGGGCTCCTGGTAGTGGACACACGAGTCATTGATTCCTCCCAATTTATGCAACTTCTTTGCTCTAAAATTTGTAATAACGTTCAGAAATTCAACTTGCTGAGGAATTAGCATAGTTTACATTTAGCAGTATTTTCCCGCACACGGTTCCGTGCTCAGGAAACAGCCATCCATAGCACCAACCTCCTCATCCCAAATTGATGGCCCCTCAGTTGGAAACAGAAAAAAACTCATAGGAGGCCATATCTGCTTCAGCAGTCTTGCAGAACATTGTCCGATCTTTCTGTTGGTGTTCAGGAAACCAAACTGCGGGAGGGTATCATCGACGTTTCCTGGCATTATTCCACCCTTGTTGCTGTGCTGACATCTGCGGCGAACGTCAAACTGTGAGGTCATGAGGGAGTGGATTTCTATGAAGATTTGGTAAATAGTAAATCAAGGAAGGTGAAATAACGGCTTAGATTAATGCAGGGAGACCATTGCACGCTTCGCGCTAAATGCTACAAAACGTAACACCAGCAGAGGTGGAAAGTGCACTCAGAGGAATTGGCCTGGGTTCAATATGTAAAAATGTACGGAACAAGGCAGGAAATGACCACGACCACTTTCGGCCCGACCCTCGTTTGGCGGCCGGGTTGTGGGGAGCACCTACCCACACAGTGGTTTTATCTTCTTTTCTCCTAGTCTGTTGAAATCTGTGTACGTGGGTTTTCTCTTGATGGAAGGGCATCGGCCTCCCAACAAAGGTCGCCCAATGCGGTTCCCCTGCTGGAGTGCATCAGCCGATTAGCAGGGCAATGGTTCAGCGGTTCCACTGATATGAGGGAAATGTAGTACAAAAGGTGGAGGTTTTCTTTGCCTCAAACTGGGTATCTCCCTAGGGAGGGGATGCACCCTGTGCTTGGCATTTTGTGTGCTGCAATCTTCTGATGTACTCCAAGTCGGAGGTATCATGGAGAAAAACAGATGAAATCAGTACCAAATATGCTCCTGAGCGCGATATGCGACGGGGCTATGTATAACATTATGGTGGGTGTAAATTCGTAATTTGGTACGAATGGGGCGCAGCTTAGTAATGGATGCGCACATGGGGCTGAAAGGTCGGTCCCTGGTCGAGTGTACCCACGAGGTATTGGCCCAAGTTCATCAAGGGATTACCTGACCGCGCTTGGTGAGAAGAATCGCTTCACTCGTCTCGCCACTGACGTTCATGCGCCAGTTCTCGCTCCACTCGTTACTAAAGTTAAAGGGACGAGTCTGTGCTTCCAGCCATAAGCAAGACGACATAAAACCGGAGCATAGTAAAGGGGGAGAGTACGCTGCCTGCTTTCACTGAAAATGTTCAGGGGCACGAGTTTGTAACTTGAGCCAGCGTGCCAGGTGCTCTGTATCAAGCAGCGCATGTTCTGCCGAAATCCACTGCTCTTAGCAATTACTGGGACATCGAATGATGTCCTTTGAATCCAAAGAGGTGTTTCGGAATCACCGGCCGGAGCAGCGTTCTTTCCCTTTTTTCTCAGATTGATGCAAGGGTTGCAAGTTTGGTCAAATAAAATATGGACCTTGTGGGAGTCACTCTGTCATGCTGCGGGCGAGGCTCCTCGTTCTCAGCCTGCAACGGGAGTGTATTGCCTTGCGAGTTCATCCCCAGCTTAGTGCCTCTCTCTATTTGAGCCTGGAGTAAAGAGCTATAGATCAGCAATGACCTGGTTTAGACGGCTACAGTTCTGGCAGTAGAATCTGCACATTATGTGGAGGGGATGACGAATGTATCCACCTGAGAAAAACAGAAACTTTATCTGCAATTAGAGGACGACAGGCATGCTGGGATCTGTTTGTGAACCACACTGAATGGTTCAAGATGAGCACTTTCCTAGAACGCAATAATACATCACACCGTGCATGGTCGTAATGTGTATATTGACGCACATTACACTCTTAAAAGTTTAAATATTTTGATGTATACGGCTCATTTCGAGCCACACAGACTGCTAGGAGAGCTTTGCCAGTCGCAACAAAGTTACTTAGTTTCCGTATTACGATAGCAACACATTTGTCGATATTTGTAACAGGTGTGTTCACACATACGCTTCACCGCGCCCTTTTAATGTGAAGGTGTTGCCGGGTGGAGTTGTGAAGCCACTCACAAGGTAAAAAATACAACTAGTCCATGTAACACCCACGTGGCCATTATATAGAAAGTATGTGTTGTAAATTGCTTTGCTAAAGAAAGGCACTCAAAAGTTTTGCAACCAGCCTATTCATAATTAATGCAACTGGCGACAATTAAGCTGTCACAATATGCATAAATGGAAATTTAAAATTGCATAGTAGCTCACGTACAGTTTGTTCAGTTCAATCCATGTCAATAGTTGGTGAATATTTCTAAAGAAAACTTTCACACTTGTAAGCAGGTGAAAGAGCGAACAAAATCTATGAGAAATTAGTCACTGTTCATGGTCACGAAGTGTCTATTTGATTGTATTACAAGATGATTCGATCATTTAAAGAAGGGCGAGAGCCTTTGAAAGACAACCCTCGCTCTGGCCGGCTTCAGGAAGTTGTGAACGAGAGAACAATTCAAAGAGTGAGGAACTTGTTGGAGAAAAATTGACACATTTCTGTTGAAATACTAGGTAGAAGTGAATATCAGTGTTGGGAGCACTGATACTGTATTTCATAAACATTTAAAGCTGCGAAAATCTGTGCAAAATGTTTCACATTCCCTAAACAACGAAGAGAAGAAGAGCAGAAAGGAATGTACAAGGAAACTGCTGAACATGTTCCCATCAAATGTTCTAAACGTTTCACAGATATATGCATGGTGATGAAAGTTGGTTTTATTGCTATATCAACCCAAATAAAGCTCAGGACTGCGTGTGGGTAAATGAGAATGATGCAAGAACTTGTGTGTTCTCGGAAGCGAATGCTCGCTGTTTTCTTCAACTATGAAGAACCATTAATGACTGACTGTATGTCAGAAGGATTGACAATGAATGAAGAATACTATGACACTTATATTTTGGATCCTTACTTGAAGAGTTGAGGCGGCAGTGTCCAAAGACAGGAACTTCAAGGATGCTGCTTTTGTAGGACAATGCGTCTCTTGATGAAATTGTTAGTCTCCAAAGTGCAGTTCATTGACCATCCTCCGTACAGCCCTAACCTTGCACCGTGCGACTTCTGGTTGTTTTCTTGCACTGCTGGAAAATCTTTTAAACAAGTGAAGGACCCCGCTCAAGCTATAAATTCATCTCAGTCCGAATACCGCAGTGCTTTTGACAATGATTGCCTGTCTACAACTGTGTGTGTGTGGGGGGGGGGGATGGAGAGTGAGGATAATTTTCGGAATTAAGTCCTTAGCTTGAACTTTAACGTGACAATTGCAAATTTTTTCAATGTCCCTCGTATTTCGATATGGTCAAAGTTCAGAAATACGTTAATATTGAACCTGTGCTACAGCTTGTAGTCACAGCAGACTATTTCCGATTGAAACGTCACTCACATTAACCCAGAGATAGAACGCGCTTTTGCAAAAAGTCTGTCGTTTCCGTGCATTGTGGGCATACCTCATAACTCTTCACTGCCCGGACAGATGTTTCTCGATCACATTGATATATTCATCTGTTAATAATAATTTTTTTTTATCTTCCTCCATCCACTTTTTAGACATTAGCATCCGACATTTACATTTTTAGAGAACAATCCCGATAGATTTTTTGAGTAGTGTTTAACGTCCATTTTTTATATTGAAGCACTACAGATGGTGACACTGGTGATACATGAGATGAAATGATATTTTGGGAAAGGATTTACTTTTAAGGAAGGAAGCGTTCCAGGCCTAAGTTTAGGGTACCTCCCCGGCATTTGTCATTTATGAGGACAGGAAAACCTGGAAAAATCTTTGGTCAGGGAGGACGGTCTGGCGGGTTTCGAACCCCAGACCACCCGCTCACGAGTCCGCGCCTTAACGACCTGGCCCCCCGTGGCGATTTCCCGATATAAATATGTAGTTTTGTGAATTAACGTGGAGCGCCGTTGTATTCTTTGATGAAGTTTGAATGGATTCGTGAATTGGCGATACTGCTCACAGCGGATGTTGGTGATCATATCATTGCGAAATATTTTAGTACCGGCTAATGCAGATTTGTTTTCACATCCAGTGCAACAAGATGGAGCTGCAGCTTTCCTGTCAGTTCCTCCCCTTTGATAACGAGAAGATCTGCATTAGCGAGCAAGACTCCTCAGGCTTGGTTAAGCAACTGAACACAGAATTCAGATGTTGACTATTCGATACGATGTCTTGTTTCTTGAATTAGAAACAATAAACGTGTTTGAAAAGCTTTACGTTGCACACAAACTTTACCGTTTTCGTTTGGATTAGGACCATGCAGCTATAACAACATGAAGTTTAGCATTGCCAGGCTATAATAGAGAATGTTTGCACGCATTTGACGTCATCATTATATGAGAGCCAACCAGATGTGTGCTACAGGCACCGTATCCCATCATCGTTTTATAGTCTCAGAAAACAGCGGAGAGTTAAGTGTTGGGACTGTTTATGCGCAAAATATGAGTTTCATGCGACAGTTTAGCAGCATAGAGACGATATCGACACAAATTGCTACTAGTAGCCGTAATGTGAAACCTCGTAAAACAAAGAGCATTACATTATTTTTATAATACAGGATGATTGCAAAGTACTTCCCTGGTTTCGGCGGTCGATAGAACAGACACATTGGATAGATTATTTTTCCAGGTTTTGTACACACTTTACAGGCGTCCTTCATTGGTGACGCGGCAGACATCAATTCTGTAGTCAGCTCTTGCCACACACGTCCCAACATCCGACTGTATGCGTGATCCTCTCTCGCAGCTGTGCTAAATCACGTGACAAAGTCCACATGAAAGACGATCTTTGACACAGCCCCACAAGAAAAAAATCACATGAGGTTAGGTCAGTTTACCGTCGAGGTCAGAGGAAGAAGAGAGTCATTTCAAGGACATGTCCAATCCAACGACGAGGAATTTCAGCATTGAAAATGTGGTGGAGCTCCATCTTGTTGATAAATACGGTTCTGGGTATCTGCATGTAATTGTTATATTGTGAACTGATAACAGTTATCTCCGCAAAGAAAAACGGGCCGTATACTTTTGACAAATAACAGCAGAAAACACATTGACAAATCACAACACCAGGTTTGTCAGCAAAACCGTCTTTTTCTATGCGCTCTTGAAGACTCAGCACCTGCAACATCCGGTAACGTAAAATACTCCAGGCTGTTGAATGCAATTCCTGGCTCCGACTTTTTACGGTTCCTGCCAAATGCTTCTCTCACACGCTCATCTGTCTCAACCGATACTTTTGACCATCGCGCAAGCAACAAGTGGTTTCAAACTTTTTGTGCCTTGCACGAATTGTTTTGGCTGTAGGTGGTTCTTGTACGAAATCTTCGTAGCACCTTCACAATGAACTCATAATTACAGAATTTTAATACACAAAAAGCTTTATGTGCACGCCATGTCTTCACTATGAATGCCCTCCAGCGGCCAAATCTACCACTAAGTCATAGCGCCAGTTAGGAATACAAACTTGCAGAGATATAAGCGTTTCCGCTACGTCTGTTCTATCGACGCTGCGATCTGCCCGCTCTGGTCCATGGAGGAAGAAAGGACTGGTCATCTTGTACACTGTACAGCATTTCACAGTGACTCAAGAGAAGGACTGGCTGAAGAAGAAGGAGCTGTTTGATTAAAACAATTTATAATATTTCTTCTTAAAGTGCCTGCCGATTCACTTTAATTAATTTTCTTCGTCGCAACAACCTATAACGTGTATAGCAACAAAGAAATGTTGAACGTGCTGCAGCACAGTCTCAAACTGGAGTCACGGCTATCAGGAAACGTTATTTTTATGATGGTGTGGTATAAACTGCATGACGTGCGATAAGTGTAAAAGTTGTCCTACTGTCAAGTGCTTCTGGTCTCGCCGTGTGCACAAGGAAGTTTTGTGTTCTGCGACGTAACCATACTTGTCGGTGTGCATCACACCTGCAATGCCATTATACAAGTTTAGCAATTTACCTTGGCGAGTGGTTCATACCGTCTTGCTTGTGATAAATAACCTTACAGATTGAATTTCATTGAAAAGCCGCCAAAAATAACAAAAGTATGTGTATCATTATTTAATTCTTTAAATCCCGTTTTATAACATTTTCTATATGTTCATAGTCGGCTATACGTGAACACCACCAAGTTGTTGTTATGTTGACGAATCTCTTTGTAACAGCGGTTGTACCTATGAAAACATTTTAGAAAAGTTTCCTTAAATCTCCATCGATCCTACTTGCTAGGCACCGAAAATAAACGTAAAAAAAAAGCAAATTTTGTTTTTTCTTAATGGAATTCTGCATATAATCATCAATTAACAAACCAGCAAAATTGGTTCATTGGGGGTGTGGATTAACCTAAAGCAGAGTTTTTTAAATCGCTTTAGCGCCGCAATTTTTGTTTTCTCTACAAAACTCGGTGTATGGCATTGAAATGAAACAAGAAAAATAGTTTACGAAAATAAGCGAAATCAGACTGTTAAGGTAGGGCGTTTATCGGAAACCCAAAATATAAAAATATCTCTAGCGGCACCAAAATTTGTTTTTTTCGCAACGAAACTCTGTTTATACCGTTAAACATAAAATAAGAAAACTGTTTTCTGAAAATCAGGGAAATCGGACCATTAGGTGTGGGGGTGTACCTGAAAACCGAAATTTAAAAAGCGCTCTAGCGGCAACAATTTCTCTGTAGTGAACCGCCACGGGTGGCCGAGGTCGTTAAGGCGCGGACTCGTGAGCGGGAGGTCTGGGGTTCGAATCCCTCCAGGACCGTCCTCCCTGACTGAGCTTTATTCCAGGTTTTCCTCAGTCCTCATAAATGGCAAATGCCGGGAGGTACCCTAAACTTAGGTCTGGAACGCTTCCTTCCTTAAAAACAAAACCTTTCCCAATATATCATTTCATCTCATGTATCAACAGTGTCATCGCCTGTGGTAACTCAGTAGTAAAAAGGGGCGTTAAACTGCATTCATTCATTCATTCATTCATTCATTCATTCATTCATTCATTCATTCATTTTCTGCAGTACGCACCACAAATTTGATTTCCTGAGGAATTCGCTTAGTTTATGCAGCTCCGATGTACTGAAGCAGTACATTGATCGAGATGAGACCGCCAGGGGTCGCAGGTTTAAAAAGCACATGATAAACGGGCGCAGCTACGTGTGAGCGGACAATGTTTATAACTAAATTCATTTAAATAAATGTCGACTATTAACGTAAAGTTGGTATTTTCTATAAGCATGCAGGACATGTGAACATTTCACATTCGACAGCTGTGCTGATGCTGAGAACTGAGCATAGGAATGAGGGAATAGCTCTCTCCAGGCCGCTTTCTAATACCTAGCGCTGAGTTTCGCTGTTTTACAAGTGTGTGCAGCAGACGACATTGTTAAATGCAAATACTACACACGGCTATCGCCGGCGAACCTCTCACTTCAGTGCAGACACAACACCCGGGAGCAGAAATCTTTACAAACCGCAAGCCACTTCGTCGTATGTTTCGCTCTCCATTAATTCTGTTAAGGGTCGATCATCTGAGCTTTGCAAAGGTTTCTCCCACAAAGGCCCTTCCGAGCAGCTCGTGCAGCCCAACTGAACTGAACTGATAATTAGAGTGCCCATAGTGATCACAAAGCTACTAAATTAGAAGTTTGCAACACTGCATAGCTAAGCTTTGCGTTCGTACATCAGCTGCTAACACTCACAAATAGCAGTAAACTTCACTCCACTGGGTCACTCACTGCACTCGCCAGCAGTGCGTCCTGCACATAAAGCAACACGTCCATTGTTTAAAGCAAGGCGACTCTGTAGCAAGCGTGGAATGAACTGAACGCTTCTGTTCTTCTCGGACGAGGCGGTTTCACCTGCACACCGATCTTCAAACAAAAGTAACGCAGCGTATTCAGTTTTCTCATAAAGCCAAGTTCTTACAACTGCCTCCCCAGTGTTCGTGTTACAGAATTGTCCAAAGCCTGAACTTTATTTTGTAGCTTTTTCTTATATTATTGAAATGGCATTTTCTCGTCGCGCGTGAAAGAGTTTTGCAAAAGTAATTTTTATTTTGATCTCCTAAACGCCGTCATTGATCGCGCGCTTCCTCGTTAGTGTAAATATAATTTTATTCCGTGCAGAACATGTTACATTTAATTAGCGCAGTATAAAAAGCGAAAGTTGCTCCGGTGAAGCAAATGCAGACATTGAATTTGTTTTTTGTCAGTACCTAGCGAGACTGTTGTTGAGCTACCCACTCTCAGTAAAACGATTTGCAACTGGAAAACTTAATGTCGTTATTTTTATTGGCGTTGTGTAATTGTTCCTAGAGCACTGTATGTCTGATTCGGACAACTCCAACAGCAGTTTTCACTAAACATGTACACCCGTTGAAAAAGAAAAACTCATCTCTCGAACGCAAGTCCTTCCTTCTCGTTACAGCGCGCGGTTAGTTGTGTTTATGTGCAGTGATGCTGTGGTTACAACATTTGAGATTGCAGCCTTTTATATTTGTACCACATATTATTACAAGAGTGGTTGTACATCTTCACCTGCTCACTTCTCTCGATAGAAACCCCGCCCCTGCGCATCACTTGCTTCTTTACATGTTCAAACAAGCCACAACAGCGCGGAATCAAATAGCTATTCATGTCTACGTGATCTTCACAATTCTTTTTAACACATACTGTCACCCGCTATTATATGCATTGTTTTCGTTATTAAGCTCCCCTATGCCACATCTCTGCAACAATAACAGAGTGATAATGAGGAAAACAGTGATGAAGTCATGTATATGAACATTGTTACGTGTTTGTATGTGGGGGGGGGAACTAGATCTGAGCATGCGCAACACCGCATGTCCGTATGTTCGAAGAAAGGTTTTTTTTTTTTTTGATTCGTTTTATTTACGGACGCTCTTTAACATCTCAGGTCATCAGCGTCCCATTCAACTCAGGGCGTGAAACGGCCGACAAATTTTGCTCAGAGGCCTCTCTTTCAGACTTGAGGTTCTTTATCGTGCTGTAAATGTACGTCACGGGACTCACGGCTTTACTTTCCTTCCGAAGGAAGCCATACTTAGGATTTTTACGCCCGAAAAAATCCATCGGCCCTGGCCGGTTCGAACCCGCGATCTTGGGTTTAGGAGACAAGTATGGTTACTACTACCCGAAGAAAGGACGACTACATTTACTAGACCCCAATGTAGACTTCGATAGTATACAAAATGGTGGAAATTGTGGTCCGTGCTGTTAATTACATTGATTTGTTGCAGTTACAGTAGTGCTTAGCAGACTTACCGGCTTCTACGGTTAGGGTTAGCACCAGCAGTGGCCTCGCACACAGCAGCCAGCAACAGCCGGCTATGGAGGTATCATTTTATTGATTATGCGAAATGGTGGATATTTTAAGCATATAATTATACAAAATATTGGGAATTTTATTCATCTCGCAAACAGCAGCCAACTATGGAGGGACTATTTTATTGCTTATACAAAATATTAAATGCAAAATTGCGGGGATTTGTTTCCTTGGCTACCTTCAATTTTTTTATTGAATGGTGGGGGTTTGCTTCCTTATGGGTGTGCAAAAATCTGGCAGGAAGGGGGCTATATTATTGATTTGACAAAACACTAATTAATATTTATGCGGTAAGTATAGTTTCAGGTCATTTATCACTACTAGGAATAGTTAAGTACGACTATTTTGTTAATTATACATAAAATTACAAAATGGCGGATGATGTGTGGAATTCTAAGTGAGAACTAAAAATATGACGAAATAGACATTTTGATAGCCTTGCAGCTACTTCTTCCTTCTTGACAAGGTTTTCTCCAGCCTACATCGCACTGTATTATAATATAACCTGTCTCATAAATGAGTGATTCCAAACAAATGAACAGCGTGGTCGTAAAGGAAATGCAGTGTTTACAATCCTAAAACAAAGGAGCATAGCCAGCATGAAGATCGCAACATAGCCTTCTGTGTTAGGCCGTAAACGTATACACCACATATTGCATACAAGACCGGAAACCTTGTACTTTTTTGTTTTGTTCTTTCATAAAAGAAAACTAATGCCGCACTATTCACTTATCCTGGAAAAATTACAAAACACAGGACTGCAAGGATGTATAGGAGTAGCACCACCTAAATAACTTGAAACATTTGGCTCTGTGTGAGAACTGAAAAATTATATTTAACCGGAAGTGCACTCCCAATATATTTTTACATTTCAAAATAATGCTCATTAAGAACTTTTCAAAAAATGTCCATAATAGATACTTCTATACCAACAGAGAAGCGAATAATAAAATGCTCTTTCCATAACAAGACAAAACAAAAGTCTAATCTCCATGTTCAAGCTGGTAGCTCAGCTGTCAGTCGATCGTAGAAACCATTTAAGGAATGTTTTGCACCGCTTCCGTTCTCTCTCGATACATGCTGACTTCAGATGACTACAAGAAAAAGAAGACAAATGCTGGCTACTGTATGTGACCTCTGCTACTACATCGTCGTGGTCTGAGTGCTACGGAACATTCTATCCATGGCGGACTGGAGCCCCATCTTGTTGGAAATAAATGTCGTCTAAAGTGGCCCATGGTTGACTGGATGCGAAACAAATTTTCCATAACCCGTTCTACATCATTTGAAGCAAATGCAAATTTCTCTACAGGAATATGATCACCACTCCAAACATTAAGTTTTGTGTTTGTTGACAAATGTATTAAGGCAGAACGTGGCTTTAACCGAGAATACAATTTGTCTAAAAAAAACAGGTTGATTCATCATTAATTCATTTTAATGACAAATTTGTAGTGGAGCATTCTGTCAGTTGCGACCTGATCTTGGTAAATTTCTTTACGATCCTTGTTACTGTTGTATGTGGAATTGATTGCGATCCGGATGCACCTCATTAAATAAATTCACCACTCAACACGCTAGGTGTCAAATAAAATGTTTGTGTATCACAAACACGGTAAACAAAAGATATTTTATATTCGCTGCACTTTTTTGTTTTTGTACAGAAGTATCTAGTGTGGGTATTTTTGAAATGCTCTTATTGAGCATTATTCGAAATGTAAACATATATTAGGTATTCCATTTAAAATAAGAGAGTTGCTTTAGGTAGTACCTATACCTGTATGAAAAGGATGATACACCCACAAGTGTCGCCACTGAAGGCAGCACGGTGCACTCTATTTTGTATTTTTAACATTTGAAAGCGCGTGTATTTATTACGACATGTTCATGAATATGCAGTTTTTCGCGATATAAAATTCTGTGTTTTCATTGTGGCCCTCGTTTGTAATTTTAAACGTAGTTGCGGGCAAAAGAAATATTTGTCACTTTAGTAACAATCGAAACACCCTCTTTGTGATTTTAATTACTTTCATGCGACGTTGCTGTTTTCCGATAAAGCAAAGAGCGAATGTTCAGCTGTCAGGAGAAAATACTCCCTGCTTGCGTAGAACATTTTCAGTATTACAGAAACTTTATTTTAATGTCATAAACTGCACTTTTAATGCTTGGATTTAGTATTTTCTCAGATATACAGACATGGCCAAATAATTAGAGTAAACACCTATTTTGTTCTTGTTGCAAAACATATGCATTTAAAACCACTCTCTGATATTCTTTTTAAGTGAGGTTTATTATTGGTGCATAAAGATTATTAATAGAGTGATTTTGGAGTTTATAGTTGGCAACAGTGTAAGAAAGTGTAATGTTATTGCTCAGTTGTTCATCCATTATAATTCTATGCTCATTTTCCTGTACTTTACCTTTTATATGGCTCCACGACAACAATGCTGACTTAGATGCTGGCATTGTTAAGGTTATAGGTAGAAAATCGCATGGCTAGAGTTCTGCTTGCTTACACAACAGCGAACAGGAAAATGAAACATTTGTCACAAAGAATTAAGTAAGGTGATGGAAGGCGAAAGTAATAATTGATGTGGCTGCAATGAGCGGAGGACATTTGAGCAGTACCCATGTCTGTTTTATGATTTGTAAAAGTTGCCAAAGTCCGCATATTTAATGATCTGTAGAAATGTGAGACATTAACTGAAAGTATGCGGATGCACGCTAAGTGCTGAACTCAGAAAAGAAATAATTTGTATAATCCACTCCTTTTATAATTTGTAGCAACTTCCCGACACGTTTGATAACAATAAACTCTTTGGTTGAAAAATGAGTTTAAAGCTCGGACAGTACACTGAAGGAGACGTTTTATGTTTGTAACAATTTTCACACAGTGCGTATCAAGAAACGCAAACTTGTGAAGTACGCAGAGAACTGTCGGACCATAGCAGCACCTCCAGGTGGTATGAACCTTGTCAGAGTACGGTACCTGACAGCTCATTACCCTAGCGACCATGGTACGCTGAGTGCTGCATCGCGTCCTGCGTGACAGACGACAATGCTCGCTTCTGTCCAATCGCACCCACTATACAGTCCGCACTTTCGTCTGTTTGGCCCAATGAAGAAATTCCTAGGTAGCTAACGCTTCAGTTCTGACGATGAACGGCAATATTCCCAAAAGACGGAGTACTGAAGCTAGTGCTAGGTTTCTGTGCATTCCACAAATCCGTCTGTTGGGTCAGTAGGGACACTCCAACAAAGAAAAGTTGTCCACCGGGTTCAGATTCACGAGTTGCCATTAATGTAACGGTGTGCTGACGACGCTCCGTCTGTCTACCAGCCTACGCGATGTCTTTTAAAAGAATCGTCAGAAAGACCCACCATGATCGAACCAAGTAGGGCGATAGTTCAGCGCTGTTGACATCAAAATGCGAAAAATCCCAGGTCCGCGCGACATGTAGTCCAACAGACTTTGTAGTTCTTTTTTATTATGCTAGTAATGTTACGAGGGGCATTCCTACCCATTGTTGGACAATTATATGTATAAAATGACAATTGACCTTAAGCTATCAAAATAAACGTACAAGATTAAATTGCATATCCACCGTCGTACAGCCTGTTGAGTTCAATCCTTGTCAGTAGCTGGTGAAAATATTTCCCATTTTCACACGCTTTAAGCTGGTGAGAAAGCAAGGACTTGGTACCTGATCATGGTGATCAAGCGTGTTTATTTGATATCATTGCAAGATGGATGAAGAAGAACGAGAGACTTTGAAACACAACCCTCGCTCTGGCCAGCCTCGGGAAGCTGTGAACGAGAAAAGAATTGAAAGAGTGGGGAATTCGATGGAGGAAAATCGACACATTACTGTTGAAATGATAAGTGTGGACATGGGTGTCAATGTTGGCAGCATTGACAGTGTACTCCATGAATATTTAAAGTTGCAAAAAAATTGTGCAAAGTCGGCGCCACATTCCCTAACCAAGAAGAGAAGAGGAGAAAGGAATGTGCAAGGAAACTGCTGAGCATGTTTTCACCAAATGATCCTAAACGTTTGACAGACAGTACTTGTGATGAAAGTCGGTTTTACTACTACACCACCCCAAATAAAGCTCAGAACTGCGTGTGGGTAAATGAGAATACACGAAGCGAATGTTCGCTGTTTTCTTCAACTGTGAAGGGTCATTAGTGGTTGACTGTGTGTCAGAAGGAATGGAGAATAACATGACTTGGATACTTTGAAGAGCTGAGGCGGCGATGTCCAAAGACAGGAGCTTCAGGCTGCTACTTTTGCACGACGATGCGTCTCCTCACAGAACAACTGCAAATTTGAGGAAACTGGAAGTCGTCGAAGTGCAGTTGCTTGACCATCCTCCCTACAGCCCTGACCTTGCACCGTTCGACTTCTGGTTATTTCCTTGCATTGCAAAAGAGCGCATCAACTATTAATTCAGCTTCGTGGTCTGAGTGCCGCAAAGCTTTTGGCAAGTGGTTGCCCGTGTGCGAGAGGGGATAAGTTTCTTAACTTGGACTTTAAGGCGACACTTGCAATGCAGCTCGCAACTGCTCAGGAATCACAAAGAGGTACACGCTGAAATGAAGGAAGCAAGCGTTCCAAACCAAACGGCATTTGCCATTTGGAAAATGTAGAAAAACAGCTCAGTCAGGTAGGACGGTGCTGGTGGGAGTCGAACTGCTCATGATCCTGAAGCCAGTAGTAACACTCTTGCATCTATGAGTACAAATGGATTTAAGTCGGATGGTCGCTTTGTTTGTGAAGCATCACTAAACATGAATATTACGGTAATGTAACTGCTTCAGGTATAAACATTGACAGCACGTGTTAGAGACAGTTTACCTCCCTGTGAGATCGAACCCGGTACATCCAGAGCCTGCTTTCGTTGACCCCGTAAGATGTAACGAGCCAATTATCACCAGTTTATGATCGAGTTTTATGTGGCGACGTCAGCGGAGGTAAATGGGAATCAATACAGAGAAGTAGAGTGGAGTAAATCACATCACGGGCTGAGCCGAGCCGAGCCGGGAGTTGTAGAGTTGCATTATTAGTGTGGAAGAAACTGAGGCAAGGCTCGTCGCTATACTTAAAATGTAACCCACAAACAAATACTTCATTTGAGCAGCGCCTCCTTAGGAAGCGTTTCTGCCACTCAAAGTCATTGTTTGTAAGCGCGAGTAGAATCTTCTGCCCTGTGTCGAGGCGGCGGGCGACCTTTAAGAAAACAATTTCCAGGGACGTACTTCCTTTTACCACTCCGTAAGCAGGCCTAATCTCTATGGCCGATTTTCCAAGCTTAAAGTAAATGTCACAGGGTGGTACACGCCGGTGATGACAAAAACTACTGCACTTGGCACTTTTCTATTTCATGCCATCTGTCGGCGAACTATAGAACCAGTCCGGGAACTTTCTGATATAACCTCATACATTTTTGTGGGTCCTCGCTATCTTACCACCTTATCCCCGTTGGTTTCAAAAGATTTTCAGTCATTTCTTCGTGTATTCAGTTCATTTTTATTTGCTTTCAATTTTCTTCCGAAATGTACTTGTCCGTGTTAATAATTGGGTCGTTATTATTGGATATAGAGAGGACTTCTAATAAAGCTATTGCGTTTGGCATCATTTATTTCGCTTATACAAATGTAACTTCTCTTATGTTTTTGCACAAGTAAATATTTTGTGTTAATTGGTTTCTTCGTTTGAATGAAATTGAGCGTCAGTATGCTCGCCAGTTTTTCGTTATGGAACATGTTTAGTGACTGTTGTCGTTTTACATCACAAATTATTTTAACTTTGTTGCTGAAACTGCGGATTACTTTCACTTTATTAAAGAGGCTGCTTCATGTAGATTCTGAAGCAATCGGCTCAGTGCGGTTGTACCCATGAATGAATGAATGAATGAATGAATGGTGTTTAACCTGATGATATATGAGATGAAACGATATATTGGGAAAGGGTTTATTTTTAAGGAAGGAAACGTTCCAGGCCTAAGTTTATGGTACCGCCCCGGCATTTGCCATTTATGAGAACTGAGGAAAACCTGGAAAAAAACCCAGTCAGGGAGGACGGTACTGGCGGGATTTGAACCCCAGACCTCCCACTCACGAGTCCGCGATTTAACGACCTCGGCCACCCGTGGCGATTCCATTGTACCCATGAAAAGATATTTGAAATCTCTATCGACCCTGCTTACTAGGTACCAATGTTCACAATAAAATATGTGTATGTGTGTGTTAATGCTCTAGCGGTACAAGTTTTGTTGTTTAATTTTTTCAACAAAACTCGGTATATGCCATTGAAATAAAAAAAAAATATTATCGGGTCGTTTGGTTTTGCCGAAGCTCAAAATTTAAAAATCACTCTCTATCGGCATCAATATTTATTTCTTCACACCAAAATTCTGCATATACCATTTAAATGACATTAGATATATAGTTTTCGAAAATTAGGACAATTGAAGCATTAGGAGTAGGGGTATACCTGAAAACCGAAATTTAAAAAGCGCTCTTGCATTTAGTTTTCTCTCTACTGTTTCAAAATAAAAGGACAAATTAACTCAGCATATAAACTGCATTTATTACGATGTAAATTTTTTATATTTAACAAACGCATCGTCGTAAAGATAGCAAAGGTGAAATATCAATCTAATATTTGCTTGCGAATTATGTTTATATGCAAGAGCGCTTATAATAACCATCAGAAAACGTTTGCGTTACATGTTTTCACTATAATAACGTTTAAATTAAATGTCAAAGCCACTGAAAATCGATTAAACTTTCTATTGTTTATTGTGTATATATGCTTAGTGTATTGTACATATTTTAAAATAGTAACATGTTTTTATTTTATTGAAACATATGAACATCATCTTAAATACACAACGTAACTCGAAACTTTCTGTTATTTCTCTCTGTTTTAGTGAACGTGAAAATGATATCAAGGGCTCAGTTCATAAACATGGTTACATTTAAAAAAATATATAAATGTAGGTATATCTTTGTCTATCAGTAGTCATATATTGTATTTAATTCATAATTTACTATTAATTTTTGTGGTTTAATCTCAATAATAATAATTCTAAAAACGTAGTTTCTCTTTTGTGATACCTACAGATTGGAAGAATTTATTCCCCGAACACCACACAGTAATGCCCTAACTTATTTTATTTCATTAATAAGACCATAATTTAGATGTTAAGTTCTTTTTTACGTACCGAGGAATTTGCTCAGTTTACTCAGCTCTTGTGTGACAGACTTGTATGTACAGATAACGGTCACAATACAAACTTAACCTAACCTAACCTCATCTGAGCCGCGTTCGGGAAGTCTTGAGTTCAGATATCAGGAACCGGCCATACAGGTGTTGGATTATTTTGTGATTTCTTCTTGTCACTTAGGCGAAGGTATAGATGAATATTTCCTTTCCACGAAATTTCTGGTCTCCTATTTCATTTCACAGTTCTGGCTGCAGGGTTGAAAGTGGCAGCCTAGCCGAAATCCTCCGTCATATTCTGTGCCGCCAGAGAACGTACTTTAACTTTGGTTCAAATTTTATCTCATAGAAGATGCTGGAAATGTAGTCCTCCTTCGGCTAAATTGACATAATATAGCGAAACACATTTTGATTTACACGTTTAAGTTCAAGCACTGTCATGTTTCTCATTTATTTGTGATATTATCCTTTAATTCCTCCAGTGTATGAGGGTTTATTTTATTTCAGGCACTGTTAAATCTGGTGAACGAGAGGGTCATACATCATCACTCTATCTTCAAACTCTTCCTAAATTTTATTCATGAACTCCGTTGCTGTATTCTGTTGAAACCACCCATATGATTTCTCTTCATGGGGTCAAAACATCTCTTCTGTAACTTTCTGCATTTACTGTTGTGTCGTAAACAATCGGACTTTGCGCTAACTGCACACCAAACTGCAACTTTCCTGTCATAAAGAGGGTGTTCCTGTACACAGTGTGGATTTTCGGTACACCAGTAGCGCATGTTTAGATTGTTCACATGGCCTCGCCTGAGAAGAACAGAAGAACATAATCGTTCATTCACAGATGAAAAAGTCACTCAATCGCCTTGTTTTAAACAATGGACACCTGTAAACTTGTACTGTTTGAGGTTTAATGATTTTCTTGCTTTGTGTGCAGAACCCACTGAAACCGCCATTTGTTGTGCTTTTGTTGGCAAACCTTCATTGTTTATCCTGTATTAAAACTGTACGTTTGCACGTGTGTTTTTTGTTGTGCGCTAATCCGGTGGGATATTCGTTTTCCCTGAAATTCTGCTGATTACACTGCTCAAGAGTTAACTGTCGCATCTTAGCGAAGCTCAGCGACATTTAAGGACAGGAGGGAAGACTTGTCGGGGAAAGAATGGGGAGCGCCGCACCGCCATCGGGACACTTTTTAGATGAAAGTCGTGTAGTTTGGAGACAGTTATTCATTTTAATACCAGAATCCAATAAACGATCGCGTGCCAAGAGAGAAAATTATTGGAGGGTTTGACAACTATCAGAGACTTGGTTGTTTTCTATTGGAAGAGCATAATCACTGAGCTTGGACAAGTCACGAATGAAGGTAAGCTGTGAGCTGGCAACTTGCAGTAATTTCTTACACCCTCTTTCCATAAGTAAAAAACGTTCCTTCCGTGCAGCGCTCTCTGAGCAGGAAGTGCTTCTTCTGTTTACAGTACAGCTGTGCCAATGAAACATTTACCATAACAACTTTCTTTAACTACTTCTCAAATCGTCAACACTTTAACTCTGTTCTTTCTTCCATTGTGCAGCACAAAGAAGGCTGTGTTGTTTCTGTGCCGTTTCCTCTTTATGAATCTAAACAAGGACTTTAACGCCCTCCAAGCTATCGATCTGGAAGCCAACCGATTGTTGTAACAGTGGACTAGGGAACTGAACTCCCAAGGGTAGGCAAACCGCAACTCGGTATTATCTGCTCTTTCTGGGATACTCCTTTTAAAACTTTAAATTACTGTGGGCCATGTGAAGCTGCAACTCTGTCTATAACATGATAAATTACAAATCCTTACGTAACACTGATTTACTCTTACTACTAAAGTATGGATAAAAATCATCCTTGCATAGTAACACTTTCGCAGCTTGTCAATGGCGCATGCCAAATTGACAAGTAAAAGCTATGCATCTTAGCTCTTGGCAAGGCTTTTTCGAAGTTTCCTTACACTTTGCTATTGCTTTTCCACTCAATGAATTGTTGAACGTTGGAAGTATTCTTTACAGCTCACGCTCTACCAACTGAGCTACCGTGTACTTCTCCTCTGATTGGTCAAAAATGCTTCATTCCTACTGCATTGTTGTGCGCTTTCATGTTTGTTGTTATTATCGTTGCTAACACTTGCCAAGGCAGCAGGAGGAACATTTCTGTTTGAAACTGGATCAGCTTTATTGTTCCATATTCAGTACATGTAAGAAGAATTTAAATGTTCAAACGTTAATATTTCATTGTTTAATCATTCAGCATCACATGTCACCCTCACAGCAAGAAATGTTCAGTCCGACATGTCAGTCAAAGACGTGGTCGACCGACAAAAGTGTAGTAAAGAAATCGTTAAATGTACAGCTTGGGGAAGTGTTGAAGATAGAGAGTGACTTAGCAGGTGTCGGAGAGTTGGTCGGTTTATTGTTGGGATGTCGAATGCAGTCATATCAAAAGCTTGCTGCCTCTTTCATACCAGGTGGCAGTTGATGTTTCACAGCTGCTATCTTCAAGACAATGCTTTTGCCAAAAAATAAAACATTATGAGTTAATTTATTCCCCACTCCCGCCTTTTTAACAATTGAGAGAAAAACGCTAGAGCCCATTTTATATTTCAGTTTTCAGGTAAGCCCCTACTCCTAAGGTTCCATTTCCCTATTTTTCATAAACTGTTGTTCTTTGTTTTATTTAAATAATTTATACCGAGTTTCGTTGAGAAAAAAACAAAAATGTGGCCACCAGAGTAATTTTTAAATGTTGGTTTTCAGGTAAACTGCCTCTCCTAATTGTCTGATTTCGCTGATTTTCTTACTTTATTTCAATGGCACAAACCGGGTTTCGTTCAGAAAAACAAAAATTGCGATCGCTAGAGCAAGTTCAGAAAAGTGAATCATATAAAAGTTACACCGCAATTTTTCTTAACTGAGAGGGCTGCGTTCACAGAATTGGGGCTTAGGGAGGGGCTCATTATTGCAACCAATGCACAAATGTTAATAATTATTAGAACATACATGTATTGAATAAAGTTACATTGTTTCAAATGCAACAATGCCTATTGACACAAAGAAAGTAAAACTAGGAAATTACAATGTCAATGTTGTTTTTATACGACTCTAGTGGAAGTAGTTTAGGAGCTATAGCAATATGAACATTTTAAATGCCTGTAGTTGCCTGCCCCATTTAGTTACTCAGCCTGAAGGAATATTTCATTAGAGTGTGAAAGGGAAAGGGGTGGAGGAAGCGAAGTAGGTAACGTGTTGACTGATATTGGGACAAAGAGAAATGCGGCAATACTTAAGAAGAGCGAGAGAAATACAGATGGATGTCAGATTTATTCTCGTAGGTCAAGCTGTTAAATATTAACTATAAAATTGGTGCATTGTTTCATTTTGTGTGTTGTTCAGGAACTTCCCGAAGACCAAGGTATATAAATGCAATTCAAACTAGGGCATCTTTCGGAATTGTCAAGAAAAGATGTGTCGTCATGCACAGGAGAAGTTTGATATCTTCTGGTGTAGTCGGCATGTCTCTTAGCTTTCCCCACAAAGAAATGTGTAACGGGGCAGGCAACGACTTTGAAGACGAGCAGGAGCCTACACGCATCAAGTACTGGCAAGCAACTTCCAATAAAAGTAACTAACAACATTTCCTTCATGTCGATAGATAGTGTTCTTTAACATTATATTAACATCTTTGTATGAGCTGCAATTGTGAACCCCCCAAGCTTCAATTCTGTGAAAGCAGAACATCAATAGCCCTCCCTTTTCAGAAACGTTTGCGTGCAAGTTTTACATGATTCGCCCTAGTAGTTTGTTTCGATTGAGATTTGAAGAAAATTTTCGAAAATCTTTTCATGGATACAACCGCAATTCCTTCGGAATTCGCTAAAATGTAGTCTTGCCAACAAAAAAAAATGCATTACTCTATTATCGGTAATTAAAAATGAACATAAATTCAGTAATTATTAATGGGCAAAATAATTATTTTAAATTATTAGTTGCTAATAATTTCATTTTTGTGATAAGAAAATAATGGTTCGTATATACATTTTATTTGTAAAAAGTAACAAAGGCACGCAAGATATTTTTTAAACAACTAAGTGCTTTTTGTATTAAGAGTGTGAGAGGATACCTTGAGTGTAACAGAGTTAAATTTACGATGTTGATATACCTAATTACTGACGGGCGTCCTCTGAAATATTTTCCTCGTCCCATCATTTTTTTTTAATGTTGTTTAACGCCCGTTTTTACTGCTGAAGCATCACAGGCGTGGACACTGACGATACATGAGATGAAATGATAAACTGGGAAAGTATTTTTTTATGAATGGCGAGTTCCAGGCCTAAGTTTAGGGTACCTCTCCGGCATTTGCCATTCATGAGGACTGAGGAAAATTTTGAAAAAACCTCAGTGAGGGAGGACGGTCCTTATGGGAATTGTAGCCCAGACCTCCCGTCACGAGTGGGTCGTGCATGTCTTAGTAATCGGCCGCACTGCAAACCGCTTGTCCACTATGAAAACGAGACTGCTTACTTGGAGCATGGAGCGTGTCTTTACTGCACTACAATATTGCAGAAATTTGATATCACAATCAAGTGATAGTAGAAAACTTGTTTGTGCATTTCAAAGTGAAAATATTACTTTGACTGGAACTAGATTATCTACCGTCATGTGCTCCTTGCTGCAATATTGTCTATTTCCCTCTCTGCACCTGGCTCTTGATTCCATTCCTCCCTCTCCATCACGCCAGACCGGGCTGCAGCGTTACAACTTACAAAACGAAACACGATAGGCCAGTTCAATTGAATGTAGTTTATGTGCGGGTGGCAAATACAATAGCATTGAAATTTAGTAGCTTAACAATGAAGCGCGTGGACGTCCTATTCCTATGTTAAGCATTTCTCAGAATAAAACATACTAGAACGTTTAACCATAATATTTACAACAGGTGTGATTGGCTTTGTGGCTGTGAAGTTCAAAATGCGTTTTTCTGTTTTCCGTGTCTTCTCTTTGGGTTTCGGTTGACAATTCAAATACGGCTTGAACTTATAAAGGACTTAAAAAGACTGTACGATAAAATCCACAAATACGCGAAATCTGAAAAGCACGTAAATAATGTCGGTTGATGTCGGTGTGAGTTTAAGTAAGGATTGCCAAGACTCAGGTTTTGTGACACAACAATAAAGTTCGCAAACACAGAGAAACGTTGTCCAAAATAATACATTTTTGTGCCTCAAATGAATTAGCACTAAGAGGACGCGAGGAAACTGAGAATTCGCCAAACCTCGCTTTGTCATTAATAAAACACTCTTGTGAACTCGGTTCGGTGCTTAAACATCGTCTTCTTCCTTTAAAGGTACATTCAAAATGAATGTTGCTGAGGCTGTCATGACAACGGACAGTTTCCAACTTTCCTGTTGAGAGATTCTGGAGTTTCTTTGAACCTTCTCGCCACAGCAGAGTGCAGTTCATCATAAATCGCCGTAAGTTTAAAGAATAGATCAGACATAGGAGGCACTGCAGTGATACAGATGAAAGTTAAGGATGTGTACCTAAATGCTCATTTCTTCATCAATCAAATCTTACAACGGAACGACCTTGTAGGCAAAATACTACAGCCAGAATGTTTTTGCGAACTTAAATGCCATCCCAGCATTCTTTTCTCACTCACCGCAGAGATCTTCCGTTTTGGGTTCTTGTGTAGCAGAACCATCTGGTGACGCTACTAGATGTGCAGAACAGTTAACGTTGTTTACACAAGGAAAGACGCTTTGAAACCCCATGAACTGCGAAACGCCTTGCAACATTATCATAACGAAACTTCCTTAACATTTTGCAGATTCAGGAATTTCTTTCTGGATCGCATTTATCACAGAATTATGCCACGTGTTGACATCCTTTGTAATCGACTGGCAGATGCGGCTACTGTTCAGTGCCATGTTTCTAACCTTGAGAGTATCAGGAACACAGTGGATCTGAAAGTTCAGTCAAGAGATGTGTGCGATGTTATCCTTACTCAGGTAAAATTTACATATCATCTCCAGGTGTCGACTCTTCTGTAGCCAAGCAGTATTGACAACTTCTGCAAAACATTTCCTGGTTCAATGTACTAAACTATTTCCTGTTTTTTGACAAAAAAAATTCAAGAGAAGAATTCAGAAACGTTGGAGATCCTGCTCTACTGCTGCAGTTTATCATTTCTCATAAATCACGTTCTTCATTTTCGGAAGCGCCCTCGTATTGCTGTGACTACCAGAGAACCAGATCGCTGTTTTTCTTCCTTGAAGACCTATCTGCTTAGCACTGCCCTCGGAACGCTTTCAATGGAAAGGAGCAAACATGCCCAACTTCAACGAAAAGCTATTGAGAAATTTGCCACCTGTAAATCTCGGCGCAAGGAGCTGATATCACAAGGTATGCAACCATTTCATAATTTTTGTAAAGGCACGAACCGCGGCGGATAAGATGCAGTTTTCCTTGTGGGGAGTCTGTAAGACATGGTTAGATGAGATACATTCTCAATAGTAACAGAAGCTTTCTGTATATCAGTAGTCATAATTACAAGCATCTCGAGTGGCAGGGACAAATGTGTGGAAGGGAAATTCCTGAGAGAATTTTGTCTTCCTAAGAAACCGTTTGCCATGAGAAGACGACGCACCATGTTCTGAAGCTGTGGAGGTCATTTTGCGATGAATTAACAAGATGGGAGCCCCGTCACTGTTTGTGACTGTGAACCTCGCGAGACGAAATGCGTTCCATCTGCTGGAAAGTGACGGCTTCACTTTGTTGCGACACAAAATGAATCCTTTTGATTGAATTTGAAGAAAGGAGATCCTGGAGACAACCATTACGGAATGCCCAATAAGAAGGTTTTGTTTCACCAACTTAAGATTAGAAATGCTGCTTCCGCCCTATTCGCCTTGGATTAACAACTGTTTCTGAAACTGAAAACAATCTAAGCATGCTCTATATAAAGTAATTAGCAGTGAAGTGTTGTAAAGTTTAGTGGCTGGTAAAGGATTGAGCAGTGGCCTGAACGTTACCGCCAAGAGGTATCCTAAAGTAAAAAGTGCGGAAAAACACTTTTGTAATGCCCCGGTAAAATACTTTACGTCATAACAAGAGATACAGCTTCCCATGGTCTTAAAACTTAATGCTCGCTTTTTCCATAAACATTGAGTACTAATTAAATGTGAATGTTCTGTTCACACCGACTTAAATAACTGTGTGTAATATTACAGCGCTTGAACTCTGTCTGAAAGTTAGTGCTCAATGTTGGAGAAGGAGCTCGAAAAGACGGATAATTTTGCTGATACAATAGCGCACAGGATGCCTACCGTAATGCATTTCTTTCAAAAGAACGCGTCCTTTCACAGCGTAGACGCATTCAACAGAGAAATGAAAAAGCTTAGAGGTCACAGAAAATTGTAGCTGTTATTTTGAAGACTGCTTTCTGAGGTAAGGTGAACGGCACAGGTTTCCTTAAAACAGGTTGCTTTTTGAACGTTTGTCCTCGTGAACATTAACTGACATCTAACAAACGTTAAAGGTCACATAGTAAGAGTCATGTACCGCCTGAAATATGACGGTAACAGTGACATATCGCGCCTTCACAAAACCCCTTAACTGGTGCCATACTTTATCTGTTAAGTAAATAGTTGCAGTTGTAACTTCCGCTCTTCTGTGTTCAGTTGTTGCATAAAGAAGACTATGATAGAAGAGTGTGACATGTTCAGAGTGAAGTATCCACCTGTTATTAAATTCTTCACAAAAGAAGGACTTACTCCATATGAAATTAAACAGGAATTGGACGATGTATATGGGGAAGCACCCCTCTCATATTCTACCGTAAAAGAATGGGCCAAACTTCTTCGAAGGGATTAAGAAAGCATTGAAAACGAAGATCGTGTAGGTCGGCCCTTGGAGGAGCTCACTTCTGAAAAGATCGTTCTTGTGGAAGGAGAAATTATGGAAGACCGGCGGCTCAAAGTTACAGAAATAACAGCAAATGGGACCTTTGTAAAACAATAGTCCGTCGAATTATTCATGAACATTTAAACATGAATAAGGTTAGTGCAAGATGGGTGCCTACACTTCTTTTCTCAGTCCAAAAGCAGCAACGAGTCCAAAAATAAATAAATAAATAAATCCTTTCCCAATATATATTTCATTTCACGTATCACCAGTGTTCGCCGCATGTGGTGTCTTAGTAGTAAAAACGGGCGTTAAACACTAATAAACTGCTACACGCCACAATCAAATGACTCATGCCAGTTAATATTTTCCGGAGATATGTCACTGTTACCTCTTATTACAAATTTTCACTTTATACGAGGTTAAGTTCATGAGTTTCCAGCCTAGCCAATTTCTAGTTGTGATTAAGACAAAAACTATATTTCACTTTTCAATATAGTTACCCTTTATTGCAATATACTTCTCACATCTTTGAATTAACATTTAATTCCCCCCCCCCCCAATAGTCAGAAGTCTTGTCTGCAAAATGAGCATAAACAGTATCCATCATTTCTTCGTCACACTTAAATTTTCTTCCTAGAAGGTCCTTCTTGAGTTTTGAGAAGAGGAAATAGTCACCGGGAGCTAGATCTGGGCTGTAGGGTGCATGGTCGATCTCCTTAAAGCCACATTTCTTCACAGCTTTTTTTTGCAACAAGAGCTGTGTGCACAGGCGCGTTATCATGAAGAAGACCACCCCGCCACTCAGCTTTCTTGAGATATCTTGGTCTTTAGAGGCGGTGCTTCACCAGGTTTACTCCACTCCATTGATTCTGTTTTGGACAAGGGATCATAGTACTGGACCACAGTTTCATCTGCTGTAACGATGATTTGCAGAACTTCTCTCTCACTGCCACGACAGAACTCCAAAAATGCCTGACAACTGATGTAAATTGACAATTCATAATTTATTTTAAATTAGACGAACTTTGAAAGCAGCCGAATTGTGTGGTGGTGAGAGCATGTTGTAAAAGTGTTTGTGGTCTGTTTCAGGAATGGCGCACAAGGAATGTCTGGACAACGGCACATGGTTCAGACACCCAGCATCGGGCCAGGTGTGGTCCAACTACACCAGCTGCGTCAATTTGGACGACCTCAGTGTAAGTTGTTTACATTCGTGTACCGGGTCATAGACATGCGCAGAGTAACGGAGTACACGAATCACGTACAAAGTTTCTGAAACCTGTGACATGTAATTTAACAATTTTCTGACTTCTCAACAGAGCAAATGAGTTAATAGAGTAACAGGGAAACCGGTAGTTACTGTTAAAACATCATACTAATAGCTAGAAATGTATTCATTTTATATTAGTTACCTGGAACTGTGTTCTTACTTTTAATACCTAAATAACTCTTAACTATCAACACCAATCTTGGTCTGCAGCTGTCACGAATGAAGATTGTGCAATTTAGCGTTGAAATATTTTTAAAAAGTATTAAACATTTGCAAAATATTAAGTTTCGTTTCCATGACATTGTTTTGAAGAATTCAAAGGGAAATGGATATCTTTCCAGAAGAAATTATAAGGGAAAGCTGAGGTTAGGTTAATTCCTCAAAAATTAACACAATGACAAGAGAAAAGAGAAACATGTTAGTTTAAGTAATGTATATTTGAATATTTTTCAGAGCTGATGAATATATAAAGTAACATTTATAACTTATTAATATGATAAGTAATTTAAAGTTGAGGTTCTTAGATTTGTATGCCTTCGATCCCTGGTGTGTCGGTCCTGGTGGTGTAGTGGTTACCATACTTGCCTCCTAAACCCAAGATCGCGGGTTCGAACCCGGCCAGGACCGATGGATTTCTTCGGGCGTAAAAATCCTAAGAATGGCTTCCTTCGGAAGGGAAGTAAAGCCGTGGGTCCCGTGTCGTACATTTACGGCACGAAAAAGAACAAGCCTGAAAGAGAGGCCTCTGAGCAAAATTTGTCGGCCGTTTCACGCCCTGAGTTGAATGGGACGCTGATGACCTGAGCTGTTAAAGAAGGTCCATAAAATAAATCATTCAAAAAAAAAAAAAAAAAGATCTCTGGTGTGCGTATTCGAAAGTAAAATCAATGTAGGAAGATTTCTATAGTAAATTAGAGACTACTAATGGTTCACGGTTAACATTTTGAAATGAGGGAAATTGTAATGCGATTAATTAAGTAATTGCAATTTCAATGTTTTCAAGATAATATAAGTTAATATATGATGATTAATAACTTACATTGTTTAATGAAATGATACTTGTTAGCTCTTTCTTGCAGGTATTTTGCGGTGATGACTTCCGTTGCTAGGTAACCTTTTCTGGTACCAGTGCATGATTTATGAGAAGTTTCTTTTAATGTTAGGACTGCATAAAAAGTAAAACTTTTGTGTTAACAATATGCCGACTCTAAAGTCCGCATCTCCGTGAATCAAGTATAGTGTTCTCGTTTTCATTGTGAATGAGCTTCATTGTTATTGTTTCACATTGCCGCGCTGTCTGCGGTGATTATTTTTACGATTCAACAATGTAAACTGAAATTCTCTATTCCCAGTGTTCAGTCAGCAAGGTACCTGTACCTCATCAATCAGGTATACCTGTGCCTGATGACTCTGGGAACTCTGACGAATTCAGGCAGGAGAGAGCCCCAGCTTTATTCACAGTCTAAATTGAATGACTTGGGTAGAGACCTAGGTCTCCCCAAAGATTTAGCGGAAGTGTTAGGTTAGGTTAAAGGAAAAGAATTTATTGACTCCTGGTACATCTTTCTCGTGGTTCAGACATACAGAAAAAATGTTCTATCTATCGTACTTTTTACTGGTTTAAGAAATTTAACATTAGGTATGAAAACAATGAATGGAGGCTTGTTACTGATTCGTCTCAAAGCAGGTACAGGACATTCCGTGCATATGAAAACTTAGCATTAATTCTCTTCAAACTGTAATACATGGCTCTGAACAACAGGGAGGTTTCATGTGTGCAGTACAGATAGAAGTCAGCACTGGACCAAAAGAGAGGATAACTGTAGAGCCTGGAAGCAAAACTGCATTGTTGATCAAAAGAAAAGTTCTGCTTAGGCCACTTCATACTGAGCTTGAACTAATGAAACAGCTTGAGAAGGCCTTGCTACACGACGGAGAGTGTTTTCAATACTTGCGCAGTAAATTTCAGGGACTCTCAGAAGCAAAAGTGAAAGAAGGTGTGGATGCACATATTGTAAGCTCTTTACAGATGGAAACTGTTCAAAAAGAAGTTGCACAGAAAGTTCTTGGAAACTACAAGCACCAGAATTTTAAGTGTATAGTGGAAAACACTTTCATGAAATTCATTGAGTCTGAGGGTACATTTCCATTTGGGTTGCTTTCCCGAAAATGTTGGTTCTGTAAAAGGCAAAAGAGGTCACGAGGTAGATGGCTGCGGACTATGTTGGATGTTGCACAGAGAACTTACAAGAGGAGCGGTTGCAGGGAAAACCATAAAGATAAATAAACATTGCGAGTGATAATGCTGCTTTTTATTTATTTTAAAGTACATGTTTGCACACAATGTGAATTAATCTACTCTTTTCCCACGTTTTCAAGTTAACTCTGTGAAAAAATCTTACTTTATGAAAAAAAATGGTGGTTATATTATATTTGAGCACAGGAAATTATATAAAATTCTGATGCAATTTCACAATTAGCAATTTAATTAGTAAATAGTAAATAGCAATGTAAATATATGACAATGGTAGACTTCCCACATTACGTGAGCGCAGATCCTCTTAAGCTATCACTATGGCTGTTGAGCATGAATGTACTAAATTTTCAATAGGTACCGGCAATCAGCCGCACTTTTGAAGCCTTCCGACGTGTTGACACGTGGTGAGGCACCTGTGTGGTAAGTGATGGCAAGAGATAAATCGAAGTGAAGCTCGCGACCGAATCGCGGCTTATAGGGCATTCCTTGTCGGACCGCATTGAACTCCCGGAGGTTACATGTTTACCTTAAAGGACCTGGCGACTGCGCTCAGTATTCACCACACCCCGAGAGCTTCCAATAATTTGTTTGTATGCATGGCCTTTTCTGTGAATTCTTCCTTGTCATCGACAGAGCTACATCCTTTCTTATTACATCATGATGTCTTGTGAATTGTAACAGCGATACATTGCTCTTTGACCCAAGGGACACCAGGCCAAAATCGCTAAAAATCGAAAATCTTATTTGCTCCACATGGTTCCTCGAACCATTGCATGGCCTCCACCCCCCTTCCGGCTCTATAGTCACTTAAAGAGCTCCATGTGTCCTTTTTTAGGTGTTTAACGCCCGTTTTTACTACTGAGGCACACAGGTGGTGGACACTGATGATACATTAGGAAAGAATTATTTTAAGGAAGGAAATGTTTCAGGCGTAAGTTTAGGGTACCTCCCCGGCTTTTGCTATTTGTGAGGACTGAAGCAAATCTGGAAAAAACCTCAGTCAGGAAGGACGGTCCTGGCGAGATTCGAACCCCAGACCTCCCGCTCACGAGTCCGCGCCTTAACGACCTCAGCCACTTGTGGCGGTCTCCTTTTTTAACCTGCCACACCCCCTCAGTACTCAGTACAGAAGAGTGGAATGAGATACACAACTGTCTGTCTCATGGAGACGCAAGCATTTACCAGCACCTAAAGGTAGTGGCGGTAGGTGTTGTTGATGTGAAATATTGAAGTAAGAGGGTGACTACAGCTTTCCACAAGCTAAAGAAAGAACTTCGATTGGGGTTCGTGTAAGCTGAAGTTAGAAACTGTAACAAGACTACACAGAAGCATCTCCCATGTCACTTTACCTTACAGATCAACACAGGAACATACTCTTGTGTTTCTATAATAGAAGCATAGCTCTCAGTGAAACTCCGCAGAGCCATTGCAACATGTCTGATGATAGTACGTTAGAAGAATCCTCCCAGAGACTGCTAGCAATGAACTCGTGCAGGGACACAAAATTCAAATGAAAGTGTTCACTCACTCATTTGGAAAAAAGTACCAAAGAAAATTTTATTTCTAAGAAGCGGCTTGAAATTGGGACATTAAATGTTGATTGTGCTTTTAATATGGGCTGTTCAGTTTCTCAGGAGTTGAGATCTGCGGTACGGACTGAGGAATGTTCGGCAGCTGGTTCAAAGATCAGCAAGACCCGGGATACCACTGGACTCTGCGAGAGCAGCACAAGCAGGACAACAGCAAAGAACGACACATGGCTATAAATCAGGAGGGTTCTTACATCTAAAGCTCAATCCTGTTTCCCGGACACACTCAAAAAGACTCATGCGTCTCAGTTTTTTCCATTAAATTTCATAGAATGTGCAAAAATATCCTTTGTAATATTCTATGAGACGAATTACATGTTAATAATCATTTTTAAAAATCCTATTAAAATGGTTAAAATTAAAGATGGATGAAATTTTGTTATAGATTAAAAATAGTTTCACATTTCACTCATCAATTTAATTTAAAATATCACTTCATACAATTTTTGTTAGTGACTCCAATTGCAAAAATGCCAACCAATTTTCTCAACTCATGATACGCGTGGGACATGATTACGTATTAAAATTTATGAAATTATTTAGAGCTCGAAAGTATTTATGCAATTTGATATACGTATTAACTTAAGAGCAAAAGTTACAAAAAAATGTGGAAGTTTGAAAGTTCGCTTACTGAAGTAGACACTTCTCCTTGTGCAGCAGTTCCTGTGGCATTATCTTAAATTATTATTGATAAACCATGTGAGATAAGTGAGCGCGTTTGTTTTATCTATTGGAGAGCGCAACGCTCATTAGCCGGCCAGCACGCTCGTTGCTTGTCAAATGAGATGTTGAAACTGCCGCCTTCATTCTCCACACACTTTGCCATCGCTTGGAAAATTCTTCATCACTCGCTGCAGTTCATCTTGAGAAATCCGACAGTTTCCTGACGAATATTATCGTTGAGTTCTGTATGGTGTGTGGGTTCTTCTTGTACATTTTTAATTTAACCCAGAGATAATAATCGCAGACTGTGAAATCGGGGGACCGAGGGGGCACAAATCCTTACTAATAACTCTGTATTGTCAATTGCTCTCATAGAATTATTCGCAGTGTGAGCTGTGACAGAGTCCTGTTGAAAAAATGCATGATCACGCTCCCTGTCGGTTAATTCTCTGAAAAAGGGGGTCAGTATGGCATTCACACAAGTAACAGAATCAACTTATAAAGACACGCTGTGCCGTTGTAGGCGCACGAGAACACTTTATTTATACTGTCGAATGAAGAAACGATCACAAAATACCCACCGATAACAGGAGCGATACGATTACGACAGTCAGCAAGGTCAACAGGTAAGCAAGTGAACTCCGTTTTCTGGTATGGATGTGTAATACGCCGTAAATCTACGACACGGGCCCACGACTTCAGTCCTTCCCAAAGAGTTGCACTTGAGAGTTTTACATCTCGAAAAACCCGGGCGGATTTGAACGCATGAATTTTTGAGACTCCATAGAAAAGTGCGTTATCCACACACATTGCTTTATTTATGGAGGCTCTTTAACATCTCAGGTCATCAGCGTCTCATTCAATTGAGGGCATGAAATGGCCGGCGGAGACACCGCTTCTTTCAGACTTGAGGTTCTATTTCATGCCATAAATATGCGAAACGGGACCCACCGAAGGAAGCCAAAAAATTCATGGGCTCTGGCCGGGATTAAATCCGCGAGCTTGTGTTTACGAGGCAAGTATGGTTACCACTGCACCAATAGGACCGACTCTATACATTGTTGATAACCTATAAGTTTTGTAAAATGCCCAACGCAATTCTATTTAGTACAAAAATATTTAATCGTTAAGTTAAGCTTCAAAGAGAAATCGCAATAAACTTCCATTCATCCAATTACAGTTTGCATCATGAGAAATAGTAGTGAACTTTGAACATCTGAATATTTTAGACCCCACAGTTGCACAATATGACGTCAGAAAACGATGTTTATGATTTTGAAGAAAAATTAGAGGAACAGTAATAGGCGAACGGAAAACAAGAATGAAACGTTTTACCGTCTTTCCTTTCTTTGTTGCTCTGCCAGTCGTTTCCTCTTTTAAATATGAAGAACTTTCTTACGAGATGGTGAAGCACATACTTCGATATGCGGAGAAACAAATGCTTGCAAAATGTTCTCCAAGTGGACAATAACATCGGCGCCCCCTTAGAGGGCGACTTCTCTGTCACCACCAAGTCTCTCCAGAGTTAATTGCCTTCTCACATTCACGAGCATTTCGCGATTTAATAAATGCCGAAATAATAACCAACGTCTGTTTGCGATTAAAAGCTACGTGGTGGCAATTTATTGTGTGAGTAAAATTAAAAATAAGACAGTTCCAATTAGCGATAGAGATAAATTTAGAAACAATGTGGTTATGTTTCACAACATTTAATTCCTGCTTTGTTATAAAACTGCATTTACTTCACTACATATACGTAACACGATGCTTCTAACAATGCATTTGACAGATCTATGTGATCAACTTTAATTGTTGGTAACAAAGGCTGTATTTCGTGGAAGGAGACAGCGTTTCGGTTGAGAATTGCTGCTCAGGCTGTTAGCAACAATATATATGAAAGCAGTATCTCTGGCAAAAACAATTACATACATTTAATTTACATATTGGTTGAAATAGATAAAACGTTTATGAGGGGCGTTCGGAAATTATTTACAATGTCGTGCTATTTATCGTTACTTCCATTCGTACAGCGATGGACTGATACTAAGGGTCATCGACAAGTCCCACCGCACCGGGTGAAGGTACTCCTTCGAAACCAGTTTCTAGTAGGTAATCCGCCCACCGTTGCTAAGGTTCGCACTTTGGAGTGTGCGCTTGCCTTGGTGGTTAAGTTAACACAATAACTATACGCTCCGTGCTCAGTCAGTGCCACTTTCCCATTGAAATCTCGGCTACTCAAAGGCTGCGGAGCGACTTCTCGACTACCCTTCAGCACACCTGCAGACGCTAGATGACGTGTATCGAAAGGACAGTTGTCAATAGAGAAGTGCGTGGACAAGGTAGAAGGCGGCTATCATGAAATCTGCGTGGTTTTTGTGAAAGCAAGGCGTCATAACTGTATAAATTCATATACATTTATGAGGGCAACAAGCTGCTGCACAGAAGACCAGGAAATGTGCACACGTCCGTGAACATCGCTGTCTCCCAGGAGCATTGAAGCTATTAGGGCTCTTGCACACCACACTCACAAGAAAAATATGTGCACGGCTGAAGTCCGTCGTGTGGATTATTTGGAGAGGCTGGTGACAGGTCAAGTCCAATGCGTGCAATGGAAACTTGCGGAGAGTCCCCGGCGCAAGAATTGCGAAATGTTCATTCGGTCCCTTGATAACAAAAGGAGCGGAAAGCTTTCTCACATTGCAAACCTGGTGTAAAATACAGCGAGGATTTGGAATGTCGGTCGTAGCAGTCAGTCCACTGTTTAACTTTAATGTGGAATCTTGTCCCTTGTTATTTCTGTTGCGGTTAAACGTAGAAAATGTTTGTTTAAACAGTCGTCACTAACAAGTGTAGCTTTACACACTTAACACCTACCTCTCAGTCAGATCGAAAACTTTTAGAACACCCCTAGTAGCTTAAGATGTGCAGTCCGTAGTCCATCAGAAAACACTGTTCACAACTTATAGTGTTAATAATGCACTGATTTTTGGGAGCAAAAAACTATTATCATACTATTACGTTACTAGTGCTATAATAACGCAGTAGATGGGGGTAATTTTATTCCGTCGTGTATTTTTCTGTGTTTGAAACTTTATCCGTGCCTGTCTGACAACCAAATACCGCAAAAAAAATAATAAAAAAATGAAAATAAACAAAATAATAAAAAAGTCAGAAACTTTTAAATGCAATGTTACTTTATGCTGCACATCAACAAAGAATCAAAGCATTATAATTACACAAAAAAATTAGTTTATTGAATTGATTGGCAAGTATATAATTACGCTGCATGTATTTAATTAGGTTGACATATTTAATTACGTTAACATGTACTTAATTTGACATATATTTACGAATATATTTAATTAGGTTAATGTGTATTTAATCACGTTGGAATATATTTAATTAGGTTTACGTTGATTTAATTGTGTGGGGACATATTTGAATGGGTTACCGTGTATTTAATTACGTTGAAATACATTTAATTAGGTAATTACGTTGAAATATATTATGTTTAACTACGTTGAAATACATTTATTGACATGTATTTAATTATTTTCCAATATACTTAATTGGGTCACCGTGTATTTAATTGCTGTGGAATATATTTAAGTTAACATATATTTAATTACGTTTAAATATATTTAAGTATGTTTAATTACATTGGAATATATTGACGTGCATTTAATTATAATCGAATGTATTTAATTAGGTCAACGTGTATTTAGTAGCGTTAAAATATATTTAAATACATTTAATTACGTTGAAATATATTTATTGGCTTGTATTTAATTATGCTAATATGTATTAATTAGGTTGAAATATATTCATTTATGTTTAATTACGTTGAAATATGTTGAATTGTTTTTAATTACGCGTAAATATATTTAATTAGATAACTAAGTTGAAGTATATTTATTGACATGTATTTAATTATGTTAGGTTAACGTGTATTTAATTACGCTGACATGTATAATTGTAAGTATAATATTGTAATTTGGTTATTTCTCCACTGCCATCTTGTTCAGTTTGAATGCATACAAATCGAAGTGTAAAGTTTTGTATGCAAAGTACAAATATTGCCCTATTTTTTCGCCGTGTTTTCAATATGCCCTTGTACATATGGGTTTGAGAGTATTTCCTTGCTGAATACGAGTGTGTACATTTTAAGTCAAATATTACCCCCTTAATATGACGATTGATTCTTTTGGAAGAAAGTGGAGGTGGGAGGATCTTTTCTCCCAATGCTTAAGCGGATTTTGATTCTCGTTTCGTGTGTGCGTCATCACAACACTTGACTGTTTGCAAATCCGAGCGGGGCGTCTCAGACTCTGTTAATCCTCATTTGGATTAGAGCGGACGTGAGATGAATTACAATGAGACGCACCTGGCGGCTTTCCCAACGGCACATAACATCTTAATTATACCTCAAATTGAATGTCCGAGTAAAAAGTAAGTACAGGTTAGTCATAAAAATAACATCGCGAAATAATAGGAAAATTTGGGTTTAAAGCGAGTTGATGTGCAACTGTTGAACCGGAGAAATTCTGTTTTCCCGCCTCCTAGCCATGTTACTTTCTTAATATGGATAAGGAAATGTCATAACGGCAAATTTTAGCAAACTAAAATATCAGGGAATAATAATAAAAAAAACTCGATCTCAAATAACGATAAAAAAGTAATTACCAAAGCACGTGATCTGTTGTGAGGACTTCTGTGTCCCCCAGTGTGTCAGTCTGCAGCACCCAAGACTCCAGGAATAACGAAGATTGGCGTCACCCTCCTTGTTTTAATGAACTGACGTCTCAGAGCTAGTCGCCTTATGGATGGTTCTGTATCTCCCTGTCGCATAGCACCTTAAAGTTAGTTCAAAGCATTGTTTCGCTTAGTTTGCGATTGTAATCGGGGACGTAACGTCTGGTTTCAGTGTTTTGACATCTTTTGCTAAGCGAAATTGCATTTTGAATTGTTTGTCGTTCGGTTGTAGGAATGAATTATTTCTCTGGTGAAATAACCGAGGAGCTCGGGGAAATTGATCGTCGGGTGAGATGTCAGAGATATGCCGCTTGTAAGTTACACTAACATTTGAACGCAACTCAGCTGCTATTACGCGCAAATGAAAAGTGAAACATTGAAGAAACTTTACCTGCATGAAACGACTCAGCATTTTGTTTATAAATGAAGTTGTTATATTTCTGTACTCTGGAAACGGTTTTATTTAACAATTATAAACTCCAGTTAGTTATTTAACTTGTGAAATTTCGCAAATTAGACTTAATTTGAGGTTAAGACTAAATAATCTTACATTAATGTTTATGCAGCCAAAATTTCCAAGTTAAGTATAACAGATGGTTAATTTTATGCCCTAAACTCAAGTTAACTCTGAACACTCTTCAGGCAGCGGACTGTTACTGCGTTACTGACGCAGAAGGACATTTTGTTTCCCCAGTTTTATGATCGTATTGACAACGAAAACAGTGACAGGCTTATTCATTATCATTTGGAAATTACACCACTGGCCGAATCCATGTTCCTCGTCGTGGAATATCTGAACATGAAGTCCTGCATGGGGCTTTGTATAAGCATGTTGCAATGAACGAATTGACCAGAGGGAATTGGTAGCTGGTTGTTTCAGAAATTCTGTGAAGGGCATGAGTTAAACAGGTTACATGAATGATGTTAGGATAAAACGTGAAGCTGCAGTAACCATGTATGAGGCAGCATTTAGAATCATCTATATTGCGAGATATAACGACTAGTCTTTGTTTACAAAACAAGCAACAGTTTCGGAAGTTGCTTAACACATACAAGGTGCGGAATCAGGGTCAAATCTGAGGTTTCCTCTACAGAGACTCATATACGAGGTCTCTTCAAAAAGTATCGCGAATTTTGAATTTCCGCGGGCTACATATATTCGATTTTCGATTGTTTTGTGGCGTTATGTTGGTACTCATGTCCCTCACTTATGTTGACAAGCTCGGCCATTTTGAATGTTCAATTAATTGTTGACAGCTATTTTGCTTGGACGTGTTTTGGCTCGTCTTCGATTTTTGCCTATTCCAAAAATTGGAACAAAGAATCTGTATCAAATTTTGTGTGAAAAACAAAATTAAGTGCGCGGATGCATTCCGAATGTTGACTGTGGCATATGGTGAAGCTACCTTGGACCAAAGCAACGTTTATCGGTGGTACAAAATGTTCTCAGAGGGTCGAGAAGATGTGAATGACGAAGAGCGTCTCAGACGCCCGAGCTCGTCAACAGCGGACGAAAACAATGAAGAAGTGAAGAAAATAGTATTGGCCAATCGTCGAATCACCGTTAGAGAAGTTGCTGAGGACGTAAACATATCGATTGGCTCGTGCCATTCGATTTTTACCAATGATTTGGGCATGAGACGGGTCGCCGCAAAATTCGCACCAAAGTTGCTCAATTTCGTCCAAAAACACCATCGCATTAACGTTGCTAAGGAGCTATTGAACTCTGTCCGCGACGACCCAAATTTGCTCCAGAGGGTCACAACTGGTGACGAATCGTGGGTTATGGTTATGACGTGGAAACTAAAGCTCAATCATTCCAATGGATGCTGCCACACGAGCCAAGACCGAAAAAAGCGCGCCAAGTTCGGTCGAATGTGAAGGTTTTGCTTACAGTTTTCTTCGATTGCAGGGGCGTGGTGCATCATGAGTTCTTGCCACAGGGTAGAACGGTCAATAAGGAATATTACCTGCAAGTTATGCGCAATTTGCGCGAAGCAATCCGCCAGAAACGCCCGGATTTGTGGAAAAACAAAAATTGACTTTTGCACCATGATAACGCCCTGTTCACACATCGTTGCTTGTGCGCGAATTTTTGGGCAAAAACAACACACTTATGATGCCGCAGCCCCCGTACTCCCCAGACCTGGCTCCCTGTGACTTATTTTTGTTCCCAAAACTGAAGAGGCCCATGAAAGGACGACGCTAAGCCACGATTGAGGAGATAAAGATGGTATCGAAGGAGGAGATGAACAAGATCACAAAAAACGATTTTTAAAGTGCTTCGAGGATTGGAAAAAACGTTGGGACAAGTGTATAATATCTGGTGGGGATTACTTTGAAGGGGACAAAATAGATATTCATGAATAAATAAATACTTTTTGAAAAAACACAAAATTCGCGATAGTTTTTGAACAGACCTAGTATAAGAACCGCCTATATCCTCCCGAATAAATACTAAACTTCCACTGTACATTCTGTCCAAATAATTATTCTTGTGGTAGATTCAGAGTATGCAGTATTTTTGTAAAAAAGCTGTCTTTAAACCGAATTTTCAATTGCATTCCACGTAATATTGGCAGCAAGAAACGCCCCGATTAAGTCTGTCGCTGAGGTTGGATGTGTCAGTAGAGCTTTGCTGCGCTTTTGCCATGTCCCAGTACTTTACTTGCGAAGATAACTGATTTAACATTCTAAACGTTGTGTTGCCGTGTTTTTATCAAAATCTCAATGACCCATTAATGCTTTAACTATCAAAATTTAAAAGCTTAAAGTGTAATTATCTTTAAAATAATACAGTTCAGTCAAGTGTATAAATATTATATAGGCCTACTCATTAAAGTATATTTCAACTATTGTTACCTACCTTTTTCCTACTAATTTCATACAATGTTATGTTTGCATCGTGTGGACATTCTGTTAGCCATTGCCGGATCAGCAAAGATGGCATGTTAAACTGCACAGGATAACGTCCTACCACTGCAAGCGTGTTAATACAAACAAGAGGCTAACAGACGTGTTATACAGCATTGTTGTTGAAATTCTATTTGACGAATCATATTGTTATACTGCGAATTACAGACAACCCATCCCCTTCATAAAACAATCAAAGCTTTAGTTGCAAATAATGCGGATTTCTGTTGCCACTACAAGCGAACCCGCTCTCAGTTGAACTCTCTTCTGCCTTTCTGTTAACATAAAGAATTACTTTACGCTTGAAAGTGGCATCATAAGATGTTCTCTGTTTGCCCTCCGTTTCGTTACTACCTACTATTCAAAAGCTCTATGCAACAACAGGCCAACAATAAATGTAACCATGTCGAGAATTGCAGCAGTGTATTATGACGTAATAAACGATAAATTAGAACGGTTACCGACGAACTACGGAACGGATCTGTACTCGAACCTGATGCATTCAATTCTACACATGGACAAAAAGCTGTGGACGGTACATCCCGTCGCTTCAACAAACTGCTTATATTTTGTGAACGTTTAAGAATTCCCCAGGGCAGACTGGTGAGGCAAAAGCCGCCGTACTCTCAAGGCACCCCCTTCAATGTTATTTAACACAGAGCTAGATAATGAACAAATTGATAAGAGTAATGTATCTGTTGTTTGTGAATGTTTATGTTACTGTCATCTCGTTATATGTATTCACTATCAAGTTAATTGTTGTTTTAAGCACTCGTTGTTTCAGAATTTATTTAATTGAGCGTGTGGGAATGTACGCCACTCAAGCGAGATGTTCATGTTATAGTTCTGAGTTCGTGGTCGCAAAAGATGTAGCAAATTTCCACATAATTATGTCACGTGCTTGTCTTTCGTTAGGTGGCTCTGCGAATTACCTTCAGAGTTCCCACTGCTTACATAATTTCACCTTATAGTGAACTCTTACACAAAAGCATGATCAATACAATTACAAGGTATGGGCTTGTAGTTATTAGTAAAATTCTGTTTCACAAAGATTTCTGCTACACTTGCACTTAACAACTCCATACTTCCCTGTGATGTAATTCTAGGAACAAACTCATCGGAATTGCGCTTAAATAAAACTAAACACTTGCGAAAGTTCATTCGAACGCATTGTTAACAAATGCGACGGTACCATCAAGCGGAAAGCTCTCTCATACACAAAACTTGGTGTAAAATATCAGCCAACTCGCGTACGGCGTTGTGAATTTTTGCCACACTCTCGTAGTCGGTCGTAGCAGGGAATGTGCTGAGCGCTCATTATATTGAATGCATGCATGACTATGGTTAAATCCAGCAGCCTACTTTTTTAACTACCGAAAATAAAGGAAAAGAATACTTTAGTGGAAATGAACTCCTTTTGTATTTCTGTCGGGGTTAAACCATTCAAAACGAAGTACTTGTTCACATCAAGTGCTATCCGGTTTGTAGAAAATGTTGACAGTAATTTGTTTAAGCTATCGTCACAAACAAGACCGCCACAGATGGTCGAGGTCGTTAAGGCGCAGACTCGTGAGTGGTAGGTCTGGGGTTGGAATCCCGGCAGGATCATCCTCACTGACTGAGGTTATATTCCAGGTTTTCCTCAGTCCTCATAAATGGAAAATGCCTGCGGGCTACCTTAAACTCATGCCTGGAACATTACCTTCCTTAAAATAATCCTTTCCCAATATATAATTTCGTCTCATGTATCATCGCCTGTGGTGCCTCTGTAGCAAAAACGGACGTTAAACACATTCATTCATATCTAAAGAATGATACTCAACAACTATCTTAGTAATTGGGCTAACTTCACCGTATCTCTGGGTCAGGCCGCGAACTTTTAGAACATCCCGTAGTGTATTTTTTGTTGTTGGTACAATCGTGACGTAATCACGCTATGCTGCAATTTCGTCCTTCTTTGTTGGATTTCAGATGTAAAAAGAGATGCACGTTTTAAGAGGATGGGTGACATACTTGCTTTTGACCGTTATTTCTTAATACTGTTTTTATTAGTTCTCTGTTATTCCAGGTAGGTGTCACACTTTTATTTCTATGGCGTGCATACACGAAAGTTTTACCTTAAAAGTATGTGAAGATTTTTCTCCTTCATTTTCAACGATTATAAAATGATGTACTGAATATAAACATCACCGTACAAAACTTGAAGGATGTCCAAAACGTACAACAGCAGCAGAATTAATTTATCAAACCGTACATGTTTTGGTATAAATGTGAGTAATTTTGCTGAAATTGTAAGCATTTCAAACTAACGTGTAATTTATATTGCATATGATGTGTTGAGATATCGCAAAAGTGTTTACAGCGTGCAACAGAAGTCCACCATTACACATCAGAATCAAAACAGTGAACAGAAGCCAAAGGAGAAAACGGTGATTACATTTGCTGGAAATGTTGAGACGCTAAAGAAAGTTTACTAATTGGTCATCCCCAGAAGGGTAGAAACAGAACTGGAGAGTGCTATTTCAGTCGTTTAAACCAAATATATAAAAATACGAGGGGCGTTCAATAAGTAATGCAACACTTTTTTCCCCCCTTAAAGCAGATTGGTTTTATTCAGGATTCAAATACAGCATGTTATTCCCCACTGTTTTGGCTACTAAACCCTATTTTGTGCAACATATCTCCGTTCAATGCTACAGCCTTACGCCACCTTGATGGGAGAGGCTGTTAGCCTGCATGGTACCACTCTACTGGTCTATGTTGGAGCCAAAGTCTTGCTGCATCAACAACTTCCACATCATCCATGTAGTGCTTCCCGCGGAGTGCATCCTTCATTGGGCCAAACAGGTGGAAGTCGGAAGGTGCGAGATCCGGGCTGTAGGGTGGATGAAGAACAGTCCACTGAAGTTTTGTGAGCTCCTCTCGGGTGCGCAGACTTGTGTAAGATCTTGCGTTATCATGCAGAATGAGAAGTTAAATTGCAATTTTGTGGCTACGAGCATGCTGAGTGTATTGTGCTACTCTAAGGACATCGTTCCTTGCTGCCAACATTACGTTGAATGCACTCCAGAGTTGATCGTTTCACCATGAGGGAGGACATCGAACAGAATAACCCCTTCAGAGTCCCAGAAAACCATAGCCATGACTTTACGACCAGCTGAGGGTACGGCTTTGAACTTTTTCTTCGAAGGAGAGTTGGTGTGGTGCCACCCCGTGGATTGTCGTTTTGTTTCGGATTCGAAGTGATGAACCCATGTTTCATCGCCTGTGACAATATTTGACAAAAAAATTTGCACCCTCAGCCTCATAACGAGCAATCAATTCCGCACAGATGGTCCTTCTGTAATCTTTATGGTCGTCAGTTAGGTGTCGAGGAACCCAGTGACTGGTGGATAAGTGTGTCAGCACTACCAACAGAAACGCAGCGAGGGTTTGATTTGATCCGTCGATCACCTCGAATAAGAGAGTTCGCACGTCCCAACACTGCAGGAGTCGCAATTGTGTGCGGGAGATCAGACCTTGTTGTGTTGATGACACGCCTCGCTCAACGACTCACCGTGCTTTTGTCTCCATAGACATTCTGCAAGCGCCTATGAATACCTGTAATACTCTGATTTTCTGCTCTGTTTGGAACGCACCTCCGTTACAGACGCCATTTTGAAGGCTAGTTATAGCGTTGCCACCTATCGGAAACTAATGAAACTATATGAGGTGAAGCGGGACTATTTAAAGATGTCCTACACAAATTTTAAAAATTTCCAACCAAAATTGGTCGAGAAAAAAAAATGTGTTGCATTACTTATTGAACGCCCCTCGGAATTACAGGAGACAATGCACCTGTTCAAAAAAGTGTTTTAGCGATGGGAAAATTGAGAGATTTGAAGTATAAACCACCCCTCCTCAAATTTGGCCCTTTCGGACTTCCTAGGGCTTTACTTCAAACAAGAGGCGACTGCAGACCTACCGGAAAATCACTTCAGAGACGGTACAATGCATTGATCTTAAGGAGATAGATTACGTTAAAAAATAAAAATAATGCTCAAGTTGAAAGCTAGTTCCTTGAGATATTAAGTGTTCTTAATAAGATTAAGTCAAGGAAGTTCGGTATATATTGCAATATTACATTTATTTTTAGTGCTGAAATATTTTAAGGTACAGTTTTAAAATGTTCAGCAGTTATTTTGCTGGTCACTGGTATATCTCATAAATTTGTAGGCAATCCTAGCATTAACACTTATGACGCCATACCTCGTGCACAATTAGCGCTGAAACCTATTCCATCACCGCCTTCATAACAACATAGCTGTAAGAAAAAGCTAAAATCCTCGCACCAACATTCAAATACGAGTATCATTTTATTTTGAAACTACAGCAATGTGAATTATTAATCATCATAAATTAACTACCATGATCTTGAAAACATTGAAAATTAATTAATTAATTAATTAATTAATCACATTACCATTTCTTTCATTTCAAATACACACACCAGAGCGTCGAAAAAAAAGATTAAATCTTTGACTGGAAAAAAAAAATTAAAAAATCTATAAATCTAAATTTTAAATTACGTACCGTATTAACAGATGAAAAATATGGCAACAAGACTTTTTCATTAGTTAAACTAACAGTTTCTCTTTAACCCATGTGCCGAACTTGTCATATTCCTTTTCATATACATTTTTCTATTTTTGGGGAATTAACAAAACCTGAGATACCCCAGCTTCCTTTATAATTTTTTCTGCAATGATATCCGTACTTTCGATATCAAACATTGCGGATGATTGATTTATTTAAGGACGCTCTTTAACAGCTCAGGTTATCAGCGTCCCATTCAACTCAGGGCGTTAAATGGCTGACAAATTTTGCTCGGAGGCCTTTCTTTCAGGCTTGAGGTTCTTTTTCGTTCCGTAAATGTACGACACGGGACCCACGGCTTTACTTCCCTTCCGAAGGAAGCCATACTTAGGATTTTTCCCCCGAAAAAATCCATCGGTTCTGGCCGGGTTCGAACCCGCGATCTTGGGGTTTAGGAGGCAAGTATGGTAACCACTACACCACCAGGACCGGCTGAAACATTGCGGAATTAGCATCCATTTCCATTTGAATTCTTCAAAATAAAAACAAAATAACAGAAACGAGTACTAAGAAACCATGCAATATAATACGTCATAACATCACATTTTGCAAATGTTTAATACTTTTAAAACAATATTTCAATGCTAAAACATTGTGTGTAATCACTTCCGCTCAGATGCTAAACAATATCACTCGTGTCACAGTTACCAAGATTATACACTAGGTACATAAATAACAATTAAAAAGTTCTGCTTTTCAGGTGTAACTTTATAATATTTAAAGTCTAAAATCCAAAAACAATTGTGATTACCAAATTCTGGTCTTAATAGGTCGCAGTTCTAATTTCATAACTATCATGATATATTGGTAAAATCTAAAATAAGGAAAAGGAAGGCAAAATTATGATTGAAAATGTTAATACCTTAAACCTCATTTTTGCCCCTCTTTTACATTTCTTAGGAAATTGATAAAAGGCTTGAATTGCCGCACAGAAAGAATTTAGTCATATATCTGCCTACAATAGGTTAGGAAATGTGCACAACAATAGATATGGACAGAAAACCAATTAATTTTCAATTATAATCAATTATTTGCAAAAATGCCCTTCCAATTGGTTTTATAAAGAACAACACACTTGAAATACTCAAAAAAGCAGAAATGTAAAATTGAATTTTAAGATTGAAAGTCTTTCGTAAACAAAACACTGCAGCATTTGAAACAGATGAACTTAAATGCCATCTTTATAAAGAATCTGTTCAATTATTTAACTTCATCCTTATATATGTCTCATTCACCCGTACTTCAGAGATAGCTGAGATGCAATTTTCTTAGTAAAGCATGTACTCCATATTTAAATACACCCCTTTGCCATCAACAGCGAATGTTTGTTAAAACGCAGTTCTTTACTTAGGAGAAACATCTAGTTATCCGAAATATCACATTTCAATGTGCAAAATATGAATATTTCGCATAAATGGGTAACCTTACAGACAAGTGTAGGCTTAATCAACCAATCAATCAACTAGTTAACAAGTCCAACCTGTACGTACTAATAAAACTGAGACACTCAAACATGTGATATTTCCGATAACTGAGTATCCTCATAGGCAAGTGTATATATCAACTTATCACGAGTACAAGTTGTACAGATTAACAATGAACATTTCTGATAGCTTAGTATCCTTACACAAACGTAATATTTCGTGTTGTTTCAGTGGAGACAGCAGGTGAACAGGATCTACGAGACGGGCTACCTGATATCGATCGTGGCGTTGGTTGTATCGCTGGCCATTCTCTTATACTTCAAGTAAGTTGATAGTGAACTTGCTGTGTGTCAGGTGGTGAAGAAACGTTTTGTGACTGATGTCGTTGTGCGCAGGTCTCTACGCTGCTCGCGCACTACAATACACATGCACCTGTTCGCCAGTTTTGCCATCAACAACGCCCTGTGGCTGCTGTGGTACAGACTTGTGGTGCCACAACCTGACATGTTCCTGGAGAACGGAGTGAGTAGCTCTTGTGTTAATGCTTGCTGGCTTGAACTATAGTGCGACATGTTGGGTGCCTGGTCATATTGGTTGCAGGTGGGCTGCCAAGTCCTGCACGTTGTTCTTCACTATTTCCTGCTGACCAACTACAGCTGGATGTTGTGTGAAGGTTTCTACCTGCACACGCTGCTGGTGGCCGCCTTCATATCGGAGTCGCTTCTGGTCCGCTGGCTCCTCGTGGTGGGGTGGCTCATGCCCGCCCTTCTCATTGTCATATACGCAGTACTCAGGGCTACCAACCCTACCCCGGACACCATAGAGTAAGTAGGAATTTGGATATTTCATTAAAAGTTAAATCCTTGTAATAACTCAGACATTTCAGCAAACCAGTTTATCAGAAAATGGGTACCAGTACGCTACCTATTGTAGACTATTAACAGAATTTCAAGTTGCTTTTCATCCTCCCCCTTATACTGCACATTGACTGTCGTATCTAAATGAGGTGCTTAAAGCGCTGTAATACAGGACGAGCTATACAAGTATTGACAACTTGTGCGGTCTTTCCATTTATGACAACGCAGAACTATTTACAGGTCATAGGCACCGTTTTTTAGTTACAGTGGAATGAATGTATGAGCAATGTATGTAATAAAATCACTTAAACGTGCATTCATTACCAATTACACGTAATATATTGAGACATTTTGAAGTGTAAAAACTTAATTCCTCGCTGAGGTTTCCGTTGAGAAAGGAGTGACCTGTTGGGAATACTGAGATGTAAAAAATTTCTTTGTTTTCAAACCTTTTTTAATAGTGTTTAACGTCCGTTTTTATTACTGTGACATCACTGATGACACATGAAATGGTAAAGGAAGGAAGCGTTGCTGGCCTAAATAAAGGAACGGTACCTCCCCATTATGAGAATAGAGAAAAACCTTTAAAAAACCAGTCATGGTTGAATCGAGCCACTGGCCTCCTGCTCACGAGTCCCGACCCTTAATGACTTGGAAAACCCGCTGATGAGCTGACTGTATCACAAACAGAACTTTTTCATGCGAAAGTGGCTAAACATTCACCGAACACGCTTCTACCGCGTAAATGGCTCTCTTATTTATTTTCATGGGAAGCACGAAAACTCTACCCGCATTCGCCAAATTGCATGGAAATTCAGCAGTGATAAACAAATTGATAGTTTCACACATCTTATACTTTCCTTCTACTGTCACAAAAGACGGATGCGGTAATTTATTTTACATAATAAATTAAGCAGAGTTTCTATTAAAAAAATGCACGATTTCAATACATTTTATTACATTTTTTTTATAAAACACTGGGAAACGTCAGGGATTTCTTAAAATTGATAGATAATGCATGATTAGAATTGTTGGTTAAAACACTGGAATATCTCAGTTGGCTCATGTTCGGGATATTTTTACTGTTTTTGTTGTAGGAATGACGTCATAGATGTAAACTTTTACGCTGTTATCTAAAAAAAATGCGCTCGTCTGTATCGCTATGAGCGTTTCATTTTGTTTTACAGAAGCTGTGTTATTATGATAGTAACACAACGTGCTTACCTATTTAATCAGCTCTTGTGTTTCACTCATTGGACACCATCTTAAAATTGACCAATGAAACGAAACAAAATTTTGATTAATCACAGCCGGATTACGGAGTGAAATTATCGGGAAAAAAGTATGAAATTCGTTTATCAGTGATGTGCATTTGTCTTGTGATCAGTGTAGCCAACTCTATAATTCCTGATCATGCATCACTGACCACTTTTGCTAGCAGGCGGTGGGGAGCTATTGATAGCAACAAAAGCATGAACAATGGACAATCATAACGCAAAATGGAGAGTTCTTCAAAGAAATATTCACAGTATACTTTTTATACATGTGTTAATATTCTGTGCGCGGATTTCAAATGTATTTTTATTCTTATTCTATTCATGAAATAATCCTAAACCCGTATTTTGCTCTTCTCCATTGGCATTACTAATAATCGACATTCTTCTATCGCAAGATGATTTCAAAAGGTTAAGTGCAATTATTACAAGTTTACAAGCCAAGTTTACAGGAATTATATTTACATTCTTATTTTATTCGTGAAATAGTCCTAATAAATATCACTTCGGGTTTGAACTTCCCAGATAAATTCACGACAGACTCTCTCGTGATATTACTTGTGATAATTTAGTGTTAAAATAGTCATAGAATAATATATTTTGTAATGAAAATTAAAGAATTGAGGTTTTGATGATTTGATAGCAGAACGGGGGAGTAAACAAATACGAAAGCAACTGAAAATGCACAAACGAAGTTTGTGTTGTGCCTTAATTGGAAAATTTCAAACTCTGAGTACCAATTTAATTTTTTAAACTCGGTGTGATTTTATATTTATCTATGTTGTCCTTTCTAAGATTTGGGTCAATTTTCAAAAGTCTCAAATCAGATGAGACACATAACGTATAAATAAATCCAATACAAATACAAAAATGGCAATATTATTCAAATTAAATTAAAATAGCTTATAAAGAAGCATATATATTAGTTAAAACTAATAATTTAGAAGCAAATAAAATATAAACAAATCTAGGACTAAAACAAGGACGTAATTTGTCTCCCTTATTATTTAGACCAAATAGCGAAATAATGGAAAACGAGCAACTTAAAAGGAGTTTATTGGCTAAAATTAACAACTAGGAACCTAATATATGGGATGACCGGGTTTTAATTTCTGATACAGAAGACGACTCTCAGATATTATCAGATCTTGCAGAACAGTACAGCTTGCAAATCTCCATAGATAAAACAACAGTTTTTGAAAGAAAATATATGAGAAGAGAAAAAATTAGATTTACGAAACCACATTATAGAACAAGTAAGATCCTTGAAATATTTACACTGCGAAGTAAGTATTTTAAAGAAAGAGGAAATAGACAAACATCCAACAAATATAATTATGTGAATAGGATTTTAAAAGGAAATTTCAGAAGACAAGCGAGGAAAGAAGTACATTAAAATTCTCAATACTGTCTTAATGTATGGTAGTGTTGACAAAAGAGGTAAGAGGACGACCAGAGGCTATTAGTAGGAGTGGCTATCATCAGATACGATTATATTACTAAGGGAATTCAATTATACAGAAAAAAAAACATGTGAATAGAATGTATTTCAATACAGACCCAAAGAAAGAGATGGGAAGACCAGTATTTCTGAGTGTTGCTTCGGAACAGGGAAATTTAAGAGAAGGAAACTCAAAGAAATCGGTCACTAACTGTATATTACCTTTATGCAAGCAAATAATTTTAGTTGAATTCTGAATGCCAAATGTTGGAGTATTAACATTTTATTTCTACAAAAAAGAAAATTCAAAGAAAAAGAGTTGCCATTTTCGAATGGTTTTTTCAATGAACTTTCATTGAATTTCATTTGAAATTGTGCTTAGCTTTTGAAACACTCCGTTACACTTTTCCTTTTATTTGCAAATATTTTGCGGAAACAAAATTAAGTTGAAAGTCAATATACTAAAAGCGTAGCAAATGAAAAATTTAAAATGCATTGTTATACACAATAGGTTTGAGTTTATTTTATTTAAGGACGTTCTGGTTATTAACGTCCCTTTCAATTCAGGGCGTGAAACGGTCGATAATTTTTGCTCTTTCAAGATTGAGGTTCTTTTACCTGCCGCAAATGCACGACACGGGATCAACGGATTTACTTCCTTTCCGAAGTAAGCCGTACTTAGGATGTTTACGCCCTGGCCGGGTTGGGTCTACGAGGCAAGTGTGGGCTCCTGTGTTCCCGCAACTTACGGGTAATTAGTATGTTGAGCCCCTACAACGTGTCAGCATGGTGAACCATCAAATATCCACTTGCAGAGTTAGGGAGGCTAGTGCTCAGACCGCCTAGCCGAAGCAACATCTCTGCTTCTACTCCGTCCAATAGAAAAACCCACCCACCTAAGCGTATACCCTACACATGATTATTATTATTATTATTAAACTCCCATCTTGTCTTAAGCTCAAAGAAGCTCGACATTTTCTCTTTATTGCTTAGCAGCAGGCGATATAAACCAGGCGAACTTTCTTCTATTTCCCTGTTTGAATGTAAAGCAGTAACTTTTGAGAGTTGTATTTCCAAGAGCCCCTGGTCAATATGCGAGAAAATTAACCTAAGGACATCTTAGAACGTTTTTAAATGTTGAAGTAAAAGTCAAACTGATTTCTGCATCCAATCGCCATGCTCGTTACAAGCTTTCGTTTGCAGTTACAGGGAAACAAATCTTAACGGTTTCGAGTACAAGCGATCATTGTAACTGCGGCCCGACGTCAGAGGAAAACTCGATTTATAGCCCTGAAGGAAGAAACCCAAAAGAAAATGAATGTTTCCGGGTAACAAAGAGCTCGCTTGTTTGTGGAAGGCAGCAATAAATTGCCAGGCCTCTCGGTTTTCATTATGTAACATCCTCGTTGGTGTTTTATCGGCAGCGTGGTCACGGCTTGGATGGGGCGCCGTCGCTAGTGCAATAACTGGCTACATTTGATAAATTATGCACAAGGAAAACAACATACCCTCGGTGAGAACCTAACGCGTTCTCGTCGTGTCATTTTCGTTACGCATTTGGTCGCCAGTAAGCTCACAGCTCACTTCCTTTCCTGCTCTCAAATTCAGCTAAATATAGTTTTTTTTAATCCATTTGGTTTATATTTGTCTGTTTTACAATTAGTTACAAAATTGCTTTCCATGTGATAAATTCTTTAAAAAATGAACTGAATTGCTGAATAATTAATTTATTTTACATATTTGCATACGCTTCCTACATAACGGGGAAACATTCCTTTGATTTTTAAGGAAATTATAATCAAATGAAATTTCAGATCTAATTGTGATGGAACGTTTTAAAGTAACGTCAGTTTTTATTCATAACGAACGATAATAACAAATAGGTTGCTTTCTGTTCTTTGGGGAAGATCCACACTTGACTCTATTGCTGCAGATGCAACTGCAGGAGCTATTTTCCTCTTCAACTTCAATCTAAGGTCCTTGTGATTCCTTGAAGTAAAGGCTTAGTTACCTCAAGAGGCAAAATCTTCAAGTAAGAGCTACGCGGTATGTTGGCATCAGTATTAGGTCGAAAATTATCCATCATGTTGTAAAATACCCGAAACAAAAGTTAGTTTGATTTGTGTGCACCCCAGTTTTTATAGAAGGTTTCGTCTTTCGCCATCAATCTGGTCACCATTATGTATTTCACATCTTCCTGGAGTGTACGAGTGTTCCCCGAAAGTCTTAACTTGTATTTATACGAATTCTTCCGACTGTAACACTTTGTTTCGCCATATCAGCTGATGGTAATATTTCTTCCAGTGTTCACGAATGTTTTTACAACAGCTGATTATTTAGAGAATGGGCTAATTATTTAGAGAATTGTTTCTTGAAGAAGCAGAAACTTTACAAATTGTTGTAAACTGCTCAAAACAATTAGAACCTATGTTCTGCTGCCGTGGTTGAGTTTAGGGTGGTAAAAATTTATTTACAGAAAATTTAAATCTTTATTTAACAGCAATGTTTACTTCTCATCTCATACAAGGATGGTCTAAGCCGAAATTACAGACAATGTGGTAAACTCTTTAAATTTAGTTTCAATTTTGCACCTAAAGGAACACTTCAGTGTTTGGTATGGTCGCCATGTGCCTCACATCTTCGAGATAAGTTCCTGATCGGTCTACGCACCCCCTCTTGTGGGATGTTTCCCCATTCTTTGATAAGGACATCTGCAAGCCATTGAAGAGTCTGAATGGCTAGAGGACTATGTCCGTACTCGTTTCTTCAGCTTGTCCCTTAAGTGCTCAATAGGGTTAAGGTCAGGCCAGTTCATTGTTTCAATCAGGAGTTTCTGTAGGGTGGCCAAACTAGCACTGTCTTGCTGCAAAACAAACCGGAGCCTAATTCCGACTGCAATGGACATGACATGCTCTAGCATCATTTCAGCATTAAGTCGGTTTCTGACTCTATAAAATGCCACCCTACACCATGATTGATCCTTTCCTGGACTGCTGGTTCTGTAAAACGGCGACGATACACACGCACACTGTTACACGAAAGCAAACAGCACGTTGCCATTTCCTGTGTTCCTGCACATATTTCAGTCGGGCTCTCTTTATAAGGCCATCGCGGTCTTAAACCTGCTTCTCTAAGTATGTTTCTTATTGTTCGGCCCTGACATTTGGACCAGTTGCCGCCCACAGATCATTTATGTGGTCCCCAACAGTAGCTTGCGCCGTCGAATAGAACTTAATTGCATATCGATCTTCCCAGGCCGATGTTTTACATTTTCGACTTTGGTCTGGTTTCCTGGAGTACGTACCTGTTTCAGTGAAGCGCTTCTACGCCCTAACAATAACAGATTGCAATAACAGATTGAACCACGTGAAGCTCAGAGGCCACTGTAACAATGTGGCAACTCGGACAGTTTCTACCACGGAATAACAAGTATAACAGAAGTGTAACGCGCATGTTAAAATATGGAAGCGGGAAACTGCATTAGCGCTCATAGTGGCCTGGCACTGAATTAAAACATGTGTACGTATATTGCCCACAAGATATCCTATTGTCTTTTCGTGTCATCGCTTTCACATACACGCGCCCAACGAATTGATATACGTATTTTGATATTTTATCCGTCGCATACCAAGACCAATGGAATATGTTTCAGATTGAGTTCATGGCATTTTGAATTGAGAAAAGCCTAATAAGACAGCGTTCTGTAATAATTCCTTTATTTATTTATACAGCAGGCAGTTTTCATATTCGACCTATAAAATTGTCTAGTGGCCTTTGAAACTTGAGTTTCCCAGAGTGTTCTGTCATTTTCAAATGTCACTTCAGATGTAGAATCATTTCATTCCAAAAGAGTTACGATGTTCAGGCTACCAATTGATATGCATCAAAATTATCACAATTCCTAAGGTTTATTGGTAGTGGCTATATTAGAAATAAAGAGAACACATTTTTATTGCTAATTTATAGTATCTTTTTAATGAAGATTATTTATTTTTCATGCATTTTATTTGCACAGTAATTTACTCCAATAACCTCATTGCACATCATTGTTAGTCTATAAATAATGAAAATATCTTGGTGCAGCAACATATTTTGATTTTATTTATTTAGTAATCACTGCTTTCAATTAATTTATCCTCCTTCTCATTTTACCACCCTATAGGACATCTTCCTCACTGATTCTTAACTCTAGTTCCAATGAATCAAAATAATTGTTTTACAATTTCACAAAATGGTGGTGGTGAATCCTTAAAAAGAATTTATCAATTGTTACATGTAATCTATTTAAATCATCTTAAAATTAAACATCATGTTCATATTTATGGATATAAAATTATAACATTTTCTATGGTAATTATATTATTAGAGTACTTAAATAAATAAGTATGAAAACATTTTCAGAGGTGCAATTGATACAGCAAAAACTACACAATAGCAGTAAACTAAAGAAATTAATTAAAAAACTAACACAACATGGGAAATCATAAACTCCTTATATAAAGACACTGCCTTAAATACTGTTGAAAATACTAATCAGCACAATGGATGTTACATAGACAAACCATAAATTATAGTCAACATGTTAGATGAATATTGCAAACCAAATAGCAGTATCTGGGAACAATGAACTTCTAATGGGGAATTACCAACTCTTTGGTATTAAAAGAGTAACTATAAATGATGTTATCAAACAAATAAATGAAACAAAAAGCAAAGAAAGTCAATTTCCTGAAGGGCTTATCAAATGAAATAGTAAAGTGCTGCAAAAATGCAATTGCTGAGTCCCTAACACATATTGTTAACCAAAGCTTTACAAATTGTATTTTTCATAATCTATTAGAGAAAATTATTGTAAGACCTGATACAAACAAAAGAAATTAAAACTTGCTGTAGAAAACTATAGGTAGATCTCTTTATATTCTGTAGTCTCTAAAATCATCAGAGGGATTATATGTGAATCAGTTATTAAAATTTTGCAGTAAATTTAATGTAATATCTGAATTTCGATACTTAAATCTATAGCACAAGCACTGGAAATAGTACTTATAATAAATTGTTTTGGAAAAGCAAAAAATAGTTGTTTCAGTATGTCTTGATCTTACAAAAATGCTTTTGACTGTGTAAACATAAAATCTTTATTGAGTAAACTTGAGACATGTGGCATAAGAGGTCTATCATTATATCTACTGAATCAAATACAGTGTGTTGAAATAAAGTGTGTATATGAAAATAATATTCTTTCAGACAGTGAAATAGGTGCACCATAAGAATTGAAGTTGGCACCATTTCTGTTTTTATTATACATAAATGAGATACTTGAAGTAATTCATAAATAGGGAGGTAATATAATGATATTATATTATATAATATTTTACTATACTATATTATACTATATCATATCATATAGAATAGTATAACATCATAATGGTATTATACTATAAGTATAACAGATGCAACAGTAGAGGGTGTACAAATCAACTAATAAATATATTTAAAAAGTCTTAATGTTTTAAAAACTGTATGGATGCATTTTAATCTGAGAGGTAAAGGGAGTAACAGTGTAAAATGCAGAAATATCAGAAGTTGAACATATAAAATATCTATGTAGCACCAATAACAAAAATCTCACACTCATGAATTAAACAGGATTTTATGTGATTAGAAAAGTGCAACAGATTATGAATATGAAATCTGTAAAACAACTGTACTATGCACTATTTAGCTCCTATCTTATTTTTGGTATAATTTTGAGGGGTTATGCCAGCCAAAGGGAAATGAAATATATACTTAAACTAAAAAAGAAAGCAATAAGAATAATTGCAAAATTAAAAATGTCAGACTCAAACAGAAATAGCTTTAGAGAATTCAAAATCTTACATTTCCATCATTATTTATATGAATGTATCAAATCCTTACCTACTACAAAGGAAATACAAGTGAATGCAAACATACATACACATGACACTAGAAACGGATATAACGATTTCAAACTACTGTAATTGGTCGTTGTACAAAAGGACAATAAAAAACAATGAAGCAATATTTTACAATTTTACTAAGACAGAAATTAAAAAGCAATCAATACAGGAATAAATGGTTACATATTCCTGACAGCACACAACAGATTTTCAAAAATTACATAAAGAAGGAAGATACAGACAAAATTTTAAAAATAAGCACCAAACCTGCCATTATACGAACTGACCCTTTACAATATATAGATATCAACGTGAAACTAAACCTGGATACATTTGTCTCCAAGGAGAATGACCTATTTGAGATATTAAAATTGACAGCACTTAGTACACTAAACAAATATTATCTGGCTGATACAAGGTGTAGAGTATATACAGATGCATCTCTTAAAATGGAGAAGCAGCCTTTGGAACATACTGTGAAGAATTCTCTGAATATACAACTTTATGACAGTATGCTAATAATTTTGATGGTGAAATAATGGCCATTAGAGCAGCTTTACAAAATCTAATGTATAGACCTAAAATAAATAAAAGAAGTGTAATCTAGTGGCTCTAAAGCAGCATAGCAAAGTATAATGAATTACAGTTACCCACTGACATATGCTGTAAATGAAATCAGAAAACTCTGTTATACAATGCAGATCAGAAATACAGAAACAGTTTTTTACAATGGACCCTAAGCCATGTAGGATTACAGGGGAACAAGATTGCTGATACTTTAGCAAAAAAGGAATCACCACAAAATTTAACCATCTTTTGAACTATAGCTTTTTTCCAAACTGAAACTCATAAAAAGATTAATAACTGAACAAGAACAACAAACTATCCAACAAAAACTTAAAGGAAAACCATATGAAGATCTGAATACTTTCAAATGTCTTTTATTGAAACCAATCAAAATTGGAGTTGCTCAATTCCCCTTATTGTTGGCTTGATTGCCTATCAGAACATCTCTTCAGGATGAAATTAGTCAAGTACAGCCACTACCCACTGTTTAAGGACCTGAATACTATCCTAAACAAAGAATATCTACTGAAAGGCAGCCGACTTGATAGTAACAAACAAATGAAAAATTATTTGGAAGCTCTTCATTGGGAAGCTAGGAAAAAAAGATAAATATCAGCATCCCCAATTGCCATTAGTAACCAATCTTACTTTACAATCTACTGCCAAATGATATAAAAAACAAAATGGGAGATACCTTAAAACTAAGAGAAACTAAAAATTACTTGCAAGTATTTTATTCAGTCAAAGAATACAAGACAGGTAGCAGAGATGTATGCTCTCAAAACGTGAAATAAAATAAATATTTTAATGCTCAGAATGTATTAAAACAATGTGTATATATTTTGACTTGAAAATCAAATTTCTAATTCAAATGTCTTTAGACCACTTGTTTGCTTTGTATTGATGATGACACCTATATATGTATTCTTTTAACAAGTAAAGGAATGAAATTAGCACAATAAATAAATTAAGGATACTAAATTTGAAAAGACTTTGTATTATTTGTTTTCACAGTTTTCAGATCTAAAGCCTATTATATAGTTTAATTTGCATGTTTATATTGTTAAAGACTCCGTTATGTTATTTTTTGTATTAGGTTTATTGACAGTACAAAATCATCATTGTTCTTTTTGATTACTCTTACTCAGTGTACCGTAGTGTTGTTTTACTAGCTTCCTATAAAATATTCTACTTTCATTAACTTCTTGTTCCATTGCAGGTGTTGGATCAATGAAAGTCCTTACTCCCTGGTACTGAGTGTGCCAGTATGTGTGTCAATGGTACTGAACCTCATCTTCCTATGCAACATCCTGCGTGTACTGCTGATCAAACTGCGAGCAGGACCTCAAGTAGGGTCTTCCAGACCCTCAAGCACATTGCTACAGGTCACATGATAGCTGATAAGTTGGATTACCATTTCTTAGTTACCCATGTACATTAAAAGTTATTCTAACTCAGGGTATTTAAGTATTTTAAAAGTATTGGCATATCTTTTGTCATATGCTGTAATTTTTTCCGGGAAGTAACGTAAAATATTGCATTGAAAAAATCAGTTTAAGTGATCTTTATAATTTTTATATAACAGTGTTTTTACTGCACTTACAATTTAAATTTTAAATATTATTCTTTCATCTATGTTAGGACATAAGCTAAATATGGCCTGGATTCAAAACCAAGATAATCAGCCTTCCAGGCTGATGCTCGAACCAAAAGTTATATGTATACTCCTCGAAGCGTGAAACCATGAACTTCTCTCGCCTGATTCTAAGGAATTAATTTCTTATAATAGGCAAACTTTAGGAAAATCTCCAGGTTATAGAAAAAAGAGAGAGATTTGTGGTTCAATGTTTGGAGGTGAATATGGTAGCTCAGCTAGTAGAGTAACAGCCCAGAAGGCTGAAGACCCATAGTTCAAATCCCAGCCTGACCCAACTTCATTTCCAATATGAAAACTGCAATAACTATGAACATTATTTACAAATGACATTTACCTTGTCATGGCACCCAAGTTAGGCTTCAGTCCTTTCTGAGTATTCTCCCTGAAGAGTAATGCATTTGTTAATAGTAGCTTTCATATGGCTGCACTGTACCATTCGCTTGGGGTGTCATGCGCCCAGCCTCTGATGGCTGCATGCAGGGCATTATTGTCTGGAAATCAAACAACTGTTAATAAGTGTTTGAAGTGTCAATAGGTGGTATTTATTGATTTGGAGAAAGCTTTTGATACTATAGATAGACAAGCAAGGTTATTAAGTGAAAAAGGAAAGATGTAAGTAAGGACTTTATAAATGTATTACTAGCAATCTATTTAGATAATAAATTTTGTGTGAATTGTTTAAGAAACAAGATAACAGAGTGCATTGTCAGGAGTAAGACAAGGATATATAAACTAAGCCCAGTGTTATTTAAACTATTTATTATTGAAAAGATTTAAAGAGAAAATGTACATTCACCAATAATTAATAATAAGGAAATATTCACAACTATTTTAATAAATGGTGCTTAAAAGTGAACAGTAAAAAATCCAAAATAATGGTCTTCAAGAAAGGCTTTAAATTGAGAAAGGGCAAGAAATGGTGATTAGATAGGTGTGAAACAGAAGTGATTAAAGAAATATGATTATCTTTGGGTGAGTTCAAGTGCTAATTGTAGCTGGAATGATCAGAGAAAGTTAATATTAGCTAAAGGAGATATATCTTTGGGGTTGTAAGGGCATACTTAAGGAAAATACAGAAATAAGTGTCAAAATGGATGGAACAAATATACAACACCATGGTGGAGGGGAAAATGATGTAAGGAATGGAAATTTTGGGATATAATGGCAGCTGGAAGTTCTGGATTTAATAAATTGATAATTTTGTAAACTAATATTAGGACTACTTAGAGTGACACCTCGGTAGAATAGGGTAGGTCAACTAGCAAAGGCAGAAGAATTGAAAAAAATTATGAAATACCTGTATAGAATAAATGTTAGATTTAAAAATGTTTAAATGTTTTAAATGTTTATTAAAAGTGTTAAGAAAAATACAAACTATAAGGGGCCTCCACCTATCTGGCCCAGGATATTTTAGGTGTACCTCCTTGTGATTACAGAAATTTTAATACAATGATGATTTTATACCAACCCTTTATCTAAATTCCAAATAATTAAATAAAGTACACCTATAACTTTATTTTATCAGCCAGCTACAGTTTCTATAAACTACTAATTCTTTTATTTCTCAAACATCTAATATAATGCAATTTAAAATTTATATAGTGCTAAGAAAAATTAAAAAACAAACTACAATAGAGCCTCCATCTGTCTTAAGATGTGACCCTTCACAATTACAATTTCTGAAACAATAATACATTTATGCTAACATCTTTATATAAATTCCAGATAGTTAGACAAAGTACAAAATTTCAACATTGATTACATCAGTTCCCAGTCTCTGGTTCATAACTGCATCCTACTGGAATTCCAGTGGACTAGGCTCCCACCCAACCAAGCTACTAAAATAAATATTTCACTTACTCTACTTGTACCAATTATTTTGTCAGCTAACTACAATCCCTAGAAACGACTAATTCCATTATTTTTCAAATATCAACTATAATACTACATGTATTCATTTTCTAGAGCAATTTCCAATATCTCAAGCTCAATAATTCAATAAATTTAATATAATTTCACTCCTAACCATTCCCAGATCAATGCCATTTTTCATATTCATACAGGTATTCTTTATCATCTAAAATTTATCTAAATTACATATCTTTCAACTGACCATAATCCACAACTCTGTCCCTATACACTTGTAACAGTAAATTCACTAGTTTCATCTTCCCCCAGCAACCATTCAGCATTACAAAGTCATTGTTCTCACAAAACTGAGTTAGTTTTAGCCCCTCTTCATTCACAACCTTGTCTTTATTTTGCCTAGTCCATATTTTGCTAGATTCATCTCTCCCCATATCTTGCCCCATATTTAATTCCCACTCTTGCATTCAAATCTCCTATTATCATAAACTTGATTAGGGAAAATTCTGTTTTTATATAATAACTCCATTTCTAATTATCAAAAAAAAAAAAAAAAAAAATCCGGATTGTAAAATTTAGAATTTAAGGGCAAATTGTACAATACACCAAAGCATAAGTTCCACACCTGTATTAATACCCATATAACCTCACTAATTTTTGACTGCCTTTCCTTCACTTTGCTTGCAAGAGTACACCTCGGCAGCAAACCTAAACTTCCAGAAACTCAACCTTTAATATTCTTCCTTAAACTATGTTTGCTAATGAAATCATACCCCTGAACCTTAAAGCACTTATTGCTCTGTAACTAGGTTTCAGCTAGTGCTAATACATGAACCTTATTCAAAATTTCCTTGAAACAATCCGCATTCACCCTTCTACGTATTCTTTCACAGTTCCAAAAACCTAATTTCACAACCCTCCTTCTTTCTTCCTCCCTCTATTGTAAACCAGAATGAAACCTAAATGAATCCAACTTGCTCTTATTTCTGAGCACTCTCCCACTATTGAAATGTTGACTGACACTGACAGGCAATACTTTCCAATATTCCCCACCACCAACGTGAGACACACTGTCTCCAATTTGCAATAAACTCCCTCTCAGAGTGAATATGACCCTAGACGAACTTGACCTCGACTCAACTGGTACCCTCTTACTCCACACTTGTGGTATTGACCTACTTTCCCTCTCCAACTGGAAGGCAGAGGCCGACTCCCTCTTATCCGGCAATACTCTCCTCATCAGTGATGTCATTCACCCCCTCTTCATCCACACGTGGACTCCCATTCACTTTCTTGCTTCGCTTTGACCCTTGGACTTTCTGCCCTTCCGTTTCCCTTTGTTTTTGTTGCAATTTGCCGACTCATTTCCTCTTCATTGTTTCAGCTGATGTCTCTTAGATCTTTTTCAAACTCATCAACTGGCAGGTTATGTATGTATGCGTGCTTACCCTCCGATTTTGCCTTCTTCATCTGTTGCACTAGTTCTTTCTTCAGGATTCTCTGCTCTACCAAAAAAATCTCTATTAATAAACAAATTCATCTATTTTAATTTCTTAGACCTTTTCTTAGACAGTTTGAGTAGTAACAAATCTAACCACTATCATCCTTCTTCCTCCATTCTTCCCATCTCGAAAAGCTTCAGCAATTTTCCATCCATTCAGAAGCATCTCCAATCTCCCCTCCAAAATCTCTTTCACTTCCTGAATGGGCCACACTCCTCTTCTTTCCTCTACACCTGATATTACCAAATTAAATTTCCAGTATCCTTCTTTCAAAGTTGTTGTTGTTGTTGTTGTTGTTGTTGTTGTTGTTGTTGTTGATCTAATGTGCAGGATTTTGATCCATCAATCTTTCCCTGGCCAGTCAATATAATTTATGTATTTTCCCGTCAGGTGCAGCTTTCCTCAGTTCTGTGCATTCTAATAGGTGTTCTCCGTTTAGAATCTTGTCAGTATTGCAGATCTTACATGTGTTAGCATTCATAAAACCAAATCTGTGTAGATGTTCCGCCAGATATATCATGTCCAGTGGCCAGTTAGTCCTTCTTTCAAAGTTTCTACTCTTCTTTTGATAACTTGGACTGCTGTTTTCATGTTTTACATTTCATTTTGATTCATTTTTAATTTCTCACTCCATATCGTTCAGTTTATTCCCCAACCTTTCTTCCATACCCTGCAATGTGTTTCGGATTTCTTCACCTGCTCCATAATCACCATTATGCCCAGGATTGATCTCTACTCCTCCAATGATTAGTAGCACACCAGTTACATACAGCACAGCACAGCAAAAATATTCCCCATCTCTCCATGCTGCACTTTTTTTTTTAAATAGATTCTACTTCATACCACTGAACAGACCTATTCTTGCTCTATAAATCTCTCTGTTGATTTCCATTGTACTTGTGTCACTTTTCAGCTTCTTCCTGCAGTTCCCAAGGAACACAATCTCTCTCCTTCACTTCTAACTTAGCACTTCAAATGTTAGATGATAGAGAGATTGTCATGGAATGTCATGGTGCACAGGAAAAGTTTGGATGGAAAATGTCATGGGTGCTTGAAACCATGGATACTGTTGAAAAAATTGGTATGGTGGATTGTTGGGTAAATAAGCAATATAGATATGGGAGGTTTTGGAAAGAAGTAACAGATACAATTGAAATATTGAGAAACGAGAAATTTTTGCATGCTTTAGAGAAAAGGGTTCACTGACAGTTTATCAAGAGATAAAAGGAGTTTAGGGGAGGAAAAATACCTAGAAATTTGTGATAAATTAGGGAGGGAAGCTTTTGCTTGGGCCAGAACAGCAGTAAAGAATTTAAGAGGACTGGGGAATGTCTGTGGGAATGAATGTCCCATGTGTGATAAATCTGACAATGAGTACTGTAGTATATTGTATTGTGAGCAAATAAAGACCTCAGATAAGGAAAGAGAAATGAAATAAATTTGAGCAAGACATTTTAATAAGGAAGATTTTAGGAATTAAAGGATATAAAATGCAAAAATGATGGGAGAATGCTTAGGCAAAGAGAGGGGTAAATAGTGGAGGTAGATTAGAAGTAGTACAGGAGAAGAGACTTTAGATATAGAGGATTAGTAAAAATGTTATATTAGAATAAGAAATTGAAGTAATGAAATTGAAAATGGCTTGGTCTCCAATACATCAACAACTTTGAGTTATAATGTATTGGGAATGGAAACAGTTTAGGCAGGTAACTTTTGAGTAAGTAATTTATAATATAATTATCAGATTGTATTTAGTTTGTTGTTAAATTTTTATTTATTAACAAGTATATACTCGTATAATTGAATAAATTGCTTTTATGAAACTGTAGACAGTGGAGTGGTAATATATCCTACACTTTTGTATTCAACTGTTTACACCAAACTCTACTTACTTACATAAAACTAAGACATGTTTCAGCAGTAATCACTCCCATCTTTAGTTGTTGACCAACTTCTGTTACACGACATGGTGGCTGGATACCAGGATGCTTCTGTTGCAGTGTCTGGTGGTTGTAGCAGCAACTTGCTGAATTTCTTCATAGGAGGAAAATCAAAATTCGTAAAGGTTTCTTTATTTTTTATGATGACATTTTTTTCCCAATTAAATAGTTCCATTGGGTTGTGAAGCTTTTCAGCAGATTAACCTCTTAATTGATATCATTGTATGCTTCAGTTGAACTACACACTCTTAAAGCTTCTCTTACTTTTCATAAATGTATGGAACCAGTTTTGAGAACATTTAGTTCCATACATTTATGAAAAGTAAGTGAAGCTTTAAGAGTGTGTAGTTCAACTGAATCATACAATGATATCAATTGATGTGATTAGCTTCACTGTGCAAGTTCCAATTTACATTTAAGATTAACCTCTGTTTTAATTTCATGATTTTTGGTCCAAGTAGGCTGCTATTGCTGATTTATCAACCTGCTTAAATAAAATATCCTAAAGTGTTCTTTTCTCAAAATTTTCAAATTTCTCTTTGTTTTTCCGATGTATCTCTGATCACAATCTGCATATAATTCCTGATTTCTGTTCTGCTGGTTTGGTGTCTTTTACTGTGCAACCTAATAAATTCTTGATATTACATTTGTTCTTTAGGGCTAACATTATTCCATGTTCTTTAAAAATCATCTTAAATTTGTTGTGGTAAGTTGGATGGTATGTGGAACTTTTGAATTCGTATCTTTCCTTGGTGTTCTTCAGTGTGGAAACTTCTCTTATCGGTTTTTATCTTTTAAGTTTATTGATAATTTTTATTACTGTCTCTTTGTTGAAACCATTAGTTATAGCTGTCTTTATTGTTTGTTGGTATTCTATTTAGTACTCTGTTTCTGTGAGAGGGATTTTTTTTTTTTAATTGATTTATTCATGGACGCTCTTTAACATCTCAGGTCATCAGCGTCCCATTCAACTCAGGCAGGGCGTGAAGCGGCCGACAAATTTTTTGCTCAGAGGTCACTTCTTTCAGGATTGAGGTTTTTTTTCGTGCTGTAAATTTACGACACAGACCCACGGCTTTTCTTCCCTTCCGAAGGAAGCCATACTTAGGATTTTTACACCCAAAAAAATCCATTGATCCTGGCCAGGATTTTGAACCCACAATCTTGGGTTTAGAAGGCAAGTATGGTTACCACTACACAACCAGGACTGACTGAGGGATGTTGGTTGGTCTGTGTGCCAAACAGTAAAACATTGCATATTTATGTGGAATGGGGTTATAACCATAATTTTTTACGTAATTTCCTATGTGTGTTTCTTTTCTGCCCAAAGTTTAGACAATCTCCATTTCTTATGATTTTTAAATCCTTCTGTGGTAAATTGTATAGATTTATATTGTAGAATAAGAAGTTTCAGAGCATCTATTGAATGTTTTTTCGGTATTATTGCAAATATGCCGTCCACATACCTATACCATGCCTTGAAAATTAAAGGAAGGCTTTAGTGATATTTATTTCAATGGAAATCATGAATAAATCCACTAGAAATGGAGACAAAAGATTTCCCAAAGCTAGGCCCAAAACTGCTGGTAATATCTTTAGTTGAAACTGAAGAAATCCTGTTGAATACAAATATTAGTAAGTCTTCTGTTTCTTCTGTTTGTAAATTTAAGGATGTTAACCATTTCTTTAACATATGCATAAGATTCTCTGTTGGTATGCCAGGGAATAAGGCCTTTATGTCAAAAGACACCAGTATATCTTCTGTTGAAATTCTGCTATTTTTAAATTTTTTGGATAAATCAAACAAATTTTTGATGCTTAAACTTTGGAATTTTTTAAAAGATTTGAAAATGTTGATCAAAATTTTTGCTAACTGATATGTGGGTGAATTGATATTGTTGATTATTTATTGATAATAGCATGAGAGAAATACATAAGTATAGGGTAATATAATGTTGGTTGGAGCCTGGTTCCTTGGATATTTCTGTAGGCTATTACTGACAAACAGTGGACTAGGGTTCAAAATTAATAATAGTATTTGGTTATTTGTGAAATAATGGAAATATGTAAATTTTAATTGCAGTGTTGTTTGTGTCTGTTGGAAATAAATTCATCAGTTAAACTGTCTGGAAATCTGACACTGCATAGAGACTTCTTCATTTCACTGAAGTAGACGTAATTTCTAGGTGCAAGGTTTGGTGAACATGGAGGATGTGTCAACACAGATGACCTCAGCTCCATCTGGTATGCAGATGAACCTTGTCATGAAGCAACAGAATGTTCTTGGCTCCTGGCAACACTGCTGTCCCTGGGGACAAAACTTCTTCACTGTTGCCAATTCACCGTTACGATGCCATTTGCTTTCAACAGGAAAGCATAATTTTTTTTGTGCTTCCATTGCATTTATTGCTGCTTAGTTTCTGGTGTATAATGATGAAACCACCAGTCACCAAATGTGTGAAGAATCCAGTAGCTCTTGACTCCTATCCATTCTGTTTTGTTTTTGTTTGGGTATCAAAGATCGTGGAATTCAATGTGCACAGTTTTTTCACAATTGAAGGTCGTCATGGATGATTTGATGCAACATGAGAACTTCCATGGTTTCCCACTCTAACTCATCAAACATGATGCTCCTGTTTTTGGTAATAAACTCACAAACATTTGCCTGGGAGATGGAAGGGCGACTACCACTCTCTCTCTTCTCAGCAGTTTTCTTCCCACTTTTAAATCCTGTCATCCAGTTGAACACTGTCACACATGACGGTGCATTGTCACCATATATGGCATGCAATCTGCTGTAAATGTTTGTGGGCCTTCCTCACAGAAACCATGCACTTCACTTCTGCCCACAATAATCACCCTCCATAATCTGTCATTGATGGCAGAGGCACTACTCCTGACATTTACCAGCCTCTGGCAGCATCACTCTTCAAGGTCCACTATTTCAGACCACTTTCACTTCCAACGTTTGCATACCAGATTTATTTGTAAACAACTCTTGTATTTTATATTTTTTATTTTTCAACATAACACTGTGCATGGATGACACTGTTTCTTCTAGACTTGGAACTCAATGTGGATGAGATGATTCTTACCCTTTATTAACACAGAGAATTATACAGTGCTAAGAGAAGACTATGGGCTCTGTGTGTGAGCAGAGGCATTGTCTTGTCCCTTGTGATCTGAAATAGACAAGACTTTAATCTTATTTTGATTTAAAGTAAAACACTAAAAATCATATAATTGAAATCATTTTATGATATAGTCGAACTACACACTCTTATGCTTCACTTACTTGTCACTATTGTAGACCGGTTTCGAGAACAGTTGTTCTCATCATCAGTTCAAATCTCCGACTGCTGGATAATTCGTTGTGTTGTGGGTATTCTGCTCTGGAGGAGGTGTGATGAACTTAAAGTTTATATTTTCCTCGCCGGAAGTGTCAGAGTTCATTAAACTGTCTCTGTATTTGTAAATGTATATTTTCTCCCATGTTGCCAATTCTGTAGGTCCTTGCACTGATTTTAATAATTTTGCTTTATTCACTATATCGTGGTTTTCTGTCCAAAAATGAAATGCCACTACTGATTTCTCAATTTGCTTGTATTTTATGTTCCTGAAATGTTCTTTTAACCTTGTGCCTATGTTTCTCTTTGTTTTTCCTATATATATTTTTCCACAAGAGACCCAACCGCCACGTTTAACGACAGTTTGTCAACAGGCTGAAGATGGGAGGGATCGCTCCCGAAACATATGTTCCAAATTTATGTAAGTGAATGGAGTTAGTGTGAAAAAAACTGTATACATTGTTTATAAAGACTTTGTTTGCTTACTAACCTCTGCTAAGGCTATCTTAATGTCTTTGTAGCTCTTTTTCATAATTTCCATCAGAGAAATGAGTTTTTTCAGTCATTACCATTGCTGGTCTGCTACTTCTGATTCTCATCTTAAATTCAGCAAACAATGGAAAACTGTCATTCTGTTGAATAATTTGAAGTCATACAAAGTGATTATATGAAAACTACTTCTCAAGCTCCATTTATAGACTTTAACACTCCAGTTATTATTATTATTATTATTATTATTATTATTATTATTATTATTATTATTATTAGGTTTATTTTAAGAATGCTCTTTAACATCTTTGGTCATTGGTGTCCCAATCAATTCAATGTGTGAAATGGGTAATAAATTTTTCTCAGAAACCTCTTCTTTCAGGCTTGAGGCTGATTTTCATCCATAAATATATGACATAGGACCAATGACCTTATTTCCCTTCTGAAGGAAGTTATGCTTAGGACTTTTATGCCCTATCAACTCTTGTTCAATTTGAACCCATGACCTTGGATCTATGAGGCAAGTATGATTACCAGGACTGACTTAACACTCAGGCCGTTAACTATAAATATAAAATAGTACAATTATTCTCCATTATCATTCAGCTTATACACTGTGATCAGAAGTATTTGGACACTTGCTATATTTGTTGACATACTATAAGAAAGAGAAACCAAATACTATGGTATCAAGTGTAGCACCAATCTTGTGTATATAAACACTGAGCTGGAGCTCTATGATGTGTTTATGGAATCATTTTTTTCATAAGGAAGCATGATGATGTTTGCTGGCTACTAGTTACTGCTTCTGCAATGCTGGAAAATTCTTGGTATACCATTTATGAATGATAGTAAGTGTTTGATTACTTTTTTCATAACTTATTCATTTACATGATTCTTTGTTTGTTGTTTTCAAAATGTTCATTAAATTTGCACCTTTTATTGTTTTAATGCTGATTTTTTTGTAAATTGTTATAGGAAATGACCCCAAGATCATCTCTGAGCCTAGAACAATGTAACACTGCATGCAGAAGGCTACAGCATTTGTGAAATTTCAGAAAAACTGAAAATTGCATGGCCTTCTGTTAGTTGCACAATGCAGAGAATCCTGAAATCTGAATCAAATCTTAATAGAAAAACATGAAGCACCTCTATAGCAAAGACCAGTCAATAATACTAACTAGAAAAAAGAAACAGAAAGCTCACAGCCCCTGAAAGCAAAACCAGCCATAGTCACAACATTTCTGTGATCACTGTGCAGCTTTCCCTTAGAGCAGCAGATCTCTGAGACAGAGTTGAAGCAAAAAAAGTCATTACTCATACCAGTAAATAAAAACAATCAGGCCAAAATAGGTAAAGGACTACAAGAATTGGTGCATTGAAGACTGGAAGCATGTTCCAAGGACCAGTGAGTCTAAATTCTTGATATTTGGTCAGCAGTGACATCAGCTCCCAAAAGTAAAGATGGTACATGGAGGGTCCATGATGGTGTTGTGTCGTTTTTCTTGCAGGGTGCTGTTAGAATTCACAGAATTCAGGAAATATTGAACTAAAATGGCTACCATTCCATTTTGGGTAGATGTGCTATTCCATTAATTGATGATGGATTTATGTTGCAACACAACAATGATCCCAAGCATACATCTAAGTTATGTAACCATATTCTTGGCAACAAAGAGGAGGAAAGTGAATTGCCTACCTCAATCACCTGACTTAAACCTAATAGAGTTACCAAGAGTATGTTTTTGCAGGTCTGTTCATAAAGAATGTCCATCTTCAGAAGAAAGACTCTGAAAATTCTTCAGGCTTCCTGGAATGACATTGAGAACAGTGTGTGTGAAAAACTTGTATATAAAACATGCTAGAATCAATCTAGCTACATGTATTTACATTGTTTACATATTTAGAGGAGCAATTTCATACCTGTGTATAAAACATGATAAATATATAAATATAACATTTTTTGTCAATTTTTGTGTAATTTTCAAAATAATGCTGGGTGTCCAAATACTTATGAATTGCAATGTAATTATAATGCAGAATTGCTCTGAAAATTTTGAGAACGGAGAAGAGTGCTAATGCAGCTGTTCCTATCTTTGGAATGAAGTTTAGGTTGCAACATGCATAAATCTTGGTGAACATGCCTAAACAATGTGGTGTGTTAACATGCATCACTTGTGAGGCAGGGAGAGTGCTGTCATCATTTATCAATGGTTTTCAGTATTTCAGAAAGGAAGGAGCTCTCTTGATGCTCATGCAGGACAGCCCTCAATGTGAACAACATGTGAAGTGATAGAAGTAGAGAGTATGTTGCAGGAATGTACATATGTCCTGATTCAGAAAGCTCTAAACACTAGATCAACAGCAGTCAATGTCAGGAAGCTGTGCATTTGTCAAATTCCTGTGTGATCCAGAAAATAAGCAACCAGGAGAGGATCTACCAACAAAAGTGAATAGAACAAATGTTGGCAAAAGAATGATCTGCTCTTTCTCTCCATACTTGAGAGACAAAAATGTCTTTAATGTACTGAGACTGAAATATCCAATGACCCATGCAACTGAATTTCTGCTGCAGTCCCATTGATCTGACCTCTGTTCCCTAAAGTTGAAGAAAAACTTTATGGTCATCCTTTAGAAGCTGAAGGATATTTATGTACAGCATTCAAAAAATGGTTTGATCAAGTGGGGATACTGAGGAGAGTATTTATTAAAGATGTAATATTCAAAAGTCCCCTTTTCAGTATTATTGCTTTCAAAACATTTAGTACCTCATATTAGTACCAGCACAAAAGCAGAGGTACAAGAATGTGTACACATTAATGACAAGCCTCAAGTCTCCCAGATCTGTGAACCAAAGCTCCTTTCTGGGATGAGAGAAGAAACTCTGGAACAGGTATTACAAGCTAATAGTCAAGGAAGTGAGAGGAGCCTTACATTGTAGAAAGAACATGGAACAGATTGACTTTCTGTTCAAGAAAAGGGGCACACCTTTCTCTCATTTCTGAAGAAGGAAGGGCACAGTATTAATACATGCTTTTCAGAAACATAAGAAGCACTGCCACCTAGATCAGATGGATAAATCAGACATTGCTGAGCATGCCCTCAAACAAACTATCCTCCACATTATTAATCTCCATTATATCAGAAGGCAATTGAAATTTACAAGCATAGTAACAACTGTAACAGGAAAGAAGAAGCTCAAAAACTGCCCTCAGCAAGGTATCTGGTCTTACAAAATATTAAGATAAAGAAATTACGTAAACCAATCAATAACCAACCCACGAGCTCAAGCTTAGATTCCAGCCCCCCTCAGCCAAGCGAAACGATCAGAGTTTGTTTCACAGGCTACCCTGCTATATATAATGCCACAATTTCCATTAATGAGTCAGTCACTTCAATATGATTACATTCACCACTAATGACATCCACCACAGTTGTAGATGAAGCATTTGGAAAGGTGAAGGAGAAGAATCTGATTGGACCATTGCCTTGCATCCCAGAAAACTCAGTTTGCATAATAAATAACAAGCTCCCTCAAATGTTTAGCAATTTGACTGTTACAGCTAAGAGTTAAAACAATAGCAAAGTAATTTTGTCTAGTTAAAGCTAAGGCATTATTTCTATTTTGATTTTTGACCATCTCCATGTAATTCACAAAATTATTATATTGCAGGCACTGCGAGCTACCTTACTCTTAGTACCCCTGCTGGGACTACATTACCTTGTTACACCTTTTCGCCCACCAAAGGATCACCCTTGGGAACGTGTGTATGAAGTTATTTCCGCGATCACAGCCTCTTTTCAGGTGTGTTCATTCTTGTTGTACAAATTTTCAAAAACTATACCCTTACATTATAAATGCATACAGAGTATGTATCAATTAGAGATAGCAACATGATAACTGATGGATCATTCGTTATTGAAATTTTTATTGGCTTTTTTAAAAATAATTTTCTTGCATTTTACTTTAAGTAAATGAAAAATATAGTTATTTTTGTGTATGTTTACATTAGAGTAGAAATAAAACATTTTAATTTTAGAAACAATTTAGTGATCAGTGATCCCTCAAATCATAAAATAATACTGACAGTTTCATAATTTATATTTTAAACACTTATGCATTTATTCAATTTAAATTTGTTGTAGCTCAGTATGGTGTGATACACATATCAGGATAAAATATACAAATAGGTTACTTGTCAGCAATATATGTATGATAATATAAGATCTGATTTACAATAAAAATGCAGGATAAAGATGAAATGTATATTATAATAATTCAGACATGTATAAAATGATAAAGAACAATTTAATATGACTGAGCAAATTGTGGAGAAAACTTCTTTAAGTTGGTATCTGTACTTAAAAGTTGTAAGCACTGTTCAACAGTTTAAATATCAGCACAGGTGACGAAGGGTGCTAAGACATGGGTTTGTTAATTTCAGGTCTGTAGTTTGAATCCTGCCATGACTATTCTCCCTAACTTGTGCATGAGTGTCACTAAATAAGTATTGAGGCACAGAACATTGGCCACCTGTACAGAAAGCAATGTTGTTATGTAGAAATTGTTGAGATATTAGTGTTACCATGGTAGCAGGCATAGCTTTGTTTAAAATGTAAATTGGAACTTGCACAGTGATATCATTATATGATTTAGTTGAACTATACACTCTTAATGCTTCACTTATTTGTCATAATGTATAGAACCGGTTTCAAGAACTAAAGAACCAGTTTCAGTTTCTGATGATGAGAACTATTAAATGTTCTCAAAACCGGTTCCATACATTATGACAAGTAAGTGAAGCATTAAGAGTGTGTAGTTTAACTAATCCATACAATGATATCGATTATAGCTTTGTTTGTTATTCATTTTTCTGCATTTTATGTTTTAAATCTAGAAAGTGTGAACATTCTTGTAAATGCAATGGAGATTCAGAGAGAGCATTTTTGTGTAATGATCTTGTATGATTTCAAATGTAGCTTAAATGAAATGCAGTCACTTGAGCGTTTGAGAGGGGCTTTCAGGAACTTTTCTCCTTCAAGTGCTACTGTGTTGCATTGGTTTGGGGAATTAAAGAGAGGGCAGCAACATCTTAAATATGAAGAGAAGAGTTGCAGACCTACAACAGTAACGACTGAGAAGAACATCCCTCTGTGGAAACAATAATCAGGGAAGATCCAAGACTAACCTACAAAGACATTGAACTGGCATTATCAATTCGTTTACAGAGTGTTTCAACCATCCTTCATAACACCTTATGTAAAAAAAATTCTTCATGATGGATGTGCCATTATTTGTCTGAAGCGAGAAGCTCCACAGGATAGAATGGTGCAAGAAATGCTGCAAAGATTTATCTGTGGAAAGTCTCGCCATATTTCTGATAATATCATGGGTATCAAAACAGGGATATATCATTTTGATTCAGAAACAAAACACCAGTCTTCCATTTGGATTTTACCTGATGACCAACCACCCTTCATCAAAGTCAAGAGGCCAAGGAGTGTGGATAAGAAAATGGTTGCCTCTTTCTTCACCACAAGTGGTCATGTGACAACCATTGTGCTCGAAAATCAGAGAACTGTTACTGCAAAATGGCATACAGAAATTTGCCTTCTGAAAGTGTTTTAGAAGATTCAAGAATGGTGTTCAAAGATAGGACTAAGGGGCATTTTGTTGCACTATTATAATGCATCAGCTCACACTGCTTATGTAACAATGGAAGTAAGGAACTGAGCAAAACTAATGACTCATCTAATCCTAGTCCCACCCTGGCACCATGCTATTTCTTCCTGTTCCCTACTGTAAAGAACCAGTTTCAAGGTTACCGATATCTAGCCCTGAAGAAGCAGTTACTTCTTCATATGAGGAGAAGTTATCTGCAATACCAGAAACTGAGTGGCATGGATGCTTCGAGAAGAGGTTCTGGAGAATGGAATGCTGCATACAGTGTCAGAGTAAATTTTTGAGAAACTGGGATAAACAAAATGTTTCTATGAGTATTCATTATTTGTTGCCTCAATACTTATCTAAGCAACCCTCATATATTCCTCAGTTCTTATCAATGGCAAATTCCAGGGTGCCCCCCTAAACTTAGGTTTGGAATGCTTCTTTCTCCAAAAAAATTTCTTTCCCAATTTCTTATTTCATCTTATGTATCAACAGTGCCCATCATCTATGATGTCACAGCAGTAAAAATGGGCAATAAACATTATATTATTGTTATTATTATTATTATTATTATTATTATTATTATTATTATTATTATTATAAATAGAGTGAAGTAGAAATAAGGCACAAAAGTAGGGTGCATAAATTGTTGCTTAATCGCTTCTTTATGTCACAAAAATAAAAGAAAGACGCATGAAATTCACCCATCTCTTTAAATATATATCTGTCTTAATGACTGTAAGAAACTCTATGTGATTTATTATTAATGAAAGTTCTGAATGAAGGATAATTATTCATTATATTGCTAAAGTCAACCTTCTGTACCATCAAACTGAAGTTTTTTACATCCTGACCCGAGTCTGGATAAAGTATCAACTAGTCATACTGTTGTTCATTCAAATACTGGTGAAAGCAGTAGCTTTCAGCCAAATTCTCTAAAATTGTTGACAAGCTAACATGCCTTTGAGCCCCTGAGAATTATATGAGGATTACTAGATAAGTATTGAGACAAATAATGAATACTCATAGAAACATTTTATTTATCCCAGTTTCTCAAAGCATTCCCACTGGCACAGTATGCAGTGTTCAATCCTCTGGAACCTCTTCTGGAAGCATCCATGCCACTCAGTTTCTGGCATTGCAGATAACTCCTCCTCATATGCTGCAACAGCTTCTTCTGGGCTAGAAAATCATTTACCTTGAAGTCGGTTCTTTACAGTAGGGAACAGAAAGAAATTGCATGGTGCCAGGTTGCGCTATAGGATAGATGCAGGTGCAGAACTGAGGCAAAACTAATATTTATATTACCAGTGTGAGCTAATGCATTTTCATAGTGCAACAAAATGCCCCTTAGTCCTGTCTTTGAATGCTGTTCTTGGATCTTCTGAAACACTTTCAGAAGGCAAATTTCTGTATACCATTTTGCAGTAATAATTTCTTGATTTTCAAGCACAATAATTGCCATGTGACCACTTGTGGAGAAGAAAGAGGTAACCATTTTCTTATCCACACTCCTTGGCCTCTTGACTTTGATGGGTGGTTGGTCATCAGGGAAAATCTAAATGGAGCACTCCATTTTGTTTCTGAATCAAACTGATATATCCATGACATTATCAGAAACATGGTGAGACTTTTCCACAGTTAAATCTTTGCAGCATTTCTTGGCATCATTTCACCCTGTGGAGCTTCTCTGCTTCAGACAAATTACAAAGGTGTTCATAAGGGATGGATGAACACTCAGCAAACTAATAATTAATGCCAGCTCAATATCTTTGTAGGTTAGTCTTGGATCTTTCCTGATCAATGTTTCCACAGAGATGATGTTGTTCTCAGTTACTATTGTTGTTGGTCTTCTACTTTTCTCTTCATCTTTAAGAGATTGCCAACCCCCTCTTTAATTCTCAGAACCAGTGGAACACAGTAGCACTTGAAGGAGAAAAATCCCAGAAAATCCCTCTGAAGTGCTCAAGTATCTGCATTAAGCTACATTTGAAATCATACAAGATCATTGCATGAAAATGCCCTCTCTGAATCTCCATTGCACTTTGCAAGAACGTTTATACTTTCAAATTTAAAACATATGCAGGGAAATGAGTAACACAATGGAGCTCTGCCTGCTACCATAGCAACACCAATGACCCAACAATTTCAATCCAGCAACAAGGCTTTCCCTAGGGGTGTTTAATGTCTGTATCTCAGTACTTATCTAGTGACCTTCATATTACAGATAATCCATGGAAAATGTTTAAAGAATAGGAAATGGTAGACAGAGAGTCAGTGATTAGTGGTAGAGACCAATCAGGATACAATAGAATTACCTGAGATTGGGAACAACTCTCCATAAACTTTCATTGCTAATGGAAAAAGTACATATATTGAAATGTTTGTCACTCTGCCATTTATTGTCACAGTTACCATTTTTTTTATCCCCCATAATCATACTCTAGTTTAGTGCGACTGTTTAATTGCTGATGAATGTAAATGATGTTTTAATGGTATCATCCTCATTTTGTGACACAACAAAAACAGATCACCACAAAATTATTTCAGTTGGTAGCCTTGTACATATGTTTCTATCTTTACAGAGTAAACAATGCTATTATATGAACTGTTTCCTTATACATTTTTTGAAATGTTACAGGGTCTGTGTGTTGCCACATTGTTTTGCTTCTGCAATGGAGAGGTAATTTCAACAAGAATAAAAGTAGTTATAAGAGGCATTCATGGTGTAAATAAATTAATTGTAAGTCATGTGTACAATTTTGCTGTAGGAACTCTTTTCATGTACCAAAACCATTTTAAGTATCCATAATTTTTTTCTTGTGCTGAGCATGTGTCTGAAAATTTAGATAGGTACCTTAAGGTTTAATTTGAGAACCAAATCTTTTTCCCCTGTAAGAAGTGACATAAAAAGGATTGCTTCAGTTAAGCTAATTCACATAACAGTAATATAATTAATTAATTGAAATGTAAATTGGAGCTTACACAGTGTAGCCAATCATACAATAATATCAATTAAATAATATATTTATTACTGTCAATAGACCTATACATGAGTATCTGACATTGTCATTTATGTTCATAATTACATGAGAAAACATTTGAATTTACTTTTTCAAGTTTCAAACTTTATTCACAATTACAAGCATACATTTTAATGTATAAACCGAAAGTGTATGTATAAGGTAGAAGGGTTGCTCAAATGAAACATGAATAGGTGGATGTGATGGAGCATTATTGTGAAACATAAGAACACCTGTGACAGTTTTCAGGTTATTTGTTTTTATGGCCTTTTGGATGTTCTGCAAGGTACCATAGTGAATCACACCTTGCTATACTTGGTTAGACTGCGCAACTGTAGCTTCTTCAGCTGTCTCCTATACTCTTGTCAGACGTACCACATTCTGTGCTGTTACAGCAAGTACCAAGTCATGCCTTGCTATCATCTCTTAGCTGGTTCCAGCATTATGTGATTTCTTTTGAACAGCTCTTGTATCCACATTTCATCTATTCTGTAAATTAAATAATTTTTCAGAAGCTTTTTAAATTCATAATTTTATTTACCAGAGAAGTTTGTTAAATTCTCAATTCCTCTGCAATCACTGGCTCTCTTAAAACTACATTCCCTACTACTTCTACCCCAACATAAACAAATATGTATGTATAAATCTGCAGTGCATGACTCTGATTGGTTAAGTAGTCCTATAAAAGCTGATGCAACAGACTTAATTGTCTGCTCTGAATATTTTCCACAAACTTTATTAAAAATATTCAGCACAATAACCTTGTCGCTACTTTTTAATGACTCTTCTTTATGGAATGTTACAATACTACCAGAAACAAAGACATTTCCTCCATGATAAGCATTAAAACTGATGGCTAATAAGGAGAGCATCATGAGCTTAAATTACTAACAACCAAAATCATATAATAAGATATTCAGCATGAAATCCAATTGGTTTCTCTCAAGATTATCACACTATTCATTAATATGGTTTCTTTAATGAAAACTAGCCCTTATTAAAGCCTAAACTGTAATTTCCATAAGGTACTATTGTGCATAACATCAGGGAGTAAGTGTTCTTGAGTCAATGAGAAAAGAGCTGCACCACATGGTTATGCTTATATTAGGATAGAAGTAACAGTAAACAAATGATAATGTTATGATATATAAATACTTATTTCAATATTAATTAAATTTAGAATTGAACACAATGAAACATGCATTAATAATCTCTTCTGAGTCAAAATATTTAGAACATTATTTATGGTTTCACTTACATGAGATTTACCAGGACATGTTTTGACTCAGAAGAAATTATGAATACTTAATTGCTTGTCCCATTTTACTTCTTTCTCGTTTAGTTTTATTAACTTATACACATACATATAAAGATTTACAAGAGCCATTTGGAAATGATTAACAGTAGCAGTGTTTTACGAGTACCTCACAATCTATGGGAATATCCATTCATAAAATAATAATTATTATTATTTGTTGCAGCCAATAGACTCTTACAAGAGCATCTGACATTGTCATGGTTCTATATAGACAGATACTAGTATACCATGAAGATGCTAGATGGTAATTGTAGGCAGAATGTATAGCAAAAGGGCAGTGTACATTTGTTGCCAAGTAAAGAAAGACATGGACAAGATGGATTGCATGGTTTTTGTGGAAGGAAGACGTCAAAATAGCAGAAATTTATAGATGTTTAATTGCAATATGTAGTCAAGAAGCTCCTGCACAGAAGACCGTTTACAACTGGATCAATGGATTTATCAGTAGCAGAGAATCTGCATACAAAGATTGTGAGTACTGGTTGTCTGTCAATATTGCAGTCTCCCAGGATTATTGAGGTTGTGTCTGCATTCATTTTGGCTGATAGACACATAATCTTTGATGTACTGCAATGTCAAACAGGCCTCAGTCACATAATCCTATTTATTTATTTATTCTGGCACAGCTAAGGCCATTTAGGCCTTCTCTTCCACTCTACCAATCTAATAATAATTACATGAATTTTATGGCAACAATATTACAAACATTGACAGTGAAGTTGACAATCCTCGTATACATATAAACAAATCTAAAACATTATGTATATAAATAAATGTACATATACATAAATATGACATTGAAAAAGAAGAAGAAGAACAAAAAATAAGAAAATAAAAGAACAATAATATACAACAAGCACCAGCAATGACAATTTACATATATATCACCTACGTAGATCCTGAAAGTTGAAATAAAGATAACAAGTAAAGCATAAAATTAAAAACCCTAACAATATTATGAAGGAAATAAGAATATTTATGATAGTAATGAAAATAAACCCTATGTGTAATGACGATTTGAATATGAAAAAGGTGTGTGCACAGTGCACTCCATGGCACTTGACACAGACAGACATAGAACTTTTGGAAATGCAGAATGAATATCCAGCTGGTGATTGGTAATGATCATGGTATCACTACCACACACCTGGTCCAAGAAAGTTGGTGCTGTCTCAAAGCACCACTGCAAGACTGTTACACAGCTTAGATGCAATTGGAAAAGGGAAAGGGAGTGCTCCTCTAACATGACATTGTTCAGCCCCATACCACAACACTAAACTGCAAAGATGGCATCTCCAAGCTTCATTAATGTGCCACGTTTGCCAGATCTTGCTTCATTTGATTATGCATTATTTGACAATATGAACTCACTGTGAGGTTAAAAAAACAAGAAAATACAGACAGCTGAGTGGTGGCATAGTACTACCCAACAATGGTTTCCTGATACCATAATTAAGTTACCAGGAAAATATGTGCTTTGAGATTGGTGGGGAGTATATTGAAAGACCCTGTGTGCATTGAATCATATTGCATAATGAATAAAATACAAAAAACTACTATTGTAAATCATTTCCAAATGCCCCTCATATACATGTCTTTTACATGATTTACAGCAAATTATATGTGCACTTTTGTAATTCAAGTATCCAATTCATATTTTTTAAACTTTGGCCCCGAAATTTCTATATCATATTGTAAATTGAAAAATAATTTAATAATAAGAAATTCTTGATGCTTCACTGTTCATACTTTTATTACCAAAACAGGATACAAATATAAGATTACAAAAGGTTGCATGATATTACAATTTTGGTGGAAACAGAACCATCAGAAAACCAGAATTTGGGAACCCATATATTCAGTTCTCCAGAAGATGCCAGATTCCACTCCCATGTCTCTAAATTTAATCAACTCAAAATATTTAAATTATATAATATGTAACAGTTGCCTACATAAATTTTCTGGTCCAATACAACATAACTGCAAGTTATTGATACATTCACAACATGTTAAACAGCATTAAATGAGATACTGAGGTAAACTTTTAGATATTATTAATTCATTTGAATCAATTTTAAGATTTTCCAGTTGTGTTAAACAGATCCAACACTATGTGCACTACATGGGGAGAGTTGATCTTGGAGGTACACAGTGTCACAGTGTTGTAAGAGATTGGATTTTAGCTGAGAAGTCCTGGGTCCTTAGTTTTTTACACTGCAGAAATGCTGGTCATTGGTTTTATTTTCAACATGGTGCTGCTCCTGCTGCTATATTGATCAAGTGCAGTGATTCAGGAGTCTTAGAATATTGATTTATTCTTGGTACACAATCTTGCACAATGACACAAAGAAACTGTTCAAAATTATATTTATATGAACACAGTTTGATTGACTGACCACCAGAAAAGTGGCCACAGCAGCAGAGAAGGCACTGTTATCCTGGAATTTCATGTGACAGCAAGGATTCATGCATGTTATGTGCAATTTAAAGATTCTGGTTGGCTGTGCAAAAGGAAACCAGCTGTGCACCTGCAGTCGACAATGGAGCTCTAAAATAAATTAAAACTTTGACAAATGTTGCCATGATAGCCTAATTAATGTTGTAAAGTTCTGGAGATCTTCTAACTATCCCTTTATTTTGGTCGGTGGCAATCTCTTGCACTGCATTATTTAGAAGTTGGTTAAATAGCTCCACTGGTTCCACTTCATCTTCTCTAAGTTCACAGAAATCTGTGAATTTACCACTGAGCATTTATGGCAATGTAGCAATTTATTTATTGGCAAAATTGTTGAAAGGGGAAAGTCAACAGAAATGCTACATGGGATTTCTATTCGCTAGATCTAACTGTTCATGGACTTGTTAAAAATTAAGTCTGTGCTAGAAAACCACATCACAGTTGAGGACTTAAAATTAGAAGTTGAAAAGGCATTTTGAAGATATTCCAAATATGTGTTAAATAGTTCCAAGATTTTCTTAGGTGATGCAGCAATGCAGGAAGCAAATTATATGAAAATACCATTACAAGTAATGATTAGGGCTTGAATTTTTAGTAGCTGAGAATCAGGAAAGTATTTATTTTATGTGCTAAAAATACCTGAAATATGCTACAAGAATGTACAAATATGTAATTAACTTTAAATTATTTTATGCCAATATAAAGAGTATGCAGTACTCATCAATATAATTTATGCTATGCCTTCCTAACTGCAGTACGCAATGAGACTATCTGACAATTGTCATTGAACATTGACTTATACTGTGAAAAATCTGGCACGCCTCTTGCACTCTCCAACACATTTGAAATTTTACACATGGTGGGAAATCCACTATGTTTTTTAAACACTTGTTTGCATTTTTTAACACTGGTGCTAGACCCACTAAGGCTATAAAAGTCAAAGTCTTTCTACTAGAACATAACATTTATTCAATAAGTAAATATATGAACTTTAAATAAGATATATTGTAAATTTAGTATAATTATTCTTGTATATTGCTTATATTATATTCTGGAAGGAGCCCATATTATGTAAATGACCCAAATGGTGAATTAAGTATTAATATTAGTTTTTAATTGCACTGCAGAGGAATTAATGTAGAGAAGTTATTTGACAAGTTGTTTTGTGTCATTGTGTCACTTAACATTCCCTGAAAAAGTACCGTTAAATTCTGCAACATATTGCTGCAAAAAATAACTTATTGTTGCTTTTGTTTTGGGTGGTGGTCAAATTTCACATATATATTATACATACAATGCATTACAGTACTTTTATTCTAAATAATTAAATCCAAAATTGTTCAAATTTATTAGCACAAACCCCTGGTCCACCCAGAACCAAACTCCTATCCAACCAATAACACAATATTATAAATATTTTATACTTAAACCATTATTTTAATCAATTAAGTACAATTTAATTTTAAATAGCTGGTATTTTCAGAGTGAAATATAATATAATATTGCAGATTTTTTTTATGAGGAAATCACTTAAATTATACTAATTTTGTTCCACTTATTTGGACTTGTTTCAAGGACTGTTGCCTTCATTATCAGCATGATTCTTCCTATCAACTTCTCAGCATAGTATTAAGATGTCGCTCTGTAGATTTTACAAATTTAGTGATGAGGTTACTGTTGTTTGGAAGATCAGAATTTTCCTTGTTTTTATTTATGAACATATTTTCCCACACTGCTAATTTTATGGACTTTTGAACAGCTTTTAAGAGTTTTGATTCATTTTGGAATTCAACATTAGTTATTGACTCTGTTATCTGCAAATAAGAAACCAGGTATGCTTTGGGCATATTAAACACAATAAAGAAATAAAGAAAGATAACTGTGAAACCTACCACCTTACAATGTCAAAATATTAACTGCAACTGAATGATCTGAGCTGAAAACTCAAACACAGTTCTCAATCATACCACCACACTGCTGCCTAACATCTTTGATATGCTTCGACAGTGTCAAGCTATACATACTACTTATGTAAAGACTGTTTTATTTAACAACAGGACTGTACTAAGTTTACAGACATTTTCTATTAATGGAGACAGAGGAATAAGGGTAGGTATGAGCAATAGCTGTATATGTATTTGCATTAAGCCAAGGTCTTGAAAAAACAGACATTTCAAACTGCACGCTCATAACATTGCACCATAATATTTTTGAGTCCATGCTATACTAATTGCATTTATCACCTGGCAAGAGAAATCCTACCTACCTACCTACTTTCTAGGTAGGTAGGACCTCTAGAAGGCTTGTCAGTCCTTGGGATGAGTGACAGCAAGGCATTGTGTAATTAAACCTAAACAGAGTGGCCAGCATTATGCTCCATCCAGGTTAGGTTTATAAAACAGAAGCCCTCAGGCACTCATTTTGATAACAGGATGAGTGGATATGACATAGTGGAGGAAAATTCCTCTGTCTCAGGCTTCTTACCCCTTGAGCTACTCCATGACTTTTTCTACATTCTCTGGGTATAAAAATGTAAATAAACGGGTTATAATATGCATATAATTATCTCAATGAGAGCTGGTGAAGATTACCCTTGCCAATATAGGTTGTTTTTCTTATTTTTCAGGTAGTTGCTCAAATTAAACGAAGGTGGCAGCACTTAATGTTCCGGCCTCGTGCCAATTCATGTACGGCTACCACGGTTTCGGTACGTCAGGTTAGGTTAGGTTAATTTTTTCTATGATATGTACTTAGTTGTTTTACTTACTAAACTTTATACTAAATGTTGTTTGATGTTTGTTAAATAAACTATATTTATACTGTTGAGTACTTTAAACTCTGACACCTGACCTCGTCCTTTTCACATGAAGGCTACGTCAGCTACGGTCTCTGTGAGAGTGCCACTCTCCAGTAACCCTAGCAGTCGGTCTACAGACAGTTGTTAAGCCAGCATTCGCACAAACTTCACAAACTGATGTCTCATCATTTACTTTTTCCAGATGGTGAGAACTAATGGCGGTAACGGGATGCTAATCGATGAAGATAATGTGTGAGAGTGCTGGTGCTGTCTGACATTCCTGTTCCCAAACCAAAGGTGTGATGTACCAACATAGTGTATCTGTGATATGTTTCATTTCTTACTTGTACACTGAACTTTATTTATATAATGGGTACCCATAACCACCTTATCCTAGCTCACAGAAACTTACAAATCACACAGAGTTTTTAAAATTAAAGTTAAATAAATAATTTGCTGATTTTATATATTTTTTCAATGAACTGGATAAGATGGGTATTGAAACTGTTGTCTCACAATAACATGGGAGTGCAAAGCAGCTGTCAATGTTAAAAAACCTTGCAGTAAATTACATTTGATTAGAGAGATAGTTGTGTTTCTCTTTACTAAGATAAATTTACTCATGTGTTTGTGTTTCCTGTTTAATTTTGGACATCTATTTTTTTAAATGTTATTTTTCAGTATTTTAATATTCTCAAAACAACCTCAAGGTCTTCACATATGACAGTTAACTTATTCTAAAGTAGCAAGGCTCATCTACTTTGATTTGCATACACATAGCGATCCCGTCGGTCTTGGTGGTGTAGTGGTAACTATACTTACCTCCTAAACCCAAGGTCACAGGTTCAATTTCAGTCAGGTCAAATTCTAAGTATGGCTTCCTTCTGAAGGGAAGTAAAGCCGTGGGTCCCATGTCATATATTTATGGCATGCTAAAGAACCTCAAGCCTGAAAGAAGATGCCTCTGAGCAAAATTGATTGGCTGTTTCAAGCACTGAATTGAATGGGATACTGATGACCAGAGATATTGAAGAGCATAGTGGTCCTGATGAAGTCAAAGATGCTGTCCAACAGTTTTAGTAGCTTATTTCAAATGTCAATAGGAATGCAATAATGATCTTCCTAGGTTAGTAGGGAATTATTTTGACATTTTACAATAAGATTATTTTACAGGCAAACTAGCTCTTATTATGTCACACAAAATAAATGATGATCTTTAATAATTATCCAAAAGCTGTTCTAAATATCTTCAGTATTAATTCTTTGGCCAGCAGGAAAAAGACTTAAATCACAAAATTTTGTTTTATGGTTTTTTATATTAGATGGAGCAAAGATTTTTTATTTTAGTTTTTAAAACATGAAAATTTATTGCCATTCATATTCAAACAGAGCATAATTTAATAAACACATATGTATTTCATTCTTGTACTATTATCCAGATAAGAGTAAATTAAAAGAAAGCTTCCCCTGCCTGACAAAATAATTTTTTTGACATATGTGTCTTTTCCTGCCAGCGAAAGAATTATATGCTTTTTACTATTTTGACAAATTTCTGTCGTTAATAAAATAATAAATAAATAATATAGAATGATATTAACCTATTTGCATATGCCATTCTACAATCAATTCCTAGGAGTTGTTGCCCTAATCATATCAATTGCTATTCTATTTCTAATATAATTTTATAATTCAAACTGTGTACAGAGAATTAAAGTTTAAGGGGATTGAAAGGGAAGCCCCTAGCATTGCCTAACAGTTATTTTTTAATGTTATACTAACGTAAGTAAAATATAGTTGTGCCCCTCTGTAGAGCCACCTACATAAATATCATGTTTTAATCATTCATCATCCCATAGCCAAACCAGGAGTGAGTTGGATCAGTTATCTGTAAGAATCATACCTAAAAATGAAACTTAAGGGAATATTGGGCAAGATAATCTATGCTAACTTTAGATATCTGATATAAATGATTATCCAATACTGTCATCACATACACTCTAACACTTCACTTACTTTTAAACTATAGTGGGACCAGTTTTGAAGAGAATCCTCTCCATCCTCGACCGACTTGATGACTTGATGAAATTAATGCTAATGTTAATGTTATTGAAGAAATGGTGTGCAAGCTGCACCAGTTAGAATTGCAATATGGATTTTTTTCCATATTTAAGAATTTTGATAACATAAATACTATATTTAATGTTTTCCCACAATTTGCTTACATTAATTTCCCATTCATTTGTCTAAACTTGCCCATACATGCAGGATGTAAATAACTAGTGCAACTCTGGCTGCAGGCTGTAGTCCCAAGCGATAGCAGAGAGAGCCAATCTTACAAACTTACTCATTCCACACACGATGAGATAGGAGTTGGGCTCTCTCTTCTGTCACGTGGGACTGCAGCCAGAGTTACACTAGTGATTTTCACTCTGCATGTATGGGCAAGTTTTGTCTAAAGTGTATTAACATAACCATTCACTGAAGTACTGGATAAAATATTATAACAAAATAGTAAATGAGAAACTACATCACTAGGGTAACCAGATATACACCAATCAAAAAGTGGACCAAAAATTTGAAATGACGGACACTGTTTGAAAAAAGAGGACATTAAATATCCACATAAAATTTTGGCTTATATATATTAATCCAATTATTTTGATACAAAAATATTTATAATAAAACTTGCTAATAATGGTTTTATATGAAAGACAAGAGAAAGACAGAAAGATAGCAAGAAATGTGAATTTAATATTTCTTTATAACTTGTTTTAGAGGTATTAAGTTCCAAATAAATAATTTTTAATAATAGCTTCAAATTAATTTCTTCCTTTTCTGAGTGCAGAATATTTACTGTGTTGAATTTACATTACCATTTTGGATTTAGAATACATGAATGATAATATGTAATAATTTTAGAAGCATATGGTTCAGAACACTTGAATACATTGAATTCTCAGTGCACACAGCAGAATGTGGAAAAAGAATTATATTTGCCCTCTTTATTTACTGGCTATCATTAGCATGGATTCACTGTCAGATATGCAGAGCTGTTCAATCAACATACCTGACAGTGAATAATGAAGGTGGCATGTCTAAATATATAAGTGGGTAATAAACTAGTGAAATAATCTTCTTTCTCAATTAATTCCTTATGACTGCAAGTTATCAGGTTTCTTCAGTCATTACTAAACTCTCCGCTATCTTCTACCAGATTACTTATCAAGATTGTTTAATTATATAGCTATTTAGAATTACTTTCTGTAATGCAGTAACATAAAATAAATAAATAAATAAATAAATAAATGTCACTCAGAAGAGCTCAAACTGGTAATAGTTCTGTGATTGTTCTGGAGAGTGAAAAGCAGGCTGGGCAAACTAAAAATCTGAAAATTCTGAATCTTAACAGCTTCCAAGTTGAAATATTTCTTAGTCATATCAGCAAGTGCTGGTTTGTAATATAATGTAATAATTGTAAGGTGAAACTGTTGCTTTGCCTCTCCATTAACTAAATATTTTTCATGTTAATTGTGATGTTACTGTTCATGAACAGCACAGATGAACTCTTGTCATTTTATTTTTATCAAGCAACTATTCTAATTTTTTATAACATAGCCAAAAAGAAATGTCCTACCTACTGAAATAAAAGTGTATTCACTATTGAGAAAAATCCATTGATCCTTATTCCTAAAAAAAATGTGCATGATCCAGTATAACATTTATGTGTGCAATGAAATATTCAGAACTATATATTTTCAAATTTTGACACAAACTTTACTTACAGAATTTTAATTAGGACATGTTTAGGGACACTTTGTTTCCATCTTCAGCTGTTGATGACTTTTGGGTTAAGATTATTCTGTATGACTGAGTCAAACTACACACTTTTATTGACTGCATTTGTTTATATTTAGAACATATTTTGCAGACCATCGTCTGCATCCTCAACTAGCTGTCAACTGCTGAATAATTCATGGTATTGCTTTGAGGATGCATATTCTGCTCTGGTGGAGATATGATGAACTTAAAGTTCATGTTTTCATCTCCAGAAGTATCAAAGTTTATTAACCTCTCTCTGTATTTATAAATGTAGATTTTCTCCCAGTATTCTGTCCTGTTAATAAAAAGACAGAATACTGGAAAGAATACAAGCAAATAGAAAGAATAGCAATTTAAAATGGATTTAGCAAACAACTGGTTCACAAAAAGGTACAGAAGTTCAAGAGGAAAAATCTTATTAAAGAAACAACAGCACTTTCAGCAGAAAATATAAGATAATTTTTATAAAATTAACATATCATTCATGGGATATGCACAACTTTCAAAATATTTTAAAATATTTAATATTTAAATATTGAAATATCTAAATATATTTGATATTAAAAAAGCTCCTGAATGGCAATATGAAGGAAAGTATTCCATTAGAGAAAAAAGCAGGTATTTTTCGAATAAGATTTGCAGAGAGTGAAAAATTCTATATTGGAAAAACAAAGAGAAACATAGGCACATGGTTAAAAGAATACTTCAGGAACAAACAGATGGAGAAATCAGTGGTGGCATCTCATTTTTAGACAACTAGCAAAAAAAAAGCAAAGTAATGAGCAAAATTATTTAAATCAGCAGAGGAACCCATAGAACTAGTAACATGGAAAAATATCTGCATTTATAAATATAGAGACAAATTAATGAACTTTGACACTTCATGGGATGAAAACATAAACTTAAGTTCATCACATTTCCACCAGAGCAGAATATGGATCCCCTAAGGAACACCAATAATTGTCTAGCAGTCAACAGTTAACTAAGGATGCAGAAGATGGTCTGCAGAATATGTTCTAAATATAAACAGGTAAGTGGAGTCATAACAGTGTGTAGTTCGACTCACTCTTAATTCTATGATTTGCTTCATGTATAAGTTCCAATTACCACCTCCAGTTTTGGTTGTAGCTGGATCTGAGTTGCTTCACTGTCAACAGAAATTGTCCAAAGATGCAATGTTAAAATTCATTAATTTATCTCAATTTTTTAAAATAAAAATATTTTTCTATGTGGATAATTTAATTGTATCTCAATTTTTTAAAATAAAAATGTTTTTCTATGTGGATAATTTAATTGGAGTATTTCCTTTCAAGCAGTTAGTCACAGCTGAAGATAGGAACAAAGGTTCCTGAAACTTCTCCTAATTCAAAAACATTAAATGTTGATCCTGTATGTCACTATACATAAAAGACAGTTTCAGAAGTAAGCAGAACTTTTAAACTTACTGCATCCATATTCCAGATACAAATAGTGTAATTTAAGTAGTTATATAAACTTCAGTAGTTATATAAACTAAGTTAGAAAAAAAAAGTGGTATGTTATCAACATATGAAAATTAATAGATAAGTTTTTAGATATGCAGTTATGAAACTCATTTGTTCAAAGCACATTTTATTATGCTATTATAGTAAATTTTTGGAAGCAGAAACGACATCATCTCTTTAAGGTTGCAACATTTTTTGTGTCCACAGAGATTGTTCTTCCCATTTGGAAACATAAAGAAGTTGCATGATGCCAAATTGGAACTAAAGATTGGATACTTCAGCAGTTTTGCAGGTTTCATATTTGCTCCAGGTATAAGTCATTTAATTGGTACCAAAATGCCCTACAGCTCTATCTTTCAAAATCTGTTTTGAGTTTTTGAGAATGCAATAGGTGTATCATTTTGCAATGATACAGGTGTTCCACATGATAACTTATTAAAGGAATATGGCCACTAAATTTTTCCCTCATTCTTTTTGGTTTCTTTAACTTAGCTGGAAACCAACAAACTGGATTTGTCAAGTTGGCAAATCAATGTCTGATGTTTAGAGAGTCTCCATTTCTAAAGTTTCACTATATTCCAACCTCAGTAAACTTGTGTGGCAGTGATTGAGGAGAAATTTCCTTCACTCTTAAATGTTAATGCAAAATTATGCAAATGCTTGGTTATCTCTTTGTCTTTACAAGTTAGTCTTCATGTTCTTTTGTCTCAGAGTTTTTCAGTTACTATCATTGGTTGTTTGTCACTTCTCTTCTTATTTTTATGAATTTTTCCCTCTCTTAAAGTTGGCAAACTAACAGAAAGCTGTGCCAATGCTTAAGCAACTGAGTCTTAGTGTTGTGATGGTTCACTGTCGACAACCATGTGCATAAATATCATGTTGTAATCGTTCACCATCCTAGGTCGAACCAGGAGCATAGCTGCATCAATTATCTATAAAAATGCTACCCATTCTTTCTAGAGATGAGATAAAACTAATGGAATATTAGACTGAGGTAAACTATGCAAATTTAAATATTTACAAACTTTAGATATCTCTATTATTTAAACAATAAAAGATGTGCAAACCTTGACTTGTTCATCATAAAGGTGAACATAGTAGAGCTGATAGTGAGGCATTCACTCTCTTCATATTATAGTGCTTAACTCTTTGAAAACTGTTGAAAATGCTATATTTTTGCCATCTGCACATGTATAGAAGCTATAAATTTTTCTCTTGTACGAATCTCCACTCGTCCCTTTAAAATACTAATCGTTTCAATGCTACAATATACATGCTAGTTCCTCCTCATTGTTGCCACAATATATTTTGAATTTAAAATCATACAAGATAATCTCTTCTCATGAGAGAACGTAGGCTTTCACGGCCGGAGTCATATATGTCAGTGCAATTTTCTTCCAGGCTGTTATGCCGTGGTCTGCTGGAGATGAACTTTCCAGACATTTCATCTGCAACTACAGCAGACATCTTCAGTGGTGTGGATGTAGCTTCCTCCATTGATTGCATCTGAAGCGTTGACCATTGGTGTTGCTATATTTATAGTACCAGAGCTTTCCACTCTGGTCTGGGATGAGCAACTGGTTTCCAGCAATTAAAAACAAAGTACAATATCCAACACATAATAACATAGCGAGCCTATCACAAGAGAGCAGCAGCACAGGAGATACTAGGCTCCTGCCACCAGTTGATAGGCTGCTTCTCGTACCGGACCAATCAGCGGAGAGCTCTGGTAGTATAAATATAGCAACACCAATGGTCAATGCTTCAGACGCAGTGAATCAACGGAGGAAGCTACGTCCTTGCCACTGAAGATGTCTGCCATAGTTGCGGACAAAATGTCTGGAAACACTCATCTCCAGCAGACCACGACATAACAGCCTGGAAGAAAATTGTACTGGCAGTCTCTTCTCAGTCAAACTATTTAAACACACTTACTGGAGATTTACTCAGGACATTTTTTGTGGCTGTGCATCTACATCATCAGCTGTTAAACAACTAGTAAATCTCCACAGCTGAACTCAGAATGGATTATTAATGCATGTTAGGTTCCAAATATAATTAACATTGAAATCATACAAAATGTTCCTTCAAAGTTCTATTTTCCATTTACTGGTTTTGAACACCCAGACTGCTATTGAGGAAGCTTTTAATTAGTATATCATCATATGTACACCTAATGGTCATATCTAAACATTTATCAATGGATCATCATAAACCCTTCCCATTTGAGACCATTTTCAGTTCAGAATGTCTTCCATGTGTTTTAGTATTTCAACTGGTCATATGCCCATTGAACACATTCAAGTAGTGTGGGTAAGATGTGTTATGAATAAATTCACTGTATATTGTTTACAAGACACAGTAACCTTTCTGTAGATATTGAATGTAACCTGTGAACATATCAGTGGATCTTAAAATGCTGCAGGAGCCCAGGCTGAGTTGTACCATTTGGATTTTCAACTTCCAATTAACATTGGTCACTGTTTCTTTCTATTTATTTAAAATAATCCACACTCTAGATGTAAACTACAATGACAAAATATTTTGAACACACTCTTTATTACCTGCACTGTTAGTTTTTAAAGGAATTTCTTATAACACTTTTGGAAATTATATACATTATTATATACAGAATGTTTATTAAAATCTTTCCAGCTGATTATATTAAAAACAACATGTTTTAAAGGAAACAATTTAGGGTGAATGTTTCTTCAGATGACAGGAAACAAAATGATATTAATTACATTTTATTTAGTACATATTTTCAAGGTCATTTCTAATTTTTTAAATGGGGACCTCATTTCAAGCAATTTTTTATTTTATAAATAAAATCAAACAACTTTTATTTGAAATATTTTTTTACTAAATCAACCATTATTTTACAAAGTATGAACATAAATGCAGTTTAAAAACAGAAGTTAAGTTTCTTTTGTTAATCATTCTCATAAACAGTTATTAGCTAAATGACTGTGTAAGATTTAGTCATGATTTTGGGTTTATTGATCAGGTGCTGATCTTGCTATACACTTTACAAGAAAGATTTTAATTATTTTCATTTGTGGAACTTTGATTCAATGTGCAAGACAGATAGCTCGAATATTCAACAAAAGAGATGGTAGAAGTTTAAGTCATACTCAGGTACATGGCTTAGTTGAGAAATTTAGACAAACAGGGTCTGTTGCTAATAAAAATGAAAGGCACTGCATATACTTCATGAAGTCACTACAGTTGAAGTCCTAAGATATGTTTCTGCTAACCCAACAACTTCACTTCATAAAATTTCTTCTTACTTTGGAATTTTGATGAGTTCAATATGTAAAACTTTGAACATACCAAAGTTCCATCCTTATAAACTTGAAATACATAAAAAAATAGATTGAAGACAATTTTGATCAAAGAATCAAATTTTGCAAGCTAATATACCTGAATTACTAAGAAATATTTGCTTTTCTGATGAGTGCACATTTTACCTTAACGGTTCTGTAAATCGATAAAATTGTAGGTATGGGAATGATGATAAAGTATTTTGAGAGAAGGCATAACAATGGCAAGGAAAATAAATGCCTGGGCAGGTATTCTAGGTAATACAATCATTGGTCTGTTATTTTTTAAGAGAATCTCACTGTTTGCTCTGTACCTAGAAATGTTAGAAAATGTTGTTAATCCCAGCATTAATGAAGAAATTTAAAATTGGGAAGATGAGAATGATAAGAGTTGTTTTAAATTAACACTTGCTTACATTCTGGTATGTTGGAGCACCACTACATTCTATTATTGAGTGATTGACAGTGGCTCAATAATACATTCCTGAATAGACGTATTGGTAGAAAAGAAAATATTGAAGGCCTGCATTATACTCTGATTTAAGCCTCTTAGATTTATTCTACAGGTGCATTTTTGCTTGTTTTTAAAATATAGCCTGTCACAGCTGAAGAAGTTCAACAAAGGATAACCACAGCTTTAAATGCATGTTTTAGAATGCTAGATTTTAGAAAATAGACTGATTTTTGTATGAAGTGAAATATAGAACATTTTGAGCACTTGTTGCACTTCTTATAACACTGGTTAATGATGAGCAACGATTAGTTATAAAAGCAATTCCCATTTTTATGTTTACAATTATGAGAAATGTAAACAAAAAAATCTAATGTCTGTATTTGAACTGCATTTTTTCAAATTTAATTTCAAACAAATTAAATCCAAAGTTAGTCTGTTAATGTATTAACATTAATAATTTTTTCAAATTAAATATTTTATAAAACAATGGTTGGTTTGATAAAAAATGTTTCAGACAAAAGTTTTTTTGTAAACATGATGCTTTCAAGATAATCAGCTGGAAAGTTTTTAAAAATACTTATGCCTATATGTTGAAATCACTACTACAGCAGTGAATTTAAATGAAAGCACTATATAAAGTATGAGGTACAGTTCATAAGCTTCCAGCCAGACACAGAAGGCCATGTTGATGTTCATACTACCCAACATTTACATTTCCTTTCATTTGCTTGGACAGGTAGACATGCTGTGTCACACAGTGTGATGTTTAAAATGAAATACAGCTCTTTAACTTGGTTATATTAAATTGATGGTGTGCATAGATAAGCTCTCCTTATTTCACTGTGAAGGAGGAAGATTTTCCACATAAGGTTAGACTGGTGAATGTGGTGGCACAAGAAAACATCTCCCTTGTTAAGGAAACACAGACATCTGAAGACAGAAGAAACAGCTACAAAGTTCGGGCATTCTAAAACAACTGTGCTTTATTTCCTTCATCAACATTTACATTTGCAGTTCAAATGCAAGTGCACAGAAAGTTGTCAGGAGTTTCTCAAGCTTTACCAAGGTAATGAAAGGATAGTATTGAAATCTTTCATCACAGTATTGTAAGATACTTAGGAAAGTCATAAAAGTAGCAAACACTTATCAGTCAGTCAAAAAACAAAATAAAAACTATTTGGAATATACTAAAAGAAGAAGATGTAATAATCATAAGCATTAATAATCAAGAGATATAACATGCTACAGATGTAGTAAATGTATTTAATAATTACTTTCTTAATGTAACAAAAAATTTAAATGTATGCTCTGGTGATAAAAGAGATGCATTAAGTATTTTACAGTCATCATTTACCAGTTCAAAATAATGAATTCAAACCAAGTACCACTACCCCACTAGAAATTAGTAATATCATTAGAAAACTAAAATCAAAATTTTCTTCTGGCTATGATGAGATTAACAGCAAAGTCATAAAGAGCTGCGCAAAAGAAATATGCAATAGTGAAGCCTGTGCAAAAATGGAGAAAAGATGTCTCTAATTATAAACCTACAGCTGTTTCACCTGCATGTGAAAGGCACTACATTTATTTTCTAAAGTGTTTGAGAAAGTAATATATACATATAGGCTTTACCATTACCTTGAAAGTAACAATATTCTAATTAGTGATCGGTTTGACTTTAGAAAAGGAATTTCAACAGAAAATGTATTCTATTAACTCACTAATGAAATTTTAACTGCTTTTAATAAAAGAACACATTTAGGAGGAATATTTTGTGACTTAGCAAAAGCTTTCGATCGTGTCAATCATGAAATTCTGATAGATAAATTAGCTTTCTATGGAATAAAAAAAAACAATATTTAAAATGATTTGTATTTTACCTTTACAAAAAGTAATAATAAATTGTCCCTTCAATAATAAAAACAATGCATCAGAGTGGGCAAGGATTAACTTGGAGTGCCTCAAGGATCTGTTCTGGGCCCTCTTCTTTTTCTGATATATATAAATGATCTCTCCTTATCTATCTAAGATGTAGGAAATGCTCTTCTATTTGCAGATGACACAAGCATATTGATAAATGGAAAGAGCCTTAATTATTCTGCCATTAAACTAAATTTGGTTCTGGGTTTTTTGTGTGTATGGTTCAAAGCAAATAAATTGTCTCTAAATCTAGATAAAACAAATGTTATGAAATTCATCACTCATAGATCTCCAGATCCACTATTACTGATAGTATATTATAACAGTGTAGTTCAACAAACTAAATGTATTAAATTCCTTAATTTAATAATCGATAAACATCTGAATTGGAAAGATCACATCGATCTTATCATACTTAAACTAAGCAGTACATGTTATGCAATATGTGCATTAGTAATGCTGGAATCAAACAAGACTTTAAAATTGATTTATTATGCTTATTTCAACTGGAAGCAAGAAAAAGGACAATTATTCGGGAGATCTGTGCTGTGAGAACAGGTTTGGTGTGTTGGCGTCCTGTAATGAAAAAAATAGTGATTGTACAAGTGAGGAGTCTCAAAAAAGTGATCAGAGAGAAAGAAGGCCTGTAGTACTTGGTGACTCTTTACTGAAATTTTCTGATGAAGTATTAAGAAAACAGGAATATGATGTGAGATGTTACTCGGGTATTAAAATTAATGAACTGAAACAAAAGGTGGAACAAACTGATTTATTAAAAGAAAATCCTGAAGTCGTAGTACTTCATGTAGGTACAAATGATGTTAAGAAAAGGTTTATGGCAGAAGAAATAATGGGGGAGACAATGGACTTAGTAACGAGTATAAAATGTAAAGCTTCGAATTCTAAAATAGTGATAAGTGGCATTCTTAATATGATGTCACTATCAGAAAAATTGATAGAATAAACAGTGAGTTAGATTGGATGTGTGCCAGAAGGGGCTGCTTAATGCTAGATGGAAACTGTTGGGTAGATAGACAGGACTTAGCAAGGGATGGCATATATTTAAATTATAAGGGTGCTTACAAATTTGGGAAATTGCTATGTAATGTTATAGAATCTTTTCAGGGAAATATGTAAATAACGTGGTGGATGAATATTTGCTGTTGACAGTCATTAACAAAAAAGGTGCTTATAAAACTATTTCAGTTAACAAATCTAATGATGAAAATTTGGGTGAAATATTTAAAGTAGTTCACCTAAACATTCAGTATATTAATAATAAAATATGGGCTCTTGAATGCTTTATAAATGAGTTAAGCCTGCAGATCAGAATTATAACTGAGCATGGTTTAAAAGATGATCAAATAATGCTGTGCACAGTTAAAAATTATAATATTGTGGACTCCTACTGCAGATCTACTTGCAAGGGTGGTGGTGTAATTGTATTTGCTAGAAATGAATTATATGTCAGTGGCTTGAGTTTAAACAAATACTGTATGGAAAAAGTTTTTGAAGTATCAGGCATTAAAGTAAACACTCTTGAGGGGGACATTCTAATCTTTGGGGTATATAGATCATCAAAATCTCTAGTAGATAACTTTTTTAATTATCTAGATAGATTGTTAAATGTGTATGTTACAAGAAGTACTAAAGTCATCCTTGCAGGTGATTTAAATGTTGATCTAATGAAGGAAAATGTATATAAAAAAACTGAAAATTTTACTTGATAGCTATAACTTACTTCACACAATTTATGAACCAATGAGAGTTACTCCCTTTACAGTCACAACTATTGATCATATAGCTACTAATATGATAGATAAAATAGTAGAAACTGGGGTTATAAGTCTTGTTTATCAATCATTATGCACAGTATATAGATATAAGTAGTATGCATAAAAAAATTAACAAGGATGTTACTAAAACATTTAGAAAACTAAAAGATATCAAACTAATAAAATTAGCAAATGTACTTGGAAACGAGGATTGGGAGGAGGTTTATAACACTGATAAAGTTGAGGATGAATGGAATGTATTTTATAAGCTATTTAAAATCTACTATACTACCGCATGTCCTGTAACACAAAAAAAAAACCCAGTTCTAAAATAAGTTTCCCAAACTATATCATCAAACTAAAAGAAAAAGCAAAGGATTATTATGAATTGTATAAATCCACTGGAATGGAATTTTATAAAACTAAATATAAACAATATTGGAAAGAATATTTAGAGCACTTAAAAGAGCAAACATGAACAGCATTCATGCAGAAAATCCATTACTCTAAAACTGCATCTAAATCCTTGTGGAAAATTGTAAATCAAAAAAGGGGTAGAGTAACCAAACCAGAAGACTTACAAATAAACATTGAAGGGAAATTTGAAAAAGATCCAATTAAAATCTGTGAATACATTAACAACCCTTATCTGAATACTATACCTCACCTACCTGACAATAGTCAGAATTATTTTGTTAAGGCTACCGTAAATACAACTATGTATGTAAAACCCACAAATATGGAGGAAATTATTAAAATAATAACTAACCTACCAGATAAAAGCTCATCTGGTTGGGATGAAATTAGTCCTAGACTGTTAAAATACTGTAAAAATTAAATAGCAAAACCCATGGAACATCTCATAAACTTCTGAATTGAAAAAGGAATATTTCCAGACTGTTTAAAGATAAGTATTGTAAGACCCATGTTTAAGAAGGGTGACAAATTTAATATAAATAACTACAGGCCAATCACATTAACATCCGAGATTGGTAAAATTTATGAAAGAATTCTTCTATCTAGGTTTATAAAAAATTGTAATAGTAGAAAGGTTCTCTGTAATTTTCAACATGGAGTTAGAAAGGGCTTCTCAACCATAACTCCAATTAATGACCATGTTCATCAAGTGTTGACTTTATTAGAACAGAATAAAAATGTGGGCACGGTATATTTTTATTTATCAAAAGCATTTGATAGTGTCAGACATGATCTTTTGTTATGTAAGTTGGAATCTTAAGGAATCAGAGGAATTTCCCATGAAATATGCAAATCCTACCTTATGCATAGAAAACAAAAAATTGAAATTAATGCTAAAAATGATGATCACCTGTCTAAAGTAAGGTCTCAATTTGGAATAGTAAGATATGGAGTCCCACAAGGTTCCATCTTGGGCCCATTAATGTTTCTAATATATGTGAATGATATTGTACACCCACACAATTCTGTTATTACTTCTTATGCAGATGATACCACAGTAAATTCTTTGGGTGAGTGTAATAGGTCTCTAATGGACACCATCTCTCTGAGTTCAGTACAAATTATAAAATACTTAAAAAACAATCATCTTATATGCAATGTTGATAAAACAAAATTTATGAAATTTGTTCTATTTAAAAGTAATTCTCTAGAGGATATATGTATGATTGAAGATAAAATCTGTGAGAGGGTAGACACATATAAGTTCTTAGGTATATGGATTGATAGTAAATTAACATGGGCAAAGCATATAGACATAATATGTAGTAAAATAAGTAAATCAATCTATCTATTGAGATTTTTTAAAGATGTGTTTGGCACAAATGAGTTAAAAATGATCTATTATGGTATAATATACCCTCATCTACACTATGGTATTGAGGTCTGGGGGGGCTGCAGCAAAAGTGCATGGATAAATTATTTATATAACAGAAAAAGTGAATTAGGCTAATTTCTAAATTGGAATATAGACGGTCGTGTAAGGATGCATTTGTAAAGCATGGAATGCTAACTGTCTACTCTCTCTATGTGTATAACTCTATATTATGCAGTAAATCAAAGAATTTTATAAAAAATAATGAGATTCATAGCTATAACACTAGAAATAGTAAAGATTATCATAGGTATGCTTATAATAAGCAAATAGTATGTAAGGATATAAATGTAAGAGGTACCCTTTAGTACAATAAATTACCACCAGAAATTAAATCTGTAGAAAAATCAAAATTTAAGTATCATTTGAAAAAATACCTTATAAATAGAAGTTTATATTCGTTGGATGAACTGTAATCAATTGTAATCTTAATGGTATTTATAGGTAAACTTTTTTAACTCTCGCAAACATGTACTAAAACCTTGTTCTAAGAATAAGTTATGCTTTTTACTTAAATGTAAATTGGAACTTGCACAATGAAGCCACCGCCACGGGTGGCCGAGGTCGTTAAGGCACGGACTCGTGAGCGGGAGGTCTGCGGTTCGAATCCCGCCAGGACCGTCCTCCCTGACTGGGGTTTTTTCCAGGTTTTCCTCAGTCTTCATAACTGGCAAATGCCGGGGAGATACCTAAACTTAGGCCTGGAACGCTTCCTTCCTTAAAAAAAAAAAAAAAAAAAAAAAAAAAAAATCCTTTCCCAATATATCATTTCATCTCATGTATCATCAGTGTCCACCGCCTGTGGTGCCTCAGTAGTAAAAACGGGCGTTAAACACTACTCAAAAAAAAAAAAACAATGAAGCCAATCATATTATTGCATTGTATGATTCAATTGAACTACACACTCTTAAAGTTTCACTTACTTTTTCATAAATGTATGGAACCGGTTTCGAGAACATTTATGAAAAGTAAGTGAAGCTTTAAGAGTGTAAGTTATGCTTTGTTACTCTAGTATTTTGACAATGTCTGAAACTTATGTAAATGAGTCTATTGACAGCAATAAATTTATCATCATCATCATCATCATCATCATCATCATCATCATCATCATCATCATCATATTCAGCTGATTCTGCTGCTATCTTTCCACATGGCTATTTGGCTTCCAGAGCAGAATCGTTCACCATACAACCCAGCCAATCCCATCTATTTTTAAAACCTTCAAGGACCTAGATTTATGAATGATCATCAGTTGAAGTAGGCAGACAAAGCTTCAGATTATTTATATAACAAGATTAAATGTAAATCCAAAAATATGAGAAACATTAATGCAAAGGAAGTTTGTTTATGTTGAAAAATTATATCTGCATTTCCATTTTATCACCTATCTACATGGGTCAGGCTGAAAACTTGTGAACAGCATTTAGTATTTATTTATTTATTTATTTATTTATTTATTCATCCTTTTGATCATTTTACATGTTACAGAACATGTCCTAGAGATGAGATGGGCTTCGCCCAGAGTATAATATAAACAATATACAAGTTTAATAATTATACTAGATTTACAATATGTCTTATTTAAAAGTATTAGCTCAGTGAGTTCATAATAACTTTGGACACATATTGCTTATCAAACTATGAAAAGATTGACTTCTATTGGGAAGAAATTCTCTATTTTAAGAATCTCATTGTCTGTCTAAATCAAACAAAAGTTTGAAATTGTATGATTTTCATTATAACCATAACAGTTGTCAGAGAATACATAATTACACCACAAATAAATTTATTCTCTTTAGTCAACTTTTGAAAGCTATTTTCAACTGATTCTACTGAACTTTTAGGGATATTTTTAACATTAATCAAATAGAAATTAAAAGGTTGTAGTCATATGTTCTCCAGATTCTAAAACATAGTAAAGAATGCAATTCAGAAACAAATAATAATAATAATAATAATAATAATAATAATAATAATAATAATAATAATAATAACTACAAACACCAAACAAGTATCTATTTGATACCATCACTAACCAGCTCAAAGAATTTTTCCAGCAGTCTCAGACATTTGGTAGAGATTAGATTAGATAATGGGGACTTGGAGTTTGTTGACCTCCCACACATCAGCCTAAAAGGCAACCCCATAGGAAGAGATGCTTTCACTGTTTCCCAAATCTGTTCCTTCAGCAAGTTGCAGTTGCAAGTTGCAAGTTGCAAGTTCCAATCACAGCATCCATTCCCAAGTCTTTTTTTGGTTATGGAAAGTGTAGCTTTCTGTCTTACCATGAGTGGGAATTAAACATGATGTACAAGGCAGTCTCCTCATCCTGTTTGCCCAATGTGCAAATGGGTTCATCCTTATAGAGCCCCACTTTAAATAGATGCTTCCTGAAGTGATCATGTTCAGTAATTAATGCAACTGCTTTCCTTATTCCTCTTCTATCCAGTTTTAGGACAGACAGGGAAAGTGTTGCTTGGACCTAGGACCCGTTTCCTGGCTTATTTTTGTCCAGGTAGGTTTGCCATCTAAGTTGGTGCTTTTATCCAATCCTGTTTTCACCGCAGTCTTAGCAGTAAGTGTACTGATTCCAACCACTGGTTCAGAGCCAACAAAGGTATATCAGTACCCTTTTTTGCCAACTGATCTGCTTTTCCATTTCCATATATGCCCTGGCACCCACTGCAGTTCAAGCCTGTGAGATGTCAGGGCAGTTAAGGCATTTTACTATGCGAGATTCTTTCTATCCAATCTCAAGATCTGAGAGTTACCTTAAATGGAGGGAGAAAACAGTGTTCATTAGGTAAGATCTCATGCTCAGTACTAGAATATCCAGGAAATTTAGAATGGAGCTATGTCTAGTTGCTGCAAAACTGCTTCTCCAATTTTCTCTCTGCACCAAGCAGTATGCAGTAAGTAAATGTACACAAGAGGGAAACTGAACAGATTCTCCAATGCCAATGCAATGGTGACAATGGCACCATCAGATATCTGGTACCTGACCATTGCACCATACGGCCAATGGCTTATATACAGCTTTAGGTCCCAGGTTGTTCAGATAATGCTTTTGATGGTTACAAGAGACCACCTGGCTCTACAGTGAATGTCGTCAATATGGGAGTTCCAGGTAAGTTTTTTATCCAGATAAGACTTAGATATTTTATTGACTTAGAATATTCCAGGATTGAGTTGCCTAGTTTAAGATTTCCTAGGCTTTTATGATTTCTCCTGTTAGTAAAAGGAACAGCTGTTTTGCTAGGATTAATAGAAAGATCCTAGTGCATGCACCATCTGTGAATTTTTCTCAGTCCATAGTTCATCATTGACAGATTTGATCAATTTCCAAACTCTGAGCAATTTAATGATTTTTTATTAAGAATAAACTTCCAAATTAACTTTTATTTTTTTCCTCAAGCTGTAGTTCGTTAATTTACAAGGAAAGTATGCAAAATGAACTGCAAGTTACTTATCAAGATAATACCACTGAAGACATGTTTTAAAAGTATGATTTGTTTAGCACTTTCTTTTTTCCTTTAAGAATTCATTTTTTTAGTATATGTGTAGTACTGACTACTGCTGACCCAGAACAGTGTTTGAAACATTTAAAATATGCATGAAAGTATTTAAGTAGCAACTTTATAAGTTAAAGCAGGTAATTTATTTTGGTATTTTTTTCTATCCACAAAGAAAATATTGCAAAAATTCAAAATTTTAACAACAGAGTCATTGATAAATTTGTCAGCCTAAAGAACAGAAATCTCCAACCTTTGTACAACTAAGTACCTCCATGTTATAGCATAAACTTTGTATATTTACATGGAATTCTAGTAATTTTAAAATTGCAACTTTTAAATCAAGTTTAACTATAATTTGAAACAGATGTAAAACCCAAGATTAAACAATGAATGTTATCATGGCCTTCCCTAAAGGTTTATGCCTTGGCGCTGCAACTATAGGTTTAATTTTTTTTTACTGTTCCCTTCATTTCTTGGAATTAATATTTATTCCTCCATGTTTGAATGACTTAACACATTCAAAATGAAAGATAAGAGAAAGATTATACTTTGTTATACTTGTTATACTTTGAAACAATAAATTTAAGAGATAACTCAAGTTTACCAATCCTTTATTTTTCTTGTTTGAACATCTTATAAGTGATCTTAACCACTGTCTTTTAACTGCATGGAAAGATGTCACCATTTATGTGCTAAAAGAAGTTAAAGGGAACTAACAAAATGAAATGTAGGAGAGTATAAGAACAGAGGCATTGGGATTAGTTCATTAAACTATATGAGATACTATCAGCTTATGGAAAGTATTAAACAAAGTTGTAACACTCTTTCTGCTTATATATATATATATATATATAGATAAGGATAAAACACTTAGATAAAGTCACACTTGAAATTGCTATATTTCGAACTACTGGAGTTCTTCAATGGCAAGAAGCTAGACAAGTTAATTAGTGTTATTACTGTTATGTTAATTTGTTACATTGTTTATAGTGTTTTTTATTTTTCATTTATATATATATTGGTGTGCATTGTGTAGAAAAATTGTTGTTGGGCCTTATATATATATATATATATATATATATATATATATATATATATATATATATATATATATATATATATATATATATGTTAGGTTTAATACGTTGCCAACCATTTAAGCATTCTAGACTCATATGTTACATACGGCATATTTTGATTCACAGTTATTTAAGAAAATAATTTTATTTATTTATGGTTATTTATTATTAATGTATCACATTTTCGTTGAAATTCTTCAGTGATTGAAAACATGTTCTTCTTGTTTTATGTATTTATTTACTTATTTTTCGTTATTTTTTATTAATGTATCAGAGTTTCGTAGAAATTATTCAGTGAATAATAATAATAATAATATCATCATCATCATCATCATCATCATTTGGTATGAGGGAAAATTTTATGGCCCAAATCGAATACCAAAAAAGGATTAATTTTGAATGAGGTATGGGAAATATTTTTATTTTTTGTTGGCAGCCTTGTGATCTTAAACCAAGATCAGAATACCACGTGCGTAAAGTTGTGAACTATGGAGCACGAAGGATCAGAGCTGTTATAGAGTAAAATGTAGCATATTCTTTCTTTTTGGGGGGGGGGACGATTTGTATTGATAAACCAGGAAATGTGGATTGGGGCGTTACTTTATTGATCAAATACAATTACAGTGCAAGCGTGGGGAAATTCGTTGAACACGCAGAATTGCAAACTGTGACTGAAAATGGATGAATTGAAAAGACGGAGAACAAATTTTGCAGTGTAAAAACCCCTTTAGTTTTGTGTGCTATGACAATATGAAACATGGATATTTTCTGTACCACAGTATGGTTATTGTCAGAAAGCTCTGTGGTTTGTAAATGTTTTGATGTTAAGGTTAGGTAAGAGCACGAGTGAACAACGATGTCATTGCGAACTATATGTATAACTCAAGAAGGACCAGCGAATGCTCTGGCTCTAAATAAAGATTACACACAGGTTGTCATAGCCGGAAGAAATGGTAATTGACTTCTTAAAACCCATTCTTGTATAGGAATGCACGAATTTACTCTTTTGCTATTTTTGTATTGTATTTTTACAGTATAAATCAATAAGAAACATGGAGTGATAGTTTAGTAAAGTGCTACAAATACTCTTGACATATTGAAATGAAAATATGGGTATACTTTTTGTAAGCCTTAATAACTTTTCAGTGAAACTAGAAGAATTCTCTTTGGGATTAAAAAACATACATTGATTTTTTTATCTATTAGGAGCTGTACAGAAATAAACATTTCTATAAGGCTTAAGTATTTAATAAGTTTGAAATTATTAATCTCTAATTTCTTTTACGTAATCACATTTTTTATAACCTCTTTAATTTATTTTACTTATCTTACAGCTAAATCCTTGCCTATGGCTCATAAACAGTTTTCTACTGGATTAAGCAGTTATATGCTATGCATTTATTTTCTTTAAATGCAGTTTCTTATTTTTTTATATATATATAAAATATAAATGAATAATAAAGTAACACTATTAACAATGTAACAAATTAACAATAATAATAAAAGTAGATAAGGATAAAACACTTAGATAAAGTCACACTTGAAATTGCTATATTTCGAACTACTGGAGTTCTTCTATGGCAAGAAGCTAGTCTAGCCATTTGTTACATTGTTAATAGTGTTACTTGATTTTTATTTTTCATTTTATATATATATATATATGCTGTTATATGCTTTGCATTATATCTGCTTTAAATGCAGTTTCTTATTTTATATATATGTACAAATCAGTGTTAACCATTGAAATAGGTATAGTTTGCAGATAGTGCGAGAGGCTAAGGAAGATGTTTTCCTATAAAGTTTAAAACATTCCTGCATTCTAAAACTGTAACAGTTGTGCCAACTAAATTATTTTCATTGAATGAAGTCTTAAGGGGAATTCTTTTGTTTTCAGTATTCAAAGTGTTTAACATAGAAGAAGATGAGTTTATAGAAAACTGCAACCTTCGAGTGGGAAAGAACCTCAATCTCAACTTTTCCTGTAATGACGTTGCATGGAATACTGTGGAAGGTAATTTATTTGTTGGCTCAATATATAAGATATCAGAATTTCTTACATTATTATAGACTAACTAGACATAATAAATCTTTGCATTGAATATATAAATTGCTAGAAAAACTGTAATTACCTAAATATATCTTAAAGGTCCAAGATAGGCCACTATGTCGGTCCTGGTGATGTAGTGGTAACCATACTTGCCTTCTAAACCCAAGATCGCAGATTCAAACCCGGCCAGGATCAATGGATTTTTTCGGACATAAAAATCCTAAGTATGGCTTCCTTCGGAAGGGAAGTAAAGCCGTGGGTCCCGTGTCGTATATTTACAGCTCAATAAAGAACCTCAAGCCTGAAAAAAGAGGCCTCTGAACAAAATTTGTCGGCTGTTTCATGCCCTGAATTGAATGGGATGCTGATGACCTGAGCTGTTAAAGAGCATCTGTAAATAAATCAAATAAAAAAAAATCTAGGCAACTACACTAATCATGGGAATATAAAACACCTTAAAATGCTCTTTTATAATGAGCAACATAGCAAAGAATAAGGACATTTCCAAATTATTGTTGTTTTTGTGGAGCATTGTTTTCATTTAAGGGCTACTAGTGTCCATCTTTAGAGCTATGCACTAAACTGGATGGAAACATACAAATCTTGAAGCACTCTCAACCTCATGCAAAATGTTCGTGTCATACAGACTGCATCCTTGACCAGTTAAAGAATATTCCTAATGATTTGTTTGTTTAATCATGCTCAGGTAGATTCTGGAAACATCCAAGAGGATAGGAGGGGGATAAGAAGTTCTATGGGTATAAGAAGTAGACAAAAGTGAACCCATATTCCAGCAAAAGGTGCTTCTAGTGAGTGTAATTTTAGTAACACAGGTTTATGCTAATTAGATGCAGATGGGTTAATGACTTGTTGCTTATTCATAATAATTTTGAATACTAGAATTGTGTGGTGTATGTGAGCCTATTATGTATGTAAACAGTACTGTTATATTGCCATTATATTGGAGCAGTATATAAAAGAATGAGATTTTGTGTCTTAATTACTTATCATAATACATTTACGATAAAGTATTTATTTTTATTATGTTTTCTATAGAGGAAATAATAATTGTTATGGGTTTGAGAGTAAGTATTTTGTTTAAAAAAGTAACTATCAACTTTAAAAGATTATAAGATTATAATTGATTTGTTAATACCAGGAAAAAAATTGTGCCAACATTTGCAACTTCAGGTGTAGAATAAAACAAAATACTCCACTGTATTTCAGTATTTATTTAGTATAATATATAAGCTAAACTACTTTGGAATTCTAAATGTGAATTTTTTCGTGGTTTCGCTCAGCTTTATAACAGAGATATGTCAACCCATAATATTATCTAAGTAGTCATAGAAGACATCAGGGCAAACTAGTCAAAAATTGATTATTCAAGCTGATCAGTAACCTTGTCAATTACTCTCTGACAGTCGAACATATGTGCTATTTTGCAGCTCTCTATTCACCACCTTCTGCCTGCCTTATGTGTGTGCATTTCTTATATAGTCTCAGACTACTGCCACAGTCAGAATAACAGGATAGGCAACATAAAGAAGTGTTGCAATCACATCCACAATCATGCCAGTAACAGGAAAGCCAAAATCTGGCTGATAAGTCTTGCTACAAAGTGAGAAGAAGCACTCTGTCTGCACTCCCCAAAGCTAGGGTTATCCCATCAGAAGCTACACTTTGTGAATATACCACAAGACAAAATACTTATAAGCTCAAATAGGAAGCATTCTAAGAGAACAAGCTTCTCAGAATGACAATAAAGAAGCAAGTTTTAACTTGAGAATTATCTTTATTTTTCAACAAAATCTCTTTTAAGATCAGTATATTTATTCCAGCAATGCTCCAATGCCATTATTTGATCACAGTAGTGGTTTTCCAGAAGGTCTTGAAAATACTCTTTTACACTGCAGTAAAAATTGATGAAAAATACTAGCATGGAAGAGTTTCAGCTTTGGAAGTAAATAGAAGTCAGAGAAAGCCAAATCTTGGAGTAGGGTGAACACTTCAACTATTCGTATTTTAAATCTCTTAATTTTCCCATTTCTAAAGCTTTTTTTTTTGACCAGGTGCATTTCCTTGATGAAAAATTATTTTCTTCTGCAAAGCTAGTCTTTTTTTTTATCTAGTTCATTTAAAAGATTGAAATGGTACTGTCTATTTATGATTTTGTTCTTCTGAAGATAATCGATTGGTGAAATTCTATTAGCATCCCAAACGTTTGATGTCATAACCTTTCCTGTGATGGAACCAACTTGATTGAACAACTGTCTATGGCTTCTGTTCATGTTTTGACTGCTATGTATGATGGTTGATGCAAGCTTCATTTACAGTTACAAGTCAACACACAAAATCAGTTCTATTGTAGTAAAATGCCCAAACACTATGATATTTTCACACAAATGCATTGCTTATCTCTGTTAGCAGCATTATACTCATCTTGCACAAAGCTTTTACTTATACAACTTTAATCAGAATATAACCTATACAGGTGACCATATTTTTAAAACAAGAAAATGGGACATTTTAATATATGTTCCATTAAAAATGGGCAAAAGGGAATGCTAAATATTGTTTTGTCATAAATAGGTACTTAGTTTTGGAAACTACTAATAAATAAATAATTACTGTGTAACTTACATGATGTAGTAGTTTGTATTGAATTACTACAGCTAAACAACTCTGTGGAATTATTAGTGCAGCATCCATTGATATTTCGCTGATGGATGTATCATATTTAGTAAGTTCTTTACATCCACAGAATTTTTTAAAAGTTTACACATGTGTGATCAAATTTCACCTAAATAATCAACATAGCTTTAAATAATTAAGATTATTGTATGATTGAGTCAGACTCTTATTGGCTCCAGTACTTATTTAAATGCAGAACATGTTTCTCAGACTATTTGTCCTCATCCTCAGCTAAACGTCAACTACTGGGCAATTTGTGTTGCTTTGAGGATGTATATTCTACTTTGGTGGAAGTGTGAACATCTTCAAGTTTATAATTCCATCCCTGGAAGTGTTGAACTTCATTAATTTGTATTTGTATTTGTAGATGTAAATTTTCTTCCGTGTTGCTAGCTCTGGATTTTAATAATTTTACTTTTTTCAATATGTCACGGTTTTCTGTCCAGAAATGGTATGCAACTGTTGATTTCTCCATTTGTTTGCATTTTATATTCCTAAAGTGTTCTTTTAACTGTGTGCCTATGTTTCTCTTTGTTTTTGCAATATAGATTTTTTTGCACATTTTATTTGGTAGGTACCTCCTTTTTTCTCTGGTGGAATATTTAATTAATTTTGCCATTCAGAACAATAGGACAGCAGGTATTTACCAAATATTTTGTGCAGAATGCAAAAAATTCTATATTGGAAAAAAAAGAGAGAAACATAGGCACATGGTTAAAAGTATGCTTCAGGAACATGGAAGGAAAAAAAGGGGGGGAAAGGAGAATCAGCAGTAGCATCTCATATCTGGACAAAAAACCATGAAAACCATGACATAGTGAAAAGAGCAAAATTATTCAGTGCATGGACCTTCAGAGCTAGTAACAACATAGAAGAAAATCTACACTTAGAGATAGATTAATGAACTTCAACACTTCTGGGGGGTTAAGAAGTTCATGACACCTCCACCAAAACAGAATATACATCCTGAAAGGAACACAAATTGTCCAGCAGACGCTGAGGATGAGGATGATAGTCTGCGAAACATGTTCTACATTTAAACTAAGTGGAGTCAACAAGAGTGTGTATTTCAACTCAATCATGTAATAATCTTAATTATATTATTAAGGTTCACTGTGCAAGTTTCAATTAACATACACCTTCAAAGTTTATACTGAAATATCATTCTTGTCATTGTTCACAAACCATTCATGTAAAAAAACACTTGTTCAGTGGAGATATTAGTTCCATACATACAGAGAAGAAATTCCAATATTTAAGGAAAATTGTAATAAGGCACATTGTTTATTTTTAAATGTGAAATAATTTCTACCCAACAGGCGCTAGGTGATGTTCTTGCCAATATTTTCAATGTTATGTGTTGTTTAATATACACATACTTATCATATAGACCGATATCATCATTATAGATGAGGAATCAATTTGCAAATGAAACCGTCAGTCTTTTTTACTCCTTCCACTGGAATATACCTTTAAGTGTTACCAACTTTAGTCCCACAAACTCGGAATGGGCACAATTCATTTATTTAAATATTCAGCTGCAGTTTGATAAAATGTGGACATACTGTTTAAATTTTGTAATTCCTGATGATAAACCATCTGCTTCCAATTTATCAAGAATTAATCTGACAGTTGATATTAATGAAACAATCTTCAGCCTTGAAAACTACGTGTTTTAGTTTTTAAAACATTTAACACAGAAATTTCCTCAAAAACTATAGTAGTTTGACCCTTTAATTTTTAAACTACGGAGTGAAAAGTTGATGCTTGGTTGTGAAGAAAGTACAGCAAGCTTCTGATAAAAGAGTTTCAAAGAATGGTTTGATAAGAATTAGACATTTATTTTGAGGTAAAAATATGATTTCAGAGGAACAAACATGGTCAACTGCAGGGAGTAAAGCAAGCCATCTTGTTTTGCTCTACTTAAAGCTTGATTATATTCATGGTCTACATATTAACAAAATGCTTTAAGATTTTCAACCCTCATGGTATACACATAGAAATAATATATTTTAGATACAGTACCTTCAATATCAATAGGAAGGACATCAGCAGCCATTTGGGCAGTATTGTGAATTGTATGAGCAGTGAGTTATGCCCTAAATTTCCTTTCAGCTTAGTGAAGGCATTGTAGACACCCTTTCTAGATACACCTCCAAATTTGCAGTTTTGTATTATCTGCACAAAGAGCTATTTTTTTCTTCTTTCTTTTAAGTCAGTATTTTCTAAACATTCACTCATTTTATAGCAATGGTTTCTGAAGTGTCTTCAGGCAAAGATTTAAGATCCAGCATTTTAACTTAAATACACTTCTTAGTTAAATTTTTTTAAAAATTGTAAATCTTAAAAAGTTTTCATATGGAACTAACACAGTGATTCAATTCACACTTCGTAGTATTAAAGTACCTAACAAGTGAAATATTTTTGCATCCTAAAGGTTCGATGCATCCATAAATTTTTAAATAAAATTAGCTTTTTGTAAATCAAATTATAGTTCAGAAATAGCAAATTGGGTTAAAACATTTAGTACAGTTGCCTTGGCTTTATTATAGCTGCACATAAATTTTGGTTCAAAAGTGCACTGGATAAATTTAGAAGTATAGTCCATGGGTCTGAAAGATAGTATGATAAGTAAATGCTTCCTCAACAGCTGCTAATTTTATATCTTTTTCACCAAAACTTTCATTTTTAAAAAATTAGTCCATATGGTGCTACAAGATGCACTTACGCACATCAATCTTTTGTGTTTTTCACTGTTTATATGTTGTGATATATCCATTCACTCCTCATAGCTTATACTGAAAGTAGAAGCACACTTATTGAATTGAACATCCGAGCCAGAAACTGGTTTTTTAATGTGTGAATCACTATTAGAAACACACTTCCTTTTCGTTGGTGACATTTTCAAGCATTTTAGCACTTGCAGTTTATACTTTTTTATTATTTCATAAATTCAGAACATAATACTGTTTCCTACTAGAGTCACAATTGTAATGAATTTCTTTTGACTGAAGCATATGCTTCCATATTGTTAGCGACATTCGTACAAAACAGAGTGATTACAATTAGTTAGTTGGCATCATCTTATAGAGCAGTGCAATTCAATTATTGAATACATCAATCATTTACTGTACTTCTGGAATAAAAGCCCTGACATTGTTGCCGATTATGTAAACACTGCTTTGCTAATTTTTAATTCTTTCATGAAACTGATACTAAGCAGTACGTTATGAAAAATATTGTTAAACTGCATTTTATGCCATTAAGTCATTGCCACAAAAAAAGGACATTTTAGCATCCCATTTTACCTTTCAAAATAGATGGACAGAGACTGTCAGGGCTAATACAGAATGTCTGGTTATTTTGGTTACATGTTACTTTGAAATGCTTACAGTCTCAGCAATTTTACACAGTTTATCATCTAATATATCATGTATTTGTTCAAAGAATTCTGCTGTAATTGAACTTTTTGGACATCCTTCGTGTGGTTACTTAAGCTGGCATGGCCATGTTTAAATTCAGCAACTCATTTTTAATCATTAAAAATGGATAAGAGTCCCTGGTAAACTTTTATCAATTTGGTATGAATTTCCTTTGGCTTTAAACCACCTTTTACAAGAACTTATCACTGCAAGATACTCATTTTATCCATTTTATGGAATATCTGTAACAAATCTGCTGTTAAAAGCTGTTGATGATATTAAGTAATTATTTGAAATAATTACTTAATATTTCAAATGAATACTCAAGATAGATGAACCAAAATAAAAATAATTATCTTGGTAACATGATGATATGTTTTCTCTTAGCAGATGGAGGGCTGTGCAGAATCAATTTACAATTGCACGGCAGAATGAGGGCACTGTTATCAATGGCAACTTTAGCAATTGAAGTAAAAGTTATATTAGTAGATGTATATAAATAAGGTAAAATATAGAGCCCTTGATTAACTGTATGGCTGGCTTATGCTGCACTGTTTCTGACGAGTTATCTTTTCCCCACAACTTTCCCTCCTCTTCATGTGCTAGCTAATCATTTGATGCCAAGTCTTTGTGCTGTACAAAAGTTGAAACTTTTGAGACCATATGCTTCAGTGTTATAGTATGTTAGTACTACAAAATGCCAAAAAGTCTGAATACTTCAGTACACAGTTTTTTCCTATGTGATAATTTATAGACAGAGTTCCTGCTGTTCATGCACCTCACATAGATTTAGAGAGTGGGTCTGTTCTTGATAAGAAACTGAGAGTAAAACATCATGTTCTTACAGAGAAAAAAGCTTGATGACATCAGAGAAAGGTTAGAACAAAGTTTAAAGAAATCTCTTAAGAAAGCTTGCACAGGAATCAGGAATTTCATAAACCCTGGCTTGAAATACCAGTAAACTTTTAAAATTAAAACTCTGCAAGATAACTTTAGTTCAAAAATTGCAACCACATGATAATGTGAGTACAGATAATTTCTGTAATTGAGTGTTGGATAATGTTATTAATCACTCTATTGGCCCACGGTTAATTTTTTTTTTTTTTTTTTTTTTTTTTTTTTTTTGAGGAAGTATCATTTTATTTACATGGCTATCTAGCCATTCAGGATATTTTTAATATTAAATCTGTTTATTGGTTCCAATCTAATGTTGAAATCTTTGAGAATATTTTGAAATTTGTGCATAGACCAAAAGATATGATAATTTTTAAAAAATCACATATCATCCATGGGCTACTCACAAATTTCAAAATATTCAAAAAGAATTCAATATTAGATTGATGCTAATAAACAGATTACTATTTAAAATCTGCTGAATGGCAATGAAAGTATTTACTAAACAAAATGTACAGAATGTGAAAAGAATCTATTGGAGAAATAAAGAGAAACATTAAGACACTTCAGAAATATAAAATATAAACAAATGGAGAACTCAGCAGTGGCATCTTATTTCTGAACAGAGAACTACAACATAGTGAAAAAAGCAAAATTATTAAAGTCAGCACAGGGACCCACAGAGCTAGCAACTTGGCAGAAAATTTACATTTATAAATACATAAACAGGTTAATGCACTTCTGCAGATTAATTATAAGCAAGTAAGTGGAGGCAATAAGAGTGTATAGTTCCATGCAGTCAAAACAATAATCCTAATTATTTAATTCTATTTCTTATTTATCTCAACTGACCATTTCAATTTCATCTTTTCCTTCTACAACTTTTCTAATTTGGTTAATTGTGCTTGATCTTCAGAAATCTTTCTTACTTGAACTTCTTTATTCCTCTAACATGTAAATTATTTATAGACAAGGGGGTCACCTTATCTGATTATTCAAGGGAAAAGAGCAGTCCATTCAGACATTAGCTTTGTAAGTATCCTTATGCATTTTCTTCTGCTCCCTCTTTCTTTAGTGTTGCCTTTACACATATATTTTAAATATATGGCTAAGTGAAACGCTCCTGCTTGCAGGTAGAAATGGGCAAAGAAATGTGACGTACAAGAATGTTGGGTGAAAAAATGCAGCACTTTCTTGCTTGCGTACTTTCCTGTGTTCAGAAATGAAACAGGCTGAAGTGGTTATGTAAATATCATCCTCATCTAACTGCAGGACATTTCTTTTGTGAAATCACTTGCAATACAAGCAGCCATGTTGCCAGTGCAAAGCAAGAATTGCTGCTAGAATGTATAGTGAGTGAGAATAAAAGAAACCCCATATATGGATGAAATATGCGGGGTATTCTTGCCCTGATCACCCCTCAAGGGCCCAATTTTTTGGGTATGGGGCATAGCAACCCCGAGGCACCCAAGCTGCTCCCGTATGTCCAAGCTCAGTGTGTTTGACTCTTTTTATTTTGTCTCCATTTTACTTTTATACCTCCCTGCTTTTAGTCTGAAGGAAGCCACCTTGTTTGACATGGTAAAATGTGACTGGGTAATGGTGTGACTCCCAGCACTGGGTCATCATGTAGGGTGGGAGCATATCCTCTGGTAAGGCCTGGCCTGGGGAGAGGCCATTGCATGCACTGTTCACTTCCTGTAGGCAATTGGGTCCCTTTGTCTATACCCAGGTGTGACCCTGAGGTTACTTTTTTCATGCCAGGGCATGTAACCTAAGCCGGGGTGGCGCCCAGGAAGCAGCCTGCCATCGGAAACAGATGCAATGGTGGAGGATGAAACTGCTATAGTGCAAGAAAATCTTCATCCAAATACAAAGAGGATGAGAGTGTACGTTGAAGAGGTTACTGAGGTTTCATTCCCTCATTTCCTAGTTATTAGTCAAACTGAGGATGGTCAGTCTTTTACCCATGGGAACCCTTTTATTATCCAAAAAGATTTGGACAACATATCTGGCCCTGTGAAATCATGCACGCATCAACGCAGTGATGCTCTATTAGTTGAGACAACAAGTATTTCCCAATACCCTTCTTAAAGCCATTTTGTTCCACGGATACCCGATCCGAGTCGAAGCGCATCGCACCCTCAATTCTTCCTGAGGAGTAATTACTACCTCTGCTCGACGGCATGTCAGATACAGAAATTCAGGACTATTTAGCAGATCAAAATGTGACCTCTGTTTATCGTGTTCAAGCAAAGAGGGATGGCGAGGTACCGCCAACACGAACTTTATTCCTCACCTTTAATACGGTTGAGATGCCACAGAAGATCCGGGCAGAATACGAGGTTATAATGGTCCGCCCGTATGTTCCTAGTCCTCTGCGATGCTTCCAGTCAACGTTTCGGCCACACCCGATTATCCTGCAATAACCCTAAATCGGTTTGTGCTACATGTGCACTGGAGAGTCACGAGGGAGCATGTCCATCAGCTCCCTTTTGTGTGAACTGCCGTGGTGCTCACCCGGCTGGAATCAGCTGATTCTTCCCAGCGGGAGAGCCCTCCTTCCGAGGATGTTATGGAGCAGGATGTGCCTGCTCCTGATAAACCACCAAGTCCTACGCGCTTAAAAAAAGGACGGTTGATTCGTCCTGGACCGACCAAAAAGTAAGGTGATCTTTTTTTTATTTACTTTACCTAATTTTAACAATGGCTATCCTTTCGTGAATGTACGTGGGCTCCGCAGCCGGAGACCAGACTTGTGTTGCTTTTACGATCGACTGATACTCCGCTTTTATGCCTCCAGGAGACTAAACTTCGACCTCAGGATACGTTCAATATTGGCGGTTACTCTTCGGTGAGATTCGATCTTCCTCCCGTAGATGGCTCTCCCGCGCATGGCGGAGTTTTAATATTAATCAGAGACGACGTGTATAGTTCTCCCCTCTGCCTCCAATCTACTCTACAGTGGCTACGGTTTCCTTTTCTGGCATTAGTTTCACAGTCTGCAAAATTTACCTACCTCCATCCGTTCCTGTCACAGTCCAGTAGACCTGGATTACCTTCTATCCCAGCTGCCACCCCCTATACTGCTTATGGGGTTCATCCGTTGAGTGTGCGAGAGGTAACTTTGTGGCCGATTCAGATCGCCACAATCCTACTTTACTAAATACGGGCGAGGCCACTTTTCTCTCAGACAGTACTCACAGTTTTTCACATCTGGACCTGTCGTTCTGTTCCGCCTCGCTTTCTGTACACTTTACCTGGCACGTTATCTCTGATTTGTACTCCAGTGACCACTTCCCGTGTCACATTCATATCCTGTCTTCCCACGTACATTTTCAGCGCGCGCCAAAGTGGCTTTTAGACACAGCAAATTGGAATCTCTTACGTTCTCTGGTCGTATTTTCCATCAATTGACGTCACGATCGAGCACCTAAACACGGTCCTTATTGCTGCCGCAAATCAGCCTATTTCCCTCCCCAGACGTTTTCCGGTTCCTTGGTGGACCGACGAATGCCGGGACGTATTGCGTGCACGCCGAGGTGCCTTGAGAGTTTTTCGTCGCCACCCTACGTTGGAGAACATGATCCGTTACAAACAACTGCGCGCCAAATGCCGTCGAGTTATCAAGGATAGCAAGAAGGCATCCTGGAATGCTTTCGCCTCATCCTTTAACCGATCTACGCCTTCAGGTCTTGTTTGGGATAAACTACGCCGGGTTCTACGTCAATACCCGGTCTCAAGTATCATATCGTGTACTTACTACCCCTACAGATATAGCAAATACCTTAGGTTGCACTTTTGCTGATTTTTGAGCTCCGACAATCAGGAGTGCTACAATGTCCCGTTTTCATCCAGGGAATTGAAGCAAGCACTTTCTACATCTCGCCATTGCGCTCCAGGACCCGATGATATTCACGTTGCTATGCTGTAGCACTTATACGCCGAAGGCAAGAATTTCTTACACCAAATCTTCAATCGTATTGGTTGCGATGGCACGTTTCCACTCGCATGGCGAGTGGCCATCGTCATTCCTATTCCAAAACCTGGAATGGATCCACACCTTCCTTCCAGTTACCGCCCGACTTCCCTCACCAGTTGCGTCTGCAAGGTGATGGAACGCATGATTAATAATGCCTTATGTGGTAATTGGAGTCGTGGCACCTATTGACGAACGTCCAGTGCGGCATTTGTCATTGCTCATCGGTCGACCATCATGCGTGTTTTTCCACCCACATAATGAACGGATTTGTGAGAAAGTGCCAAACTATTGCTGCCTTTTTTTTTTTTCTTTTATTTGGAGAGGGCTTACGATACCTGTTAGAGAAGCGGTATCCTTCGTACGCTTCACGATTTGCATATACGCGGTCGTATGTGTATTTTTATTCAGGAATATATGAAAGACCGGGTTTTTAATGTTCACGTGGGTTCAGTTTTATCATCTAGTTTTATTCAAGAGAACGGTGTACCTCAGGGCTCGGTACTTAGTTGCACTCTGCTATTGCTATCAATTCCATCACTGAGTGTTTACCGCAAGGAATACAATCGTTGTTCGTGGACGATTTCACCATCTTTTTTTCCTCACGGAGAACTTGTCTTTTGAAAAGCCGCCTCCAATACTGTCTCGACCGCCTTTACACTTGGAGTGTAAATCACGGGTTCTGTGATTGGGAATTACTCCATAATGGCTGCAAAACTTGCTGATTTGTGGCAGGGGTATATTGATGGGCTTTCCATGCCAATTACAGCTTTTCAATGGTAGTTGAAGGATGTAAAGAGAAAGGTGTTACCATAAGTAAGTCATGTGTGGGTCATATAACACAGCTGCGTAAAAATGGATTCCCATCTGAGGCCCAATGTGCAAGAATAATAACAGCAACACAAAAAAGTATTGCCTGCCACATTGCAAAGTCTAAAGGGACTATTTATAGGATAATGCAGCAAACAGCAGCAAAGAATGCAGGCACATCTGAGAGTGTTTTACCAATGCAAGAGTGGTTTCTTTGATGACACACATGGTGTTTATTACCTTCATGCGGTAAAACAAGGAAAAGTTTCCAAGGGGTTGCAGGTTACTGTGCTAGGGTCACAGAGTTGCCAAAAATGTAAAAGTTTATGCATTCTACTACCAAAGCAATGTCATGGACCCAACTTTTGATGAAGATATTCCCCATTTATATGGTGAGGATGCCATTGATGGGCATGAATAAAGCATCCAGCCACATTTCTTAATCATCCCAGGACTATTACCATCAAAAGCTTTGGGAACAAGTGTCAATGTGATACCATTTAAAAGGACCCCTGTGAAGTCACCAGATGTCTCACCAATAGGTTTTTGCAGATTTGGTCTGTTTCTCAATGTCCCACCACATTGAGGGTCTCAGGAAAGTCTGTCATGAGGGTAGAGTAACATCCCCCTTCCTGTTCTAAAGCACAGTTTTCTACAATGGAAATTGATTGCAGAGCCATAGTTTAAACCCGCGGACATCAAATTAAACACAATTGGTGGTGGAGAAAGGGAGTCACATAGGAAGAAATGTAAGTAAAAATGATCATGCTTAACAGGGCAACCCTCTGTATAGGTGTCTGTAGGGATGAATGAAATGAAATTGATTAATGGTGGTGGTGCAATGAGCTTTGTCCTTGGCACCTTAAAACTATCTGGTGTTCACCTTCTGAGTGTAAGAAAAACTTAACCTGGCAACATGACCTGATTGGGATTCAAACTCAGGATCTCCAGATTTGTAGTTACAAATGACTAGACTATGGAGTGGTCAGGTATTGTTTCAGTCTTAAATGCAGGAAATAGCATTTAGAAGTTCTTATTCTCATATTATAAAATTGTATAATTCACAGGCTGTTGTGTCATGGTCTTAGATTGATTTATAACCAAAACTTTCCTTGACACAGCAATCAACATTGGCAATAGAATGCTGAATATGAGTTATTAGTGGTATAACAATGGCAGGTGAAGATTTCTAGTGTGATATTAACTTATACTCTTGAAGCTATTAACAGTGAAACAGTAAAATAATACTGATATAAGTTGGTTTGTTGACACATATACGCATTTTTTAATTGGACATATTTTGGAAATAATTGCTCCCATCATCAGCAGAAGACAAACTGATAGAAGCATACTGTGTAGGCCTTCAGAGAAATATAATCAAATATATTCAATGATGGTGTCTCGAAGTTCATGACAAGGTTTTTATTTGTCAGTTCCAAAGGTTGCAAGTGTGTTAAATAATTTTTTTTAAATCAATTACATGATTTTCTGACCACAAGGGGGCTGCAACTGCCAATTTCTGTATCTGTTTCTAACAGATATTTCTGAAATGTTCTTTCTTTTTGTTTTTCTGATATATAGCTGTCACATTCTTTGCAATTGATTTGGTAGACACCTGACTTCTTGTCAGAAGATATAGGATCTCTCCAGGAAGATTGAAATACTGTGGGGGGTATGTAAATTTTTTGAATTGCATATCTTCTTTTATTTGTATAGATGACATGCTTGCCATTATACCTAAACATCTGGTTAGTAATGGCTTAAAATTATTAAATTTACAGGAAAGATCAATACACTTAAATTGAAAATTAAGGAGAATAGATATGAAATTTATAAAAAAAACACAATAACAGCTTAGCCTTTAAAATATATAGCACAATGATAATTACATTAAAAATAATAGAGTTAACTCAAGAACACACCAGCCTTGCATTCAGATTAACGAATATTCCAATCAGTAGAAAAGAATCTACACAGCACTATATGATGGTTTCCATAAAAAAATTAAAGGATAAAATGATTAAAAAGTTTATAAGTGAGAAAGATATCAAAGATACAATTTGATCTTAATTATCTAAGAACATGAAATTTAATGTTATATTCAAAGACACAATTTTGCTATTATAAATAAAAGGAGATATGCAATCCAAAAAATGTATATACAATAAATTTAAAAAAAATTTAAAAAAACAAAAAATAATGTTGGCTACAAAACGTCCACAGTATTAAAAATTTATTACAATCTTCCTGTAAAGATCATATATCTTCCGATGGGAAGTCCGGTATCTACCAAATCAATTGCAAAGACTATAATTAGGTATATATTTGAAAAACAAAAAGAAATTTAGAAACACGTACCAAAGAACATTTTAGAAATGTCTGTTACAAACAGCTAGACAAATAAGTACTGGTAGCCCACTTTTGGTGACCATGAACTATTGTCATGGGAAAACAATGTACATCATCAAAAATAAAAAGTGCATCATGAACTTAACAATTGTGGATATATTCTGTCAATTTCTCTGCCCACCTTCAGAGTATGCTTTTGCCATTTGAGCTTCTATTGATGTTGGGAGAAAATATTCCCAAAACATGTCCAATTAAAAAAAACCAAATAAATGAAGTATAAGTGTCACCAAGCCAACTCTATATCAATACTAGTGTGAGTTTTATGACTGAGTAAGTGTTAACATGGTGCAGGCTGAAGGTGATTGTTGTGTTACATTGGTAGTATCTTTGGTTATGTTAAGAGGGTGATGTTCTATCTACAGAACTTCCATTAAGTTTAAATATCCTCGAGTCTTAGTGAGTATTTCATTTTTGTTAAAATTAATACCGTGACATTCTGTAAGAGCATCTTACTCAATGGCAGAATCCCCTGACTGATGGCTGATTTAAATGAAAATTGTCATTGATGTTTTGATAAGTAGTTTTAACCAAATGGCTACAATAAACTTTTTCACATCCACAAAGTATTTTGTATATTTCTGTTGTATTAATGGGATTTTGGAATACTTTGCTAAGTAAAGAATACCGCCACGGGTGGCCGAGGTCGTTAAGGCACGGACTCGTGAGCGGGAGGTCTGCGGTTCGAATCCCGCCAGGACCGTCCTCCCTGACTGGGGTTTTTTCCAGGTTTTCCTCAATCTTCATAACTGGCAAATGCCGGGGAGGTACCTAAACTTAGGCCTGGAACGTTTCCTTCCTTAAAAAAAAAAAATATATCCTTTCCCAATTTATCATTTCATCTCATGTATCATCAGTGTCCACCGCCTGTGGTGCCTCAGTAGTAAAAACGGGCGTTAAACACTACTCAAAAAAAAAAAAAAAAAAAAGTAAAGAATATTTCCTAATTTAGTAAGTATTATTTTGATTCATTTCCTTATAAATATTTTGCTATATATTTATTGCATCTTCAGTGTATGGCAGGTTTTGTGTTATATTAGAAATATGCTTATACTTTCATGACCGGTGTTGTTCAGGAGTTAGCCTAGTAGATTCTTGTAGTAATCATGAAAAGTGTCATTCTGAAGATTTCCAAAGAAATCTTGAATTGACCACAGTCTAGTAGCCTAAAATCAACATTTACAATAATTGCAGTCCTGTCCGGTCATTGCTTGTTTTTTTAAACCCAGTGTTAATCAATAAATTTACTTTCTAAGAATCCAAACAAATTCTGTAAATGGTGAAATATGTAACGTTTTATATAGGCTTAACTCAATGATTACCTTTTTACTGATTGAAATAATTGATGGATAGATACAGTAAGTGGGATATTTATATTCAATACTATAGCAGAAATTCATCCATTTTAGATCACTTGTTGGCAACAGCTGCAACAAATGGCGCAGTGGTGTTGTGGAATTTGAATCGGCCTTCACGATCAAAACAGGAGCACGTCTTTGTTGATCACAAGAGAACAGTCAACAAAGTCAGTTTCCATCCAACAGAACCCACATGGCTGATCTCGGGATCACAGGATGGTACTATGAAATGCTTTGATCTGCGCACAAAGGAAGCAAACAGAACATTTTATAGGTAAGCATATCAGTTGGTTAGGTGACAAGCCTAATTCTGTATCAAAGTAATAATAATAATTATTGTTGTTGATGAGGATGTTGTTTTACAGTTCCACAGCAAATGTAGTGAATAAATTTTGGGGGATTAAAAATAAAAATACCAACACAAAAGTCAAAGTACTCATAACAAGATTTCAGGTAATATTTTAACTTTTGATCCAAAATTCCATTTAACTTTTTTCTTGGCTTTCTTAAATTCTCTAGGATTAATTCAAACACAAGGCCCACATGACTTGATACTTAAAACTCTTATTGGGTCCACTGACCCTTAAATCTCGACCAGGATGGCAGTGTATGTCCCAAAAGTAAATAATATATATATAAATAGATTTTTAAATCGCTGTAACATTTTAATTTTTTTGCAACTCCTTTTTTTAACTTTCACAATATGTTGTATTCTTCACTTAATGTTGTGATTTTTAGCCATTTTCATCAAATGAATAGCATAACATTGTAAGATGTTTTGTTCATAAAGTGAAATAATCTTTTTCCAACAATGTGATTTATTGACTTTAGCGCTTTCTTGTTGAAAGTTTCACTGTAAAACTAAAATGTTCATATAAAGAATTTGGGGGGTTTGGCTGTGTAAAACAAATATGGTCACTTAAATCGTATGTGATTATTCCAAAGAACGATCTGTAATATGAAACTAGAAATAAGCATATACATTTTTATATTAGAAAAGAGTAATTTTGAAACAAATTATTCTTTTAATTTAATGAATAAATTACAAAATTTAAACACGTAATATTTTGTTGCGGAAGGCATCTGAGTAAAGTTATTTCTATAAACAAATTTTTTTTAAAAAATTTAATTAATTTTAGAGTGTTAAATTACATTCATAATTACAATTATTAAAAAATGACATAGTATTAACTACTAATACACAAAAATAGCAAAAAATATTAAGATCAATTAATTAACTATTTGTTTATTTATTTTAATATTCTATTCCAACTTTTTCAGTGACATTTAATGCCATAGTTTCTTAAACAGTTGCTTACAATAATACAATCATCCTATGATTGTAAGCACTTAGTAAGAATTCTATATTTGATAAAAACAATTTAACAGCCAAGTTTGTTTTAACACTCTCTCACTACCAGTATGAAGGAATGCGTAATATCCCGCTATATCTTCATCCTGTTTCATGCTTAGCTCTATGATGTAGGCCTCTGTACTCCAGCTAATTTGAATTTTGCTCTGCAGGTCCAGAGATGACATCTGCATGCATCGTGCCACAATTTCCTGCCAATTTATGTCAAACAGGCCTCTGGACTTTTTTCACTATGCCATACTTGTTTTTAATACCCCTCTACCAAATATTGTTTAAACCAATTTTTGACAATTCCCATTGTATAACCGCCATTCAACATTTTGCATAATTAGTGCCGGTTAAATATTGCCTTGGGATTGTTTGTTGTTTAATAATTATTCTTAGCCAATATCTCATTACATTTATTTTACTGTAGACTGCATCTTCGCATAGTTTGAATTTGCTTCCATCACATTGTAATTTATTTAGACTGTCTATTTGATCCCATCCCCAACCTAACTTCCATACAACAATAAGGACCTAATCATTGCCTCTTACATATTTTTAATGTTCTGATTGGCATGTCTGGTATCCGAGTCAGAAGTCTCAGTACCTTAGCTACCCTTGTGCTTGGCAAAATCTGTGTGTTTATTCCATTTTTAAATGTGAGAATTTGAATCTTCAGTAAGAGAAGTCAAAAGAGTGTTTAAATAGTTTGACTCAGTGAACTGGGAGCTTGTAGAACTTTTAATATTAGCTACTATCTGTTTCATTTACATGCCACAGTTTTTCTCTTGTTATCCAAATTTAAAAGAGGAAAACATTTCTTATAAGTGAGCAAAGAAAGGCCAGCCAGCAATGGTGACTGTAAAACATTTCTTTTTGAGACTTTGGATATTCAAGTGGTCTTAGAGATTAATTTGCTGAGTGGCTACACATCAACATTTAAAAGTAAGGACAATTCTCCTCAATGAGTGCTGCAAATTCCCACTGAAGGATTAAAGCAAAACAGCAAGGAAAGATGCAGATTTCATACGTTATAAAAGATGAACAGAAGAAGATTCTACATAATCACAGCAGTGGTCCTTTACCGTACTGTGGTATCTTTCTAGAGTATTGTAAAAAATATAGCTGTTAGGTATTTTGTTATATAACAGGCATATTGATGCATTCAAATTATAGGTCCAACTTGGCACCATGCAGTTTCTTTCTGAAATTTCTGTACATGGGTACTGATTTTTGGAATTATTCATTGTTGCATTGTTATGTAGCTATCAGCTACAGGAAAACATTAAGTTTGTCAAGTTTTCTTCATTTAGAGAGGGAAGTTGCTTTTGTAGTACTGTTTATTATATGAAATAGTTATTTCATCATGCACAAGTAGAAAGCATACTTTGAGAATGCTTGGTTTTCAGTAACACAGAGAGTGTGCGAGATGTTCAGTTCAGTCCACACATACATCATGCCTTTGCTGCAGTCTCGGAGAATGGTAATGTTCAACTGTGGGACTTGCGACGTCCGGAACGCTGTTACCAACAGTTCACTGCACACAGTGGCCCAGTGTTCGCTTGTGATTGGCATCCTGAGGTGACATGGTTGGCAACAGCAAGCAGAGACAAAACTATAAAGGTACATGTTATGTTATTTTCTACAATGAATACTTTATTTTTAAATCACATTAACATTTACAGCACTTGTTATTTTAGGATCCTATATAATTAAGTGTAAGAAATTGTACTTTCAACTAATTACACATATCAATATTATCTCCATGAATATCTTCTTCCGTTAATTTAATCACTTTCTTCCACCACTTCTCTCTTACCTTCCCTATATAGTTCCTATATAACTTTCTCAAAAACTCCTTGCTGACAATTCCAAAAATGTTTAATGTTAAAATTGCTATCTGTAAATTATCCACACTTCTTCTCTCTATTTTAAACGTTCAGCTGTACAATGTAGATACTTATCTATTTCTCCACATAGTGGAACTCTTCCTTTTTCACTTTTAATTCGCTTAGCCCTACTATTCCTGCTCTACCCCAAGCAAATCCCTCCCTTTCCCTTCTTTACAAACATCTGTATATTTTTCCCATCCCCATTTTTTCTTAATTTTCCTGTAATATTTCAAGTAGTCTTATCCACATTTCTTGCTTTTCAACCTGTTCTTTGTTTCAGCTTATTCCATAATCCTTGTCTATTGATTATCTGTTGTCTATCTAAATCCCCTGTTCCAATCTCCCGCCTGTGGTGCCCCAGTAGTAAAAATGGGCATTAAACACTATTTAAAAAAAAATATTCCAATCTCATGGACTATTTTCTTTATTTGAGATAATCAACTTCTTTCCCATTTTATTTGCAGTCTTTAACTATATCTCCTTCCTCCCTTTACTGCCATGGGTGGCCGAGGTCGTTAAGGCACGGACTCATGAGCAGGAGGTCGGGTTCGAATACTGCCAGGACCATCCTCCCTGACTGAGGTTTTTTTCAGGTTTTCCTCAGTCCTCATAAATGGCAAAACCTGGAGAGGTACCCTGAACTTAGGTCTGGAACGATTGCTTCCTTAAAAATAAATCCTTTCCCAATATATAATTTCATCTCATGTATCATCAGTGTTCATCGCCTGCATTGCCTCTGTAGCAAAAACGGGTGTTAAACACTATTCATTCATTCCTCCCTTTACTCTATCTTATACCATTATTCAGCGAATGCCCCCATTTGGAGATGCACTCAGTAATCCCAACACCATTTTACAAAATATTCTATGAATACTATTGATATGCTCCCACCCTTTCAACATCATTTTCAGTTCAACTGTAGTGGAATAAATTCTCTCTAGCCATTCTTGCTATGTTCTTATAATATTAATAATTAGTTTTCAGTACATTTTCCTCTCATTTGTCCATCTTTTATTATTATTTAACTTTACCCCTGAATTTTTCACTTCTTTACTACTTCAATTTCATCATCATCAAGCCACCATTTCTCACCTCTTTTTAATTTATTGCCTTTTTTACATACCAGAATTTTCAATTTATTTTTATTTATTTTTAACTCCCATTCTTTACAATATTTCACTATTGCTTCTACTGCTTTGTGTAATCCTGTACTTGTTATTACTATTGCTACTAAGTCATCTGTAAACGAGTCGGTCCTGGTGGTGTAGTGGTTACCATACTTGCCTCGTACACCCAAGAACGTGGGTTCAAACCCGGCCAGGACCGATGGATTTTTTCGGGAGTAAAAATCCTAAGTATGGCTTCCTTCGGAAGGGAAGTAAAGCCATGGGTCCCGTGTCATACATTTACGGCACGAAAAAGAACCTCAAGCCTGAAAAAAGTGGCCTCTGAGCAAAATTTGTCGGCCGTTTCACACCCTGAGTTGAATGGGATGCTGATGACCTGAGATGTTAAAGAGCGTCCATAAATAAATCAATCAAAAAAAAAATCTGTAAACGATAATCCTGGTATACGTTTATTATTAATTATTGGGCAATATGTACTTTCCTTGCCTATTTCCTTTAATATGTCACCTATAAAGAGGTTGAATAAAATTAGGCTTAATTTGCATCCATGTCTTTACCCCATATTATTGGGTAATTAACACAACAGGTGTTTTCTGTAATAAGTCTTTGAACTTCCTTCTTATACTTCAACTTGGTTTCAAATTCCTTCTTTAAATCTCAAAAAAAAATATATATATACCCTCCCTCTTTATCTGTAATTGTTGTTATTATAAAAATGTTATACAAGGTTAATCTGAACTCTACCAACAAACTTTCACAAGTGTTCAGGTATGTTTTCTGAATGTTTTGATATAAGGAACCTTTGATCTCCAGTGGCTCATTACCAAGTAATTTCATTGTTTTCATTTTGTAATAACCCAACACCTTTGTATCTGCTTACTCCGAATATGGCTGTTTCCAAACACAATATTTGACTATTGCAGAACATGTTTACATTACGGTCTGCCACCAATTAATCAACTACTGATCATCTCAGGACAATTGCAATTATTTATTTTTAAGTATAGATAACAAAACACTATAAAAATTACATGAAATACCCCAAAATAACCTGGTTGAAGTAAATGTTTAACGCCATGATCACGACAAACTTTACATGAATTATCACATGCAGTCTAGCATCCCAGGAGGTTGGTGCATATTGTCAGAGGCTGCTACAATCCTAGTAACCAGGTCCACAGGGGTCACATACACTAGGCTCTTCACATGATCCCAGATCTGGTAATCAAGCTCACCATTGAAAAGACTACTATGACCAATCCATCTGTGCCTGAACTCTTTATCAAGTCTTAACATTCACTGCTGGCGCCCCGTCATGTTGAAACCACATATGCCTGTGAATTATCAGTGGCACATCTTTCAGAAAATGTGGGAGGACATGTTGAAAGAAAGGTTTGTAGAACACTCCATTCAGTCTGTCGGGTAGTACATCATAGAATTGTTAACAATTCCAGCAAAGAATGCCTGTTGTTAGGCTCGACCCACCACAGCATGTGGATTTGTATACTCTCAGATATGACTGTTGAACATGCCTTCTCTAGCAAACATTGCTTAGCCTGTGTACAATAACAGGAAAATATTGCTTGTCTGCAAATTGCTCGCTCTAAGAACCAATTAGCAAACTACTGGACGTGGAAAGTGTGCTGGTTACAATGCCTGAACCCTCTGTGGATGATACGGGTGCAATTGCTGCTCATTTAAGACCCTCAAAACAGTTAATTGGCACCTGTTGTGCAATACAACAACTACTGCTTGCAGAGTTGTCACACACTGCATTTAAAACATACTCTTCAAGATCGGGCATTACTGTTATGGCCAGTGTCTTGCATATTAACATTGAAGGACACAGTGTTTTTTTTTGGAAACAATCATATTCCGAATAAACAGATATAAAGATAGTTGAGTTAAACAAAATGAAAACAATGAAATTACCTAGTAATTAGTCACCGTTATATCAATACACTCAGAAAACCACTGAACAGCTTGTGAAAGGGAGTTCAGATTCATCCCATATATGATAGATTTCCCCTTTCTGAATCCTCAGCCCAATTTTCAAGCATTCAGCTAGCACTCCTGTACAGGCTTTCCATATCACAGACAACAGGCCAATGCCTCTGTAGTTTGCTGGATTGTTAACATCCCAATTATTTTATGAATTGGCACAATTGCCTCCATTTTTTACTTCCCACTTTCTTTTATTACATTAAACAATTTACAAACAGAGTCTTCTTTCCTCCTCTGCACACCACACCTTCCATCTATTTCAGTAGCTTTATTATTTTTTATTTGCATAAGCTGCTGATTAACCTCATTTTGCCCTATTTCATAATCAAATATTTCCATGTAATTATTAAACTCCCCTAATATTAAAATTAAATTGTAAATTGGAACTGGCACAGTGAAGCTAATCATATAATTGATATCATTGTATGATTTAGTTGAACTACACACTTTTAATGCCTCACTTACTTGTCATCAAATATTTCCATGTAATTATTAAACTCCCCTAATATTTTTGGTTGTACTGTCCAGTTTTTACCCCCAATATTATTTTCTAGAACAAACAAATAAAAAACTAATTGCCCATGTTCATTGTGTTTGTGTTCTAGGTGTGGGATTTGAATGGAAAGCCATCGTTAGAGTTTACAATTCATACAATAGCCTCAGTGGGTCACATAAAGTGGAGACCTCAGAGAAAGTACCACATTGCAAGCTGTGCATTGGTTGTGGACTGCAGCATCAATGTGTGGGATGTACGGCGTCCATACATTCCTTTTGCTGCATTCAACGAGCACAAGGACGTAGCAACTGGAGTGGCTTGGAAAGGGAACCCTCATGTGTTCCTTTCCACTAGCAGGGTAAGAACATAATAAGTTCCGTTTGTCCAGCCATACTTTCAAGTAACGGCGGTTCAGTGAGCAACTGAAGATGGGAGAGATTCTCCCGAAATACGTCTTACTTTTGTGTAAGTGAATGGAGTTTAGTGCAAAAAATGAATACCTAATTTGAGGCTATATTGCCACTCCAATTTGTAAGTACAATATTTACATAATGAGAAGTTACTTGCACACAGAACAGCATTTATGTGAAGTACAGGCGTGCATTTTGAAATATTTTTGGAAAAAATAAACACACCTTTCTAAGTAGTTTTTTATATCGGGGATTTTCACTGTGAAATATATTTTAATATGACAAATTATTGTTACGAAATCATTCAAATTTAAATTTCTAATTTAACCATTTTCTATTCTGTTAAATTGATTGATTGAAAATATAATAATGTGGCAGCATTTGCATTGATTGTTGCAGACTTTGTATGCAGCTACTGTTTGTATGTGAGTTCACATTCATTTCAGGTGTCATTAAGTTGCCAGGCTGTTCTGTTATCATTATTAATGCCTGTATTAAGTTTTTTGGTATCATGATTAAAATATAGTTTTTCTGCAAAGTGGTGATAGACTATTAGATAAAATTAAATGTAATTTTGGCACATGAGGCAAAGTTTGTTAACACATTTTTAAAAGAAAGACTGCAGATAAAGGCATGAAGGTGACAGTGAAAATTCAATGGTTGCATTTGATACTGAATTATATTTGAAAAGTACATTCAACAGATTAAGATTTAAGTTGAAATTCAAAATCAAAACAAAGATGCTAGTAGCATCAAACAAACCATGAGAAACATCCAACAGAACTGGGAGAAATACAAAAACAAACCAAGATATGAAGCAACTGCAGTTTTCAGAACAATGACAACATGACTGCTTAGCTGCCCACCTCTACAAGAGAGGCATCTACAAATCATAAAGATATACACTTTGTAATGAACCAAACAATAGAATGGACAGCAAACACCTACTACTCTGCACAAAACTTGATAAGGAACTTCAGAAGAGTAAGTACATCTCTGTCCTATACTGGACTGCTAGAAAGCAAATGTATTGAAGATGACATTTGGAAAGTACGAGTTAAAGAAACCCTTGTATGTGATGTAGCAAGACCTGGGTTTGAAATCTTTAATATCAGGTTGGCACCGATGAATAGATTTAATGTTAAAAACATACTAATAGACAATGTTAATGACAGTATTCCACAAGAGGAAAAATCAGGTATTTACAAAATAAATTGTGTAGAATATAAAAAAATCTACATTGGAAAAACAAAGAGAAACATAGGCACACGGTTAAAGGAACATTTCAGGAACATAAAGTACAAACAAATAGAGAAATCAGCAGTAGCATATCATTTTTGGACATAAAATCATGACATAATAAATAAAGCAAAATTATTAAAATCAGTACAAGGACCTACAGAACTAGCAACCTGGGAGAAAATCTACATCTACAAATACAAAGACAGTCTAATGAACTTTGACACTGCCGGGAATGAAAACATAAACTACAAGTTTATCACAGCACCACCAGAGCAGAATACACAATCCACAGCTTAACGAATTATCCAACAGTTGAATTTTAGCCTGGATGATGATGGGAACGAAATGTTCTGGAAACTGATTCTGTATATTATGAGAAATAAGTGAAGCATTAAGAGTGTGTAGCTCAGCTGAATTATACAATAATACCAAGTGTAACTGATTCTGTGACCTGCACAGCAAACACCAAAACCACTTCAATCTAAATTTGAATACCAGAAGATATGAATTTCTCTTACCAATACAACAGATATGACATTATAGCTCAACAGTTAATAAGTTCCATGGTTTGATTTTAGCCTAGTCCTGGGATGTTTCCTCTCTTGACTCCCTATTGCAGTAACACTTAAAAGTGAAAATGTCATCCAAATTAACATAGAGTTTTCAAGGAATTAGATTATTGCATTGATCATGGAAAAACCAGCACAAAATGTCCCACGGTACCACCTCTGGTTGTCTTTTCTGGATTTTGATGATGCTAAGGCAGATCACTTTGTGGAAACTGTTCTTTGGTCTAGAGCATGTGACTACCATTTTCTTTTTCATCTTATAGATTGCTGATTTTGCAAGTTCCAGAACAAAGATTGGCATATTTTTTATGGGTAAAATTGTTAATCCCAGTCTCTTCATATACTGAATCCTTCCAACATTCCACCCTGATCTGCTTTTGCAACATCCATCAAGAACTGTTCCTCAATATTAAATGCTCAGACCCTTGCTTCAGAGAAGTGTTATTCTTAATGACTACCATTGATGGCCAGGTTATCTATTTCCTCTCTCACAACAAAGTGCACAATTTTTCTCTCATGCACAGCTTCAGCTGAAGATGGGAACTAAATGTTCTCGAAACTGGTTTCATAAATTTATGAAAAGTAAGTGAAGCTTTAAGAGTGTGTAGTTCAACTGAATCATACAATGAGATCAATTAAAAGATTGACATTTTAAAATTTGATTGGTGCCATATATATGACATATATAATCCTTCCACACAAGAAATGACATAGACAACTACAGATCAATAAGTTTGATGTCCTACATCTACAGGTAGTTCACTGATAAAAGGGATAACAAAATCCTTATATGAGAACAGCTCCAGAACAAGCAGGACTGTTTACAGGCTTTAGCACAACAGACCATTTACAATCCATAAACCAACTGGAAAAGGCAGAAGAAATCAACCTACTACTTTACATCTGCTTCATTGATGCTAGCAAAGCCTTTGATTCAATCGAACATGCAAGCATACTACTGCTCCTGTCCATACAAGGTCTAGAAGAGAATTATATAGGCATACTGAATATTATATATTTATACAACCATAGCAATGGTGACAATGGAAAGGGAAGTACCAACTTTCCAATTGGAAAGAGGAGTAGGGCAGGAAGACCCAATCTCTCCAAAACTTTTTACCTGTGTTATGGAAGACATATTTAACATGTGCAATGGAATAGGCAATACAAAATAAACATAAATTCCTGTAGATTAATGAACCTAGGATTTGCCGATGATGTGGTTCTATGCACCAAGACACCAAGGGAATTACAACTAATGTTACAACAACTCAGTACACAAAGCAAAGCAGCAGGCCTATCAATGAATAAGAGTTAATGACAAGTGGAATTGAAACTCCAGTCACAGTAGATGGAGTAACTCTACAGAAGAATATCCCTAGCGTAGAAGGCTTTCTGTCCCTTCAGTTTATACTCTCTGACAGGAAATAAGCAAAAAGTTTAAATTTGAAGCACTAGAAACCTGCATTCACCCAATAATGCTATACAAGTGCCAAACATAGTTAGCTATGAACAGACTTATGAAGATACTGCAAATAAACCAAAAGAAAATGAAATGCAGGATACTAGGAATAAAAAAGGATAGAATTTCCAATGAAGCGTTAACATCAACAACAATCATCACAGAAAGAGCCACCAGACTGAAGTGGAAATGGGAGGTCACATAGCCAGGATGCAGGACAACATAGGTTTAGGCAACTACACAGAGGCAGGTCAGATGGAGATGGGCAGACTTCTTCTCAGTATAGGCAGGTTCACAATGATCCATAATAGCATCAACAAAAGTGTAACGAAGATAGCGTATAGGACAATAATACTGAACACGACCCTAATGCAAATTAACTCATTGCATTAGCAAATAAGAGCTACCCTCTTGTAGGAGACCTTTGTCTTTCATAGGGATATTTGGGTGCATTATCATCATCATCATTATTTGTGTCATGTATGTAAGGAAATCAAAGTATCTCACTATGTGTGATAATATTCATGGCTGTCCCTTTGTTTACTTTATAGTCTTACGGCACTTTATGCTTCTAGTATGTTGATAGACTGGTAGCCCTGTGTATATTTGTGTTACAGGATTGCACCTTATACCACCATGTTTTTCAAGATGCTACACGGCCAGCCAATAAGGCAAACCCTCAGGGTATCTCAATGAACAACAAGGGGGATGTGACATATGCGTGTAGGGTGAACCCATGTCAAGCCAGAGGAGCTGCAAAGCTGTCAGGCATTCTGCGTAAAACTCCATCTAACAGCGAGCAGTTCTGTCATGCTATTAGCATGATGCATCACTTCTTGTGCAAGGGAACACGAGAATCACAAGCATTCTTCGAGTGTGCAAGAAGGTACATTTTAACTGGTCGTTCTTTGGCAGACATGTGTGACCACAATGCAGCTGTGGCTAAGGATGTCAATAGAACTCATGTAAGTGCAGCACAGCGTCATTTTCATGCTGTGTTACCTCCAACATTTTGAAAACCAAAGCTTTGAAAAAAACTAATGTGATATAAAACTTGATCTAAACAGGGCCCTTTGTGCTGAATGCTGCAGGTCAGCCTTGTATGGAGCATTGTGAAAGTTCTCTATGGCACCAAACTGGGAGACTTTGGACAGCAGACACCATCCAGCAACTTGCCAAGAGAAGAGGGTGTTCTAGCAGTGTCGCAGAGCATTACAGGGGCAGAGTCCTCTGGTGTGCCTGGTGATGGAGATCAGCGGTCATTACTTGGAGGTGGAGGGGAAACTCCAGGAGCAGCAATGAGTGCTGGAGAAGATGAGACAGAAACAGACGAGACTCCAGAACAGCATTTTAATGGAGGACGTTTGGTGATGTTTCCTCAAGGAGATTTCTTTTTTGGTGATGGTGAGATGGACCCTTTGAGTGTGGATTTTGACAGAATGAACAATGGCATGGTGGGAATGAGTTTCAGCAATGGACTTCTGGGCAGTTCCCACTTGATACTTGATACGCAGAATCAGACAGACTGGACACTGCCCAGTGAAGCTTTTCCATTACGACATGAGATCCAAGACAGATCACCCCCACCAGAGCAGTTTCCTAACCATTCCCCAGATCTTAATGATCATGGTAAGCTGTGTTGGGTATAAATTCTGATCACATGTAATGTCATCAGCATCACTTATTTTATAGTGGTGAAGGTTATTACAGAAGAAGAATTATATGTTAACTGGTTGGATCTTGATTGGCACACATTGCATTGGTAATTTTTTTTACTCTAAAAAGATGAATATTGGATAACTTTAAGCTAAGGACTATGGATTCACATTCATCAATATTTCATTCATTGCCTTAATGTTTTGTTGAGAAGTTTAGGTTTACCCAAATAGCTCATTAATAGGAGTGGGTTTGGAAGGACTGGAAAGAATAGGTAGGAAGATATTTTGTAATACAGAGCCTTCATTTGGATGCAAGGCCAGCTTAATGGGGATTTGCCTGTCCTGAGCTGTTCTGTTCCCCACCTCCACTTTCCCTTTGCTCTGTGTGCCAACTAATCAGTTGATAATGCAAAGTTCTTTGTGCTGTACTGGAGTTAAATGTTGTAATACCACTTATTTCATTGTTATAGTCTGTTATAATGCCAAAAGGTCCTATACTTTAGCACACAAAATCTTCATGTATGATTGCTTTGTGACAACAAACTCTTGTACAAAAGTGAAACTGATTTACAGACAGATTATCTGCTATTTGTGCGCCTTGGAGAGAAACTTTTTGTAATATTGTGAATAGGTTTAGGGAAGTAGTTCTGCTCTTGATAAGAAACCAAACCTAAATTGACATGTTCTTATAGAAGAAAAACTCAGTGACATTCCAGAAGGTTAGAACAAAGTCCAAAGAAATCTTTGCTAAAGCTTGCACAGGAATCAGGAATTTTAGAAACCTCAGTTTAGAATGCCACTAACTTTTAAAATAACATGTCCTATATCACGTAAAATTATCAAAAGGATGAATAAATAAATATAAATATAAAACCCTATAAGATAACTGTGGATCAGTAAGTACCAACATGCAATAAATTAAGTAGAGTTAATTTCTGTAATTGGGTGTTGGATAATGTTAATGATCACTCTATTGACCCGCGTTTTAATTTTTTTATGGATGAAACCTGGTTTTATTTACATTGTCACATAGCAACATAAAACAATAGATACTGGAGTGCAGAAAAACCCTATCTTGTACACTAAATGCTGACTTTTGGTATGCTTTGAATTCTTACAGAATTATAATGGCCTCAAAGCAGAAGCATTAATTGATGTTAATGAAAATTTTCTTAAAAGGTGAGAGATTTGTGGCAGCACAAATTTTCCCATATTGCTTATTCCTTGGAATTGGTGGTAGCATTTAACAGTTTGGCTTCTCCTGCAATATCATGATCGTAAGTCCAAAAATGATCTGCAACAGCCAATTTATCCACTTGTTTATATCTTACATTTCTGAAGTGTTCTTTGGTCCTTGTCTCCAAATGTCGTATTGTTTTGTCTATATATATCTGATCACACTCCAAACAATCCGTTACACTCCTGACTTCTTGCTGGGTGGAATAACGTCTTTTATGATGCTGTTCAGAAGCTTCCCAATACTAAATTTATTTTGTGCTGCCAAACGAATACCATAATTTTTAAAAATCTTCATGAATGGCCTGTTTGCCCATGGATGATATGTAAATTTTTTTAAAAACCACATCCTTTTTATTGTGGAGAGAGTTGTGGTGTTCTTAATATCTTTCTGTCTTTTGAAATGTCTGATCTTCTTATCAACTAAAGAGCTGCTGAATCCATTGTTGAGTACTGTTTTGATGATATAACGGTATTCTGCTGAATATTCTTCTTTGTTGAGTGGGATTTTTACCAATCTATAGATAAGACTGCTTATAATGGCATGTTGGTGTGGTTAATGGTTGAAACTGTTATTCTTTATGTAATTATCTGTGTGTGCACATTTTCTATATATGCCAAATGAAATTATGTTGTTTCTCCTGTATATTTTTAAGTCCAAAAATGGCAAATAACCATTTTCTTCTAATTCCATAGTGAATTTAATATTTTGGTCCTGCAAATTTAGTAATTTAGGGCATCTTCTGTTTGTTTGTTTTTTTTTTTTTTTTGGTACTATTGCAAGTATCATCCACATAACGAAACCATGCTTTGAAGGTGAAAGGAAATGCCTTTGTAATGTGTGTTTCTACAGCACTCATGAATAAATTTGCCAGAAATGGAGAAAGAGGGCTAATCATAGCTAAGCCAGAAATTTGTTGGTAAATTTTCCCATTGAATGTAAAAAGGTTTTGGTTTATATACAGTTTTGTGAGATTGGTATAATTCTCAATTTCCTCTTCTGTTAAATTCATACTTTTTACCCAGTTCTGGAGATTTAGGAGCAGTTTTTTTGTAGGTATACTAGTAAATAAAAATGCAACATCAAAAGAGACCAAGGAGTCATTGGGCAAAATCCACTCATTATTAAATTGGTCCACAAGTTCATATGAATGAACGATACTTCTGCTTTCAAATTGTTCTAAAGATGCAAATTTCTTTACCAACCACTTGGCCAAATTATAGGTTGGTGAATTGATGTTGTTGATTATTGGGCGCATGCTCTTGGCAGGTTTGTGTATCTTAGGAAGGCCATAAATCCTGAGCAACTCAAGTTGTTTTAATTTTCCATTTATCAATTTCTGACAACGTTTTGATCTGTTTTATGGAGGAGTTAAAAGCTTTAACACACTCCTTCAATGGAACATGGCTTATCACTGCATATTCAGAAGTGCCCAACATGTTCTCCATAAGTTTGATGTAATCATCTTGGTTCATTATTACTACCTTGTTCCCTTTATCAGCTTTGATATATACCACATGTTTACTGTTGAGAGAATGAAGCACATGTTTGTAAAGGTATTGATTCTGATGGCCGTCAAAGAGCCAGGATCCAACTATTTTACCTTAATGAAGACCTCCTAGGCAAAAAAGACATGAAATTCTTCTTGAAATTACATGAAAAAAGAAGAAATATTGCAGCTAAAATACGTTTCCTAAAACAATGTATCAAATACAAAATCGCTCCAAACTTTTTAAGAAAGTTCCTTAAATGCAACAATTATAGTCTCATTCAAAAAGCCATTGAAAGGAAGACATAAGTAGTTGAAATGAACAATCATTACAAAACTTTGGGGCAGTTGGATCTTAAGTTATATGCTTTATACTTGAAATTGTCCAAAACATTAGGGCATATAATTTGGAAAAACTTGGAAGACAATGTCCACAGTAAATAAACCATATTTATGAGAAATAAAACACTTAAACTTAAGGAAAAATTCAACACATTACATAGTAAGCAAAAAACAAACCATTGCCAACTTAAAGAATGCAGCACTGATAATGTGATTGACCTATCTCAACACTCTTTGGACAACGAACAAAGCCTTAAAAACTTGTGTGGGTTATTCCAACAGATTGGAAGATTTCATAGTAGATATAGAGATTGCTACCGAGTATCTCTTTATTGCTCGAAAAAGTCGGCTATCATAAATCAATGCGGATAAATACTTAATAAACTCAAACAATATAGCAAGATTCTTCAAATCTCCATTGATCCTACTTACTAGGTACCAAAAATGATAATGACATGAAAAAATATGCATATATCTGTGTGTGGGTCTGCGTGTGAATGCTCTAGTGACTGCAATTTTTATTTTTTCTCAATGAAACTCGGTATTTAACTAGCAATTAACAAACAATTTGTTGAGTTCGTTAACCAGCAAAATTGGACCATTGGTGGTTGGGGTTAACCTAAAGCAAGACTTAGAAAATTGCTCTAGTGATCGCAATTTTTCATTTTTTCTCAATAAAACTCAGTATATGCCATTGAAATAAATGAAGAAATATAGTTTCTGAAAATCAGTAAAGTTAAGACAATTAGGAGGGGGAGTTTACCTGAAACCCAAAATTTAAAAATTCCTGTAGCAGCATCAGTGTTTTTTTTTTCACAACAAAACTTGGGTTACCATTTAAATAAAATAAAAATAGTTCATGAAAATCAGGGAAATTGAACCATTAGGAAGGGGGTTATACCTGAAAATAGAAATTTAAAGTATGTTATTTAAAGCTAAATTTAAAAATCACTCTCATGGCTGCAATTTTTGTTTTTCCTGAAGTAAACAAGGTATAGGCCATTGAAATATAATATAAATAGTTTCTGAAAATCAGTGAAATCACGTTATTCAGAATTGGAGATTATTTGAAACCCAAAATTTAAAAATTGCTCAAACAGCATCAATATTTGTTTTTTCGTAACAAAACTCAGTATATATCATTTAAATAAACAAATAATTTCTGAAAATTAGGAAAATCAAACCATTATTAGTAGGGATACACCTGAAAACCAAAACCAAAATTAAAAAACCCTCTACATTCTCTCTACATTCACTTGTTTCAAAATAAAAGTACATATTAATTCAGCATAATTTACAATGCTGCATATATTTTTGACAAAAACATTAGATACAACAGTGAAATATTAATCTAATATGTGGATGAGAATTATATTTGTATGTAAGAGCGCTCTATAATAACCCTCAGAAAATGTTTATGTTTGCTTATTTTTAGAATAAAATTTAAAATAAATTTTAAAGTCACGGAAAATAGATGGAACTTTCAACTGCATATTGTTGATTGTTTATATTTGCTTAGTACATTGTAATTGTATTTAAATAGTAACATGTTTTTGATTTATTGGAACATATGAACTTCTTAAATACACAATAAAACTGTGAACTTTCTAGTATGATTACAATAATATCAGTTATATGGGCTTCACTGTGCAAGTTTCAATTTACATTTTAATCTGAACTTTCTGTTATTTTTCTTTGTTTTAATGAATGCAAAGATGATATCAAGAGCTCATTTCATAAACATAGTTATTTTTAAAAATGTTTAAAAACACCCATACAGTATAGCTTTGTCTATCAGTGGTCATTTAATTAATTTAATTAATAGTATATCATTAATTATAATCTCAATAATTGTAAAAATGTGGTTTCTCTTTTGTGATACTTATAAATTGCAAGAATTTTAATTTGTTCCTCTAATACCACACAAGGATTCACAGCTCCTGCATGACATACTTGTTAAATTTCTTTTTGACCAAATTATTAAGTGTGTGTGTGTATGTATATATATAATTACTTTTAGATGCAGTAATGTATGGACCACTTTATTATGTTTGACCATAACATATACTTCAATAAGAGCTACTCAATAAAGCCTGAAAATTACTTTTTTTCTCATCATACAATGGAGATACCACGATGAAAAAATTTTTCATGAGAACAAATCTCATTGGCTTGATGGAAAAAATTCAAAGCATTTACATGCATGCATCTTGTACAGGACACCAGCAAAGAGCAGTATTTGCCAGTTGCTTCATAACAAGCAGTACATTGCTTCTGTTAGCAGAAATCAGATATGGAAGCATTAGCAATGGTGTTCAGCTACAATCGACCACACTTCAATGTTTCATAGAGTTAAGGAGAGCTGTGTTTCAGCATCAAAGCAGGGCAAAACAGATGCTTCTATATTTGCAGTGAATGCAAACATGATTAATAGCTGTTGTCATTGTTTGGAAAGATTGGCAAATAACAGTGCAGACTGGCACATGAGATGTATGGATGCCAAGATTGCTGACACTGTACAGGCGACTGAACACATGTCGGTAGTTTCAGCATCTAGTGGCAGAGTATGGTGAGGCATATCTGAATTCCATCATTACAGGTAATGAAGCTTGCCTGTACCATTATGATTCCACAGGCAAGCTGGTTATTTCGTCCTTTGATTGTCATGGAATGGTTTATGAACATGAAGTTCCCCTGCAAATAATGGTTAATGGGAAGATTGCAAGACTGTTTTGAGTATCCTTGCCAAACACATTCTATGAATCTTATTTTGATTTAAAGTAAAACACTAAAAATCATGTCGTCACATTAAAACTCTCTTTAAGTTTCACAAACACACTTATAAAAGTAATTAACAGACCACTAGAGCAAGCATAGTAACATACATACTTTTTATTGTACTTACGAAGCTGTTGACAGTGGAGTGGATATATCTTACACTTATGTAATCAATTTGTTTACACTAAATAAATTGTTTTAGTGTAAACAAATTGATTACATAAGTGTAGGATACATACTTTGCTGAAATTGATTCCTCAGTCGTCGTTTTGGTTGACAATGTGAGGAATGTACCTCACAAAACATGTACCAAAATTACTTTTATAAGCATGTTTGTGAAACTTAAAGAGAGTTTTAATGTGACGACATGATTTTTAGTGTTTTACTTTAAATCAAAATAACATTAACAAAAGTTTCGCTGTGTGGATTCCGACATTCCGTAAACATTCTATGAAACTGCTTTGAGCTGCATTCATCTGGTTGGCACCTTCACCATGCTAATGCATGCCCTCACATTTGCAACTCTGTTCAATATTTGACCAGAAAAAACAAATATGTGTCTCACCTTTCATACTTTCAGCCTGAACCTAGTTCTGTGTGATTTTTTTCTGTTCCCTTGTTTCAAAAATGAGCTGCAAGGCCAGCATTTTGGGTCATCAAAAGATGTTGTGAAGAAGGCAGAAGCAGTTCTGAAGACAATGTCAAAAAGTGGTTTCCATCACCTCTTCCAGAACATGCATATAACTCATTAGGAACTACTTAAAAAAAACCTGCCTCATAAAAGCTCTTTATTGACTAGCGCTTGTATGATGTTCCAGCATAATATCAAGAGGTGCCATTATTATTCCTTTTAAGATGAAATTCCCACTTTTTGCAGACTCTGCAACTGTAACTGTGGAAGATCAGCCATTTTCCTTACTAAATGTAACACCTCTGCCTCGGCTGGGATTATGGGATCCCAGCAATATCATGGTGGAAATGTTACGCCACCATGCCACTCAAGGAGATGTGCAGACAGCAGCATCTGTGCTGCTGGTTCTAGGTGACAGGAGAAGATGTCTGACAACACTTGATGAGGCAACACAAGAGCACTGGCTTCTGGGCTACCTTGACATTCTCGGCAGGCATCGTCTGTGGGAAGTGGCCACACAGGTAATGAAAACTTTACCATAATAAGAAACATTGCTTTGAGAACATTTAGCATGTTGAAAGTGAGTGATCTCTGCAACCAGCTGCTGCCTAGTTTATGTTGCAATGCAAACAAAATCACATGTAGGAGTAAGCTTTTCATTGGCTGGTTGAGAGATTGACCCTTCTGTTCATAACTGCAATATAACGTTTACACCAACTTAATGTACAGTACGCCATAAAGAATGCACATTTCAACATATCTGCTTTAAAGTATTTTATTAGATATATGAAGACATCAAGGGGAGCTTTAAGATGTATTTGACTTTTACAGGGTGTCCCACATAAAACCAGTATGCCTAAATGCATTCATAAATAGATGTTGGTCTCACTGCCTTTACACCTGACTGTGCTCATTTTTAGCATTTGGCCACACTGCACTCCTTTTTGTAATTGTTAGAGCTCAGCTGTTTAATTGTAAGTCATAAATATTATGGAAGTGTTGTGAGAGAAATGGTGCAGATTTAGTTGAACGCTAAATTGATATTGTGATATTTTACATAAGGACAGGCTCCATTAAGGAGACTAAAGATATATTTGCTGGTATAAAGCTCCACACAACCAGTACAATTCAAGATCTGTATAAGAAGTGGATCACTACTGGATCCGTTGCAAATGTGAAGAGAAATAAGCATCAACAGTGAAGACTCTGGCAGTATTTAACAGAATTCGCATTAACATAACGAGAAGCCCAAAAATTGATAAGAGATTATCTAAGCTAACTGGGGCATTCTGCACAATGTGCCATTGTGTGCTAAAGAGCTCAAATTCCAAGCATTTTGTGTGAGCGTAGAGCATGAACTGAAAGAACCAGACCACTTATTGCAACTGGTTCTTATCTGTGATCATTATGTGGACCCCATGCTCTTCTTTATAACAGTTTCATCTCTCTAGTTATGCTAACTCACAGAATTGCAGATATTGGTTGCAGGATTGTGCATGAAGAACCTCTTCTCTCTGAGAATAGTTGTTTGGTGTTCAATGTCAGAATGTGCATTATAGGCTCCATTTTTTTCAATGAGACGATCAGCATCACAAGATATCTGCATATCTTTACATAGAAAGTAATATAATATAGTGTGACACATGCAATTGCTCTGCAAGACATTTCAAGATAAATCAGTCCTTGCTAGAAGGACATCATCAAAAATTGAGAAAAATGGAATTAGTATGGAAGAGGGGTTAATGTTATATGCTAAAAAGACTTGTTAGATGCATGAGAAACAGTAGTGGAGATATGGGTGTACCTGCTTAAAGGTCTTAGTCAATGGCTGTTAGCATATAACTTTAGTAATGGCTATCAGCAAGTTGGTAGTTTTGTTTTTATAACAACATATTATACTATCCGTCAAAACAATGTGTATAAACATATTATTATCAGAGCCCAGAAGTTCAGGCATTTATTTTGGTTAAAATAGGCAGGCAAAAAGGCACTTAAAATTCTGAAAATAGATGGTAATATAATTAAAATAGTCTTTATTAAACATAAAAACAGAGAATAATATCATCCATTATTAATGAAAATAGGTATTTAAGATACTTAACAATTTATTTATCACATAATTTTCTTGGTTACAAGCAACAACAAAATGTTTTTTCAAGGTTTTAACTATCATAGTCAGCAGCTTCTCAGAGAGAGCATTTTTCATAATGGAAAAAGAACATTCTACTTTCACTGAAGTGATTGGAGCATATTTAAAACAAGCTAACTTGAAAGGACTCATACTACTTACAACAGAGCATTCACCTTTCATGACATCATAGAAATGTTGATCAAGGCAAAGTAAAGTGATTTTGAATAGTCCTGCAAATTAGTAAAAGATATGCATTGGTTTCTGGTTCAGTTCATTTTCTGCTTATAGCGGAATGGGGTTACTATCACTGTTACTTCTGTACTGAACACATGGTAGGGATGGTTTATTGCACAGTTTTATCCCTCTCATCTTTCTTGCTTGCAAATGTTTGTTATGTTTATGCAGCTGAGAAGTTATCCCGACCATAAATTTTGTAGATAACTACAAGGTCAATTAAATATACTTAAGAAGCTGTTGACAATGGAGTGGTGTATATATATAAACAATGTAATGCAGTTTTTTTCACACTAACTCCATTCACTTACATAAAAATCTGGACATATGTTTCGGGAGTGATCCCTCCCATCTTCAGTCTGTAGATAAACTGTTGTTATACGTGGCAGTTGTGTCTCTTGATGTTCTTGTGGCGGCATCTGTTGGTTCTATTAGGAATTTGCTGAGTTTATCCATTGGAGGGAAATCGAAATTCATCAAATTATCCTTATTTTTTGTAATGAAAATGTTTTCCCAAGTGGAAAGTTCTATTGCGTTATGAAGTTGCTTCAGTAGTTTTATCTCTGGTTTAATTTCATGATTTTTATTCCAAAAGTGCGCCTCTATTGCTGATTTATAAATTTGTTTTAAGCGAATATTTCTAAAGTGTTCTTTTTTCCGGATTCCCAAATTCCTCTTCGTTTTTCCAATGTATTTTTTATCGCACTCTGCACATTTTATTTCGTAAATACCTGACTTTTGTTCTGTTGGCATGTAGTCCTTTACTCTGCAACCTAATAAGTTCTTTATATTAAAATTGTTCTTTGGGGCTAACATAATTCCTTGTTCTTTGAATATCTTTTTGATATTTTGATCATACAGGCCGAAGATGGGAGGGATCACTCCTGAAACATATGTCCAGATTTTTATGTAAGTGAATGGAGTTAGTGTGAAAAAAACTGTATTACATTGTTTATAAACTACAAGGTCATTTGCCAGGACTATTCAAAACTACAGTATTTCCCTCATCCTCTTTATTTCCTGGTATTTGTATGCTCGAGGTAATTGTGCATTCCTTTCACTAATGAAGGTGTGCTATTTAAAGAGGTTAAGTGAATGGGTTGAGGGGAAAGTTTTTGATTGCTTGAAAAGAAATAAATGCATAACATTATTCTTAATATATATTTTGGTGAGGTGAAAATGCCTTTTGTAACTTTTTTCATTTCGATATATTGAAATTCTTTATATGCTTTTTAAAATACCTAAATAGTCGCAAAAAATCCAAAACAGGCCAAAAAGGTTTTAAACCTCAAAATAGGCAAAAAAAACAAAAAAAAAAGCAAAGTAAAAACTGCACCTACTGATCCCAAATGTATGAAAGCATGCTCATTTCTATCTGACTCAAATATATCCACCCAGACAAAAAGGCATGTTGAACAACTTGCGGGTTCTGTTCATATGGATTATTGTAGAAAAAAGAAGATATTTGGTAGTTGAGAAAAGTGCAGCATGCATACATTTGTTGCAGGTAATACAACTCGCATGGGTGCCAAATGTGAGTCAACTGAACCAGCAGTCCACAACGGTGTACACAAGCTGTGGTAGGTGTAGCAAGCCACTGCAGAGGTCAGGTTGGCTCTGTGACAGATGTCATTGCTCACAGTGTGCTGTTTGTAGTGTGTGCCATCAGGTGGTGCGAGGTTTGTATGCCTGGTGTCAGGGATGCTCTCATGGTGGACATCTTGTGCATCTGCAAGAGTGGTGGCAAAACAACAAACAGTGTCCCACAGGCTGCGGCCACATCTGTGAATACAGCTAACTGCAAGGTAATACTCTAATTGGAGACTTTCAAGGCATGTGCACTGTTGCATAGGAAAACCTGATATAGCTCTGGTGGCACTTAAAGAGCTTCTGAATCAATTTGAGTTTTTCCCCCATTGGAATCTGATAAATGATAATTTCATAAATTTATCCTCAAATTTTTTATGTAAAATCATTTCCTAATAACCTAGGTTTAAGGGTCTATTAACAAATTTTTTCTTTCATTTTTTAGTAGAAACATTTACTTACTTAATATTTATGTGGTTTAGAAGCTATTGACAGCAAAGCACTGAAATATTCCAAATTGAATGTTTTCAAAATTGACACCAATTTGGCATACAGGTTGTGATAAATAGCAGGAATTTTTACAGTAAAAAATAGTATAATATTGCAATTTTTTTATGAGGTAATCACTGAAATTTCACTTATTTTGTTCCACATTACTTGGACAAGTCTCGAAGGCTGTTATAATGAATGAAATAGATTATGAAAACAGCATGTACAATTTGCTAACTAGCCAGGATTATGAAAAAATGCAAACTAATTCAATCCAGAAATATATTAGTTTATCAGTTTAGTAGCAAATTATTAACAAAAGCAACCATTCCAAACAAGGAGGAAAAAAAGAAGATTATACCAGACATTCCTAGCACACCCAGAATCAATGGCTTATCAAAAATACATAAACCTGGTAATAAAATGAGACCTATAGTAAACACAGTATACCTTTTAAAAAAAATTTAACACCTTACTGAAATACACAAGCCAAAGCATAAAAAATCAGAATTAATAGGAAAAAATCAGACATGTGAAACTGGAAAACAGGAATTTGCTAGTTTCTTATGATGTGGTCTCTTTGTTTCCTAGCATTCCCAAAGAAAATTTAATAAATATTGTAAAGAAATGGCTAGCCCCAACAAACTTACCTGGAGAAGTAGTAGAACAATATCTGAACCTGACCAAAATTTGCAGCAATCAAACCTACTTCACATTCAGAGAAAATAATTATAAACAAAAGAAGGGTCTAGCAATGGGAAATCCATTCTCACCATTTTTGGTAGATATGTACATGAGTTTCTTAGAAACAAAATTAGATGAGGATTTCTCACATATATATACACAAATGTTGGTATTTTTATGTAAGTCGGTCCTGATGGTCTAGTGGTAAACATACTTGCCTTGTAAAACTAGATTGCAGGTTTAATCCCAGCCAGGGTTGATGGATGTTTTGGGCGTAAAAATCCTAAGTATGGCTTCCTTTGGTAGGGAAGTAAAGCCTTGTGTCTCATGTTTTAGATTTACAGTGCTTAAAAAATCTTAAGCCTGAAAGAACAGGCCTCTAAGGAAAATTTATTGCCTGAATTGGGGTGCTGATGCCCTGAGATGTTAAAGACCATCTGTATTTAGAAAAAAGAGAGAGAGAGAGAAGAGGTTCTGCTATGTAGATGATGTCTTTGCAATAGTAAAATAAAAATGGAAAGAGGATGCAATAAAACTACTCAACCTACAAGACAGCACTGTTAAATTGTTAAATTTACAATGCAAATAGAAAAGAGGATTATTCCCTTCCTGAATATAAAAAATATAAAATACGGCAATATACCAGAATGTGGCGTATTCAGAAAAGATAGCCATAGAGACAACTACATCAGAAACAATAGTCTCAATCCAAAACAACATAAACTCGCAATAATCAACAACCTCACAGTCTGATTAATAACCCTACCAATAAGCAAAACAGAATACAAATCTGAGTACCAAAAAATCATAGATATATCACAGAAAAAAGGTTACACAATACACTGGTTAACAAGAAAATATAAAAAATCAAAAAACAAAAAAGTTAGACATCACGACACCAAAAGAGATAATATGTACAAGAAATTTACTCATGGGTACATAAAAAATTCCAAAAGATTATTAAAGGTGCAAGCATTATTTTGGCTACAGTAAACAAATGCAGTTTAAAAAATCTAATAACCAATACAAAAGAAAAAATTCTACCAGGAAAACAGTCAGGCATTCAGAAAATCAGTTCCAAAGACTGCAATATGAAATATAAAGGTAAAACAAAAGGAAACATACCCTACATTTTAAAGAACACATGAGAAATGTAAAATATACACACATGGAGAAATCAGCAATAGCATACCATTTCTGCCCCCCCCCCAAAAAAAAAAAAACGAAATGAACCAAAATTCTTAAAAGCTCTTCAAAAATCCATAGCATTAACATTGTAGGAAAATATGTTCAGAAACAAAAACAAGGAAAATTTGGTTAATTTCAGTAACCTTATCACTAAATTAGTAAAATCCACAGAGCTTCATTGGGAAGCTTACAGTGAAACATACTGATGATGAAGGCATGGAACAAAATTAGTGAAATTTGAGTGTTTCCTAATAAAAATTGCAATATTTACTTGCAGGGTTTTTAATTAGGATATGTTTCTGGAACCGTCATTCTCATATTCATCTCTTGACTGACTGCTGTGGTAAGTTTTGGGGTTTGATGTGGTCAGACCTAAATCAAAGTTGCTTCTTTGTCGACATTGTTAGCTAGAATACAAATTACTGAGTTTGTTCAGAGGTGGAACGTCAAAATTCATAAAAATGTAATCAACTCACAACTATAGCATTTAAATTTTAAGAAATTCAGTGTTGACATTTTTGTTTGATCCTTAAACTGGAGGGGGGAAAGATTTTTATCATTATATATGAGGATAAGTTCTCTTGGATGATAAACTGATTTAGACATTCTCAAGTGCCCAACAGAACCACTCCAAGTTCATGAATGGTCAGAAAATCCAGCAGATGATGTCCTGAGGTTACGTTTGTAAGGATGTATCAGTAGTTTAGTTATTAAATTTTAAGTTGCTTCTCTCTATCATACAGACATATTCAGTACATGAGTCCCTGGGTTGTGAACACAACACTTTGCGTTGAGTGATGCAAGTTATCTTATAAGTAAATGTGATGAATGCTGGCTTTGGTTTTTGTTCACTTGTTTATATACAGTTACTCGCCTCACCTTCCAGAGTTTAAATCTCCACCTCATTGTGAGCTCTGTCACAATTGTCAATGCTTAGTTTCATTCCTGCTGCTTACACATTAGATCCCAATTTTTCATTTTTATGGCCAGAAAAAGTAAAGGCAGTATAGTATGTGAAAATCTTCCCATTTCTTTAGTCCAACAGAAGTAGGAAAAATGTTATAAACTCTTTAGAACTATCATGTCATTATGTCAAACTATCTAAAGGGTAATTGTCAATAATAAAACTATTAAAGTTCAAATTATTATCCTTGGCTATGCAAGCCACATTATTGATGTAGAATGGAGAATTTTACAAAAAGTATAACAAATGATTTATACAATTGAGAATGACCTAACTTTACTTGAGGTCCTAACATGTCATGACTTCCTGAGCTAAAACCTAAGTTTTCTCTCTTCACTTTCCTAATCCTTTTGCCCCTTAGTCTTTCTAAATATTCACCCTACTCCTTGCCCTCCAACTATCAGGTTTTTTATTTGCCATTTTATTCCATTTTGGATCCCACCAGTTCATTTACAAGAAATTTCATTATTAAAAGCAAGCGACTACTACCAACTGCTTTAAAATTATTAATATACTCATCTAGCCCTTCACTACACAATATGCAGTATTGATACTTTGTCCATTCACATTTACAACTAAATTTGCCTCCCAAATTTTCCCCTCTAGCTTCATTGCACACTAACAAATTGTTAAATTTACAATATTCTTAACAGTTTTTACCCTCTCTATTACATTTTTTATATCTGGTTTTCCTCATAGTCGATGCATCTTTCTCACATCCACTCTCACTCTCTATTTCTGCTAATTTTATTTTTTTTCTCACTTATTATTGCATTCCAATTCCACACTTGAATTTCTCCTCTTTATTTCCTCCATATCCTCACCTAAATTTATAAGCAACTTTTCATCACAGAAGTCTGATACCTCTGTTGAGTTATGTATAACATCAATTGCGTACTTCACTTCCACACTCTTATTTTGTTGATCGTTAACCATAAAATTACCTGTCCAAACATACTATTTCCTGACTCACACATATTTCACTGTTCTTCTTAATAAATACGTGCAATGCCTTGAAGTTGTACCCCTATCACTTCTTCTGCTAGCTCTTCTCCCTATATAAACAAAGTTGTCCACCTCCACACTTTCCTCTTCGTCAATCCACATCTCTGCCATTGCTAACACATCACCCAGTTTTAAAACCTCAGACACTTCACCACTAATTATTTTGCTTTTTAACCCTTCTGCTTGCCAGAATATCACCTTAACCCTTTAATGCCAAAATTATTTTTATTTTTTATCAGCAATATTAATAATTCTGTAGAACATGAACAAAAAATGTTACTACATCTAGCCATTTCGTCAGCAGGGACCATGGCAGTGTGATAACACTAGGCACTTCTGTAAGCATTTACTCTGTATTGGCAACTAATAAAGCTAAAATTAGAATGTTGCTTCATTAGTACAGTAAAGTGTTAATTTTAAAGTGAATTAGCAATATTAAGCACATGAAAACACTAATATAATTCCACTGAAACAAAGTATTAGGAATAAGTCTGGAAAGTTGAGTCTTTTATATGGTGTAGAACTGAACAAAATATGGAATGCAGAGTCCAACATTGCATTTTTTTTCACTCTGTGTGAACAATGCTAGTGCATTCTTTCCTAGCACAGCTTCATTGATTGCAGGGTGCCATCAAGACAAATATCATCATGAACACTTCTGTGCTGAATGCTATATATTGACGTGCTGGGACAGTCTGCATTTCTGCACCTCTTCAGGTATGCCTGCACAATATACCTGCGAAAGTCGAGGAGATACTGTTCCCAGACTTCCTTGAAAGTAACCAGGAATTGATAACCAATACATCTAGCAACCATGTGAACAGAGACCACCACCCTATTCTGTGGTACGATACATTTTGGTCCATTCCTGCATTGTAAGCCTAAAATACAGCCAGTCAAGTAGCTTGTATTTTTTGTTTTTCTGCTAGAGAATATCTGTATACCAAAGATATTGGCTCAACTCCGTGACATGTGAAGGCAATGGTAACCACAGAGTTGCCTGTCCAACATATGATACTTATGTCATCAGAGCTCTTTGCCGCGGCTAGGGACCTCGTGCCTGTTTCTTCATTTCCTTTGGAAGGGATGATGGGACAATTTTTGTGGAATTCTGTTTTCTGTTATTGTCCCTGTAGCGCCACATGTGTTCAGATGAGCCAACAGTTCCATTCCAGTAAAAAGATTGTCAAAATATACACTGAAGGACAGATGAACCATATTGTTAGGAAACTCCTTGACCAACTGCAACATTGGAGCAGCACATTTTCCAAAGCGTCCTCATATTCCACATTGTCATGAGGATTTTTGACTTGATAAACATAAAAATCAGAGCCCCAGGGAGTGTTCAGACATAAGACTTTATAGGTGAAATGAATAGTTTTTTCTTGTATAAATTGTTTGCAACTGTGTCTTCCAAAATATTTCACCATACATCATCAAAATCAGTATTCTGCTCTGGTCTGAACTGCGTAATGAAACTTTTCGTTAGCTGTTGCAGTTTTCACTTCAGGTGGAATGTCTGCACAGTGAATGAACCAACAGATTTCCAGAAAGTGATCTCTTCTAATGATATTTACAACAAGTGCATTTCGAAGATCTTCTGAGGCTTTCCAGTATCATCTTTTACTAGGAACATTGGTATAGTTGGATAAAATTTTGGAATTCATACATGAAAGGGGGAAGAACAGGCAATCTGTGACTAGTGACACCATAAGAAATAACCTTTTTTTCTTTGACTTTGCTGCACAAGTGATGGAGGATTTTGTCCTACGTGCTCCAAGATATAACAATAGTCCACTTATAAATTTTATGTTCTGATTGTTTTATGAAGGTACACGCTTATCTCTTGAGACACCATACTAAAATCTTTTGGTACCAATATGCCAAATTTTTTTTCTATGACATTAAGTTTCAAATTTGGGGTGCACATTACATTCATTGGCACATTATATTCCCGTAAATATGGTATTGTGTTTTCTATGCTTTACAGCAGTTTTACCATATGATGTCTGTTAAGTGATAATTGAAGTAGGGGAAGGAGAGAAGATCAAATAAACCACTATGCAAGAGCAAATTTCACTGCACATATACCACCTTGGAATATTTATTTTTGTTTATTCATTTTCTTGGCAGCATTTTACCATGAGAAGAGCCTAACATAACTTGAAACAAAAATAATAATAAAAAATAAGACTCAATTTGGTATTTGAGTCTTAACATCAGTATTAATTGTTATTTGGCAGGTCCTTCCCATTGATTTTAAGATTTTCCTATAGTGTAAAAGTATGAACTTCGGACACATTAGTGTCATTTGCTCAATACTAAGTTTGTATTATAGCCCCGTAACCTGTGCAACCAAAGTATGGGCTTTAATTCGCATGAGCAGATAGTGCTAACCACCACCAACTTTATTTTTTTTAAGTAGTGTTTAATGCCCGTTTTTACTACTGAGGCGTGAGATGAAATGATATATTGGAAAGGATATTTTTAAGGAAGGAAGCGTTCCAGGCTTAAGTTTAGGGTACCTCCCCAGCATTTGCCAGTTATGAGGACTGAGGAAAACCTGGAAAAACCCCCAGTCAGGGAGGACGGCCCTGGTGGGATTTGAATCCCAGACCTCCCGCTTATGAGTCTGCGCCTTAACGACCTCGGCCACCTGTGGCGGTACTAACCCCTAAACTTTGACATAAACGTAAATATTTTGGAATGCCTACATTTGGCAATAATGATTATTAGTGTTAAGATACCTGATAGCTGTTTAATTTGTTAAAAATGTAGCAATAAATATTCTCAGTTTGTATTTAATTATGGCATTCCTTTGTTTATACGAACCGTCTAAGGAGAATACAGGTAGTAAACATGCATACTCAGAACCTGTCCCTATTGTATATGCTATGACTTGACTCTCAGCAGCATTTCATATTAAAATTTGCATCACTTTACTTGCAAGGTCTCTCTGTTTCCCACTCATCATAACATTGAGCATAAGAGTGGTTTAATAAATGCCACAAGGAGTTTTTAGTCCTGAACCAGCTGAAATGTAAGAATCTATCAATCTATCAGTGTTGTCAGCCAAATGACAACAATGTAACAAATAAATTCAATAAGATGCTACTTAAGTGTTCCAACCAAATTATCACAAGATAATTGTTAACAGATGAACGTCAGAAAAGCTGTGGGCTTGGAAGGTTCAGAAGTCCATCAAGGAAGGCTGGCCTAAGCTGCAAGAACAGCTGGAAGTTGTTCAGCATTTGTAGTCGGACGTACTCAACCACATCACACAAGAACCAGAGAGACCAGTCAGGTTACCACTCAGATAGTAATTTTACAAAGAACAGGCAAGCAGTATGTCAATATAAAGACAGATACAGCAGTTACTTTATTCATTTACAAGTTTTCATTTTACAACTCCAAATTATATATAACTATACTTCAGCTTTGTCCACATTTTTATAAGCTATGAAAGTAAATCAGTGGCACTTGACAAATGAAGAACAGAGAATCTTCAAAAAGTTCACTTGAGAGAATGCTGCATAAAGGTTGTGCAGTTTTAGAGGTAATTCAACAACTAGAAAAAATGGAAAAGGTTTTATTTAAAAAGCAGAACACCGAATTTATAAATGTAGTGTTTTTGTTATAGTCAGTTATAAAATACCACACTAATTTTTTTTAAATGTATAAAATGTACAAATAGATTATTATTTTGATATTTTATAAAAGTCATATTTATGTTCCAAAAATAATAACCAAATAGAATATAATGATTTTCTTTCGATAAATAGTGGGAGGCAGAAAGAGACTTGAGCAATGGAATATTTAGATTTCTGTTTTAGCTTGATGTAGTTAAAAGTTATAGAATTCAAAAACATTATATAGAATTGAGGTTCCACATGTACAGAAAACCAAGCAGACAAAATTGACACAATAAAATAAATGCTTCTTAAGAAATTTAAAAAAAAGAACCAAATGCCATTCACATATTTCATATGCCATAAATAATCCATTTAATAATTTGTTCATTGATCAACGCTGTATAAATTTCAATACAGAATATAACTGATATAGTACATTTTTCAGTTGTTATGTAAAACTTGTAACTTTCAGTACATACAAATTAAAAGAAGAGAAATAAAAGAGTACATAGCTGATTAATAAATGGCATTAACATCATTATTATCTGATAGTCAATAGAAACAATCTATAAATATTAATGTTAAAATGTTTTGCTGCAACTTCCATATTTCATAAGAATTCAAGACACCAACAAACAAAACTATTTATTAATGCTTTTAGCCATCTAGACTCTGTGGTCTACCTCAGCGTAATAAATTGGTGTGCTAATCAGAACGGTATACCTGGGCCGCTGAAACTTTGTGCTTGATATTTAGCATCAGTTCATGTAATGCTGTGGTTGAAATGTTGCAACAGCCACTACTGATATTGTAAAATTTTCGATGTTGCCTCCTAAATATATATTAAGTGTAAATATTAATGAATGACTTTGCTCCAGAATTATTTGTAACCACAATTAAATTGCTGCATAATAAAGAACAAACTTTCAATAGTGAGAGATCTGCTGTGTAATATTTGCTCATGATTTTAAGTAGGAAAAAGCTTTGAACCATTGCAACATATGCCATCTCTTAACAGCATTTTGTATCCATGTAACATCTTGATGCAAAATATTAGATATCACATCAATGACATCTTTGGAAAATTTCTACTATTACAAATTAACCACAATAACTCAATTCAAGCACATGATAGAAATCAACTGCACACACAATAAGAAAAACTGGCAACACAGCAGCTTCTATATCACAACTGACTGATTGATAATGCTACTTTATAATTGACTCAGTAAGTACAGTGGGTAGCATTCTCAATTGTTAATCTGTATGATTGCCAAATGAAAAGTAGCTATCAAGTGCAAAGCTTCAGCGGCCTGTATATATTTATGTAATACCATTGGTTTGGTTGAGCATATGGTAAACCAATAAAATATTATGTGCCCCATTGCCATTGATTTAGTTTTGGATCTTGTTAATGGTTCATGGGCCAACCATGTGTAGAGTCAGTTCATTGCATTGTGATCTCATGAATCTTCAGAGGTTGTTCAGCAAAGTGATAGCAGTATCCAAGTTTCACTTAGCCGTATAAGGAGTGTTCTCAGCCTAACACAAAGAATGTCAAATACTATGACAGCTGTTAAGTATCATCCTTTAAACGGCATGCTGTAAAGTTAAGTGTAGTCAATTGTTTAAACAAACTAGTGTCAATATTTTCTACAAAATGGATAAAACTGAAGTATGAGCTATGATTAAGTACTTCATTTTGACCAACAGAAATACAAAACAAGTTACATTTCACATTAAAGGATTCTTCCCTTCATTTTCGATGATTGAAAAGTGGGTTGCTGCATGATCATGCATCCATTCAAGATGATGAGCACTCTGGGCATTGCAAAACTGCTCAAATGGAGATTGTGACAAAAATTTGTAATGCCATACATAATGATTGCCAATTGAAGGTACGTCAGTTGGCTCACATTGCAAAGACCTCGATAGGCTGTGTCCATTACATTTTATACAAAGTTTTAGGTATGAGAAAGCTTTTCGCTGAATGGGTGCCACATTTGTGAATAATAATTGCATTTAAATGAATATTTCACAAGTGTTTAGGCTTGTTTAAATGCAATTCCAGTGAGTTTCTCTAATGTTTGATAACAGTATATGAAACAAGCATATATCACTACATGCCATAGATAAAGGAGCAGTTCAAACAGTGGGTGGCAACAGGTGAAAATGCACCAAAGAAAGCAAAAATGGTTCCATCTGTAGGAAAAGTCATGGCTATGGTTTTATGAGATTCTCATGGTGTGGTGCTTGTTGTAGACTACTTCCAGAAGGGCAGAACCATCATTAGGGAGTATTATGCTTCACTACTGGACAAACTGAAGGATTCCATTCAGGCTAAAGGTCCATACCTTGCAAAAAAGTACTCTTTCATCACGATAATGCACCTTCACACACATCTGGGATTGTTGTTGCAAAACTACATGATCTTTGCTTCCAAGTGCTTCCACATCCACCATATTTGCCAGATTTGGCTCTCAGTATATTTGTTCCCAAATCTGAAGAAATGACTGGGTGGACGAACATTTACATCAAATGATGAGGTTGAAGCTGAGACAGATGCTTTTTTTTTTCCTTGTAGAAAAAATCTTATTTTACTAAGGGTATTAAAATGTTGGAAAGTTGTAAGAATAAATGTATTGATTTACAAGGTGGCTATGTTGAAAAATTAAAAATTAAAATCACTTGTATTTGTACTTGTATTTCCAAAGCCTCCTGGATCAGATAGTTCAAATATTGTAAGACAAAAGATATTTCCAACAAGTTTCAGGCCTAACTATGGGAAATACTTTGTCACCATTCCTAGCAGATTTATTCATGAATTCATTTAAAATACATATCACAAAAGCCTTCCCTTTAATTTTTAAGACATGGTATAGGTATGTGGATGACATTTTTGCAATAATACCGAAGAAACACTCAATAGATGCTCTGAAACTTCTTAATTTGCAGCATTAATCTATACAGTTTACCATAGAAAAAAGAGAAACGGGTGGCTATAATTTCTAGATTTAAAAATTATAAGAAATGGAGATTATTTGAATTTTAGAATTTACAGAAAAGAAACACACACAGAAAATTACATAAAAAATGAGTAGCCCAATTCCACATAAATATGCAGTGTTTCACAGTTTGGCACACAAATTGATTAATATTCCACTCACAGAAGCAGAATACAAAATAGAATACCAACAAATAATAAAGACTGGTATAACCAATGGTTTCAACAAAGACAGTGATAAAAATTATCAATAAATCTAAAAGACAAAAAGTGATAAGGAAAGTTTCCACACTGAAAAAACACAAAAGAAGGATACAAATTCAAAAGTTTCACATACCATCCAATTTACCACAACAAGTTCAAGAAAATCTTCAAAGAACATGGGATAATGTTAGCCCCAAAGAACAGATACAACATCAAGAATTTATCAAGTTGCACAGGAAAAGACTCCATACTAACAGAACAGAAATCAGAAATTTATGTAATAAAATGTGCAGATTGTGAGCAGAGCTTCATAGGCCAAACAGAGAGAAATTTGGAAATTCGGAGGAAAGAACACTTTAGGAATATTCGATTTAAACAGGTAGATAAATCAGCAGTAGCAGCTCACTTTTGGAACAAAAATCATGAAATAAAACCGGGAATTAAACTGTTGAAACATCTTCACAATCCAATGGAGTTATCCACTTGGGAAAAAATTTTCATATTCAAAAATAGAGAAAACCTAATGAACTTTGAGTTTCCTCCAATGGATGAACTCAGGAAGTTCCTACTTCAGGCAACAGATGCCACCACAAGAACATCCAGGTGTCTAGTCATTGTTTTGAGTAAGCAGTTCAGTGAGCAATGGAAGATGGGAGAGATTCTCCCCAAATGCATCTTACTTTTGTGTAAGTAAGTGGAGTTTAGTGTAAAAATGAATACTCCATTGTCTACAGCATTGTAAATACAATTTTTATTGTGAGACTTTTTAAGACCATGGTCTGTTTGAATAGAGACTTGTAGTCAGTTGTCAGCTAAAAAATGCCTTGGGTGTTATTTGTGTTCTTTGATGGTACATTATGTGTCTCCAATGTATCTGGTAAAGATCTTCTTTCATAGAGCAAGGGTGTGCTTTACTTTCCTGGAAAGAAGATCTGCTGTACTGATCTGAATTATTTGAGAATTCTTCAATCTTGTCAGTGAGATTCCTGCACACATTTTCATGGATTTAATGCAATCAATTGTCTTGGGCAATCTTTAGAATGCTCTAAAAAGTCTACTCTAGCCCCCCCCCCCCCCCCAAGTTTTAATGTCCATATTAACTACTGGGGCACCACAAGCGGTGGACTCTGAACATCAGATGAAATAATAAATTGGGAAAGGAAAGAATTCTGACTGTAGATGATCAACTTAGATTTGAAGGCACAGTGAAACAAAGCTGACAGGATGTATGTTAATGTATGACTTTTCACGTGAGTGATATCCTATAAACACTGTGACCATGGTTCCATCTGTCTTCCTGTAAATTAGCACATTGCATTGTCAACATACCTTAAGAATATGGCTGCTAATCTACTGACAAACATCTTGGATGTTCACAGCTGACCTCTGTCAAGAAATCACAAAATTTTGTATTTCAGCCAACTCTATTGGGATTTAAAGTTCATCAGGATATTTATTGATGTAGACAGTTTCATGAGCTCAATTCCAGAGGTCAGTAAGCTGATTTTAACAATTTTCTTGTCTTTTTCATGATTGATTTCTCATAAATGATTATCCGCAGCTAATTCATCTGTTTGTTTATATCTGATATTTCTGAAAAGTGCTTTGACATTTATATATCTTTTTATTTTTCAATGTATATTTTATTATATTTTGGTAAATGCCAGATTTTTGAGGAGGTTGGAGAATTTTGTCCATTTCTTTACTGAAACTATTGTATTGTGATGTATATATTTTTTATTATACTGTTTTTTAAGGGAGCATTTATCAGTCTCTTTTGTTAAGTTGTTGATTATTGTATGCTGGCTAAATCTAAGATTTAAACTGTAGTTGTTAGCATTTATGTTTTTTCTTAAAATACCAAATTCTAACCTCTCTCTATTCTTAATGAGTTTATTTTATTTTCTTTCTCTTCTATGCTTTATTGTTGATTTATCTAAATTAAGCAATTTTAATGCATTCTCAATATAAAGTCTCAATAATTATTAAGACATTTGAATATATATGCATTTCTAAATAGCTCATATACAAATATACTAAAAACTGTGAAAACAGATTCTCAAAATGTAAATTAGATTTAGTCAAGGTGCAATTCCAGTTATCCATTAATCATTGAAAAGCAAAGGATGGTGACAATGGTCTACAAAACACATTTAGCCCAATTCAGAAGCTTTATACTTTCTCATAAAGTAGGGATTTAGGAAAAAATAAAGCAATAATAACTTACCCCAGAAATGTCATATTGCTAATGGACTGACTTTCTCAAGGAATTACTGTCAACAGCCAGGTAACCCTTACATGCCTTAGACATGTATTCAGCAACAGTGAAAGGGGAAGTGGTTTACAGGAGTGTTCCTCCAACATCATGACTGCAAAGTTAAAGTTCATTGTTGTGCTGCACCGAAACTCAAAAGCCAAACCCTAGTACCTTAGAGACAATTTTGTCTTTATCTACTATTACTTTCACAAGCGCATTTCTGAGAAACTTGCTTTACTTAATACAGATCATATAAATGATTTTTGCCTGAATTTTAACAGTCCATTTCATCTTGATATTGCATTAAAGAAGTTTTGCAGAAAAAAAATTTATGAATATGGCAAAAACAAGAAATACAGAACAAATATTGGTTGGTGTTTTCACTGGGTACCTTAAGTAGCAAAAACAAATAAAATGCCAAGCATTACACATTTGTGGGTTTTTGTTATCTTAAACTCAAAAGATCCACTGTGATAAACAGAATAGAAAACTAATCATGGAAATAACGAGATTACAATAGTAATTCAATGTTGTTGTGCAACATGACTGACTAATAAACAAATTGATTGTATTCCATGTTGTGATATAATGTTTATGTTATTAAATTAAATTCATATTTTTTCTTTTATATATCCTTTCTAAGAATTTTTCATATACTCATGTCTGTCCTTCCCCAGTAAACATGAATTTAACCTTCTATTTCTTTTTGGAAGGGAGGTAATTGCAGCTTCACAGTATTTTTTTACATGTATTGCATGTTGAAATTAAGAAAATGACTAACTGCAGATAAGAGAGTAACCTTAATAATTTTTTTTCATAAAATATGTATATACATTGGGGTTGAAAACACTTTCATTTTTCAGCATAGTCTCACCATGTTCAATGTAGAGGTTCCAGTGTATTAATGCCTGGGTTCCACAATGACTGATGACATAGCTACCCTGATTCCAGGTTACAAATAGTTGTGAAGCAGATCACTATATGATTTGTTAACATTGCATTCTCTGGGCATGTAATGTTCCATGATTGGACCTTATAGTCCCAGAAGAGCCTGAGCATTACTTTACATACTGACACAACTGTACAGAACTTTTTTGGTTCACTGCAACAACATTCATCATTAGTGACTATAAACTTTAGGAAACCATCTCCTTTGGCTTCATGACATCAACAAATGTCCATGTGACATTTTTTCAGTTGAGGGGTGGGTTGTTTTGATACCCAGTACTGGCAAGAACCATGACTACAACCACATCTTGCCAATTGTCTTGTATCTCTGTATTACTCACATTTTTAAACTTTCTTTGCCACTTATAGACTGCTGAAGTGACACACATATTGCCTCTTTGTTCTCCAATGAGCATCTGTTGTTGCCGTCACTACCCAAAAAGCAGATACTGTTCCTCACTAATGTATGTTTCCATCTTGTTATGGTTGCAAATGTCACATTTTCTATGATGCCATGTGCACCTGTTCCTAAGGGTATAGATATCTGTTACTTATATGTGCAGTACAACACTGTACTAAAATTAAGGTTACTTGTTGATTCAGCATCATATTTGCCACTAAGATGATGTTTATACCAGTTTGATGATGAAATTTCTGTCACAGAATTGCTGTGATATTAAGGAAGATTGTCAAAGTTGAAGCTTGAATCTCACAAAGCAACAGAAATGTGATATATCTGCACTAGGTAGCCACTAGTTGCTAACAGATATCATTTCTGACATCTCTCAATTAACATTTCAATCTATTTTGTCTGAAAAATATGGAAAATAGTGTCCCTCAACTTATCCTTCCTGAATCTGTGATTTCAGTTTGAATACATGTAATAGTCACTAGGGGCATCTCTGGGTTGTATGGTGGATGATCCAGCTGGTTTAGCAGATGCAGTAACTCAGCATACTTCCGCTGTGTTCCTTTCTTTGAGGTCTAATCAGAATTCCTCTGCACTTCTAAAATATGGTGAACATATCCTCATTAACTGTGGCCTTGTCTTTCTAGGCGATGCTTCACCCTTTATCCGCCATCCTATTGATTCTTTTTTTGAAAGAGATTCATTTAGAGGATCAGTTTGATTCCCTGTGACAAAAAATTGCTATGCTGTCTTCATTACTATGATAAAGGCTCATAAATAGAAACAATGGGAAATTAAAGGAAACATTAAAAAGGCATAAGCCCTGATTTGAATGGGATGCTGATGACCTGAGATGTTAAAGAGCGTCCGTAAATAAAACAAATAAATTAAAAGAAAAAAGAAAGAAAGATTGACAATATAACTAAGACAGTGAATATGAAGAAGAAGAACATATTAAGAAGACTAGCAGGAGTCAAATGGGGAGGATCCATAGGCCTCCTAAATGACATGTGCAAAAGGTACATAAAGTTCAATCTGTTCTATGGAAATGTCCACAATAAATAACCAACTTAAAACTAAATTGAATACAATACAGTCTAGGTTATTAAGAATAACAACAGGAGCCATTAAAACAACACCAATTGCTACAATGTAGAGCATAATTAACAACCTGCCAATTAAAATAGAGCTAGACATTAAAACAGCTATACTGGGACAGAAATTAAAAAATAGTTAACAAAGGAATAAATGGTTTCAAATTCCTGACAGCACACAATAATTAAAAACACAATAGACTTTCAAAAATTATATACAGAAAAAAGATTTAGACAAAATTTTAAAAATAAGAACTGACCCTTTACAATATATGGATATCAGCATGAAACTAAATCTGGATACAATGGTCTCCAAGAAGAACGACCCACCGTAGGTATTAAAATTGACAGCGCATACTACGCTAAACAACTATTATCTGACTGATACATGGTGCAGAGTATATACGGATGGATCTCTTAAAAATGGAGAAGTAGACTTACATACTATGAAGAATTCTCTCAATATACACCTTTGAGATAGTATGCTAACAATTTTGATGGTGAAGTAATGGCCATTAGCGCAGCTTTACAAAATCTACTGTATAGACCTAACATAAATAATAGAATTGTTATCTTAAGTGACTCTAAAGCAGCACTACAAAGTATAATGAATTACAGTTATCCCACGACATACACTATAAATAAAATAAGAAAACTATATCATACAATCCAGATCAGAAATAGTTTTATATGGATCTCGAGCCATGTGGGATTGAAGGGGAATGATATTGCCAATATTTTAGCAAAAAAAAGAGCCACTATAAAATTAAAACCACCTTTTGACTAGAACTTCCTTTTAAATTGAAACTCATAAAAAGATTAATATCTGAACAAGAACAACAAAGTATCAAACAACAAGTTAAAGGAAAACCTTATGAAGATCTAAATACTTTCAAATATCTTTTATTGAAACCAAGAAAAATTGGAGTTGCTCAATTCCGCTTAATTGTTGAACATGATCGCGTGTCAGAACATCTCTTCAGGATGAAATTAATCAAGGACAGCCACTGCCCACTATGTAAGAACCTGAATACTATGTTAAACAGAGAACATCTACTGAAATGCAGCCAACTAGATAGCAAGAAACAAATGAAAAATAATTTGGAAGCTCTTTATTGCAAAGCTAGGGAAAAATGATAAATATAAGCATCCCCAATGACCACTAACTACTAACAAGCTAATTAGTTATTCAATTGTATCTTGATGACATGCTTGCAATAATACTGAAGAAGCATAAAACAGAGAGATTGAAACTGCTTAATTTACATGACGATTCCATAATATTAAACATAGAAATAGAGGAAAATGATTGGCTTTTTTACACTTTAAGAAACGTAGATAATTAAAATGTAAATTGGAACTTGCACAGTGAAGCTAATCATATAATTGTATCATTTATGATTTAGTTGAACTACACTTAATGCTTCACTTCTCATAATGTATGGAACCAGTTTCGAGAATATTTAGTTATCATCAGCCAGGCTAAAATCCAACTGTTGGATCATTCATTGAGCTGTGGGAATGTGTATTCTGCTCTGGTGGCGGTGTGATAAACTTGTAGTTTATGTTTTCATCTCTAGCAGTGTCCAAGTTCATTAGACTGTCTTTGTATTTGTAGATGTAGATTTTCTCCCAGTTTGCTAGTTCCATAGGTCCTGTACAATAATAATTTTGCTTTATTCATTATGTCGTGATTTTGTTCAAAAATGATATGCTACTGCTGATTTCTCTATTTGCTTGTACTTTTATGCTCCTTTAACTGTGTGCCTATGTTTCTATTTGTTTTTCCAATGTAAATTTTTCACATTCTGCACTATTTATTTTGTAAATACCTGCTTTTTCCTCTTGTGGAACACTGTCATTAACAGTGGCTATTGGTAAGTTTTTAACATTAAATCTATTAATTGGTGCCAACTTGATATTAAAATCTGTAAGAATATTCTGAAATTTTTTTGTAGTCCATGGATAATATGTGAACTTTTAAAAATTAGCTTATCTTTTCTTGCTGAAAGACATACATTATGACAAGTAAGTGAAGCATTAAGAGTCTGTAGTTCAACTAAATCATACAATGATATCAACTTAGATAAACTCAATTTTGGAATGTACAGAGAAGCCACAAACACGAGAATTATATACAAAATAATAGTGAAAATTCAATTCCACAAAAAGTTTATGAAAGAGCATTTTCCTACATTCATTCTTTGTTGCCTACAATTGATTTTAAAACTATAGTATGTGGTGTTTTTAGTTGATTCCTTCCTTGCATTTTGTTTTGTATTGCTTTGTCCTTACCTTTAATGTTTCTCTGTTGTGATTCCTAGTTTAACGCTTATCTATCCCCATGTTTTTTTTTTTTTATCTTTTACAAATTTTACCCAATGTTGGCACACATGAAAAAAGATGCTACTTTTAGCATTGTTACAATGGATGCAACATGAAGAGTGTGCTAGAGAGACTTTGAAAAGGTGAAGCTGTATTACCAGTGGCTTCTATTTATTTAACACTGTGACATTTTTTGAAACTGCAGTGCTCTAAACAAAATGAGTTAAATATTGAAGTTCTCCCTTATAACTTCATATATTGTGCAGCCCATGCTGAACATGATACCAGGAGCTATCTGCATGTGCTGAACAAAGCTATGGCATCATCACGCAGACTTGACAGATGATGTGAGAAGTTTTATCATGCATGGATTACCACATTGAAAAGCTTGTTAAAATGCTGAAGGAACAAGCAGAAGTAAAACAGCTGGTTAGACCTTCTCCAGATCTAAACCGAACACAAAAGTCATAGGTGGAGAAAAGCAGGGATGGGAATTTGTCATGAAGCTGGCATCCAAAATCTCAGAGAATCCCTCAGCAAATGTGCTACATTCTCTGTGTGCATATGCAAATCACAATTGTGCTGCAAACCTTGCACTTCAATTTGTTTTCATCTGCACGTAGAACATCTTTTTAGAAGGCTTGTATGATATAGAATCTTCCCTAACATTACATCTATGTTAAACTGCTTATTTGCAAAAAGAAAATAGAGTTAATGAGATTTAAGTTGGCATATTTTCTACAATTCTCGTCTTCCATGGATTGTAAAATCTCTATGGACAACAACTGTCTTTTGTTATAATTCTTGGCAATACCGGGCAGTTTGAACCCCTTCCCTTGTATCACAGCCCTTTACATGGTTATTCAGGCATCATTGATGTGCTTGCTTGTGTCAAAGTCTGCTTTCTTTTGGCTAGTGAATTGACTGTTTATTTTGTTGATTTGTTACATATCGTCAAAATGTTGTTGGAATTGGAGAACTATGCCTTTACTCTAAATATCGTAATGAGTATTGTTTTTTTTTATCAATGATGATAGGAAATGTTGTAAACATGGGAAAGCATTAAAGTTTAATGGCATGAAGATTATTGTAAATATTCATAATTTTTTTTACTTATGTATATGGGGCCACAGTAAGCCAACAATATCTGTGTTCAGTGTTACAGAGAGAACTGCAGCAGCTACAGCATTTTGTCTTGTAGTGAGTAGAATTTTGCAAAAACAAAAACAATGTTTATCGAGTGAAAGTGTTTTGTGGACTCCAGGAAAGAAACATCTGAATAGAACTGCAAGTAAAACTGCAATAGATTCATTCACTTCCTCTGCCATAAGACGTGTGATATATTCGTTATATACGATTGATTTTTTTCAAGTGTATAGAATATGTTATGCTTTAACACCAGAACAGCTAAGAATCTGACATACCTGGAACGGGAAAGGGGTCATTATGACACCCAACATATAAACATGCAAAACTTTATTATTTTATTCATTAATAGCATTTGAATTGACAAATGCTTTTAGAACAATAAACAAGTGGATATTAAATTATATTTAAATATTTAACTTGAAAAAGTTATATATTATTCATAATCGGAAAATTTAACTTTTGCTTTTCAATTCATGACTGTATTACATTTCCTAGTTTTTCTCAGCTAAGTACATTTATTTCAAGGATTATAAAATATTTTTTTATCTGAACCATCTTATGCATTTTACATAGATGATCTGTACTTTCCATGCACATTTTCCACACACAGCTTTGTGGCACTTCTCACAAAAATCACTTGTCTTGTTTCCTTTACACAAACTGATTTGACATTTCTTTCACATCTTGAAAATCCTATGCCCTTCCTCCTCTTCCTCTTGTTGCTCTTCTTCTTGAGCTTTCATCCCCTTCAGTTTATTCATCAGCTGAAGGATGAATTTCTTCCTCTTTATCTTTCTGTTTTCTATCTCACTGTAGATGACCCATGCATTAATTGCTGCCATGTCCAACTCTGGTTGATTTCTCGTCATATTGGAGAAATCTGAGCAGCTCCTGAAGTCTATCCCATGACATTGTGTCCTTGATGAATGTAGGTTCCCACAACCATGACCAAAGATCATGTACTGATATATCTTTTGTACAGATTACTCCTTGGGTGTACATGATGTCAATCATCTCCAGTTCCTTGAATGGAACAGTCCACTGGTGTTTCAATTCACTTGTGTATACTTCTTTATGAGATGCGGCATTGATTCATCAAAAGAGTAGATGAAAAGCACTGATGGAAGAGCCATCCACTCATTGGAAAGCATATATAGTGGGACCTCCTCACTCTTTTAGGACACTTACAGCAGCCCTTCTTCCTGACGAAGGTGATGATATGTTGATAACCTCCCATTTGGATCAGTCTATTGTCACCATTTTCACTGTGGAGGAATCTGATGAAGTCTGGCCTGCTGAGATGACTGAGGCAATGGTTAAGGAAAATTAGCACTCGCATCTGTTTTGGATAAGGAATCCTCACTAAAATGTACATCACAGTCACTAGTTTTTGGCATAAATTCACTACTGGAGTCTGATAGAATTTCTGATTCAACATTGGAACTATAGAAAAAAATGTGCAAAATCTTGTCATTGGAAATGCCCCTCTGACAATACATATTCAAGATGACTATCTAAATGGGAGCATAATGTTTACAGATAAAATTGACAATATATACACATGCCTGGTCCCAACAATGATCTGATATTTATCTCTGCCCATTGTTGATTATATAACAATAGGGGTCAAATTGACCCCTACAGCTGTTCTAGGTATAGGACTCAAAAATGAATGAAAAAATAAAATATTTTTGTATCCAAATGTAACATCATAAAGAGAACGAAAATTGAATAAGTACTGATGTTTGGTGGAAAAATACGAATACCTGAGAAAACTGCTCAACAATAAATTTAGCAGAAGTCATTTTGACCGCTTCCGCAGTTCTAGTGTTAATAAAGGAAAATTTAATTTAATATTAATAAAGCAAAATTTAAAAAAAACTTTAAAAATTGAGTTGAATTTTAGTCTGGCTGAAGATGGGAACTAAATGTTCTGGAAACCGGTTCCATACATTTACGAAAAGTGAAGTTTTAAGAGTATGTAGTTCAACTGAATCATACAATGATATCAATTAAAGGATAATTTGTTTAAGGAGAGTGTATGGGGTAGAAGAGAAATCTTGAAGAAAATACTTTTTAGGCATGTAAAAAAACTCTCAAGGGAAGGAAATTCTTAATGGAAAGATTGGATATTATTTCTAAATGATGTAAATTCTTAAGAAAAATTAAGAATTCAGGGTTACCAGTTGCACTATTGTTTATTTAGATGAAATTCAGATGAATGACAGCCATTCAAAAACCAATATTTGGAAGAACAATAAGACTAAATTTCCCCTTAAAACTTCAATATGGAAAAGTGTGCATTTTATCATTTCACATGCTGGATATTCTTCTGGTTTTATTCCCAATGCATTCAAATCCAAATTGACAAAGAGTTATCACAAGGAAATGGACAGCACTGTTTTTAGAAACTGGTTCATAGATCTATTACCGAACATTCTTCCCAATAATGTTATGGACAATGCCCCCCCTATCATCCTAAGGAGATTAATAATTGTAAAATTGAAATGATGGCTAGGTTTTGTAATAAAACATTCAGTTCAATCCTTGATTGACAAATCCTGTATTATACGAGGGTAGTCCATAAGTTTCTGGCCTTGTCGATAAGGATTATTGCCTTCACAAAATCCTCACCTGGTATCTTACCTTATCTGTTAAGTAAATAATTGCACTTCCAATCGTGACATGTTCAAAATGGAGTATTCAGCTATTAGTAAGTTCTTCATAAAAGAAGAACTTAATAAATGAAATGAAATTAAACAGTGATTGGACAGTGTATATGGGGAAGCATCCCCCTCATATTCTACCATAAAAGAATGGGCCAAACTTTTTCGAATGGGTTGAGAAAGCATTGAAGACCAAGAGCATGCAGGTCCGCCAGCCCTTGGAGGTGCTCACTCCTGAAAACATCGCTCTTGTGGAAGGAGAAATTATGGAAGACTGGCAGCTCAAAGTTACAGAAATAGCAGCAAGTCTTTCTAAAATAATAGTTCTTCGAATTCTTCATGAACATTTAAACATGAATAAGGTTAGTGCCTACACTTCTTTCCTCAGTCCAAAAGCAGCAACAAGTCACCTGTTGTTAGGCATTTTTGGAGTTCTGCCGTGGCAACGAGAAAGTAGTTTTGCAAGTCATTGTTACAAGAGATGAAACTATGATTCTCTACTATGATCCCTTATCCAAAAGAGAATCAATGGAGTGACATAAACCTGGCAAAGAACCGTCTCTAAAGGCCAAGGTTACTCAGTCAACCAAGAACATAATGGCCACAATCTTTTGAAACTGTGAAAGAATACTCTTCATTCACTTCAAGGAGAGGAACACCACAGTAAATTGGGAGTACTATGCTGGCCTACTTCACAGACTACATGCTTCCATCAAAGAGAAAAGGCCAGAAAAGCTGAATGGTGGTGTGCATCTTCTTCACGACAATGCGCCTGTGCACACAGCTCTTGTTGCAAAGAAAGCTGTGAAGAAATGTGGCATCATGGAGATTGACCATCCACCTTACAGCCCATATCTAGCTGCTTTTTTCAAACTCGAGGAGGACCTTCTAGGAAGGAAATTATGTGTAATGAAGTGATGGATGCTGTTTGTGCCCATTTCGCAGATAAGACTTCCGGCTATTTTTAGGGGAGGATTGAAATGTTAATTCAAAGATGTGAGAAGTGTATTGTAATAAAGGGTAACTATATTGAAAAGTGAAATATAGCTTTTGTCTCCTTTGTATGAGTTAATTAAACTGAAAAACAGAAACTTTCAAGAGGTGTGAAATTGCCGCAGAACATTCGCATATCATAGTGAGACAGCCCCCTTACCATTGTGATTTAAATGCGATAGAACTCATATGGGTGCAATTGAAAAATTACATTGCAAAAGATAACATTTAAAATAAAAGATATGCTTGTGTTACTTGAAAAAAAAATGTTTTGAAAGTGACCAAAGAGAATTAAAAATTGGGCTATGAATACATACAAGTTAAATGGACATAATTAGCGACCAGTTCATAATAAATTTAGAGCACACAGATGATGAAAATAAGAACCAGTTTGCAATATCTGAAGGAGAAAAGGGTCCTGCCACGACCACATAGGCTTAATGGAGGGCCTGTCCTCCTTACCTCCATCACTGCAGTAATGCCTGAGGGAAGAGAGAGCAAGAGAGGCTAGTATTGTCTCTTTCTAACAACCACTAGACAATTTAAATCTCACGAGCTCAAACAGAACAAAACCAAAACTGTTAATTGGAACATTGCATATTGAAGCTAATCATATATTAAAATCATTGTGTGTGATTGAGTAAAACTAACACTCTTCTGCTCCACTTGTTTAAATATGTAGCACCAATTTCACGAACCCTTCATTCACATTACCAGACCCTAAAATTTTAAAATTTAAGAGTTGATCATTGCATTCTATACAACATTTCATCCATTCAAACCATTTTGTAAGTGCTTAATGCCATTCTGCAAATGCAGTTACTGCAGCTTCAAATCATTGGATATGAATTTTTCCTTTTATTTGGAAAATAGAATAGTCATATGTAGGGAGGCTGGGACAAACATTTGACTCCTAACTCTAGTACAGCATATTGTCTTGGTGCAACAAGATTCCATGCACACCAGTCCATTGAAGATCTGGCAGTGGAATTGTCATATATGACCACTAGCTGAGAAGAAAGAATCTTGCCAACACTTCTCGCTTGTCTCATTTTTGTTTGGAAGACTCAGACAGGTTGCCACTTAGTTTCTGGATTATTATCCAGCTTTCATCACCTATTATGTTTTTGGATATTCCCCATCAAAATGTTCTATCATTTTCTTAGCACCAATGCACAAGTGCTTTTTTCTGACATTTGCGAGGTATTGGGAAACCAATGACCACAGAACTTATTGATGTGAAATTTTTCTTAGACGATTTTTTTCACTCCTGCCAATCCAATATTTAAAGCTTCTTGAATCTGATAATATGTGCATGCTGATCTTCCTGAAACGTATGCTCTGCTTTCATCACATTTTCATTGGCTATGCTGTAGCTGGCCATCTGCAGCTTCCAGAGAAACCCTTCCTCTTCTAAAAGCTGAAAACCATTGATAAAGAGTGGATTGTGAATGGCAAAGAGCACGATGCAATCTTTCAAGGCAGTCTTCCTTAAACCAACTTTAAAGTAATGCGCAGAAATGCTCTAGCTTGAGATTCATCCTAGGGTCTGGCTTGGCAACACCTGCATATACATACACATCTGTGCTGACACAACATATTGTTGCTATCTAAACTTCAATCTAAAGCTAAGAAAATCTGTACTGGCTTGTCACAACTCGTCCATTTTCAAAAATTTTAGTGGGACTTTCATATTTATCATACTTTTCTGTATAATTGTTTTCTTTATTTTTACTTCTTTGGTTGATTATTTAAAAAAAATAGTACCTTACATCTGATTCCTTGCACAAGCCACTGCTCAGATTGGTGGCTTTGAAAACCTGTAGTGAAAAGTTTTTGCAAATAACATTTGAACTAAATTTTTTGGTCATACATTTCAGAAGAGGAAGAGGGTTACAAAGATATAATTTTTTTTTTTTTTTTTTTTTTTACAAACAGCATTTCTTTTTAATGTCCATTACAATTAAATGCATTCAGAACATACCAAGGTAGTTTATATAGGCCTAGCAAATACAATATTTATATAGCACTCTAAAGACCTTTCCCAAAAGACACAAAACTGTCAACCATACACCAAAGCAGTGCCAACATAACTCAATGCATTCATTGTACATTTGAAAAGAGTTAAATGTTAATGTGAACAGTTTGAGTTACTGATTACTTGTGTATCACAAAATATTAACAAGCTAACCTTCATATAATATCTTCCTGTTATTTTAAATAATTACTGGGAACTGTTATCAGTTGCACAAAGAGCGTCAATATAAAAGAGATGAAGGCCAGTAATTCTAGTCCCCATAGAGAAGCAAAACAATTTCAAGGCACACTCTTACAGGAACTAGAACAGGTATGCCCTCTCTTAATATACTACATGCACTACAACTGCTTCTAGTGGAAAAACTGAGTTAAACAAGCTATATGCTCACTAATAAACTAAATGAAAATATCATCTTGGGTGGCAGTTCATTCATACTCCAGTCATGGCCTTGTTCTGATTATACAATATATAAGAACACTTTGTCTGTGCTTACACTTCCTGCTCTCCTTCTTTCTTGACAACAGAAAACAAAAAGGGGGAAAGTCTCAAATACTTGGAGATGAAAGGGAGAAAAAAAAAGTTATTTTTACTAAAATAAAGAGAGATATAAATGAAATGACAGCTGTTCACAAAATTGTACAACATGCCCTTGTTGCCAAATCTTCTTTCCCCTCCAGTCTGCTTTCAGCTGCTTTCTGTGCTGCAATTTTTCTCATCAAGTCACAGAAAACCTACAAGTAGAAATAATAAATCAATTAATTACCATACCAAATGCAATTGCTACTAAACAGAAAAGCAACACAGAGAGGACAGTGCAGCAAAGCATTAAAAAGCAGTGCAGTAAACAAACCTAAAGAATGACACACTTGAGTTTCTTCCTCTTGCTCCTGTCTTTACCCCTTCCATTGCTCGTTTTATTGTCTTCAATCTTCCTCGACCGAATTTCTCGCATCAGGTCGAAAAACACCTGCAAAGTGTTACACCTTTGCTTGTATTCTGGCATTTATTAACTTGTAATTTAAGCTACTGCATCTCGTTCTTCAGCTATTCATATGTGTGGCCAACATAAAATATTGGCACTTACAGAACTTCCTAAAGTTACTTTTATTTTTATCAAGGAACACCAAAAGAGATGTGACAGTGTTAATTTCTTTTATGTATTGTACCCATTGCTTTCGGCTATAAAAGGGTTGCCCCACTTAAGCTCACATTTTTTCATGGTGAGGTTCCCATTCTCTACCATAATTGTGTTAAATTTGATGTCCATGGGCTTATGGCTCTACAATGCAATTTCCATTGTAGAAAAGGAAGGGGAGTGTTACCCCACTCCTCCTGGCAGATTCTCCAGAGACCCTCAATCATGGTGAAATGTCAAGAAGCAAGGTGCTGTTTCAGCAGACTAAATCTGCAAAAATTCATTAGAAAGGAATCTGATAGGCTTTTAAAAGTTGTCAAGTTGACCCCATTTCCACAGCTTTTTGGCAGTGGTGGTGGTCCTGGAATGATTTAAAAGTATGGCTGGATGCTTTATCCATGATGTGTACATTTGGGGCATCCTCACCATACAACCCACTGGTTAATTTTTACATTTTTGGTAACCCTGTGAATGCTAAGTTTCCCCCAAACTCAATAACCTACTACCACCATGAATCCCTTGGAAAACTTTTCCTTTGCCAGATGAAGTTGCAGTACCTTTTTTGATCCACTTGATATAGTAAATAGCTTTTTTTTCTTCTTCTTCTTTTGTCATTTAGATAAATTGATACTCCATCCAAAGAAACCATCCATTGCCACTTTTCAGCTGCCAGGTGGTTCATACAGTTTTCTTGCATTAGTGTAGCATTCTCTGATGTGCTGTTCTTTCAAGATGTGCCCGCATGCTTTATGCCACTGTTTTAGGCCCAAATTTTGGTGGATTATCCTGTAAATGTTTCCTTTATATTTTCCAATGTAGATGGTAATGCTTATTTGTGCTGGAGGGTTTTCTTGTGTTACTGCTGCCCTCATCTTGGCTCCTAGCCCTTTAGGTTGTGCTGGTTTAGGCCCTTTCTTATAATTTTTGTTGCAGATTGGGCCTCAGATAGGAATCCATCTTTGTGCAACTGTGTTATGTGACCCACACATGAATTTATTTATGATAAGACCTTTCTCTTTACACCTTTCTATTCCATCCAAAGGCTGTAACCGGCATCAGAAAGCCCAACAATGTACCCTTGCCACAATCAGCCAGTTTTGAAGCAATTACGGAATAATATCTGCAGCAGACTGCAGGCACGTACTGATGAATTGGTGTGGTAGCAAACTAAGCATAAGTGGGAGACTTCAAAATAACTCAAGCTTAACTGGGGCAACCCTCCATATCTGTGGCCTGCAAGTTGGGTCAAGACACAAACTAGGTCAATTATGCATGTTACATCAAAATGCATTTAGTTCTGAGCAGCAGATTGATGGGTTCTGAAACCAATAAATGTGATAAGGAACATTTTGAATGATTTTAAATGAATCACATTTGCTTCAGTGTTTTACGCAGATATTTAGGAGCATTCTCCCTTAATATGCTTCAGTTTTCTCTAATTAAAGAGAGGGAAAATATCCATTAAACAATGCAGACCACCAGCATGATTAATGAAATATTTCTGAGGTGGACAATATGATAAACATTATGCAAGGGCTCCAACATTTCCATTGTCCTCTTAACAATGAAGAATGAGAAAAATTTCTGATAGGTGCTGCATCTCAGTATGAAATAGAAGCAGAATTTAGTACTGAAGACATTGGCAGGTTTCATGTATAATGACAGTAAAATTAGATTGCTAATATGATCTGAAACCAGGTACCACTGAATGCTTTGGGTCTTCCTTCCCAGATGAAGATATCGCAAAGCATGGGAAAGAAATGTTAACAGCAACCAGATATTATCACAAAGTACAGGGTGATTCTCTCAATAGAGACCTTAAACTATTGTCTATAAACATTTGTTATTTAGATAATGCACTGAAAATTTATATGCATACAACTTCAAAAATGCAAAATAGCATGGAAACTCCTGTGATATTATGGACTTATCTTGTGACCTTCACAGCCTCTTGAGCATTGCAACTCAAATGTTGCATGATTAACAATGTACACATCGCACAGAGCATGTTTCTTGTCCATAAAAACTGACCAACAGATCCATTTAAACATACCAGATAGTATTTCAGATTGAATTTGATGAAAAACATGTACCATTAACCAGAAATGGTTAAGAGTTAAAGACAGAAAACAAAACTTTCTCAATCAACATTTAAATTGCTTGAAGATAATGTAAAGGAGCAATTATATGCACCATCATAAAATCATTTATATGTCCTGTCTAAATTGACATATGACAAAGTAGGCCTTCCACAAGATGCTGTGTTGGTCCTGGTGGCATAGTAGTAACCATACTTGCCTGCTAAACCCAAGATCGCAGGTTCAATGAATTTTTCCAGGCATAAAAATCCTAAGTATGGCTTCCTTCAGAAGGGAAGTAAAGCCATAGGTCCCTTGTCGTAGATTTACAGCTTGTAAAAGAACCTCAAACCTGAAAGAAGAGACCTCTGCACAAAATTAATTGGCCATTTCACGCCTTGTATTCAATGGGATGCTCATGACTTAAGATGTTAAAGAGCATCCGTAAATATATCAAATCAACAATTCAAGGGGCCTGTGTCAATTCTTTTTAATATTTTCATAGATGACATCAACAAAATATTAGCTGACTTCCCAAAGGCAAATATGGGATTGTTTGCAGTATTGCCATATGGATTAGTCAGAAAAAATAGACATTACAAAAAACTAGAAAATTATTAACAGGATGGAAACATGAGCATCCACCAACAATAAGGAAATAATAAAAAGACATATGAATAAATTCATGTGATATATGTCATACTAAACACTCTTAAAAGACAGTTTTCCAGCTTTTCAGTCTTCAACATACTACAGATGATTTGAAATTTAGAATCAATAATGAACTACCACAAGAGCAAGAACATACACACTTGAAAGAAAACTTTCCTTCTTTGAACATATCAACAATATCTAATAAAGTGAATGAGAAGAACAACATATTAAGAAGACTGGTAGGAGTCAAATGGGGAGGATCCATAGGTCTCCTAAATGACACGTGCAAAAGGTACATAAAGTCCAATCTGTTCTATGGAAGTGAGATAATGTCCACAATAAACAACCAACTTAAAACTAAATTGAATACTATACAATCTAGGTCCTTAAGAATAACAACAGGAGCCATTAAAACAACACCAATTGCTACAATGTGGAACATAATTAACAACCTGCCAATTAAAATAGAGCTAGATATTAAAACAGAAATTAAAAAATAATAGTAAAAGAAACTAATGGTTTCATATTGCTGACAGCGCACAACGATTAAAAACACAACAGACTTTCAAAAATTACATACAGAAGGAAGATTTAGATGAAAATTTTAAAAATAAATACTAAACCTGTCATTACACCAACTGATCTTTTACGATTAAAATAGATATCAACGTGAAGCTAAATCTGGATACAATGGTCTCTAAGAAGAACGACCTACTGAGGTATTGTACACTAAACAACTATTATCTGAATCTTGTATTTACGAAGCTGTTGACAATGGAGTGGTAATATAACTTCAACTTATGTATTTACCCCAAAAGTGTATCTGACTGATACATGGTGTAGAGTATATACGGATGGATCTCTTAAAAATGGAGAAGTAGGCTTTGGAACATAATGTGAAGAATTCTCTCAATATACACCTTTGGGACAGTATGCTAACAATTTTGATGGTGAAATAATGGCCATTAGCGCAGCTTTACAAAATATACTGTATAGACTTAAAATAAATAAAAGAATTATCTTAAGTGACTCTAAAGCAGCACTACAAAGTATAATGAATTATAGTTATCCCCCGGCATATACTATAAATGAAATAAGAAAACTATATCATATAATCTAGATCAGAAATACAGAAATACTTTTACAATGGATCCCAAGCCATGTGGGATTGAAGGGGAATGATATTGCCAATATTTTAGCAAAAAAAAAAAAAAGAAAGAAAGAAAGAAAAAAAAAAGAAAAGAAAAGAAAAAAAAGAAAAAAAAAAGAGCCACCATAAAAATAAAACCATCTTTTGAACTAGAACTTCCCTGTAATTTAAAACTTATAAAAAGATCATTATCTGAACAAGAACAACAAAGTATCAAACAAAAACTTAAAGGAGAACCATATGAAGATCTAAATACTTTCAAACATCTTTTATTGAAACCAAGGGAAATTGAAGTTGCCCAATTCCACTTAATTGTTGGTTACGATTGCCTGTCAGAACATCTCTTCAGGATGAAATTAATCAAGGACAGCCACTGCCCACTGTGTAAGGACCTGAATACTATGTTAAACAGAGAACATCTACTGAAATGCAGCCAACTAGATAGCAAGAAACAAATGAAAAATAATTTGGAAGCTCTCGGGAAGCCATGGAAAAAATGATAAATATCAGTATCCCCAATGGCCACTAGGAACCAATCATAAAAATCATTACAAAGACTTTCTCATGAAAGAACACCAAATTCCCTATGTAAAATAAATAAATAAAAACACTTCAGACTTGCCATGTGTTATATGTTTAAGAACTAAATGTGGCCACAAAAAATGTGTTTGCCTATGTAGATCTCCTGAGCTAATGTCTCCGAACTTCTTTCTTTGAGATCTGTTGAAGAATAAACCCTGCAGGTCAAACAACTTGAAGATTCTATACACCAAAAGATGAAGCTGTTTGTATATATAAATTTTCAAGCCATTATTTATATAACATTATGTTGATAGAAAATAGTTTGGAGCTTCTAGGAAATCAACCTGTGGCACATGAAGGTTTGTTAACCTAAAGTGTTTACACAAGAGAAAACCAAAACAGACTATTAGGGCCAATTCAACAATTTCAACACCTGCCAAACTGCCTTCTTTCCTAACAATTGCAACCCAGAAGAAGTTGTTGCTGGCTATATGGAGGAGCTCGGGGCAAATGGTACAGAATGGATTGGAAAGTACTTTGAAACAATGTAATTTTTACTGCTCATTGTTCATCTAGTAACTTTTGTTTCTGTTATTTTAAATATAAGAGTAATTAACATTATTAAATTGTAATTACAATTCTTTAAAAGAAAATTATTGATCTGATACTGTGCACATCAGTTGAAATTAATTTCAGTAAACTACAATAGATGGCTGAAGATCAAGACAGTAGCATGTAAACTGCAATCCCAGAAAATTAAAAATAATAAGCAAAAACTGGAGTATATTGCGATTAGGTGGTTTATGGATAACCATGAAACCTCCTACATACCAAATATAATGCAAGTTATATGTCTATAATCTAGTTATTCAGCTAGTAACAATTGTTGGTAATCCTGAATTTCAGCTCACAATGACAGCATGTTTAGATTCCGCTATCATACAACAATTTGGATATGGGGTAATGCATTGTTCTAGCAGATAGGTTTACAATTGTAAACTTTTAAAGTTTTGAAAGTACGCTTGCCTAACTCTTGAATATGGAGCACTAAGTAAGTTAAGATTAACATTAGGAAATAAATGAGTGTAGTGTTAGTAGTTCGGTTTTTAATTACCTTTGCCTAACAAGCAAATTGTAAATGACAAAATGCACAAAAAATGTATTTGATTATTAAATTAATTAATTAATATCACAATTCAATTTTATTTTCAATCTTCCTCACTGCAAGAGTTTTTCTCTTACTAGTGCAGTAATTTGCGTGCTTATGTAACAACTGCTTTTAAATCAACATACCTTCTAATGGTTCATCACTTATGTCAGTGTCTCTGATAGATGGAGAGAAAAGTATTAACAGAAGTTGGCACTGAAAGCTCTAAAGTTATTTTGCAATTTTTTTATGAAGAAATTCAAATTTCACTAATTCTGTTCCACTTACTTGAAAATGTTTCGAAGGCTGGTGCCTTCATCATCAGCATGATTCTACTGTAAGTTTCCCAGCATGGTATTAAGATGTCGCTCTGTAGATTTTATTAATTTAGTGTTTAGGTTACTGCTGTTTGGAAGATCAAAATTAACTAAATTTTCCTTGTTTTTGTTTTATGAATATATTTTCTCATTCTGTTAATTCTGTGGGTTTTTGAAGAGCTTTTAAGAATTATGGCTCATATTCAAATTTTTGTGTGTGTGTGTGTGTGGGGGGGGGCAGAAATGGTCTGCTATTGCTGATTTCTCCATGTGTTTATATTTTAAATTTCTCATATGTTTCTTGAATTTGAATTTATTTCCAACAAACACAACATTACAATAATATTACATACTTCGATCATGTATTTCTTACAAATCAGCAATAGTCCATGCCATTTCAGGCAGGGGGGAAAAAAACTGTACACACACACACAAATTCCAAAATGAACAGAAATTTCTGTAAACTAATTTTGGGCCTATCAAGAGCATCATCCAATGGGGTATCTGAAGCAGGGTTAGGTAATAAAGGGAAAATGTATAAAAATATTAATTCAGGATAATCAGTCTAGAGCATGTTGTTTGTGAACCTGGAAGTCACGAAATTTCTCTATGGAGCAAGGAACCCAGAGCAATGCTAACGTTTAAATAAAATTGTCCAGACGGTGACAATATATTCACACAATGTTTAATATTCCAAAAAAAGATAAAACAGAGAGATGTGGATCAGTTAAGTTGAAGATTTTTGGAAAGAATGCTATGGAAGAAGTAAGGATAATAGTTAAAACGAAGTTCTTGCAAAGATGTTAAGAATTACAGATAATGGAAGTGCAAGAAATGTAGGGAAAAGATATGTTGAAAGTTGTAATAAGGGTGACAAAGATGAATTTGCATGGGCAGAATAGAAAGGAGTGAGAGATACGACAATATGTAGAAGAGAAGGATAATATTGGATATGGTTCATTAGAATGTAAGAACTACACTGTGAGAGAAACTCTTGCAACAGAAGTAATTATGAATAAGATAAAGAAATAAGAAGTCATATTGGAAGAAATGGTTGAGTATTATGTGGGAGACTCCATATCCACCAAGATAAAATATTGGTTGAATCTAATTAGTAAGTACAAAATTGTTTGGGTAATAAGTTGAATATTCCAGAGGGCAGGGGCATTCTCTTCTGAAAATCCAGAAAGACAACAATTAGAAGCGCAGTTGGTGTCTTCAGGAGTCTAAGAACCAAGCTCCAGTTATAGTAGGAGAGAAAGATGTTTTTAATTATATATTTAAATTGTGTAATACTGAAAACTGTACTTTTATTTTATACGTGTTACATTTGGTGTTAAACAAATTCTTTATATTGGTGGGAGGGGGATAAAGGGTGCCATTGTAAACTCTTTTTAATTATTTTTTCCCTCATGTTATTAGTTCACTTTTGCTATTTATGAGCATATCCTCCAGTAAGACAAAGCCGTGCCAGGTGTTATGATAAAGCTAACTGTAAAGAATGCTGTGGAAATTAAAACACAAGTACAAAATAAACTTGGTGCATATGAAAAGCATACAGAAAGAACACACATTCTGGAATGTCACCTTATCAACATTTTCTCTGGTCTTGGCTGAAGTCTCAACATAGGGCACACCCCACTGCTGGGCTCTAGCAGTTGCTTCTGCCAAGGACACCTTGCGCTTCTCCTCCAGATCACTCTTGTTACCAACCAACAGGAATGGGATGTTTTCATCATTCTTCACTCTTAGAATCTGATCCCTATACATTAAACGTAGGTTAGCACACAAATTGATGAAACTGTACAATTTCTGGGAACACTTCATAACAGTGTTTCCTCACCTGAACTCCTGTGTTGCTTGGAAGCTCTCATCTTCAGTAATGGAGAACACACAGAGAAACCCCTCACCACTTCGGAAGTAGTTATCCCTTGATAAAACAAATACAGTTTTATAAAACATAATAATTAACCGAAAAGTGAGCTTTCCAACAGCCAGTAACTGATAATTTGGTATTCCTACATTGGTGAATTAGTTATCACCTAATTTTTATACTTTTGGCATTCGTATGAAAACTTAAAGTGACAATAAAGTTAATCTTTTCTTGTTGTAAGTGCAACTTGTTTAATTTCAAATTTAAGGCATCACAAATTAATTTCAAGAGGACAAGTAAATAGTTGAACATAGTAAATAACTAAATTAGTTAGAGTGTATCATAATAGATTATTTTTTGGGTTTGTGTTGGTGACACACTTTTGTTTTAGGAATTGAACTTTTTATGGTGTTTTTAGGTGACCTGGTGTATTAACTTTTTTATATTTACATTTCTAAGTGGGATGGATCCTGTTGACATGTAACTTTATGTTAATTAAGTTTGTTTTTCCTGTGGTGTGTTATCTTTATATTTCTACGTGGGATGTGTGTGTTATAGATCCATGTGTAACAGTTTAACTTGATAGTCAAGTTCCAATTTTGTGAAATAGGGAATATTCTTGATAAAAAGCATACACAGCCATGTACAGTACTCACAGAAGAAACATCCCTAAAAATCTCTTCAATGTCTTTCTCAGTAAACAGTAGTTTTCTAGTCCTCTGTTTGAACAGCTCATGGCTACTGAAAATAAATCCTAGAAAGTGACTTTGCATCCAGGAGTAGATTTTGAATTGCGCATGATGAAGAAATTTATGCTAATTTAATTTTATGGATGAATCTTGGTTCCACGTAAGTGAGTACCTAGGTATATTAATGAAGATTTAGTTTTGTGTTAAATGTAGCTTACATAGTTTAACCTAGTTTTGTGTCCAATTTGAATGTTAAGTATGGAAAATGAGTGCTAAAGTAGGTTTTATGGTTTCATTTGACTTGTGCTAAACCTGAAAGTTACATGGTTGCTACTTATAACCAGTGGTTTTGTGAACTTTGTCCTAGTAGTAAAGGAAGAGAAAACTATTCTCCCACTGCGAGAGGAACTGGCACTTGCTAAGATGCAAGTTGAGAGTTATTGCTCACCAATTAGTAAAATTGTAAATCACCTGAATTCAAGGTTGTGCCAAGGACCAATGGTTAGAGCAGGATCTGTTGATGATGCTACTAGCATCCCTCTGGTGAACAGATTCAACATTCTTGGAACATTGGAAGCTCACCAGAGCACAAGTCCTTCACCAGTAACTGATGCTAAGCCTAAGAGCAAGAGTAAGATTTTGTTGCTAGGTAGTTGTCATGGAGGGGGTATAGCATTCCTACTGAAGGACGACTTGGGTAGCAATTATGATGATGTGAGCATTTTTAGCCAAGTGCTGGACTCGACTCGCTGATGTCACAAAAGACTTGGATAAACTAAGTAGAGATAACTTTACTTACATGACCTTCACTTGAACTCTCGAGGCAAAAAGCAGCTTTTGCTCCTTATTGCTGACAGAATCAAGAATCTGTTGTTATCAATGGTACAAGGTTCAGTTTTTTAGGATAACACCTGATCCAGGCCAGAAATTCATCAAGCCAAACTCAATAGCACTTAATATTAACTCACATGAAATCATATCAATGATAAGGATTGCATAGAAAATTAAGTTAAATTGAAGATTAATCATAAGCTATACCATCAAAATATTAGAGGACTGAAAAGTAAATCAGATGAATTATTTAACAGCTTAATTTGTGACAATATAAAAGACACATAATCTGACTATCTAAACATCAATGAAACAACAGGAATTATCACATTTGTCATTACATGGTTATTGTTTGGGAGAGTAGCTTCAAGAAAAAACTAAATAATGGAAAAATTTGCATTTATGTCAGGCTGGATGTATTTGTAAATTCACTATTCTAGTCTCCATTGAACAATGGTCTCTCTGACCATTGTTCAGCTATAAAAGACAATTATGTAATGAGCTAAAGCTTAGTAAAGACCCAAAATTAAAAATAAATTTTAAAAAGTATTGTAACATACTTAGGAAAGTCATAAAAGCAGCAAAACACCGGATGTATTTGTAAATTCACTATTCTAGTCTCCATTGAACAATGGTCTCTCTGACCATTGTTCAGCTATAAAAGACAATTATGTAATGAGCTAAAGCTTAGTAAAGACCCAAAATTAAAAATAAATTTTAAAAAGTATTGTAACATACTTAGGAAAGTCATAAAAGCAGCAAAACACCTCTATTATATCAATCAGTTGGTCAGAAAAAACTAACTAAAAATGTTAATGGGAACATATACAGAGAAGCTAATCATATAATTGAGTGGAATTACACACTCTTCTTGCTCCACTCATTGTTTATAATATGTAGTACTAGTTTCATGAACCATTGTTCACATCCTCAACTACTGAAGAATTTGTTATGCTGTGGGAATGTGTATTCTATTCTAGTGGAGGTGTGATGAACTTAAAATTTGTTTTCATCCCTGGAAATGTCAAAGCTCATTAAATGTCTTTGTATTTGTAGATGTAGATTTTCTCCCAAGTTGCTAATTCTGGAAGTCCTTATACTGATTTTGATAATTTTGCTTTATTCACTATGTTGTGATTTTCTGTCCAAAAATGAAATGCTATTGCTGATTTCTCCGTTTGCTTGCATTTTATGTTCCTGAAATATTCTTTTAACCATGTGCCTATGTTTCTCTTTGTTTTTCCAATGTAGATTTTTTCACATTGTGCACAACTAATTTTGTAAATACCTGCTTTTTTCTCCTGTGGAATACTGTCATTAACATTGGCTTTCAGGAGATTTTTAACATTAAATCTGTTTAATGATACCAACCTGATATTGAAATCTTTAAGAATATTTTGAAATTTTTTCATAGACCACGGATATGTGAATTTTTAAAAAATTAGCTTGTCTTTTTCTGAAAGTGTTGAGGTTTGTTTAACAAGTTTTTGCCTCTTGAATTTCTGTACTGTTTTGTATACTGCTTCTTTTCTAAAACCATTTTCAGCTGCTGTTCTTTCTATTTGTTTGTATTCTTTAAATATTCTTCTTTGCTAACTGTAGGTTAATTGGCCGGTGTGTTAAACTGTTGATAACTGCACATTCCAAATTCCAGTTTTCCTTGACGCTTTATTCTTTTAATGTCCAATTATGGTAGCTTGTTGTCTGCTTCTGTTTCGTATGTGAACAATATGTTTTTATCTTGTATATTCAGAAGTTTTATGCCATCATCAATGAGTTTTTTTGTTAACTATGGCAAATATATCAACATATCTGTACCTGAGTTGATGTGTGTTTCAATCCGCTCTTGAAGAGGTTATCTAAAAATAGACATAAGAGGCTGCGCATAGTAAGTCGTAATTGTTGTTTATAAAATTTGCCCTTGAAAGAAAAGTAGGATTGGTTTATACAAATTTCGGTGAGTTTAATGTATTCTTTTATATGTGCATCATTAATTCCACTTGTCCTTAGCCAATCATGCAGATAAATTAGAAATTTATCTTTAGGTATGCTTGGAAACAGCGATTCTATGTCGACAGAAGTTGTAATTTTATATTCTTAATTTTTTCTATTAAATGAAATGAATTAATTACACTCCTGCTTTGAAATTTACACAGTGTCTTGAAAATTGCTAAAGAGTATTGTTAACGATGGGAATTGCTGTTACACGTAGGGCTGTCCCAATGAAAAATCACCCATTAATGTCAGTAAATAATAAGACTTCCAAAATTTGTCATATGCAGTCATTTTAGATACCACAAATATATACAGATGGTGTATTGTAACGCACTGTTTTATTTTCCTCTCAAATGTTGATGAAGGAACTGGGGTAGAACATGTGTCAATGAAAATGACCAACAAATATCTAAATGTACAGAGAAAGCTACTATACAAAAGATTACCAAGGTAATGAATAGTTAAAATGTGAACTGAACTGTTATCCAGAAATACCCATATAATTTTAATGAGTTATAATTACACTAAACATATCAGATTGATAAACAAGTTTGTACTTCTAACAGGTACCCATAACCTCTACAAATAATATAATAAATGTGTTGAAACAAACACCAAAGAAATGATACAGCACCACAAAAATACTGCAATAACACATGCTCAGGCAGTAATTATAGCAATAGGAACATACCAAAAAATGGAAAAATCACAGAAGTGCTATTACGTGGTTTGATAGGTAAATATATAACAATGCAATGGATCCCATCACATGGCTGTCTGAATATTCACTTGTTCAGAAATGTGTTTTGTTCACGATGTATAGAAGAGAATGTCAAGCTTTAAAGAGAAGCAAGGAGAAAAATTATTTTATTTATAAGCACTTGAACATTAGTTGCATGCTTACAAACAAATTTTAGTTTGAGGCAACTACTTATATTTCAATTTTGGATACAGATAGATGGAAAGGTTTGTTAGAAATCTGACTGGTGTAACTGACAGGCTATGTTTTATTTTTCTTCACTTTATTGGTCGGTGGGAGTATATTCATCTGCTGGTAGATAATTGATAATGTGTGTGCACCATATTGCACAGAATGGAATGCCATTAATGTCAGGCAGTGCATGTTTATTACAAAAAATATGCTAAAAGGAAAAAATTACATTTCTTTATAAGTCCACACCATTACAAGTTGCTTTAAAAGCAAATATCACCAGAAAAAAGAATCTGTTTCTTTTGCAGAGCTGCAGGTTGTTCTAGGCTCCATATTGTTTAACTAAGTTTATATCTGAAAGATTCAACTGTCTAATACTAGATTTTACCACCATTGGTGCCCACGATCATTAAGGCACAGACTCCTGAGCAAGAGGTCTGGAGTTCAATTCCTGCCAGGGCTATTCTCCCTCACTGAGGGTTTTTCTAGGTTTTCCTCAGTCCTCATAAATGGCAAATGCTAGGGAGATATCCTAAAATTAGGCCTGGAATATTTCCTTCCTTAAAAAAAATGCCTTTCGCAATTTATTTCATCTCGGTATCACCAGTCCAATGCTGGTGTTACCTCATTAGTAAAAACAGGTACTAACTATTAAAAAAATACTAAATTTGGTTTCCCTCTTTCAATAAAGTGTTCAGAGTTTTTCACCAAAATTATGGGATTCTACATTAGGTTAGTCTATGCACATTATGCTCAATATATTTACCAATCTTGAAAAAAATTGATGTAGTTTAAACACTTTTCAAAAAATTAGAGTGATGAAAATTAAATTTTATAAAACAATTTCCAGCAATGACTGCATATACAATGCATAGGTTAAGCTACTAAATTAATTCCAAATTTAGTTTCAGAATAATGCTTTCTTTTTATATGAAACAGCAATAACATATGCTACTTACATTATATGCATCATCAAAATAAAAGCTTTTTACCTAATGGCTGCATAATCCTCTTGTCCTGCTGTATCTAAAATGTCTATCTGTACTTCTTCCCCATCTAGGACAACTTTCTTGCGATATGAATCAGCTTTTGTGGGCTCATAATCCTCTACAAACTAAAAATGTTAAAACAGTAGTCAGAGTTTTAGAACATAAGTCACATTGTTAAAATTGCCTTATTAAACAAGGAAAACAAACCTCATCATACATAAACTGCAGTGTCAATGCAGATTTTCCAACTCCTCCACTTCCTACCATAATAACCTTATGGAGAGCTGGCTGCTGGCTTGGTTTTTTAGACATTGTGTTGCAGTTAGACAAATGTACTGATGCAGATTAATGCTGTAAAGTACACGAATGCTAAAATTAAATGCTGTTTAGTTATAACCGTTCCAAAGAATAGGACATAGTTTGATAACAAAACAATCATATTCAAATCAATTTGAAAAGGCCATGGACACGTATGCGAAAGTACAGCAATTGAAAATATTGACAAATTTTGGTTTGCACTCAAGAGCTCATTTCTCATTAACTACGTATATATACCAATGAAATGAGTAGGTCAGAGAATTCCCACTTAAAACGAAAGCTCCTACCGGTTGTAAGCTATCTCTCATCCACTTCTTCACGGTCCAACAGTTATATTATATATGGTCATCAAGAGCTCATGTGCTATATTGAATACATAACAAAAATACATAACATGATCCTTTCACGGCACAGTAAACCCCAGAAGTTCAATTTTAAGAAGCTGGGATATATATTTCCCACGCATAAATAGAGGCGTTGTCTGCTCCCAAGGAAAGCCACTGTAATCAAGTCGTTGACCTGTCAGATTGTTATCCTATTGTTTTACATTAATAATTTAAAACAAATAAAATATCGTAATATAAAATGCAAAGAATACAAAATTACGCAATTCCAAGACATTAGAACTAGTTTTTTGAGTCATTACCGCGTTGAGTAAGTAGTATAGTTGAAATGAGGTTGACTCAATTGCAAGTTTGGCAGTGTAACCAACATAAATTATTAAGCACATCTGTCATTTTAACGTAGTGGTTAGTTATTCTTGACACCCTATTGATTACTGCATTGTAAATCGGTAATTATGTTTGGAGTGTCATTTTAATTTTTATTTTGTTGTTAATGCTTTCGGCAGTACACAGAGTTGGTAGTAAATAGGAAAATCGTATAGAAAAGGCTGTACAACTTTTAGGTTATTTAAATAGTAGCTGAAGGTGCAAAATAAAACATTTCGCTAATTATTAGTCCCAATTCGATGGTTCGATGACACACTCACTTCACAGAAAAATATAATTTGTATAACTAGGTTCGTTTGCTTGTACGCTGTCAAAATATGAACAGGTGCTGTGTACATGAGCACTGGTTTGTCTATCGGCAGTTATATGTATACATATAAAATTTTTGCAATATAGAGGATATATGCCTTTGTAAAAATTAAAACAAAAACAAAACAAAAAGAAACATGTTTTAGCTGCGATTTCAGAAGTAAGAAGAAAATGTTCTGAAGAAAATTATACTGTAGTTTGAATTTCTTTTAGATATGTTGGCTATTTGGAAGACAACAACAAATCGGAAAAACAGAAAGCGTGATGCCATTGGTTCACTGCAAGGTTATGTTTATATTTGCTTAATATCTGTTATATTGTGATTATATGTCTAATGTTGGTTTTATCTCCAAAATTGTGTGTTCATTCTTGGTAATAGAAATGTGTTTTATTTCAGGCGTTAAATAGCAATTTGCAAGGAAAATGAGCGGAGTAAGACTGGAAGTCCAGTGGTCTCCTGTGCATCCTGATAAATTTATCACATGGGGAACAGAAATATTCCTGTACGAAGTTGTTCCACTCAAGGATAAATCCAGTTCTTCATGTATGCAAGTAAAATAATTTCATATAGAGCTGAAGTTGAGATTGACAGTTGCCCACTCTTAGCTCTGCGGCATTTATTTATTTATTTATTTAAATACTTTTTAGATTTATTGAAGACGTCAAATTATACAAGAGATCACATTCACAGTTGTATTTAATTTTTTTTAAATTGAATATACCATTTTTTCGGTGAAACTTCACTATGTGCATCTCACAAATAAATCTTTTAAAACTTGAATAACAGACACGCCTCTTTTCTTGAGTACAAACGCATTAAATGCAACAGTCAGCAAAAATGGAATTCATAATCAATTTATACTCGGTCTCTCTAACCTCGCACGAATCCTAAAAACCAGAATATCCAGGATTTTAGTTCTATTGTAATATTATCTCCACTTACTCTCCTGTTATATTACATAAGTTTAAAACTGGGTACATATATGGAAAGGAAGTGTAAAAGTGGGAAGCATATATTGATGTTTAAGTTTTATTATAGTAGCGTACATATTAAAATAGAAAATTAAATTAGCAAATAGAATAAAATTAAATAAAATTTGGAAAATCACATATTTAAGGTGATAATTTTACCCAAGAAAATTTAGTTTAGAAGTAATCCTAAATACTCATTTATTTTACAATAAGTGGAACATTTAAGGCATTTATGTAGAGCTTGAATTTTATAATTGTTCGTTTTGGCTAATGAGCAAAGTATTAATGAATGGTTGGGTAACAATTATAATGTTGTGATTATTTTTAAGCCAAGTGCTGGAATGTTAATGTCAAGAAAAATTTGAAAAAACAATTCTACAGGGAGAGAAAATTGTAATTGTTAATAGCCTTGAGAGAGATAATAAATTATCAGATCAAGCAGGATATTGGTAATGTCAGCGCTGATAGGCATGACAAGCCGCAGCTTTATAAGAGGCTGTGTAGTATGATTCTGAGACCTGAAAATGCATTGTAGACACCACCAAGTTAGTTAGTTAGTTAGTTCTCTGAGCATTCACTGAGTTCTTGGAGCAGCCACAGAGACCTACACTCATTGAACTTGTTATATACAATTACCACAGTAGCTTTCAATCTGTATTTTCAAAATTTTGTCTGCATGTACATAAATAATCACAATAAAAATAAAAAAGAACACTTAGAACAACTCCAAACAACAAAACAGACAAGTCACTTAATCATACAACTTTTATTAATACGTATTTACATATATATTGATATGTTGTGCAGTATACTATTGTCACTCATATATTCCTTTACAGAACAATAGGCCTTTTTACATAGGTATTTTCTAAGAGCAGATTTAAAGGAATTGGCATTGTTTATTAAGGCTTTTAGGCTAGAGGGAAGAGCATTGGGTACTGAAATGCATTCATAATAAATGGCTTTTCAATGGCATGAAAGTGCTGAAGTTGGACAATGTAGATTTGCTTTTTGTCTAGTATTCTTGTCATGTATATTTTGATTTTGAACAAATTTTTGTTTATTTCTTGTATAAAAGTTCATGAGGGATAAAATATATTCACAAGGAAGAGTTAAAATTTCAAATTTCCTAAAGAGATTTCTTCATGAATGTCTGCTATGTGTGCCAGCGATTATTCGTGTCACTTTTTTCTGTAACAGGAAGACACGTTCACTTTTAACTGAATTTCCTCAAAATATTAGACCGTACTTCATTATTGAGTTGAAATAAACATAATAAACTAGTTTTAAAGTCTTAATTGACTCCAACATTACTATGCATGTATTGCATAGCATGCATTGCTTAGTTTAGGTGTAATAAGATCAATGTGATCTTTCCAATTCAGATGGTTATCAATTATTAAACCAAGGAATTTAATATATTTGGTTTGTATAGCAAACCAAGTAGAGTTTGTTTTTGTTGTAATATTCTATCTGTAATTGTGGATCTGGAGATGTTTGAGAGTTGAATTTCATAACATTTGTTTATGTAGATTTAGAGATAATTTGTTTGCTTTGAACCATACATGCAATGAACTCAGAACCAGATTTAGTTTAATGGCACAATCATTAAGGCTCTTTCCATAGATCAATATGCTTGTGTCATTTGCAAATAGAACAGCATTTCCTACATCTTGGATAGATAAGGAGATATCATTTATATGCATCAGAAAAAGAAGAGGGCCCAAAACAGATCCTCCAGGCACTCCAAGTTAATCCTTGCCCACTCTGATGCATTGTTTTTATTATTGAAGGGACAATTTATCACTACTATTTGTTTCCTTTTGTCAAAATAGGATATAAAACATTTTAAATATTGGTGTTTTATTCCATAGAAAGCTAATTTATGTATCAGAATTTCATGATTGGCACAATTAAAAGCCTTAGCTAAGTCACAAAATATTCCTCCTACAGTGCTCTTTCATTAAATGCAGTTAAAATGTCATCAGTGAGTTTATAGATTGCATTTTCCATTGAAATTCTATTTCTAAAGCCAAACTGAACACTAACTAGAATATTGTTACTTTCAAGGTAATGGTAAAGCCTATTGTACATTACTTTCTCAAACATCTTAGAAAATTTATACCTATGAAGCAATCCACACAGTAAAACGAAAATATAACTTCTTTGTTTATTAAAAAGTTAAAATAATCAACACTCATGAGCATTTCACTCCTTTAATTATTAACATAACAGGACATGTTTCGTGAACGATATCTTGTTATTTTAATAATTAAAGGAGTGAAACGCTCATGAGTGTTGATTATTTTAACTTTTTAATAAACAAAGAAGTTATCTTAGAAAATGTACGTGAAATAGCTATAGGTCTATAATTAAAGATATCTATTTTTTCTCGCTTTTTGTACAGAGGCCTCACTATTGAATATTTTAGCCTCTCAGGAAATAATCCGAATGTTAAAGAATCATTACACAACTGACTAAGGGGGATACTAATTTCCTTCGCACAGGCCTTTATGACTTCTGTTGATCTCATCATAGCCCAAAGAGTTTTTTGATTTTAGTTTTCTGATGATATTAATAATTTCTAGTGGGGTAGTGATATGGGGAGTTGATGATTGTAAACTTTTTAAAGCAACTCTTTTATCGCCAGAATATAAATTTAAATTTTTTTGTTACATTAAGAAAGTAATCATTAAACACATTTGCTACGTCTGCAGGTGTTGTATCTCTTGATTGTTAATATTTAAGATAATTGCATCATCTTGTTGCAAATTTTTGCCTATTTCTTATTTTATTATATTCCAAGTAGTTTTTATTTTGTTTTTTGACTGATTGATAAGTGTTTGGTAATGGAGGCCTTTCGCTGCTTTTATGACTTTCCTAGGTATCTTACAATACTTTCTAAAATGTATTTTTAATTTAGGGTCTTTACTGAGCTTTTGCTCATTATATAATTATGTTTTATGTTGACAAGATTTTTTAATTCCTTGGGTTAACCATTCCCTGCTCATATTATAACTGTTTTTTTAAATTTTTAGTGGGAAACATGCTTCAAAATGCAATTTAAAAATATGTAAAAAATTTGTTTACGGAATGTCGGAATCCACACAGTGTAACTTTTGTTAATCTTATTTTGATTTAAAGTAAAACACTAAAAATCATGTCGTCATATTAAAACTCTCTTTAAGTTTCACAAACACACTTATAAAAGTATTTTTGGTACATGTTTCGTGAGGTACATTCCTCACATTGTCAACCAAAACGACGACTAAGGAGTCAATTTCAGCAAAGTATGTATGTTACTATGCTTTCTCTGGTGGTCTGTTAATGAACTTAAACAATATGTTGTCTGCTTCCGATATATCAAAATTCATAAATTTATATTCATATTTTTTTATGTAAATTTTTTCCCATATATTAAGTTCTTTTGGATGTTGAATTGTTTTTAGTAATGTTATGTCCTTCTCTATTTCATTTCATCTATTTCATGATTCTCATTCCAACTGACAGAACTATGTTTAAACCAAGCTTACTTCATGTTTGAAGGAAAGTTTTATAAACAAAAATCAGGTTTAATGATGGGTAGTTCACTATCTCCATTTTTGGCTGATCTGTTCATGAGCTATTTTGAAACACATATAACGAAAGCCTTCCCATACATATTCAAAACATGGTACAGATATATTGATGATGTGTTTGTCATTGTAGAAAATAGATTCATAGAAGATTCATTGAAACTGTTGAACTTGCAAGAAAAAACCATAAAACTCACTATGGAAACCGAGGTTAATAATACTTTACCTTTTCTGGACCTAAGGATAATAAAAAGGAATAAAAATATAGAATTTGGTATATACAGAAAGGACACACATACCGACAATTACATAAAAGCAAAAGGTTTCAACCCCAGACCCCACAAGGAAGCAGCATTCAATAGTATGACATATAGGCTAGTTAATACACCACTCAGTAAAGAAGAATACAGGAAAGAATATGCACATATAATACACACAGCAGAAATAAATGGATTTAACAAACAAATGGTAGATAAAAAAATAAAAAGGAAATTAAACTAATCACTACACTCAGTTCTTCACTTAAAGAAAATACTTATCAAAAATTCACATATCACCCTTATGTTAACCATAAATTCCAAAAAATTTTCAAAAAGTACAACATTACTCTGGCACCAATAAACAGATATAGTGTTGGTAAACTATTAAATCTAAATAAAATTAAACAAAAAAAGAAGAAAGAAGAAAATTCAGGTATATATAGAATTAATTGCAAGGATTGTGACAAAATATACATAGGAAAAACAAAGAGAAATCTGGGGATAAGATTAAAGGAACACTGGATAAATATTAGACACAAACAAGTAGAAAAATCAGCAGTGGCTACACATTTTTGGAATGAGAATCATGAAATAGAGAAGGACATAAGATTACTAAAAACAATTCAACATCCGAAAGAACTTAATATATGGGAAAAAATTTACATAAAAAAATATGAATACAAACTTATGAATTTTGATATACCGGAAGCAGACAACATATTGTTTAAGTTCATTAACAGACCACCAGAGCAAGCATAGTAACATACATATTTTGCTGAAATTGACTCCTCAGATGTCGTTTTGGTTGACAATGTGAGGAATGTACCTCACAAAACATGTACCAAAATTACTTTTATAAGTGTGTTTGTGAAACTTAAAGAGAGTTTTAATGTGACGACATGATTTTTAGTGTTTTACTTTAAATCAAAATAAGATGTAAAAAATTGTTGAATTTACTATTAACATTTTTATGATAGTTGTAAAACACTTGAGTAGAGATAACTTTACTGTATGGGCCTTCACTTGGATTCCAAAGGTGAAAAGCAGCTTTTGCTCTTTATTGTTGACTGAATCAAGGGTAAGATTCCTGTTATATACATAAAAAGGTTGGTTTCCAGCTGAAGATGAAAGTGAAAGCTCTTGAAAAATTTCTGATAAATTAATCAGTTAGTGAAGTATAGTGTGGCCTAATTCTGATCTCTCTATATGTATAATCAATCAATGTAAGTTTACAAGATTCCTGTTGTTATTGATGGTGTAAGCTCCTTATTTTTTTGAATAGATACCTGGTCCAGGTCTGAAATTTACTAAGCATAATTTAATGGCAGTTAGTGTCAATTTAAAAGACAATAGTATGTAATGATTGCATAGAAAAAAAAAGTTAAATTGAAGATTATTAATAAGCTATACTATCAAAATATTAGAGAACGGAAAAGTAAAACAAATGAATCATTAAAGAGCTTAATTTGTGAGAATATAAAACCATGCATATCTGACTACCTGAACATCATTGGAACAACAGGAATTATCCCAATTGTCATTACATGGTTATTGTTTAGAAGCAGAAGCTTCAAGAAAAAACTAAATAATGGAGGAGTTTGTATTTATGTCAGGCTGGATGTACCATATAAAACATTAGATATATCAAAATTTAATTCCGAACAGGATATTGAATAATGCACATTCCAATTGGATAGCAAAAATACAAAAATAATTGTAACTGCTATTAATCACTAACCATTAGGTAAATGCGAAACTTTCTTGATAATACTTGAAGATACCTTAAGCCTTTTATTTAAGCTTAAGCTTGAAATAATTATATGTGGCACATAAATATTAATTACTTAATGCCAAGTGTCCGAATGAATCGATTAAACTCTCTTCTTACTGCATATTATATGGTACAGACAGTTAGCTTTCCCACCAGGATTGATAAAAACTCTAGCACAGCAGTAGATAATATCTTTGTAAATTCACATAAACTGTCATCATATTCTATGTTCCATTGATCATTGGTCTCTCTGACTATGATGCTCAAGTAATAGTTAAGAAGGACTCTACAGTAAAACTCAAAGAATGCTATAGAGATATAAATAATGTAAAACTGAGTAAAATGGTAGAGGCACTTCAACAAAAATTGTGAAATAGTGTCTATAGGGCAAACGATGTTGACAGTAAATTCAACAATTTCTTACACATTTTTAAATTGCATTTTGAAGCATATTCCCCCTTTAAAAAAAAAAAAAAAAAAAAAAAAAAAAAGTTATAGTATGAGTAGGGTATGGTTAACCCAAGGAATTAAAAAATCCTGTCCACATAAAAGACAATTATAAGCTAAAGCTCTGTAAAGACTCTAAATTAAAAATATATTTTAAAAATTATTGTAAGATACTTATAAAAGTCATAAAAGTTGCAAAACACCTCCATTATCAAACAATTAACAGTCTGTCAAAAAAAAAAACAATAAAGACTACTTGCAATATAATTAAACAATAAACATTTAAAAATGTGCAGCAAGAAGATGCAACAATCTTAAGCTTTAACATTTCCCAGCAGATAAAATAAATGTGTTTAATGATTACTTTCTTAATGTAACAAAAAGATTAAATATATACTCTGGTGATGAATGAGATGCATTAAGGATTTTGCAATCATCATTTACCAGTCAATTCCCAGTCAAAATAATGAATTCAAGCTAAGTACTACTAATCCACTAGAAATTAATAATATCATCAGAAAACTTACCCCCCCCCCCCAAAATAAACTATAAAAAGCAAACAAACTCTTCTGGCTATGATGAGATTAACAGCAAAGTCATAAAGGCCTGTGCAAAGGAAATTGGTACCCCCCTTCCTCATTTGTGTAATGAGTCAAACATCTGGCATGTTTCCTGAAAAGCTAAAATATTCAGTAATGAAGCCTCTGTTTAAAAAGGGAGAAAAGATAAACATCTCTAGTTATAGACCTATAGCTATTTCACCTACATTTTCTAAGGCATTTGAGAAAGTAATGTACAATAGGCTTTAACATTACATTGAAAGTAACAATATTCTAGTTAAAATGTTAAATGGAACTTGCACAGTGAAGGCAATCATATAATAGATATTATTGTATGATTTAGTTGAACTAAACACTCTTAATGCTTTACTTGTCATAATGTATTATCAGTTGAATTTTAGCCAAGCTGATGATGAGAATGAAATGTTCTCGAACCCAGTTCTATACATCATGACAAGTAAGTGAAGCATTAAGAGGGTTTAGTTTGACTAAATCATACAATAATATCAATACTCTAGTTAATGATCAATTTGGCTTTAGAAAAGGAATTTCAACAGAAAATGCAATCTTTAAACTCACTAATGAAATTTTAACTGCATTTAATAAAAGAGTACTTATAGGAGGAATATTTTGTGATTTAGCAAAAGCTTTCGATTGGGTTAATCATGAAATTCTGATACATAAATTAGCTTTCTATGGAATAAAACACCAATATTTAAAATGGTTTATATCCTACTTTGACAAAAGGAAACAAAAAGTAGTGATAAATTGTCCCTTCAATAATAAAAACAATGCATCAGAGTGGGCAAGGATTAACTTGGAGTGCCTGGAGGATCTGTTTTGGGCCCTCTTCTTTTTCTGATGCATATAAATGATATCTCCTTATCTATCCAAGATGTAGGAAATGCTATTCTATTTGCAAATGACACAAGCATATTGATCTATGGAAAGAGCCTTAATGATTGTGCCATTAAACTAAATCTGGTTCTGAGTTCATTGCGTGTATGATTCAAAGCAAACAAATTATCTCAAATAAGTGTACTTACGAAGCTGTTGACAATGGAGTGGTATATATATAAACAATGTATACAGTTTTTTTCACACTAACTCCATTCACTTACATAAATTTGGAACATATGTTTCGGGAGCGATCCCTCCCATCTTCAGCCTGTTGACAAACTGTTGTTAAACGTGGTGGTTGGGTTTCTTGATGTTCTTGTGGCAGCATCTGTTGGTTCTATTAGGAATTTGCTGAGTTCATCCAGTGGAGGGATATCGAAATTCATCAAATTATCCTTATTTTTTGTAATGAAAATGTTTTCCCAAGTGGAAAGTTCTATTGCATTATGAAGTTGTTTAAGTAGTTTTATCTCTGATTTAATTTCATGATTTTTATTCCAAAAGTGTGCTGCTATTGCTGATTTATCAATTTGTTTTAAGCGAATATTTCTGAAGTGTTCTTTTTTCCGGATTCCCAAATTCCTCTTCGTTTTTCCAATGTATTTTTTGTCGCACTCTGCACATTCTATTTCGTAAATACCTGACTTTTGTTCCAAATTTATGTAAGTGAATGGAGTTAGTGTGAAAAAAAACTGTATACATTGTTTATACAAACAAATTATCTCTAAATCTAGATAAAATAAATGTTATGAAATTCAACACTCAAACATCTCCAGATCCACAATTACAGATAGGATATTACAAAAGTATACTTCTACAAACCAAATATATTAAATTCCTTGGTTTAATAATATCTGAATTGGAAAAATCACATTGATCTTGTCATACCTAAACTAAGCAATGCATGCTATGCAATACATATTAATAATTCTAAAGTCAAATAAGAATTTAAAACTAGTTTATAATGCATATTGCAACTCAGAAATGAAATATGGTCTTATATTTTGGGGAAATTCAGCTAAAAGTGATCGTGTCTTCCTATTACAGATGAAAAAAAAAACATACAAATAATTACTGGTACACATAGCAGATATTAATGCAGAAACCTCTTTAGTCAATTTGAATTTTAACTCTTCTTTGTGAATATATATTATCCCTCATGAACTTTTATATAAGAAATAAAGAAAAAATTGTACAAAATCAAAAGACACTTGGCAAGAATACTAGACAAAAGGCAAATTTACCATTTTCAAAAATTTCCTGCCATCAAAAGGAAGTTTATTATGGATGCATTTTAGCACAAAATACTCTCTCCTCAAGCCTAGAAGCCTTAATAAATAATGGTAAGTCTTTTAAACCTAGTCTTAGAAATTATGTAAAAAGGTCTATTATTCTGTATAGGAATATGTGAGTGACAATATTATACTAATTTAAAAACACTGCACTCATTTTATATCAATGCATATGTAAACATGCACGCACACACGTATAGTAAAATTTGTGTAATTGAGTGATTTGTCTGTTTCTGCTTCTCTGGTTTTTATCGTTTTAGCTGAGTTGTTCTAGGTGTTGCTTTTTTATTTTTATTATAGCAATTAATGCAGATGTACATGATATTTTTTGTAAATGTAGAATGTGTGCTACTGTGGTAGTTGTAAATAACAAATTCCATGTTTGTAAGTCTCATGAACTCATGGAATGCTCCAGGAGCTAAACTGTTTTAGAGATTGACATAATTTCTTGCATAGTGTCTTGCATATAGTATACAGAGTCTTATTAAACAATTTTCTGCTTTACATAGTATATCAAACTAGAAATAGGAAACATATGCATAAACAAAGTAAATTACTGTTGCTAAACTGGTTAAGCATCGCACAAGCCTGAATGAACAGTGTGCATTTTTCACTAATAAAGGTATTATTTTATATATAAATAAACTGCTGTTAAAATTCTTTCCTCTTAGGATTCATCTGTACATAAATCTGCAGAAAACAATTAATAAAATATTCTTAAATCATTTCTTCTGCAGAATCAGCATTCTTTATATTTATAATAACATTGGTTGCTTGTCAAAGCTCTCTACCATAAGATAAATAAGAATAGTATACTTTTTTTCATCGAATACTAGACTAAGTATACCTGAGTAAGTTAATCACTCTTAATTCTTTTCTTGTTTTTTTTTATAAGTATAATTTATCTGTTTTTACCCAAGTCAAGTTTTTATATGCTTGAAGATGTAAAATTCCTCAGGCAGGAGCTACATAAACTAAGCAAATTCCTCAGCAAGTTGAATAACTTCAAACAAAATTTTCAAAATCCAAATTTTGGCCTTATTAATTAATGAAATAAGTTATGGCATTGCTGTGTTATATTAGCATGACAAACTGTAAAGGTAAGTAATAAAAGAAAAACTGAACTATAATACATTACTTAACTAAATTTATCTGTTTTTTCCTTCAAAATCACTTGAGAATAAATGTCTATATTGAAATTACTGTAATTTTCAAAAGTAAGGGGAACAAAAATAGAATTCTTGCAATCTATAAGTATTACAAAAGAGAAACCACATTCATTTTTTAAAATTATTATTAAGCTTAAACCATAAAAATTAATGGTATACTATTAACTAAAAATATATGACCACTGATAAATTAAGGCTATACTTTGTGAGTATTTTTAAACATTTTAATGTAACCATGTTTATGAACTGAGCCCTTGGCATCATCTTTATATTCACTAAAATAGAGAGACATAACAGAAAGTTTCGGCTTACTCATATTGTATATTTAAAAAGATTATGTTCATATGTGTCAATGGAACAAAATAATGTTACTATTAAAGAAAATTACAATGTATTAAGCAAATATACACAATCAACAATATACAGCATATAATCTAAACTTCCATTGATTTTCAGTCATTCGATGTAATAGATAATGATTTAATTTAAATTTTATTATCGTAAAAACAAGTAACACAAATGTTTTCTGTTTTCTCTGTTATTACACAGTGCTCTTACATACAAATATAATTCTCACATATATATTACATTAATATTTCACATTTGCTATCTTCATGACCATACTTTTGTTAAATATAAAACTTATGCATCATTATAAATACAGTTTATATGCTGAATTAATTTGTCTCTTTATTTTGAAACATTAGAGAGAAAATTAAATGCTAAGAATGCTTTTAAATCTTGGTTTTCAGGTATACCCCTATTCCTAATGTTCCGATATTCCTAATTTGCAGAAACTGTTTTTCTTATCTTATTTAAACAATATATACTGAGTTTTGTTGTGAAAAAACAAATATTGGTGCCACTAGAGCAATTTTTAAATTTTGAATTTCAGATAAACACCCACTCCTAATAATCTGATTTTGCTGATTTTCGGAAACTATTTTATTATTCTATTTCAATGGCATATACTGAGTTTCGTTGAGAGAAAACCAAAATTGTGGCTGCTAGAGCAATTTTAAAATATTTTGCTTTAGGTTAACCCCACTCCTAATGATCCAATTTTGCTGTTTTTGAAACTCTTTTTGTTGTTACATGCTGCATTTCATTCAGAAAAATAAAAAATTGTGGCCACTAGAGCATTAACAGACACGCACATGTATATAAAAATATATACATTTCTTTAGGTTAACCTCTCACTCCTAATGGTCCAATTTTGCTGATTTTTGAACTCAATGAATTGTATGTTAATAAATTGTTATATGCCAAGTTTAATTGATAAAAAATAAAAATTACGACCACTAGAGCATTAACGGACACACACACACATATATATGTATAAATTTTTTCTTAATTATTTTTTGTGCCTAGTAAGTAGAATCAGTGGAGATATGAAGAAATTTTTCAAACTTTTTTTCATGGATACAAACTGCAATTTCTCAAAAAATGGGCGACGATCTACAAGATGTAGTGGTGCTTTGTCAATAATTTCAATTTTTTGTGTTGTTGGGAAGTACTATAGAGATCTGTAAACTCCATTACTCTGTAATTTACTAAAGCATTCCATTATATATGCTTTATATTCTGTTCTAGGCCTGAAAATTTCAGATACAACAGGAGCAAACCTACTGGCAACAAACTCAAACCATCGCTATGTAAAATGTGTGGATGTGTATCCACAACTGGAGCCAGATATCTTACTGGCCATTGGTCAAGCAAATGGCAAAGTTGTGCTGACAACTTTTGGCTCCACAGCATTTGATGCCCTTGGACTGCCAGGAAAAGAGCTGGGTATGTGTGTGATCTCCTGCTAAGCAGACTGTTATAAAGATTTCCTCCTGACAGGTTTGAGGAGACCATACCATGTTTACTATAAAGTTACACTCTTTTGGGGTAACCTGTTAATTTCCAGTGGGCTTAAAATGTTGGAGTGTGTGAATAGTTATTAATGCCTGTTTTACTGCAGAGGCATCAGGTTGATCATAAAAGGGCCTAAGTTTCAAGTTCTTCCTGGCATTTGTCATTTATGCGGACAGAGGAAAACCTGGGGGGAGGGAACTTGTTCAGAGATGATGGTCCTGGCGGTAATCAAACCCCAGACCTCCAGCTCATGAATCCTTGCTTTAAAGACTTCATTCACCTGTGGTGGTCTCTCATGTTAGTGATTTCTGTCACATTAACTTGTATTATTGCTAGGGAAGATGGTGGTGTTTCATACAATAATAGGTTTGGGACTACCAGTGCCACGTGCTGGTGATCCTAAGAATTTCTCAAATTACCACTGTGAACATTGAAAAGGAATTATTTTTATATAACTTAATAAACAAATAAAAAAAAATAAGTGTCATTAAATTCTGACTTTTATTTCAGTCCCCAAACATGAGAGGCAATGCAACACAGTTGCATGGAACAGAGTGGATTCCAATCTGATAGCAGCAGGATTGGATAAGTACAGAGCGGATCATTCTGTGCTGCTTTGGGATGTGTTGAAGTGCCCACATCATGGTGAAGGAAGAAACAGCAGTGTGCCACCTACAGAATATGCACGCCCCATTTATGAGCTGGGACTGTCAGAAACAGCACATTCCCTTGCGTGGTTTAACTCACAATCACGCAGCCTAGTTGTGGGCATGAACAACAAACACCTGAAGCTGGTTGACCTCAGAGGTAACATGCATCCTGGGAGGTTGCTAAATGCTGGTTCACGTTCATAGTAAAACTGACATGTAGTTAAATATTGTACCTACGAAACTGTTGACAATGGAGTGGTAATATATCCTAAACTTAGGTATTCATTTTTTTACACTAAACTCCACTTACTTTTATGTAAGTAATGTACATAGACACTATGGAGTTTAGTGTAAAAAAATGAATACCTAAGTTTATGGCATTTAGTTATTGCTCTATTAGCAAATGCAAGATGTTATTACCCTTTTCAAGGTCAGAAACCAAGCAGTGGTATTGCATGTGGTGTTCAAATTCACTGCTCAATGTATGTGCTGTAACTTTGACCTAGAGAATTTCAAACATAGGTTTGATATGAGCACACTCATAAAATAACAAAAATAAGGTATAAGTTATCAATTTGCAGATGTTACATTTTGACAAAAGACTAAATTAAACTGTACTTACAAGCTATAGACAGTGGAGTAGTAATATATCCTATTAGAATGAAATAAATGTGTTCACACAATTTCATTTACTTATACAACATTGGACATGTTCTGGAGGCAATTGCTCCAATCAGCAGCTGTTGACCAGCTATTCAAACAAAAAACAATTACATAAAGAGAATAGAAATTTTGTTAAAAGGGCAAGACTACAAACTAATTGAGAAGAATCCTCTCAATAATTGCAATAAAAATTTAACCAAGGTACTGAAAGAAGAAAATGTTATCTACAGCTGAGAAACAGAAAATCACACAAAGCATTCCAATACTACCTAGACTTTATGCACTTCCTAAAATTCATAAAATGAGCAGCATGATACCAGTAATTAACAATGTCAATTCACATGCATACAAAATAGCCAACACATCAAATGACAATTTCAACTCTTTTAAAAGATTTCAAAGATTGAGCATCAAAAATTCATTTGATTTAGTGAAAAAACTTTCAAATATCAGAATTGCAATAGGAGATGTAATGGTGTCTTTAAATGTAAAAGCCTTAGTTGAATTGAATTTATTTACCAATAACATTTCTACATAAACAGTTAACAATTTCAATTCACTACCTTGATCTTCAGCTCATCAGTGATTATTCACTGGAATTTCCTGTAGACTTAGGTATGATTCATAAATATATATTACACAACATAACAGACACGGTTATTTACCAATTTTTAGTATTTTAAATTATATAAACAAAATAATAAAACTAAGGTTCTTCCATACCTTATATGTACAGTAAATGAATTCCTATAATAAATCATTTCCAATACTGTGTGCTCCCCCAAGCTCCTTCCTTACACTTCTCCACTTATCTCTTACTTTTCCTAAGAATTCCCCGATCTTGTTTATTTTCTCTATCCTCATATCTAACAGCACTTTAATTGTTACTTATCATGTTGAAGTTTGCCCCACTTTTCATCCCAGATTCTATCCCTCCACCTTTTTACCATTTCACATGCAATTGCCTTGCTCTTTTTAATCTTATTAAACAAATTTGTCAATAGGCTGCAACCAGGGACTCAACTTACAGAGTATATACCAGCTGCCTTATTCTTTTTTAAAATTTTAATTTGGTATTCAATCTCACTACCTAAACATTCAACTGTTTTATTGAACATCAGCACTCCTTACACAAACCATTCAGTTGGTGTGATCTTGTTTCCTGTTCTAACACTCTTCATAATAGCCCATATTTCCTTATTACCTTTATCTCATATTCCCCTTTTAATCCCATAATTTTTTTCCCTCCTTCTTCCTCTCTAGTGAGCATTTATACCCCCATTTCTTGTCTATCCGTATCATACTCTATTCTTCTCCATCTGGCTAAATCTCTAAATAATTCTTTTCTAGCCTCCAAGCATTCTTTATCACACCACTGTGTGCACTTTTTGCCTCTTTTTTGTTTCACTTCCATTTTTTCACAATTAATTCCAATCGCCTCACTCCCCTTGTACATTTCCTATTCTTAATCCTTGCCAATAAACCTCACTTAGTTCATTCCTTCACTTGAATCTACTTATAAATGTTAACTCCTCTAATGTTTTATCATTTCCACTACTTCCCCCTAGATTTATGTTTGTTAGCAAAGGAAATGACAACTACATCAATCACTCTAAAATCACTATACTCTTCATCCACCCCTTCACTACACAACAAATATTCAATGACACTTTGGCCATTTACGTTTATAAATGTAAATTTACCACCCAAATCCACTCTCCTAACACCATTATACATTGTCAAATTGTTATCTTCACTAAAGTTAATTAATTTACCCCTTCCCTATTACTTATTTTATCACAATGTTTTCTTTCTCCCAATCACAATCACTTTCCGTAATCCCAGATCTTACTTGATTTGCTCCTACTCTAGCATCAAAAACCCAATTATCATAAATTCCACATTAACATACTTTCTCCTTATATCATCCATTCCTTCATTAAGTTCAGCAAATAACTTATGATTATAAAATTCAGATGACACAGGTGGGTTGTATACCACATCCAACACAATATTATGTCTACTCCTTTTGACTTGTCAATTTTACCCACATCACTTGATTATCTTCCTCATCAACACCTCATGCACCTTAATTTTGATATTTTTCCTCACAAATACACCTGTATTTCCCTAACTCACACTTTCCATTAAACAAAAAAATCACCCATCTTCACACTATAACTTTGGTCAAAACATTTTCAGCAACTGCTATCACATTGCCCAACCTTAACACGCCAAATATCTCGCCAATATTAATTGTTATTTTTAGGACCTCTATATTCCAAAAAAGTACACTCAACCCCAATCCCTACCTTGTTGCACTCCTTGCTGCCTTCAATTTCTCCAATTTTGCCATCTCCTGCTATTAAATCTTCCCTCCTGCTCCTATTAGTCACCTCTAATATATTGCCCTATGGTGTGGAAACAACACTCAAACCACCAAATAAGCCACTTTTCTCCTATCTACTGATTTCAAGGCTGCTGCCTCATATTTCTCTTGATCATCTTGTACTACACGTCTTCTCGGTGATGCCACGCTACTTACCTCTTCTATGTCATTCCCTTTTTCAGCTGATCTCTCTGATACTCATTACACCTCCTTTCTTCTCCTTACTCCATAACACTGTGCTGCGAAGTCAGCAATCTCCTCCTCTCAATGTGCCGACTTATATCCTGTTTCATTCCATTGATCCACAATTCCATTCCTCTAAAAATGCCCCTTTCTCTAGCTTGTTTCATTTTTCTAAATAAAAACCATTGTTGGTCTCTTTCTTCCTTAGCCAAAATCTTGGTCGACAGAAATCTTGTTCCTTTTAATTCGTTCGCATTCTTCAAAACTTGTCAATAGAAACTCATTGCGGCTACCTTTACAATTATCAGCCTGCATTCATTTCCTCTTCTTCCTATCGTAAAGCTGTCAACTATCTCCATGTGGCTAATTTCAATTCCAATTGCCCATTTTTTTCACCAGTTGAATTAACTGTCATTCCTTAACTTCAAATATAATGAAATTCATTTTCCTTTGTTCCGCTGTGATCATTTCTTCTACTTGTTCTCTTTTCTTGCAATTTGACAACTTATTCATCTCTCTTATTAAATTATATAACATTTCTTTAAACTCCTCCATTCTTTAATCAACTTTCTCATTCTTCTTCTCTGTTCTCGATTACATCTTCCAAAATTATCTTAAGCATCACCAACACTTGATTCACAGATTCACTTCTAATCCACATATTATCAACACAGCTAATATCACCGTATCCATAACTGCTTCTTTATAATCATTGCATTCATTTATTTCTTTCTGCTAAATCTTCCGATTCTCTCTCAATAAACTTCTAGATCATCCCTCATCTTCATTGCGTGACAGAGCATTGCATATGTAAAACCTCTTCCCTGAATGCATTTCCATTGCATTTCTATTTGCTAAGGCGAGCAGCTAATGCTTATCTCTAGTTGCTTAAACACATACACAGCTCGTCTGCAGTAGCCAATTACATGCTAGTTTTAGCTAATGAGTAAATAGGAGAAGCATGTTGCCAAATGTAGATTGAGATTTGTTTCCTAAGCAATTGTATTGTTACTATACAGTATATTGTGGCAGTGTCTGTTAAGTTAAAAAGTGGCATCCTTGGTGAAGTGTGCCGATACTGCAGAGTTTGTGCCCAGTCCCAGTAGCAAGTCTAAAAATATAACACAACTCTAAACAAGGAGTGCCAGAAAATAGTCTATGACTGTGCTGTGAAGAAAAAATTAGGTAAAGGTCCAATAAGTGAGACGGTAACATTTTGGAACTCAGTTGTCAGGGGAGGCCCATTAACACCCAAAAAGGCAGGAACAAAATCAAAATCGTTCTGGAAAATTGATGAATTCAAATGTGCAATAGTTCGGCAAGAAATCTACAGCTTCTACAAGCAAGGAAAACCTTCAGCTTTCCAAAACTACTAACACACTTGCACAATTCTCAATTCCCATACAAGAGAACGTCACTGTGGTGCCTTGTACGAAAATTTGGGTTTCACTTTAGTACCATTGATAAAAAAGATATCCTGAAATCACTTTTTTTGTTGTTGTTGTTTTTAGTTTATTTACAGGTGCTCTTTAACATCTCAGGTCATCAGCATCCTATTCAATTCAGGCATGAAATGGCCGACAAATTTTTCTTAGAAGCCTCTTTTTTCAGGCTTAAGGTTCTTTATCATGCCATAAATGTATGACATGGGACCCACAGCTTTACTTCCCTTCCAAAGGAAGCCATTCTTGGAAATTTACTCCTGAAAAAATCCATCAATCCTGGTTGGGATTGAACCCGCAATCTCGGGTCTAGGAGACAAGTATGGTTACCACTACACCACCAGGCCCAACCCGTTAAATCACCTCAAATAGTGCTTTGGAGGTATAAGTACAGAAGATCAATCATTTGTGATCTGCAGCATATCAGGTGGTGTACATAGATGAAACTTGATATGACACATGATGGAACCTGCTCCTGTCCACCCAACACACCCATGTCCAAATGAAAGAAGATAATGGTGGAGGTGAGGCCTTAGTTCTGAACTGTTTCAGCAAAAACACTGCCGAAGCTAAGGCTGACTGTCATTAAGAAATGAATGGCAATATTTTTGAAAACTGGCTATTGAAAAACCTGCCAAATGATTGAAAATGTGTTATTGCATTGAATAATGCCAGTTATTCAAGGCAAATTGAGAAAATACTTACACAGTCATTGAGAAAAAACAAAATGTTGGCCTTCATGAAACAATTCAATATTTCCATACCCAACCCAGTTACAATAAAAACAGTTTTGATATAACAAATATAAACCAACAATATGCCATAGACAAATTAGCTAAAACGTCTGGACATGAAGTTATAAAGGCTACCTCTTTATCATCTTGTTTTTAATTGTATTGAACCAGTGTGGGCTAGACTGAAACATCACATAAGGAAGTACAATAGACTCCCATGTTAAGGCAAGTTTTTGTGAACACTTGTTTGAAGGTATTAGATGCGTTGATAAGAAATGTGAAGAGCACACAGGAAACAAAAAACGTGAATATTATATTCCAGGATATATATGCAGGAAGATAACAGATTCATCATTCATGTGTCTGGAGAAAGCGCTGATGAATCCAGCAAAGAAAGTGAGCATTATTATTTTCTACTTACTATAAAATATGTTAAGATTTAATTTAGCCTTTAATTGCTTTAGTATTTTGAATTTCATAGCAGTAAGTTCTCGACCCGGAGTCATGCTTCACATATGTAGTATACTTGTGAGACATGGCAATACCATTTGTTTATGGGAATTTATCTAAATGGAGGCAAGAATCAGATAGTGTGTATACCTGATATCTTCCTTCAAAGCTTGCTGGGTGGAAATGCATTCAGGGAGTGGGCTTTACATCCTCTCTCTGCCACTGCTTGTGTTAAACTATTCATCAGCACAAAATAAACCTGGGACTTCCAATTTGTTTATTATTGGTTTCTACCATTATATTGTGTATAAATAAATTGAAATGAATGGCATCATTGCCTAAGTCGCCCAATCATGGCTTATTAACATTGCCCTTATCTCCAAATGCATCATATCAGTGAAACCACGCTTATGATGAAGGCAACAGTCTTTGAAACATATCCAAGTAAACTGAGTGAAATTTGAATGATTCCTCATCAAAACTTGTAAATAGTTTATTGTAGTTGTTAATGAATGGTACTCGGAGCTATAATGCTTAATCTTAATTCACCTTTCATGTGCTCCTTTTGCATAGAAATTCTTTATTACCTTTCCAAATGTTACAGATGCTAACATAGCTGTAATGTCAACTCCTACTAAGGCAGTGTATGGTTTGGTAGTGGATCCACATAATGATTTTCAACTGTCATCATTTGTGGAGAACCAGATATCTGTGTGGGACACAAGGAACTTTGAAAAGCCGCTGCTCACTTTGACACAAAGCAGATCTATCAGCAAAGTGTTGTGGTGTCCTACAAGGTAAAGTACACAAACAAGAAAACAGGTATATTTATGAATGCTTTGGCAGATGTGATGCTAGCAACAGATTTTTATTGATTTATTATTAAGTAATTTAAAAATATTAATACAAGTCATACATAAATGTAAAATAAGTTCTTCGGGAACCTAATAAGAATGTCACTAGATAATTTTTAAGATATGCAACATGAAAAGAAAAGACACTTCCCATATTATTGCATTTTTCAAAGTTCTCCCAATATTGAAGAACGTAAACTTTCACAGCTGGTGTCAGTGTGAAAACTGACCACCACAGGTGGCCGAGGTCATTAAGGCACAAACTCATGAGCAGGAGGTCTGGTGTTCGAATCCCACCAGGACTGTCCTCCCTGACTGGGGTTTTTTGCAGGTTTTCCTCAATCCTCATAACTGGCAAATGACAGGGAGATACCCTAAACTTAGGCCTGGAACGCTTCCTTCCTTAAAAAAATATCCTTTTCCAATATATCATTTCGTATCATTAATGTCCACCGCCTGGGGTGCCTCAGTAGTAAAAACGTGCGTTAAACACTACTAAAAAAAGTGTGAAAATTGTGTCTTCCAGGCTGTAAGGCCACGTTCCAATGGGATTCCTGTACTTCATCTTCACAAATGTTTTGTGCAGTGAACATCATCAGAGGTGTGCTTGACATAATCTTCTTAGAGACAAGCAGGGACTGACACTTGGCAGTAAATAAGGGCACATTGGCTTCCTTTCATATGGTGCTATTACTGGTGTTAACCTAAAAGAATATTAATTCTTTTGCCATTGTCCGCTGTGGCTCCTAGTACCCATAATCAATTTTACTAATTTAGGCATCACATCTCCCAGCAATTTCTGTGAATGACCCTTTATAATTGTCAGTATTTGTAGCAATTTCATTGGTCTAATTTACTTAAGTTTTATTAAAATTATTTTGGTATGTTCTCCAAAATATATTATCGCTGTTAACATTATCTTGATTAGGCAAATAAATTGTTATATTCTCTCAATCAAAATCATCTTCATAACTCTCACGGTTATATTTATAATATATAATAGCAGGTATTCCTATTCAGTTTGCTACTGCTTTCTGCCATAACTCTTGATCGCAGCGTCAGCTCCTGACTTGGCTTCTATTCTCAATTTACCTCATCCATCTAAATTTTACTCCATTACTGCATACCAGCAGCACAAAAGCAAATGTACCCCTTGTACTTCTCCTGCTAGTAATAGTACATTTGTTAATTTATCTTCTATTCCACTTTCTGATGCTAATACATTGCTTTTGCAAAAAGGATTATCTTTTGTCCCAACTCCTAAATTTAATCATTTTATATTTGTTTCCGATGGCATTAAATTTTGCTGGAATATAAGATGGCATTACCATTGGCATATTTAATCTACTCAGCCTACTTCAAATGTCACTCCCTGCTTTCTCAAGTTTTTATTTTCCCTCCAAACTTGGACCTCCTTCTGTAACTTTTTAGCCATTCTTTAGAAATTTTTATTAACAGGCTTTTAACTTGGATTTTACTGATTCTAAGTTTCTAGATAAGATCACCCAGAAAGATAACTTTATGTGAGAAATCAGCACTAAAAGGTTATCCTAATAATACTTTCAGCCAATAAAGGATACTCAGCAGTATTACAGGACATTTCCTCTTACAATACCAAAGCTTACCTACAGCTTTCACATGTCACTTGTTATGAATTACAGTCTTCCAATCTTACAGTTAAGATTAATCAAGATATAACTTCTTTTATCACTTTTTCTGGTACAATAGAAGGACTTAGTCCCCAAGATATCACTCTACTTACTCCAAATGCCTGTTGTACTCCTATATTTTTGCCCTAAAATTAATTAAAAGAACTTTCTAGGCAGCCAGATAGTAGCTAGCTTTGATTCCCTGACCGAATGCATTTTCACACTAGTAGATATTTTGTTAAAGCCATTTGTTACATTTAGGCCATCCTATCTATATAAAAAATTCCTTCCATTTTTTGAGTTTGCTTAAGAAAGTTGACCCTTTTTGGTATATTATAACATACTTCGGGCCACTATTGACTTCACTTTATACTAACATTCCCCATCATGAGGATTAGTACCTGTTAAACATTTCTTGGACTCTCAAGCACCTCCTCATACCTCATCCAGATTTAATTTGTCATCTTGCTTATCTAGTTTCACTCGCAATGCATTTAGTTTTGATAATAAATATTATCTACAAATTAAAGGCACTGAGGTGGGCACCAGAATGGCACCTTATGAAAATCTTTTTATGGCTAGCTTAGAGGAGGAATTTCTTAAGTCAGAACCTTTGGTACCATTATTATGACTGCATGATATATTTGTGCTTTGGACCCATGGCTCTGACTCTCTCAATCAATTCTTTACTAATCTTAACTCCAAATTTTCATTAAAGTTCACTTCTTCTGTCTCTTCCAGTGCTGCTATGTTCCTAGATATTGATATTTTTTATGCAGTAGTTCTTTTCTTAACGTCCGTGCACATTAAGCCAATCAATTTACAACAGTATCTTCAGTTTGATAGCTGTCATCCCTTGCATACCATAAGCTCTATTCCTTTTCCTCTTTAAACTGTGGTCACCATTTTTGTAACAAATTTTCATCTCTACATATATTAAAAACCTAACTCAAAAGTTCCAAGACCAAAAATATCCTCTCTCTTTTAGAATCTCATATCATCCCGGTGCACAAAACTTTCCAATACAAACCTAAAACTTCCAATAAGAAATTCATTAACCTTGTTACTACTTATGTGTTTGGAATTGAAAGAATCAGATCTGTATTGAAAGAATGTTATGATACTTTAATGTATTCTTCTTTAAGTGATTTTTCTAAATTTGTATCCTCCTTACTTTTAAAACCCTTACCTTTAAGTATATTTCGCCGCAACCTATCTCCTTCCAATTTACCTCATACCGTTACATGCTCGTATCCTTGCCAATGGCCTAAATGTAAAACTGTATAATTATGCCATGTCATTCATTCTGCAGCCCTAATTTATCCAAATAATTTAACAATTCTTCATATGCTACCTGTTCTTCTAAGAACATATATATGTTATCCTGTAAGATTTTCAAATCATTTTATGTTAGTTTAACCTTTATTGTTGTTTTGCTCCATGTGAACAGTCATAGACATTCTGTTAAAACCAAGTCTCCTTGCAGGTTGCCCAACATGCCCTTTCTCACTGTAAGGATTTTGATGATATATTAAATTAAGGCTTATTGATGTGTTACTTACTCAAAGCTTTGAAAGTTTATTCAGAGATAGAGAGATGTCAGCTGTAATTTTTGCATGAAATGCATATAACACTGAGTTTAAATCTTACATATTAATATTCTCTCTCTCTCACTCACTCTTATTGCTTGTTTTATCTGTTTCCATGCATAACATTACCTTCAATATTCAATATTTACTTTTACCACCTACACTTGTCTTCTTGTCTTAGAAGAGCGTGAGTAGTTCGAAGTATAGCAATGAAAAATCTATGACTTTCTAAGTGTTTTGTCCTTTTTTTGCTTCTTTAGTTATTGCTACTTTAATTACATTGTTCATAGTGGGTGCTTGTGGAACTGAGGTTGATTTATTCACTTAGCTAAGGGAATTGGATCTAAGTGGAACTCGTGGGTGCTTCTAGTGGGATGTTGGTTATTGATTGATTGGCATAATTTCTTGGTCTTAGTATTATGTAAAACCAGATACCATGCTGAGTGAATTTCTGAACTGCTTCTTTATTGTTAAAGTTGTTACTATGCTTGTAAATTTCCATTGCCTCCCAAAAGTGACAGAACATCTGTGAAGCCTGCAATGAGCAAAAACTAACTACTTGTATTACTTGACTTCATTAAACTTTTGACACTATCAACTATGAACTCTTGCTGTACAACTTCAAAACTATAATCTCTTCAACAGTGTTAATACCTAAGTATATATTTGCTGATGTTTGTTTTTCCTCCTGACACCTCATTAGGGCAGGGGTTCCCCAGGTTCAGTACTTGGAGCACTACTTTTTATGCTGTACATCAATGACATTGCTCCATTTACCACCTATAAGCTGACTTACACACTGCCACTTGTTCTGTTCATGACACCATAGTTATAGTAAATGAAGACCTAACCTCCATTTCCCTTTGGAATAAAGCTGAATCTACTTAAATCACAGGCTATAGTCATGGGACATAAATTTGCACTAGGTAAAGTAAACTGAAATGATATACTACCTATCATGATAAACAATGTAATTATACCAGCATGGTAAAAAAACCTAGGTGTTTATATAGACTCCAATCTAGAAAGGCATAGCCAGGCAACACATACTGCAATAAAATATTGTCTTATTAAAACAGTAGCAAAAGATCTACCTCTGAATCTCATTCAAGTCTTCTTTTTGATTATTGAGATGTCTTGTACTGTAATCTGAATACTGGGCAGATTGACAACTACGTTCATAATGCCTGTGTTCATATCATTTCAACACTCATAAATTTAATCATGTGATAACCCTATGCGCTACATCTAAAAGAATGCAGGAATTTGTATGCCCTTATGCTCCTGTTCAAAATCCTCCATACCTTCACCCCTCAGTACATCGCTTCTCACTTCATATACCTCAAACCCAGAATATGACTTTACAGTCTAACCTTTGTCGCTAAACTCAATCTCATTCAGCATGTCTGTTCCCAGGATCTGGAACTCCCTTCCTTCCCTTCCTCCTGGAGTCAGAAATCGTTGGACAATAAAGCAATTTAAATGTAGATTAAATTGTCATCTCAACCATAGGAATTACAGCAGTTAGTTTCTTCTTCTTCTTCTTCTTCTTCTTCTTCTTCTTCTTCTTCTTCTTCTTCTTCTTCTTCTTCTTCTCCTTCTCCTTCTCCTTCTCCTTCTCCTTCTTCTCCTTCTCCTCCTCCTCCTCCTCCTCCCTTGTATTTCAGAAAAAATATTGAAGAACCGGTTCCAATCAAACTCTGTCTTTATCAAAAATATGTAATATTTATATATATATATTTAATTTTTTTCTCTATATTTTATATTGTATTCTGTTTATTCACCTAGTACAGCATAAGAGAAGACTATGGCCTTAACTCTTACGAGGATATAAGCAAGAATAATAATGAAATGTTCAGGCTAATATGTTAGTATCTTGAAAAGCAATTGCATGCTCTCCATCTGATATAGGTGGCAGTGTCTCTTATATTCTGAAAGACTGTATTAATGTGATTTACATTAGTAGCATGCAGTGCAGCAGACTTATCAAGAAAAGATTTTTTTATTCCAAAAACAAAGGGGTTAGCATGAACTTTAATATTTGATGGAAGCAAATGCATGTCCACAGATATGTAAGTATAGCTGCTTCAATGTCAACAACTTTGTTCAATCTATCATTAAGAAAGTCAATGTTTTATCACAACCAGGAAATCTTTACTGTTTCAGGAGCTTTTCTGTTTTCTCACTCTTCTACTGAATAATGTGTACGTACTTCCAAAACATTTAAAGTATAATTAATTTACATTTAACAAGCTTCACTATGTGAGTTCCAACAGAAATTTTTAAAAAATGTCTTATTTTTAGAAAGTTCTTAAATGACTTCCAAAACGATTTACCCCAAGAGTAAGAACACCAACATTTGAATGTAATTACCCCCCCCCCTATTAATAATCATATGACCACCTCCTTGCTGACTGCTTGCCGGTAGGCCCAGGTTTTATTCCTGGTACCTGCTTAGGAAATTTTCTAAGTTAGGGGGGTCTGAACGGGGTCCACCCAGCCTTGTGAGGATAATTGGAAAGTAGCCTGATGGAGAGGTGGCATTCTTTGTGCTGATCATATGCCCCCCCTGCAACACTGCTCTCTATCAATAAAGTTGTAAGATGGAGGTAGAAGAAGCAGGGTTGCTGCTGTAGGCATAGGCTGACCCAGGCTGTAATGCCAAAATGAGAAGAAAAAAATTAATAATAATAATAATAATAATATGTAATTTGGTATGATTTCTGAGATTCTTGTTTATTTTTTCTTTAAAGGCTATCTTTGATAAAATCTATTTGGAAAGTTAAACGAAATAATTAATGTTCATATAGAGTTAATGTGATGACACATATTCACTTACTTGGTGAAAAAATTTACATACCACCCTAGCATATTCAATAAATTTAAAAAAAAACATTTAAAACACAGAAAATAATTTTGCTTCCCCAAAACATACATAGTATTAAAAATTTATTACACACTTGCTGTATAGATCCTATATCTTCTGACAAAAAGTCAGGTGTCTACCAAATCAATTGCAAAGACTGTGATCAGGTATATATTAGAAAAATGAAAAGAAAGAACATTTCAGAAATATCTATTACAAACAGATAGAGAAATTGGCATCAGTAGCCCACTTTTAGTCAGAAAATCATGAAATTGATATGTATATATAAAAATTGAAACACACTTGCAAACCTTTGGAACTAACATAGGGAAAGGTTTATATAAAAAATAGAATCCACATCATAAACTTGTTTGATAACTCTGCTAGATTGGCTGTTTTTTATAATTTAGGTTCCCTTTAATGTCATGATTTTTAGATCAGAAATATGCTGCAGCTTCTGGTGTTTATATTTAATATTAATGTAAGTGTACAGTGATTTGATTCCAGTTCTTGGAATGTAGTACAGCATCTTTTTGAAATGATTTTGTGTTGAAGAGCCAATGTTATGTTATATATTTGGATGATCTTGGTTCCCCAAAACAAACACAGTATTAAAATTTATTTAAATCGTGTTATAAATATGCAATACTATTGTAGCCCACTCTATACAGTGGATAAACTAACTTTCCACACTTATTGCACTAACAAGGGGTGTTAACTCTTAACATTTATCTAGAAGAATATCCTTAATAAAAATAAGAGGATAAACAGACCTCAAGGTATGCTATACATTTCATACAAGTCACATTTTTGTAAAGTTGCTATGAACTCAGTAAATTTGTTGTAATGTCAGGCTTGAAGGGGCAATGGGCAAGGTCCTCTCTCTTCACATTTCCCTCTTAAGACTGTTAAACAGCATGCTTCTTCTTCGTGTTAAGCAAGCAAAGACTGTAATTTTGTTTACTTACTCCTTTCCAAGTGTCATTTTCAATTCCCAACGTCTCATCACTACAGTGCCTTTTCCCACATATTGTTATTCCCTTTTTTTCCTGTATTGGGTCATCATGCATTTTTTTCTCTATTATCTACACATTTTAAAAACCACAAAAAATTTCAATATATCAAAGTTAAAAATGTACAAAAATTAAATGAATGTTTACCTGACAATAATATCTATTGAGAATTTTGTTATACATTTATTTCCTTACAAGCAAATAGAAATGTTTTCCAAACCCATTTGCTTAAGCTCTTTAAATAGTAGAACCTTCATTAATAAAAGAAATGCATGGTTACCGTGGGCATACAAATACCAGGAAATAGAGAGAATGAGGAAAGTGCTGTAGTTTTGAATAGCCCTGACAAATGACCTTGTATTGATTGGCGTGAGACAGTTTTAGGAAATTTATAGTGGAGATAACTTCTCAGCTGCATAAATGTAACTAACAATTGCAAGCAAGAAAGATGAGAGTGGTACAGCTTTGCAGTGAACCGTCCCTACAATGTGTTCAGTATGGAAGTAAGAGAGATACTAATCTGATTCTCCTATAAATGCATAAACAGAAAATGAACTAGACCAGAAACCACTGCACATCTTTTATTAATTTGCCAGGACTATTGAAAATAATTTTACTTTGTCTTGATCAACATTTCCATGATGTTCTGAAAGATAAATGTTCTGTTGTAAATGGTGTGAGTCATTCTGAAATAGCTCATTTTAAATATGCTCCAATCACTTCATTGGAAGTAGAACGTTCCTTTTCTGTGATGAAAAATTTTCTTTTTGATTATGACAGTTGATGGCTTGAAAAAACACTTGTTGCTTGTAACCAAGAAAAGTTAGCTTAAGTACTTTAATTATGTGCTAAAGTGTCTTATTTACCTATTTTCATTAATAATGAGTGATATTACTCTCTGTTTTCACTTTTAATAAATGCCTATTTTAATTATATAACTGCCTATTCTCCACATTTTAAGTAACTCTGTGCCTGCCTATTTTAACCAAAATAAATACCTAAACTTCTGGGCTCTGGTTATAAGCAAATAGAGAAAGCAGCAATTGCAGCCCATTCATTTTCAAAAACCATATGAAGACTGTTTAATAAAGAATGGTCATAATTTTTTACAGGAATAATGTATTATGCTAAAATTTAACTTTACAATATTCTGTTAGCTTAATGCATATAAGTGGTACTAGTTTGTGAGAGGTATGCAAGTTGAGACATGTTCTACAGCAAAATGGAGGTGGTGCTGCTCTGAAGTTCTGCTTTTGTCTGCAGCTGAGACCTGTTCATTGTTACAGTAGGCCTTTACCTTTAGCAGAGATTATAATGAGGTGAAGCAATCAATTTCAAAGGAAGGTGGACAAAGCACTCCATTTGTGCAAAAACATTAACCATGCTGTTGTCATTGTTAGAGAGAATGATTGAATAATATTAAGAATACGTTCAGAAATTTTGACAATTTCACTGGGTACCATCCACAAGTTGGTAACAGATGTGTTGTGTACAATGATTCCTGAACAACACATGCAGTTCTACATCATTCAATCTTGAAAACAAACAACAAAGCTGTGTGAAAATCTCCATTATAAAAAAAAAATAGGGGAAAGGGTTTGATTCTGCTGGGAAAGTTATGGTCATCTAATTTAATAATATTCAAGGAATGGTTTACCCTCTACTTGTACACAACTGTAATTGGGCAGTACTACAGAAATATCCTGAAAACTTTCCATGCAGCTAGCTGGATGCTGCATCATCATGATGCATGGCCACATATTCAATGTTTCTGAATATCATGTAAAATGTGCCCCTCACCCTCTCTTTATTCCAGATTTAACCTCTTGTGACTTTTTCCTTTTCCCTAAATTAACGAAATACATTCGGAGGAGCCATTTTTCATCATCGGAAGCAGCGGTGAGGGCAGCAAAGGCAATTCTGAAGAACCTGTCAACATGTTTTTGAAGAGAGAAATAGTAAGACTGATGCATTGTATTGAACAGGAACTACTTTGAGACAGATCGTCAAAATTATAAGAATGAGTATGTTTAAAAAAAGGTTATGATCATTCTTTATTTAATATTGATTTTGAAAGACAAATATTAAAACACACTCTGGAATTGTATTCAGAGAAGACATTTATCATTAAAAAAAGAAGTGCATCATGAACTGTGATGTTTCATTGATGGATATATCAACACGTTCCTTCTACCATTAAAGAGCTTGTCCTGTGTACTGCTGATTTCAAAACATGTCCATATAAAAAATATGTCAATGTCATAAAACCAGCTCTAATAATTAACTTTATCGTCTAGCCCAAAGTCAAGTCTTCTGGAGAATCTTTGAGATTGGATGGCAGTGAAACTTAACAAAATATAATCAAACAAGAAACTGGAACTTAGGCTTTATCTTGTGGTACTGTAGTAGCAGATTACAAAATAAAAGTTGGCAGACTTAATGCGATAAAGGACAGTAATAAATGTTAAAGGTGGCTTAACTTTGTACCAAACTGACACTTTTCTGCTGATATGAACTTATTAGTGAAGTAGTAAAATAATGTTGGTTTGGTGACACTTACTTGGTCTCTGGTGATGGGAGTGATTGTTCCAGAAACATTCAATTAAATAGATGAAGTATGTCACCAAACCAACTCTAGTAATCATTGCTTTTCTATTTGTTTTACCTATCTAGAGATTTCTAAAAGAGAACTCATTTTTTAAATACTTTCCTTAAAGTTATGAAAAGCATTAAATGTATTGCGTGTAAATCTCCTGGAAAATACCAACCATTCTTAGCCATTCCTATTTTCAAAATTGTACCATAGAGATTTGCTACAATAACTTTCTTCCACATGTTTGTTGTTTCTTTGCAAGAACGCGGTTTCCACTCTATTCACAGTTATGATGTATTTGTTTTTAGACACAACTTGCTAGGATGTTTACTGCGGGATAGTGCGGCAATCCATCTAATAGACATTCAGCATTCAATAATTGGAAATGACGAGATAGAGCCATCAGTGTTGGAGCGCAGTGTTCATCCAGGGTCTGCCAATAACATGACATCCTTCTCATGGCACCCAACTCATGAGAACAGACTGCTGACAATAGCACTTTCTGGTAGCATCAGAGACGATGTAGTGTTTGACCGCATCACTCTCAATTGGTCCCCTAAAACACAGCTGGTGTGGACACATGGTCGCAAGTGTCTCAAGCTGATTGGTGATAAGGATGCAGCATATGATGCTATCGAAGACATATCTGTACAAATGAAAAGGAGAACTCTAAATGATTATGGATTAAAGGTATGTAAATCTTGGTTTACTGGTTAGCATCTTCTGCTGTGTTTAAAAGACTCAGGTTGATATTTAATAATACAGCCAGCATCAAAACATTTTGTTTAAAAATGTTCTTTTTAGGTTGATATATACCAAGTAATTTTTTTCTAGGAAAACCTACATTTTACGGTCAAGCAGGTATTATCAAGTGACCAGCCACATTAACCAAATCGTGCTATAAGGTAGTTTACCTTTATCTATTGCTCCAAAATTACCCCTTTTTGTATTTAAGAATATCTACAAAGAGTAAAACATCATTCAATGCCTTATTTTTGTCATTCAAATTACTGTTAAGTTATTCATATTTACTTATGTTCAATAAAGCAGATTCTTATAGTAATTTGTGATTTAACAGAAATTACATAATTAAGATGTTTTACATAATAAACATTACAGAATAAGCCTTCCTTTTCTCTTTCATGCCAAAAAACAAAGCAAAAACGGTATATATCAATGCATACTCCTAACACCCCTTTGAAAATGGTTGCAGTCTGATATTAAGCAATGAGGAGATTGAGGAATACATCCAGCTAACATCAGTCAGAATTTCTTCTGGTTAAATAGTGAATTTCATAAACAAGAAGCAGGATTAGCTATGGAAAATTCATTATCATTCTTTCTAGCTGATTTATATATGAATAATTTGAAAATGCACATCACCCAATCATTCCCATACATATTTTAAAGTCTGGTACAAATACATTAATGTTATCTTTGCATTGGCTAATAAGAAAAACTTCAATGCTTTGAAATTGTTAAATTTAAATTGTTATAAGGTACAGAAATTAAATTCACTTTTGAAACAGAACGAGACAACACGATTCCTTCCCTTGACTTGACTTAAAGATTATAAGAACAGACAATAATTTGGAATATACAGAAAGGATATGCATACTGACAATTACATAAAAGCAAGTGACTTCAATCCCATGCAAACATGCAGTCCTGAATGGCTTAGGATATAGACTTGTTAACATACCCAAGAATGAATTAGAACAGTTAGTACTACTGCCACAAATTACAAATGACAAAAACCAATGGATACTATCAAGAATTGTTGATAAAAAAAAATCAAGAAACTCTAATCAGAAAAGAGGTTGAAACAGGTTAAAATACTGATGATAGCAAGAAAAGAAACTACCATTCTCAAGAAATTTAGCGATCATCCTTGGATCACCAAAAATTCCAGAAAATACTCTGAGAGTTTGGGATTACTTTGTCCCCAGAGAACAAATTCATCCTAAATAATATGCTCAACTCTCAGTGATAATGACAGAATCCCTAATGGAGAAATCAGGAAGCTATAAAATCAACTGCTGAGATTCAACATAGTGTGTATTGGTAAAACAAAAAGAAGCATAGGAGCTAGGCTCAAAGAATACTGGAGAAACATCAAGTATAATCAATAGTTGCACATCACTTATGGAGAGATAAACATGATATAGAAATGCAAATGGAAATCACATTATTGAAATTCAAAGATTTGAAACTGGGAATATGGAAGAAAAAAATTATAAAAAATATAAAGATAAGGATATAAACTTTGAGATCCCAGAAAAATACATATTAATCCAAAATTTCATAAATTGTACATGAGAGCTATACCAAGTCCATACAACCATCAATGACAGGATGTTGGCAATGACCTGTGAAACATATTCTGTTTAATTTAATGATAAGAGGAGCATAAGAGTACTAATTCAATTGGAGTGCTAAGTGAGCAGTGGTAGAAGAAGGACAGTACAGAAGCTCCTGTATTGTAAGTGGAAAAGTGAACCAAGTAATAATTGTGGTGTACAGAATGAGGATAGGGGTATTTGGAAGAAAGAAATTTAGCCATTATAACAACAGAACTGGAGACAAAGTATTAATGATCATCTTAGTAATTGAAAGTGTAATGTTAACACTACTGGTGTTAGGAGGTAAAGAATTGAACTCAGGACCTGTGGAAATACAAACTATGCTGGAAAATATCATTAAGAAAATGATTAAATTGGAGGGGATGGAGAAGAGCACTAATGAAAACTTAAGTAAAGTGGCTAAAGAAATAAAGGAAGAAATGAAGTTTAAGGAATAAGAAAAATGGTGAATGAAATTCAAAATAGAATAGAAAGAATGGACAAGGAAAGGAGAAGATTCAATCTGGTCTTCACAGGAGTGGAAGTAAAAAAGAGGAATTTGGGCAATAGAAGAAGTGTCTAAGATTTTAATGGAAAAACTAGAATTGGACTTACAGGAATGGGAGATTGTGGGGGCTTTTAGAGTGGAAAGAGGAAAAAGAAATAGGCCAATCTTAATCAAAGTGCCACAATACAAAATCCTAAAAAGAGCAAAGAAGCTGAAAGGGTCGGGAATATTTGTTAATAGAATTTGACCCCCGAACAAAGGAAGCTAAAAAGGGAATTGATACCAAAAATTATATAAGCAAGATCAGCCAGGAATGGAGTTTGTAAGAAATCCACAACTTTGGATAGATGGAGAGAGGATATTGGCAGGGTACATTAACAATGACATAGGCACAGAAAAGAAACAGAGGAAATTAGACAGCAAAAAAACCCATGAACATGAGATAATGGAAATAAGTACAAGGTTCAACTTGGAGCAGAAGGAAATGTGTGCAGATACAGAAGAAGGGGAGAGTAGGAGAGAAACCAAAGAAGGGTAATAAAGCAAAGAAAAAGAAAGAAACACACAGCAAGAGGAATGCAATATGTCATCAGGGCCAAGGATAGATGAACAGCTGAGCAGCTAGCCTTCAGTAAGGATGACATCGCAAGATACACCAGGACTGGCCAGGAAGGCTGCATCTTCACAGAAGGAGATGCCAGCAGCACAAACAGCAGTTTGAAAGCATGGCAACTGAGTAGTGGAGAAAATGCAGAAGGGCATAATTAGAGTGCGGATCTATACTAATTTTGAATAAGTTCAGTGGCAGCTTGGAAGAAATTCACATAAGAAGCAAAAAGAGGTTGGATGTATCCAGTTCACATAGCAACTAAGGAAGAGAAGGCACTTTGGTTTTTGGAACCTTGAAGGGCTAAAGAATAAAATAGCTAATGGAAATTTATGTCATTTACTGACAAAATTAGACATTTTGGCAGCAGTAGGTTAAAAGAGGATGGTATAAATGTTAATGGGTGTAGTTATTTTGGGAGACAAGGGGAAATGTTAACTAAGAAAGGAATAGTATCAGGAGGGTTAGGAGTGTTTGTCAAGAAGTCACTGACTAAAATGATCAAAAAAATCGGTCTAGGCATAAAGAAATATTTTGAGTAATAATGTACGATAAATAATTTCTGTAGGAATAATCTATAATCCTCCCCACATCTCACAATTTATTAATTTTGAATTGTTTCAACACTTAGAAAACGGTATAGAATATTTAAGGGAATTATATATGAATTTAGAAATCATAATAATGGGAGATTTTATTATAAGGATTGGAGAAATGGAGGTGCAGGAGCTAGAAGATTAGCAAAAGCAAAAGCAAAAAGCTCAGATGTAGTAAAGATAAGTTTAAAGAAAGAGATAGTGCAAAATTGATAAATATTTTGTGAATCAAATTCATTTGACATTTTAAATAGAAAATATGGGGAGGACGAGTGTGGTGAATTTACATTTTAAATAAAAATGGTCAAAGTATAATAGCCTACATTTTGTGATCTAATAGCATTAGCTACTAAGTAAATAATTTTAAAGTTTTAAACTTATAATATAACAAATTATTATTGAGGAAAACACTCAAATTTCACTAATTTTGCTCCACTTACTTGGATATGTTTCAAAGGGTTTTTGCCTTCATCTTCAGCATGGTTCCACTGTCTGCTTCCCAGCATGTATTAAGATGTCGCTCTGTGGATTTTACGAATTTAGTGATGAAATTACTATTGTTTGGGAGATCAAATTATCAAATTTTCCTTGTTTTTGTTTATGAATATATTTTCCCACGCTGTTAATTCAATGGGCTTTTGAAGAGCTTTTAAGAGTTTTGGTCCCTTTTAGAATTCATGTCGGTCCTGGTGGTGTAGTGGTTACCATACTTGCCTTCTATACCTAAGATCGCAGGTTCGAACCCGGCCAAGACCGATGGATTTTTTAGGGTGTAAAAATCCTAAGTATGGCTTCCTTCGGAAGGGAAGTAAAGCCGTGGGTCCCGTGTCGTACATTTACGGCACAAAAAAAAACCTCAAGCCTGAAAGAGAGGCCTCTGAGCAAAATTTGTCGGCCGTTTTACGCCCTGAGTTGAATGGGACGTTGATGACCTGAGATGTTAAAGAGCATCCATAAATAAATCAATCAAAAAAAAAAAATTAGAATTCATGGTTCTTTTGCCAGAAATGTTCTATTAGACAATGAATCACATTATTCACTTTCTCACACATAATAACTCCTTCTTTAAAATGCATTCTTAATCCTTTTAGAAATATTACCTATAGGGGCATCCAAGCAAAACCTATTCTTCCAAATGGATCACAATTATCTATATATTTCTCCTGTCCCAATTTCTTTTAACTACTTTATGTAAGTCTAAAGAACTTTTATCCTCAAAGTTAACCCAGATCACTTGCTTCTCTATATCTTCTACCCTCTGTCTACTTCTTTCCAAAATCCACTGACATTACTTTCACCATACATCCTCAATACATCCTCTATCCCAATTTCTTCAAATAGTTTCCCCACCTCCCCAAACCAACTTTCTCTTCCCATATTAAGATCATTGTGTGATTGGATTGAACTAACACTCCTTTGCCCCACTTACTTGTTTAAATATGTAGAACTGGTTTCACGAACCCATCATTTGCATCATCAACCCCATTGTCGACTGAAGGATAAACCATTATGCTGTGGAATGTGTAATCTGCTCTGGTGGAGATGTGATGAAATTGAAGTTTATGTTTTCATCACCAAAAGTGTCAAAGTTCATTAAACTGTTTTTGTATTTGTAAATATAGATTTTCTCCCATGTTGCTAATTCTGTAGGTCCTTGCACTGAATTTAATAATTTTGTTTTTTTCAATATGATGTGGTTTTCTGCCCAGAAATGTGATGCCACTGCTGATTTCTCCAACTGCTTGTATTTTATGTTTCTGAAATGTTCTTTAACTGTGTGCCTATGTTTCTCTTTGTTTTAGCAATGTAGATTTTTTCACATTGTGCACAACAACTTTTATAAATATCTGCTTTTTTCTCTCTTGTGGAATACTGTCATTAACATTATCAATCAGGAGATTTTTAACATTAAATCTGTTTACAGGTCCTAACCTGATATTAAAATCTTTAAGAATATTCTGAAATTTTTTGTAGCCCATGTGGTTTCTTTAATAAGTTTTTGCCTCTTGAATATCTGTGCTTTTTTGTGTACTAGTTCTTTGTTAAAACCATTTTTAACTGCTGTTCTTTCTATTTGTTTGTATTCTTAAAGTTATTCTTCTTTGCTAATTTTTAGGTTAACTAGCCGATGTGTTAAGCTGTTGATAACTGCATGTTTGTGCATTTTGGGGTTAAAACCGTCAGCTTTGATGTGATTATGTGCATGTGTATTTTTTTCTGTATATTCCAAATTCCAGGTTTTCTTGACGTTTGTTTATTTTTATGTCCAAGAAAGGGAACGTGTTATTTGTTTCAGTTTCGTATGTGAATGATATGTTTTCATCTTGTAAATTCAGAAGTTTTATAGCATCATTAATGAGTTTTTTGTTAAGTATGGCAATTACATCATTGACAAACCTGTACCATATTTTAAATAGGTATGGAAAACCTGAGTTGATGTGTGTTTCAAATGTGCTCATGAAGAGGTTAGCTAGAAATGGAGACAAGGGGCTGCCCATAGTAAGTCCTGATTATTTCTAATTACCTAGTGAATTGATACGATAATCTTATGCTCCACTTACCGTTGAATTATGCAAAAGTAGTTTCGTAGGCTTTTGCCTGCATCCTCAGAGTGGACTAAGCATAAGATTATCATATCGACTCACTAGGTAATTAAGAACATAATAGTTGCTTCACTGTATTGGTGTTAATAAAATTTACCCTTGAAAGAGAAGTAGAATTGGTATATATAAATTTCTGTGAAATTCATGTATTCTTTTATATGTGCATGATGAATTCCACTTGTTCTTATCCACTTTTGCAGATAAATTAGGCGTTTATCTTTAGGTATGCTTGAAAACAGCAATTCTACATCAAAGGATGTTAATGTGTAAGGAGGTTGCAATTTATGTGCTTAATTTTTTCTGTTAACTGAAATGAGTTTTATATAATCCTACTTTGAAATTTAGGTAGTAGCTTAAATCTATCAGCTAACAATTTTGTTAAATAGTGTGAAGGAGTATATATCTCTTCCCATTACATCTCTTTGATATTTAAGATATTCTTTTAGTACATTGTTAATATCTTATTTGAGACATCTGTGCCAATATTTCAAGATTCTTTCCACTACTATCATCTTTCCTTCCTACTCTTACTAGTTCTGCCAAACTCACCCCCCTCGGCAACATTTTGGTATTCCTAGAAGTTCTAGAGAAAATTCTATGTACCACATCAACCTTTGTCCACCCCTTTGACACTCCCCAAATTTCTACTTAATACATCATCTGTGACTAAACACATCACCCATATAGTCTTGGCAATGTGGGATCTTACTCTGACAGTTACATTTGACTTGTACACATTTAGACTGCACCTCCCATCTTATTACTTGCAAATCTCATCCCAAAATAACCAGAATCTTGGGTCTCGATTTATAAACCATCTCTCATCTTTCTTAATTACTATTATCTTTGATTTATTAATATTTACCTTTAGACCCCATTCAGCACAAACTATAGTAATTTCATCAATGGCATGTTGTAATCTTATCACAGTTACTGCTGCTGTTATGAAAGGAAACATGCTACTTCCTTCTTTCAAATAGTTAGACATTGCTTATTGTTTTCCAAGACCCTATCTAAGTTCATCTATAATAATATTGGGCTCAGTTTACATCCTTGGCTGACACCCACATTTTGAATCATATAATCTGTGGTTCTGCTAATTTCACATCGGATACAAAAACCTGCTTCCTCCATATAATTTTGAAGTCCTAGAATAAATAAGTACTGACTCCCTTGCACCTCTATTTTTATGTTAATGCACCCCTATTTATTGTATCCAATGTTTTTTTTTTCAAAATCTGCAAAGAAAATGTATACCCTACCCCTTTTATTTCTTAAATATTTATCCATTATGGTATAAATTATCATTATATTATTTATTCTTCTTCCTTTTCAAAAGCACTCTGGAAATTCTGATAATTTACCTTTCTGCCCACTCATGCAACCTTGTACTAATGCCAGTGTATATTTCACTGGATAACAAACTAATTCCTCCCAGGTTAGTTATATAACCTTTCCCTTTATGTAGCGGTATGATCATGTTCACTCTCCAATTCTCAGATATTACCTTCCTCTCCTTAATGGTATTTAGTAATTCTGTTAGCAACCTGATACCTCGTTCCATTTTCCCAAATGTTTTCCAAACTTCTCCTGGAATTCCATCTATTCCTGAAGCTTTTTTTCCCCCTCCCCAAAATTTTGATCTTATACACTACCACATTCATAAAAAACACTCTATCTAAAACATTCTATTCTTTTCATAATACTATCCAGATTTAATTCATAGCTTCAAACCTTCCCACCATCTATCAGATTTCTAAAGCAATTTTCCCATTCTATTTGCATTATCTTATTTCCTACCCTATTCTTTCTTGAGATATCCTTCACAAGTGATCATTTATATTTACTATCTTTAGCTGTCACATTCTTTAATTTGTTTGCCCGTTCTCTGCTGCTACTCTTTCTTTTTTCCTGCACTAGGCACTTATATCCCCTTTTTTTTAACAAAAAATTTGCCTCTTCTGATTTTCTCCACCTTATTAATCCTTAAATACTTCTTTGCCTTTACACACTCTCCATCATAACATCCATAATCTTTTACATTTCCTCTTGACTCACTTCCAGCCCACTCTTTCCAATGCCCCCTCTATCTTTCCTGTTTTCAGTGCCTCTAAAATTCCATACTTTCTTATTTTCAATACTTTAAAGTAACAATTTGTATTAATTGCAGTCTGAGTTGTGGCAGAATGGAGATCTGGCAGAGGAAGATTCGCTGAAGAACTTGTGGCATTGGTTTCATTTAAACAGAACTTTAATAGAGGAGGGTATCATGCGTGGAGTAGGACGTCGACTGCCTGGTATCAGGTCAGTTCCAAATCCTCTCCAAGGATTTCAGAAATGGACTCCTTTAAAAAATCATAAATTCTGCAGAAATGAAATGCTGCATTGTTTAGAGATTGGCCTTGAATTTTTTTCATTTATTTTTGACTGCATCTCTCTCTGCAGTTTTTAAGTTTTGCATATTTTGTGAAGCTACATGCAGCCAACAAAATAAGTAATTAAAATAAAAAAATCTCAATAATCTCTTCTGAGTTGAACTATTTAGACACACACTTAATAGAGATTTACTCAGGACATGTTTCATGGACCCTCGTCCACATTGTCAGCTGTTCAATCATTCTTAGAAGTTCGGCTGGCAGTGTCAGAATTGATTGTGTACTTCTGGGATCTCACAATTCATTAAGCTTTGCTCACATTTTTTATTAAATCCTTTCCTATGATTATCCAATACTGTCTTCTCATACATTCTAGTGCTTCACTTACTTTTAAAATATAGTGGGACCGGTTTTGAATACAATCCTCTCCATCCTTGACCAACATCGTCAAGTAAGTCAGTGAAGGATGGAGAGGATTCTCTTCCACTATATTTTAAAAGTAAGTGAAGCACTAGAGTGTATGAGACGACAGTATTGGATAATCATTTATATTTTATCTAGATTCACTACATTGGTTTCAACAGAATTTTAAAAAAAGTGTTATAACCTTTCCTTTGGTTTTTTAACTGTTTTTAAAAACTAGATGCTTTTTTCTAGCTCAAGTTTTTCATTCCAAAAATGTGCTGCCACTGATGATTTTACTATTTGCTTATGATGGATATTTCTCCAATGTTCCTTCACCCTAATGCCTATATTTCTCTTTGTTTTCCTATGTAGATTTTTTTACAATAGCATCAAGTTTTTGAAAACAGTTCAACAACCAAAGAAATTAAACATATAGGAAAGGACATATAAAAAAACTTGAACAAAATTTAATGACTTTTGACATCCCAGAAGCAGACAGCTTTTTATTCAAGTTTATCGCAAGACCACCGGAGTCAAGCCAAATATCTGCCAACCCAACTTCTACAGTGACCCAACAGTTATTTTACACCAGAGTTGTGGATGAGAGCTCAAAAAATGTGTTATGAGTAAATCTCCAGCAAGTGAAGCTAAAAGAATGTGTTTAAATAGTTCGACGTAGAAGAGATTAAAATAACAAATGTTTATACCTACATATATAAAAATTAGATTTTATTCTGGTATTTAAGTATATAATGCTTTGCTAAAGATTTATGAGAAATTCTGCACATAAGGAAATTTAAAAATAAAATAAAATACTTTTATTTATATTTTTTTACAGTAACTGAATATAAGGGCAAATCAACAAGTCTTCGCCCCTATTCAGTCAAAATATAATTTTAAGTACCTTTGTCTATTTTTTGACACAATCACCACAGTAGTTCAGGCATTTGCCCCATTGCACCACTAGTTTGAAGATGCTGCTCTTGTAGAATTTGACCAGATAGCCTTTGCTTTGCAATCCTGTCAGGATCAAACATGCAGTAACCACTGGGAGTACAATCTGGTGCTTACTCCATAATCTTCCATCCAAATGAGTGAAGTCTGCCAGTGGTCAATTGTCCTGGAGAAGAATCACATGGCAACTCACAGACATAAGAGTGTGTGTGACATAGTAGTTGTCATCTGGCGGCATGAAATCCAGCATGAGTAGTCCTCAGCATCATTTTCCCAATTGATGACATTTGGCAAAATTTCTTCATGACAGACAAACCTGGATGTTTCACACCATGCTCTACTGCTTTGATTCTGTAGGGAAATCAATACCCATGTGATAATGAGATCCAGGAACCTTAAACTTTCCTTGGAGTAATGCTACAAAGGTGTCATCATTCTCTTAGCCTTGTTCAGATCATCCGCATCTTCCAATATGAAACCGTGTGATACCCCAAGGAATCCTGAACGATATCATAAGAAATGCCAAGCTCTGAGGAAATGTCCTTCAGATTCAAACAGCGATTTACTTTCAACATTTACTGCTGCGAGTGGCTGAGGTCGATAAGACATGGACTCGTGAGCCAGAGGTTTGGGGTTTGATTCCCACCAGGGCCATCCTCCCTGACTAAGGTTTTTTTTTTTCCAGGTTTTCCTCAGTCATCATAAATGGTAAATGCCGAGGATGTAACCTAAGCTTAGATACTTGCCCAATTTATCATTTCATCTCATGCATCATCAGTATCTACTGCTGTGATGCCTCAGTAGTTAAAACATGAATTAAAAAAAACTTTCAACATTGCATACATGAGCAATGTGAGTGAGAAGCAAGGACCCCTGGTCATTACTCACACACTTCTGAAAGCAAGGCACTTGTCCCAATGCATCATCAACATTTTCCTAAGGATCTTGATGGATTCGTCTCTTCTCCATAAAAACAAATAATGCTTCAAGGTTCATTTGCTATGGACTTGTTGAGCACCCCAGCCATCTGTGCCAAGTGACAGTATTGCCATGCTGCAGAACAACCAAGAGTTAATGCTAGACTGTCCAAGTATATCTCGGTTTCTCAATCACACTAATACTTTGGAAAAAACAATATATAGACAAATATCTCTTATTAAGTTCCTATTGATATTTTTATTGCCTGAAGAAAAAGATGATATTAAATGAAAATCTTTGTTCAAACCATGCCACTCATTAGCAGGTTAGCCAACTAACTGGATCTCGATGATTAGGGGAAGAGTAAAACAAACCTACATACAATATACAAATCAATTTACGAAGCTAATTGCTTAAAATTTTAAGAACTATCGAAATTACACATTACACATTACCCACTACATGGCGCAGCAAATGAGTGGAGGTCGCTGATAGGCAAAATTCTGTGCCATCGGGAAAAGCATCACTGATTGCATTATATGTAAGTTCACTTATGAATAACCAATGCATCCATAACCTTAGCTGTAGTTATTGTTGTTTGTCTACATTTGCTTAGTATAATGTAATTGTTTTTGAATAGTTACATGTTTTTAATTTATTGACACATGAGCTTCTTCTTCTTAAATACACAATGTAAAATGAAACTTTTTTTATTTCATTATTTTAGTGAATATAAAAATGATGTCAAGGGCTCACTTCATAAACATGGTTACATTTAAAAATGTTTAAAAATACCCATACAGTATAGCTGTATCTGTCAGTGGTGATACATTTCATTTCATTAATGGTATACTTAATTTATGTGACTTAATCTCAACAACAACAACAACAATAATAATAACAACAACAATAACAAAAGTGTGGTTTCTTTTTTGTAATACTTACAGATTGCAAGAATTCTAATTTTGTTCCCCTTACTTTCCAATATTAGAGCAGTTTCACTATACACATTTATTTTCAAGTGATTTTGAAGGAAAAAAAACAAACAAATAAGTTACATAATATAGTCCAGTTGGATTAGGAGACTTTTGGGTTAAAATTGGATATTTTACAAGAGTTGTTGGGGTGAGATCATGAATGAAAGATCTGGATAGACAAATTTTATTTGCTCAGATTAGGGAGAAAAACTTACTAGCATATTATAAGGAAGTAAAAGATGACCCAGAAAAGAAGTATGTTTAGCAAGAAAAATGAGAGAGAAGGAATAGACTGGTTTCAATTGGGAGTTTAGAACTTAAGGAGATTGATGGGAGATGTTATTCTGGAAACGTGTCCCATCTGTGGGGAGAAGGAAGATGAAATTCATATTATTTTCCAGCCACAAATGTTGGGAAAGAAAGTTTAATTAATAAGAAATGGTTAATTGAGGTATAACAGAATTGTATTGAGAAAGATCTTTGAAGGTAATAATTAGATACCCAAATTAGGGGAGTTTATATGGAAGGTAAATATGAAATGAAAACAGTCAGTTGAAAAAGATGCAATTTAGATCAATTTTAGATGATAAAGAATACTTGCATGATTATGGAAAAATGTCATTGGTCTGGGAACAATTAGGAGTGGAATTATATTAAATTAATTGAATTATTGAACTTGTGATATTGGAAACTGCTCTAGAAGGTGAATAAATGTAGCATTATATTTTATATTGGAGAAACAAAGGAATTGATGGTTTGTAGAGACTGTAGTTAGCTGATATAATGGTACAGGTAGAGTAATTGAAATATTTATTTTAGTGCCTTGGGCTGGGTTAGAGCCTGGTCTGCTGGAATTCCATTAGGTTGCTACTGACAAACTGGGGACTGGGAACTGAGGCAATTGAGGTGGAAATTTTGTACTTTGTTGAACTATTTAGAATTTGGTAAAGATGAATTGATATCATTGTATGATTCAGTTGAATCATACAATGATATCAATTAATATGATTAGCTTCACTGTGCAAGTTCCAATTTACATTTAGGTAAAGATGTTAGTATTAAATGCATTATTGTATAAACAATTGTAACTGTGAGGGTTTATACATAAAATGACCTGGGCGAGATAGGTGGATGCCCCATTGTAGTTTGTATTTACATTTTTCCTAGCACTCAATAAATTTTTTTCAATTTCAATAGTTCAGTTTTTTTTTATTAGTTAACTTTAGAGTTTGTCATGCTCATACCACACAGTAATGCCATAACATTTCATTAATTAATAAGGCCATAATTTGGATTTTTTAATTCTTTTTTGAAGTTATTCAACTTGCTGAGGAATTCCTTAGTTTACGCAGCTCCTACATGACAGACTTTTTTATGTTTCCAGGTGTATATTGCGGATGGACGGAAATCAGGTAAATGGCTCAACAGTGGGCAGGTCTGAAGCTCTGGATGTACCTTGGGCTGATATTGGCAGCTTTGCCAGCAGTGCAAGAGTTTACAAGTAAGTGGCAAGATAAACTTAAACTCTCTTTGTTTGTTGCAATAAATGCAATAGTAGAAAAGTATAACGACTGTTAGTGTTGTGCCCATGTGTACCAGCCTTGGTTTTGACTTTGTTGTCTCTTTTTATTGCACCAAAATGTTAACTGCCTATCAGTGAGTGATAATGTGAAAAAAAAAAAAAAAAAAAAAAAAACCCTGGCTGTCTCTTAAAATGGAGTTTAATGATTATACATAAATAAGCATAATAAGGGTGTAGAACAGGAACCATTTAAGAACTGGATGGGAATCTTTAAGAAAATTGGAAGAGATATTGTATTTTATTGACTGTGAGAATGCAATCTCCTGTGAGGTCTTCAGTATCAGATTATTAAATGAACAGACTGTAAGTGTATCCTACATTAAGTGTTCAAGTATTAACACTAACTGCACTTACTTTTTTCTTATCCACGGGAGAGAATTTTCATTTTGAAAAATAAGAAGAACTTAATGAATTTTCATTTTCTGCCGCTGGATGAACTCAGCAAGTTTCTACTAGAACCACAAGATACCACCACATGAGCGAACGGGCATCCATCCCCCGTTTCGAACAACGGCATTCAGTCAACAGCAGCCGATGATTGGGAGGAACCTCTCCCGAAACTAGTCCAAAGTTTTAAAAAAGTAAGTGAAGTTAGTGTTAACTACTTGAACACATTAATGTAGGATATATTATCACTCCATTGTGTACAGCTTCTTAAGTACATTTTTTACTTAATTATACAAGACTGTAAGTGATTCAAATCTCACGTTAAATCGTTTCCCGGGGTTTTTGCTTTTACTTCAAGCTGACCCCATTAGTCATTTGATTTTCTATATTTGGTGCCCTTCCACATCTAATTGGTTATTTTCCATGTTGCTGCTAAAACTTAATCACAAACCTCTGGACAGTATTAACATCATCCAGGATCATAACAATAGTATGAAATCTTGTAAGCCTTGAGAGCGATCAAATCAATTAAATGTGATATATTCAAACTGTGGTATTATGAAGACAGGTTTTCTTGAAATGCCATGGTATTGCCTTTACAGCAGTTTTGAAAAGCTGATAAAAGTACTTAGGCATTAACCTTATATGGAAATAAAATAAACCTGCATTTGCTCCTATTGCAACACTAAATAAATAATATATTAAGTGCTTTAAGATGGAGCAACATTATTAACAACCTTGGCAAAGCAGTGTATTGCCCCTTGCACTGCCGGCCAGAGTCAAATCCTCAACTGTCTGGCTAAGTCCTTGGGATCAGTATCAGGTTGCTTTAGTGCTTTAAGTCCCCAAGCTTATTAGTACATTCATTTATGTATAGAGAAACACTCTACTGTTTAGTTTTACAGTGTATGATACTGCAACCCTTAATAAGAAAATCACTAAAACTTCAGTAATTTTGTTCCAAGTACTTAAACATGTTTTAAAGGCTGTTGCCTTCATCACCAGAACATTTCAGCTTCGCAGCATTAATTAATTAAATTTTCTTTAATAATCTCTTCTGAGTTAGACATTAGAACACTTTTTATGGTCTCACTTAAACGAGATTTACTCAGGATGTATATTTCGTGGAATTTTTCCCATATCATCAGCGTTAGATGACTGTTGGATCATTCATAGGAGCTGGGTAGGTAGGTATCTGGGTTGACTCTGGTAATCTAGTGATGAACTTAAATAAATTGCTGTCCGCTTACGAGATGTCAAAATTCATAAGTTCTTTTGGTTGTGGAACCGTTTTTAATAAATTGATGCCTTTTTCTATTTCATAGTTTTCATTCCAAAAATGTGATGCAACAGCTGATTTATCTATTTGTTTGTAACAGATGTTTCTCCAATGTTCCTTCAACCTAATGCCTATATTTCTCTTTGTCTTCCCTATGTAGATTTTTTTCACAAACTTTACAATTAATCTAGTAAATACCAGATTTTTCTCTTTGGGCTTGAAATCTGCTTTGTTTAATTTCAATAATTTTTTTACACAGTATCGGTTTTAAGGTGCTAAGATGATATTGTACTGCTTAAAATTTTTTAAAATTTCTTATTGGCTGATGGGTGGGAAGTGAACTTTTAAATTGTTTTAACCCCGGATAAATCACCTAAAGTTGTTATTTGTTTAATTCTTTTTTGTTTCTGGAATCTTTAGATTTGAGTTATTTATCAAATTTTCAATAAATTAGTAAAAAACACCTGCATTCAACAAATGCAGCACCCATCTTGCACAATGCTTTCTCATCTTTAGCTCTTCCTATACAATGTACCAAACATGTTCTTCTGATATGCCTGTGGCATCAGCTATTTCATGTACCTTTAATTGCTGATTGTGCACTTTCTCAATGCCTTCCTTTGTGATTACAGTTTTGGGACATCCTTCACATGGACCATCTTCAAGAGAAGTACTACTGCCCATTTCTTAACAGTTGAAAATGAAGAAGCAAACTCCTTATAAATCTTCACCAACTTTGGATGAATCCCTCTTGGCGATAAATCATACAAAACAAAGAATTTTAGTATGATTTAATGAACTGTTAATGCTTCACTTTTTATAATGTATGGAACTGGTTTCGAGAACATTTAGTGCTCGTCTTTAGCCAGGCTAAAGTCCAACTCAATTTTATTTTATGATGATACTGTATTCCAGTTTTTCCATACAAACAAAGCTATTTGGTAGATCAAGCTGACAATTGCAAAACATATAGCAACATAGCCAAAAAAAAAAAAAATTAATTAATATCAATGCCATCTCTGTGCAAGACTGAGAACCTTTCATCTTGCCCTTGTAACTGCATTTAAGATTTTGATCCCCAGTGATCAGAAATAGAGTGTTTCATGTTCATCCATGACAGGCAAGATTATCATTAGCCTAAGGTTTCTTTCATGATTCCATCAATGCTTGTCATGTTAGTAGCAAGAATCCATGCTTCAGTTTTGCCTAAAAGATAATCAGAAGCCACAGCCTCTTTTTAGTAGTAAACACTAGTCCTACTTTCCATACTAACACCACTTTGTAATTGCTGCAAAAATAAATGTAATTTTCCTGTTAAATTTCTGCTGGGATGTAGAACATGGTGGTTTTCTTGATTTGCTCTACCATTGTAAAAACTTGAAAAGCAACTAGTCTTGCAGCTGTAAACAATTACCAGAATAAAAACATTTTCTACTGAACAAGATATGATGTTTCTTTGTTTTCTTGGATGTTTAACTTTTTGATATTAGTGTAGTACAACAGCTGATGAAAATTTTATTCTGGCAGGAGTGATGATCGTGACAAAGCACTGCAACTCTGTGGTTGGAAATTTGACAAAGAACCAGCTTTAATGAATTTCTTGGAGAAACTTGAAACTGAAGGGGCATATGCTAGAGCAGCAGCAATTGCTGTGTTCAACTTGAAACTGCGGAAAGCTATAGAAATCCTGAACCGAGGGGCTGGGGCACAGACTACATCCAACCTGAACATTGTAGCAATGGCACTGTCAGGTATCTTTGTTTTTAACCTTTTGCTTTGGAATTATGTGGTATCTTTAATCTTATAGTTTTTGTAATTGTCACAGTAGTATGGGTAATGTTACAGGTTTTTCTGATGACCGTAGCAGTATGTGGCGTGAATTATGTTTGTCTTCAAGGTCCCAGCTGTCAGAGCCGTATCTTAGAGCAACATTTGCATTTCTCACAGCTGAGAATGAAAACTATGAGAATGTATTGGTGAGTGTCATTCTAACCACCTACTTAACCACCCACACATCTACCTACCTAGCCTGATATGTAACTACCATCAAAACTATCCACATACCCACCCACATGCATCCTACCTTACCTATCTACCTACTTATCTTATGTACTGTCTGTACAGAAGTAGATGTAAACAAATCACCATTTGTGTCACTCTGTTTGCATTGACTTCATCGCTTACAGCCATATGTTGTTTTATCGTATGTCTACATAACATACAGCACTGATTGCTACTTGCATGATCAGCCTTAAGCTGGAAATCAGATGTCTCTGTGTCGCTCAATTTATCATTCCCTATTACAACAACAGTAATATCCTCCAAGTCCAAAATGTTTTGTTCTTCCACAATCACATGTTGGGCACAAGCACTCTAGTTATCAGGTGTTACAATGTGGAATGCTGCATCAACTAGCACCTGCACATCCTGGAGTTTCAAGGTCGTATAATTTCTTGTGATGTTACCCTTCACCTGACTCCACATTCTCTATTAGGTTTAAATAGGAGTGATAAGGCAACATTCAGAGTACAGTGTGCCCACAAATTTAGCCATTTTGTCAAATATGTATTTTTCATACTCATTAGCATGAGACTTGGCAAATGCCAGCAATTCTGCCTTAACTAGATGTTCATCAAAAGCTATGTTTTTACTTTGTAGCCTTTTTTCCAAGATTGATTTGGTATATGTTCTAACCTCACACTGTGGTAGGGGGTTTAGTTCATCGTGATTTGGGTATAATTTGGGGAAAACCTTTTCAAACCACAATTTGAAAAGTTTGCCATTCATTTCTTCGTGATAGTCTGGTTGTTTTGGATACAAATACAAACTCGCACCCTTGTCAAAACTATCTTCACTTCCTAAGTGCAGCACTGTCAGGTGCTTACCTTCAGCCCTGCACTTAAACTGGATTGAAATGCTTGTTTCTTTGATTTTATGATTTTACAGTTCATGCGTTGCTTGTCATTTGTCCCTGATGAATGCAGGTATCATCTAAATAGTACACCTTTAATGTTTCATGCAGTTCTTTTATGTTACAGAAAAAAATCTCTTCTCCCAAAATGTCGGTGTTCAGTAATGCTCTTTGTTTTCTGAAACTAATTTCTAGCAGCAGCTTGTGGAGGGAAGATGGTTTTAAATCTGGAAGGTCAGGATTGGAGTTAACTGCCAACAGAACTGTGTTTAAGGTAGAAGGTTGATTATTAGCAAAGAACTGGTAAACCTTATGGTGCATTGCTGACATCATAAAATTGTCACACATGTATCTTGAGCAGCTGTAGACTTTTCCTTATGCACCTATAAATGCTCCTTTAACCATGTGCCTAAGGAACACTTCAGGAACATAAAGTACAAGCAAATAGAGAAATCAGCAGTAGCATATCATTTTTGGACACAAAATCACGACATAATAAATAAAACAAAATTATTAAAATCAGTACAAGAACCTACGGAATTAGCAACCTGGGAGAAAATCTACATCTACAAATACAAAGACAGCATAATGAACTTTGACATTGTCGGGGATGAAAACATAAACTACAAGATTTTTTTTTTTTTAAATTTTAAGAACTATCGAAATTACACAAATTCAACAATTCTAATTGGAACTAAACACAGTGAAGCTTTTGAAATGTATATAATCAACTACTTGTACTTATTCAAAAATAGTGTGAAGCATAAGAGTATTTAGACGACAAGTAATTGATTATATACATAAACTACAAGTTTATCACACCGCCACCAGAGCAGAATATACATTCCCACAGCTCAACGAATGATCCGACAGTTGAACTTTAGCCTGGCTGAAGATGGGAACTAAATGTTCTCGAAACCGGTTCCATACATTTATGAAAAGTAAGTGAAGCTTTAAGAGTATGTAGTTCAACTGAATCATACAATGATATCAATTAATATGATTGGCTTCACTGTGCAAGTTCCAATTTACATTCAAGTGGTTTTGTTTGTGTCTACTTTAATCTCTTAATGGATAGACTTTATGTAATACCTATTTACATTATTTACTCCCAACCTACCCATGCTACAATCTTCGATCAGTGATGCAAAGTTTTTCCTATGGGCCAGCTCCCACTTATTTGCTGTGCTGTGGATGGGGTAGCAAGCCTACTTGCTTGCTTGTTCCACTAATCACTAAGGTCAGGCTGGCTGGCTAACCAGGTTATGAATGGCTAACTTGCCCATAGGCATAACACTCCAGGGGGAAAATAAATTGATAAAATCGTAATTTACCTACTAACCTACCTTTCTGCCCATCTACCCATCTTATTTTCATATCAAAATGTTTGCACCTTAATCTAGAGAGATTGTAAACAAGGAATCTAGGGGTCACAGGTTTCAAACCTACTTGTTAGCACTTGTAAGGTATGATTATGTTTAAGATAAGTTTCCTTTACATTTTATATTTTTTCTGTAGATCTCACAACATAACCGCTTGCTTCACCGTAAATAAAGTGCATGTTGCCAGGTTCAGAAAAGGTGCAACTATTGTCCATTTTTTCAGTTTCTAATTTATTTTTTCTTATACCTTTTGGTTACAAACAACTGTAGTATAAAACATTTAACCGATATACTGCAACATTAGGAAAAAGTAAAATTGTTTCTAACAACCAAATTATTAAAAGCTGTTCAACTTCCCAAGAAACTTGACATAAGATTTTCATAAAGAAATATGAACATAAACTCATGAATTTCGACATTCCAGAAGCAGACAATATTTTGTACAAGTTAATCAGCAGACCACCAGATTCACTACAATCGCCTACCTTTTCAAACCTAATATGATCCACCATGCACCAGTCATTTAACAGTTCACAATGTGCATGAAGGTCTCATGAAATATGTCCTGAATTTTTTTAATTCTGAGAGTGAAATATTAAGAGTGTTTTACATTGTATCAATTTTTAAATGTTTTTACTCAGTCTGCTGCTGTGTTCATTGGAAGTCAAACCACAGAAATGTTATTAATATTTTAAAATATTTTATCTACTGGAAGTCTTATATTTATTTTCACTGTGTTGATTACTAAATATATTAAAATTAAAACTGAATTCCTATTAATGCACACCAATGCAGTGCCATATAACCATGTATTAAACTTGAAACTTTGCAGATTATTTTAGCACTAAAATTATGGTCATACAGTTCATTGGTTATTAACAACCAGGTTTATTTCAATTATAATGAGAGGTGAAACCATTCTAACACAAATTTTAATATTATTTACCTTTTATATGAATTTTTCAGCATCAAATTGCAATTACTCCAATAGTCTGTAACTTTGAAATTTTATGTCTGTGACCCTTGCTTGTCCATCTCAAATTTACTTGTGTAAGACTCCTCTGTATTTTTAGCATTTCATTATACAATTAAAATACGTACTTGTTGCTAATTAAAATCTTATATAATTCTTATTACAATGTATTAAACAAGTTTACACAAACTCCACTTATATAACATTAGAAATGTTTCAGAAGCAATCACTCATCAGCTGTTGACCAACTATTTGATTTGGTGGCTACATCCCAAAGTGCTGCAATAGCAGTCTGATGATTTGAATAGGAAATGAGTTAATCAATGGGTGGATGTAACTTTAGTTCCAATCTGCATATTTAATTTTGTAAATTCCTGATTTCTGTTCTGTTGATATGGTGTCTTTTACTGTGAAACCTAATAAATTTTTTATATAAGCATTCAGCAAAATTTCTTCAGTTTTAAACAGAAATTTTACAAGTTTCTGGCCTAGGAATGGGAAACCCGCAGTCTCCATTTCTAGAAGATTTATTCTGAGCTCCTTTGAAATACATGTCACCAAAGTCTTCCTATTCATTTTCAAGACATGGTAGAGGCATGTGGACAACATATTTGCAATAATACTGAAAAAGATGCTCTGAAATTCTAACACAAATTGATACTATTTACCATGGAGGAGGAAAAAATTAATGGCTCCTATTCCTAAATTTAAAAATTGTAAGTAATGCAGACAGACTGAACTTTGGAGTCCATAAAAAAGAGACACAAAGAAAATTACATAAAAAGGAACAGTCATAACCCCCTTGACACAAATATGCAGTGTTCTACTGCTTGGCACACAGAATAATTAACATCCTGCTCACAGAAATAAAATACCAACAGATAATTAATAGAGCAGTAATGGTTTCAATAATAAAAATTTTTCAATAAATTTAAAAGACAAAAATTTATAAGAGACATTTCCACACTGAAGAACAAATTCAAAAGTTTCACATATCATCCAGCTTACTATAAATTCATTACAATATTCAAAGAGCATGGCATAAAGTTAGTCCCAAAGAAAAATGTAATATAAAAAATTTATTAGGTTCCACATTAAAAGACCATATAAACAGAACAGAAATCAGGAATTTACAAAATCAAATGTGCAGATTGTAACCAAAGATACTTAGAAAACAAAGAGAAATTTAGAAATTCGGAAAAAGGAATGCTTTAGGAATATTCATTTTAAACAAATTAATAAATCATCAGTGGCAGCTCACTTTCGAATGCCAAATTTATTATATTAAACCAGAGGCTAAGCTGGTGAAAGAAGTTCATAACCCAATACGGCTATCAACTTTTGAAAAAATGTTCATCATAAACAATAGTAAAAAACTTAATGAATTTTGATGTTCTACTATGGAGGAACTCAGCAAGTTCCTAGTAGAACCATCAGAGACACCACAGAAGCATCTTCAGATGCAGCCACCATATCGAATAGTGCTTGAACAGCCAAATGAGAGTACTTGCCCCTGAAACATGTCCTAATGTTGTATAAGTAAGTGGAGTTAGCGTGAACATATTTAATACATTCTAATAGAATAAATTATCACTCTATTGTTTATAGTTTCCTAAGCACAATTTAATTAATCTTATATATATATTTCTCTCTCTGCCACTTGCTATTACTTTTGCCTGTAGACTTCCATTGATTTAAAAGATATTCTCAGGATTTGGAAAGAAATGTTGCAAAAAAATTAAGATCATTAAACAAATGTAAATTGTGGCAATGTAAAAACAAAAAAATATTAATTACAATCAATTAGTGCTGAAGGTGGTATGTCAGATATAATAAGGGCGGGAGTTGCAAGGAGTGAATAAGTTCAAAAATATCCATCAATGGTAAGCTTCATCTTCAAACTTTTTCTTAAAACTTGGACACTTTAGGACTGTTAATGTTTATTTCCCACCATTTTTTCCAAGAACATCAAAAACCTCTATTTTTCAGAATGAAACAGGAATAGCAGTAGAAGACAGGGTGGCATTTTCTTGCATATTCCTATCAGACTCTAAACTCAACGAGTATCTGCAACACCTGATGACAAGGCTGACTGAGGAAGGGGACTTGGCTGGTATCATGCTCACTGGTATGTCATGTTGATATTTCTGAAGAAACAGCATTTTTTGTACATAGAGGTGCTCTGAAGCAGAACTTTAACGTTTTTAGGAACCAGCAGTGAGGGAGTGAACTTACTGCAGTCATATCTGGATGTCACTGGAGACGTGCAGAGTGTGAGTCTTTTGGCTGTGCGCACGTTCCCACCTGATTTACTTCAGGATACCACAGTACAGGAGTGGATTGCCAGGTGGGTGGAACTAACAAAAATATTAACTTTAGGGCAAAGAGAATACTAAGTATCTTTTGGAGCTGAAGCTGCGGAAAACAGTCTGTGAAACATATTCTACATGAAAATTGTTTACTTTAATTTAAGTATGTTTATGTATTTGTGAAAACTGCATGATATTTATGTTTATCTGCTTATGTGTAAATATTATATCTGCATGTAAATTGGAAGAAATAAATTAATTCATATAAACAAGTATGTGAAGCCATACAAGTGTGCAGGTTCCATTGACTTATACAAGAATCATTGTTTATAATTCCCTTCACTTGTCAAGTTCCAAATTACACTTTATCTTTTGTTCAGACGTATGTACACAGTAGTAGCTTTAGTAAGTAGGTGTTCTCATCACTTGCTGCTAATAATAAGTTCTTCATAGTTGGATGTGGTTAAGTATATTATAAACATAATAATAAATTTATGGCTGTCAATAGACTTGTGTACACAAGTTTCTGACATGTCAAAATCTAGAGTTAATAAAGTATGTATAATTTTAAAACATTAGTCAAAATAATTCATAATATAAATATAAATGCAAAATAAGACAAGCAAGATAACAGAATCAATATATAATAAGTTATAATTAGGACATTTTAGTACACAGAATTAAAGGAAAATTACACATTTTATCTGCAATTATCTAATTTCATCCACCTGTATGGGCATTTCTCAATCAAGAATCCTTTTAGATCTCTCTTAAATTTTTTCCCTTTTTTTCTTTTTACTAAAGATCCATCACTATATGAGTCTCTGGTAGTTTGTTGTACAAGTGGATCACATTCTGATGCATTTTTGTTTACGTGACTCAATGTAAATTACTTCTTCCCCATGTATCAAAGGTGTGGTATTGGTTATTACTGCCAGCATGCTTATTGCTATTTATAATTAATAGAATTAGTCTCTATACATATAGTGAGATAACAGTTAACAGGTTATCTTCTCCAAAGACCTTTCCATATGAAGTTCTTTGTTAAGCCTGTAAAAATATTTCTTATACAGTATTTTTGTGAAATTAATAATCTATTTAGGTTACTAATAGCTGTGCTACCCCAGAGTTCTATGCTATACTGTATATGAGGATAAATTATACCATAACGTGCCATTTTCAATAGAGCAGTATCCAGATATTTTTAGAGTACCCTTAACAGATATAATCCTGTGCCTTATCTTTTAACATACATGATCTACATGGTAGTTATATGTCAGATTCCTATCAAGGTGTAATCCCAAGAAATTAACACATTGAGTTGATTCTGTCACTTAGTTCAGGATTATTGTTCTTATCGTAGAAGTGTAAAATTGTTGTCTTCTTTAAATTTATTTTTAGATTGTTATTTTCAAGATATTTCAGTATAATTGTTGAGGAGTCTGCTATTAAATGTTTTACTCTCTACTGTCTTATCCAGAATAGCTGTGATGTATCATCTGCATATGATATTACTTTGCAATTTCAAACTGAGGGATATCATCACGTATATAAGCTATAAAAGAGAGCAAAGAACTGAGCCTTGAGGAACTGCACACTTTACTGTGATGAAAATGTTTTAATTATATTACCAATGTTACCCTCTATCCTAGTATATTGTTTGCGATTGTTAGGTTATGAGTTTAGTAATTCAAGTGTTTTCTCCTTATACCATAGTTTTCAAGTTTTATCAATAACACGTCAATAGATACACTGTCAAATGCCTTTGATAAATCAGGAAAGAGTCCCATTGCTATATCCCTATTGTTCAAGAGTGCAAATGCTTTGTGGATTAGCTCTCCCATAGCTGTGAGTGTTGGCTAAAGCCATGCTAAGTACTAACAAGTAAATTATGTTTATTGAAGAAACTGTCCAATCTGGTACTTATAACTTTCTCAAGCACTTTACCAAATATAGAAGTGAGAAGTTCGTAATATTGTGCTTCTCATCTCCCTTTTTAAAATTGGTCTGACTATTAACTAAAATAGTTAATTGGAATATTGCACAGTGAAGCTAATCATATATTACGATCAGTGTGTGATTGAGTCTTCTGCTCCACTTGTTTAAATATGTAGGATCGGTTTCACGAACTCTTCGCTCGCAATGTCAGCCTGTATGAAGGGTTCATGAAACTGGTCCTATATATTTAAACAAGTTAGTGGAGCAAAAGAGTGTTAGTTCAATTCACTCACATAATGATCTTAATTGGTCTAATTATACATATCTTTAAATAATCAGATAAGGTACTTATATCAGTTAGATATTTATTAGGTATATCTGTAAGTTCCATTTTACAGTACCTAAGTTCTTAGGAGAAAATTCATCCCACCTGAAGATAATTGAAGTTTTAATTCATTAATTATTTTGCTTATGAGTGAAGTATACCGAGTATGGCACAGTAAACTGAAAATTATAAGATTTAACTTGATTATGTGTAAGTCCCATCATATTTGTAAAATAATAGTTAAATACATTACTTACTGGTGTGTGTATAATTTGTTTATTCACATTTAGGGTTATGTTTTTTGTTTGGCTAATCTGATTCTGTTGTCTATTTATAATTTTTTCATGCAGTTTTAACCTTATTTGATGACTCTGAAATTTCAGCTCTGTATGTTGGAGATATCTGTCCAGCAAGAGCTTTAGTTTTTAAGGTTTTAAACTAATATTATATACTTCAAATATTGTCATTTTATAAAACTCATTTCATCTTCTCTCTTAGTATTTTTATTTCAAAAAGTAATTGAATTTTTGTTTTTATGTCAATTTTAAATGTTGGTGGAATGTATCAATGAAAGAATCCTATTTCTTGTTTGGGTCTGTTGTTAAGTGTACAGATTCCCACTTTTCAGATTTTGGTATATATTTTAACTTTCTTAGATTTATGTTAATAGGCTGTCTTATTTGTATGTGCAACTCTCTTGCCACCTCAAAATTACAATTAATCAGATGTGTGATATTCATTTACAAATGCAGAAAAGTGGTTCAACTTTATGTTTTGTTATATGGATGAATTTATTAATCACAAATTTCTGTATACACACATATTTACAATATTTTTAGTTTTACATTTCCACAGTGTATCCTTTGTTAAAATTGCAATGCACTACTAATACTAATAAAAATGAGTCTTATCATCCATCTACACGAGGCCTCATTACATACAACCCGGCCTAACCATTTTCTGGGTATAATAAAGATAAAAGCTACATTTCACTTTTTAATATAGTTATACTTTATTCACATATTTGAATTAACATTTCAATCCACCCCCAAAAATAGTCAGAAGTCTTGTCTGCAAAATGGACATAAACAGCATCCATCACTTCTCTGTCACACTTAAATTTCCTTCCTCGAAGGTCCTTCTTGAGTTTAGAGAAGAGGAAATAAGTCACTGGGAGCTTGATCTGGGTTGTAGGGTAGATGGTCAATTACCTTGAAGCCACATTTCTTCACAGCTTCCTTTGTAACATGAGCTGTATGCACATGCACTTTGTCTTGAAGAAGGCACACAAAACCACTCTGCTTTCCTCATCTTTCTCTTTGATGGAAGTGTGTAGTCTGTGCAGTAGGCCAGCATAGTACTCCCCATTTACTGTGGTGTTCCTCTCCTTGAAGTCAATGAAGAGTGTTCCTTCACAGTCCCAAAAGATTGTGGCCGTGATGTTCCTGGTTGACTGAGTGACCTTGGTCTTTAGAGTTGGTGCTTTGCCAGATAATTGCCATTCCATTGATTCTCTTTTGGACAATGGATCATAGTAGAGGACCATAGTTTCATCTCCTGTAACAAGGGTTTGCAGAACTTTACTCTCATTGCCATGGCAGAGCTCCAAAAATGCCTGACAACAGATGGCTCATTGCTGCTTTTGGACTGAGGAAAGAAGTCGGTCTTCCATAATTTCTCCTTCCACAAGAGCGATGTTTTCCAAGGGCCGACCTGCTCTTTGATCGTAGACACCCATCTTGCAGTAACCTTAGTCATGTTTAAATGTTCATGAATAATTCAAAGGACTGTTTTAGAAAGGTCCAACTTTGCTGCTATTTCTATAACTTTGAGCCACCGGTCTTCCATAATTTTTTCTTCTACAAGAGCGATGTTTTCAGGATTGAGAAGGCTGACCTCCATCTCACCTCCACTAGGGCAGAATATGCATCCCCAAGAACAGCGTGAATTATCCAGCACTTGACAGCTAGATGATGGTGTGGATGATGGTTTGCAAAACATGTTCTAAGTGGAGCCAATAAGAGTGTGTAGTTTGACTCAGTCATAAAATAATCATAATTATATGATAAGCTCACTGTACAAGTTCCAATTAGCACTTCAAGCTTATTTTATTTATTTGTATAGAATGTCCCAAAGAGCTGGCAGCTCTAATGTGGGATTGTCCTTTAAAAAGAAATTAGGTGGGTAAAAAATTAACCAGTATAAAAAATAAACTTAAATGTTAAATGTAGTTCATATGAAATACAAAATTAAATCAATCTCATGTCTGTTCTATAATTGATTAAGTTATTTTAGGTTATAATAAATTTCATTAGGTATTTAAACAATTTCTATTTAAACTGGTACAATTCAAAAATCTCTTAATAACTAAAAGAAGGTTGTTATAGTTTTGGCAGTACTATGTATAGCTTGTTCCCTGAAAGCATTTCCACTTGCTATCAAATTTGGGACGCTATCACTTATATCTAGTTGGTTAAACACACAGCTTGCCTTTCATGCTCTGCAGTAGCCATTTACATGCTAGTTTTAGCTGATGGCACTCTCAATCAATTAAATGTACTTACGAAGCTGTTGACAATGGAGGACCATAGAGGAAGAAAGAAGTGGATATCTCCCCTTCCTAGATGTAAAAATTATAAGAAATGAAAACTATCTTACATTTGGAATTCATAGAAAGGATACTCAACAGAAAATTACATAAAAAATGACAGTTTTAACCCCATTCCACATAAATATGCAGTGTTTTATAGTTTAGCACACAGATTAGTTAACGTTCCACTCACAGAAACAGAGTACAAATTGGAATACCAACAAATCATAAAGATAGCAGAAACTAATGGATACAACAAAGACACAGTAATAAAAATCATCAATAAAACCAAAAAACAAAAAACAATAATAGATGTTGCCACACTTAAAAGTGCAAAAGAAAGGTACAAATTCAAAAGTTTCACATACCACCCAATTTACCACAATAAGTTAAAAAAGATATTCAAAGAACAAGGAATTATGTTAGCCCCAAAGAACAATTTTAATATAAAGAACTTATTAGGTTGCAGAGTAAAGGACTACATGCCAACAGAACAAAAGTCAGGTATTTATGAAATAGAATGTGCAGAGTGTGATAAAAAATACATTGGAAAAACGAAGAGGAATTTGGGAGTCCGTAAAAAAGAACACTTCAGAAATATTCGCTTAAAACAAATTGATAAATCAGCAATAGCAGCGCACTTTTAGAATAAAAATCATGAAATTAAACCAGAGATAAAACTACTTAAACAACTTCATAATGCAATAGAACTTTCCACTTGGGAAAACATTTTCATTACAAAAAATAAGGATAATTTGATGAATTTCGATTTCCCTCCATTGGCTGAACTTGGCAAATTCCTAATAGAACCAACAGATGCCACCACAAGAACATCAAGAGACCCAACCGCCACATTTAACAACAATTTGTCAACAGGCTGAAGATGGTAGGGATCGCTCCCGAAACATATGTCCAAATTTTATGTAAGTGAATGGAGTTAGTGTGAAAAAACTTCAGTCAGCAACTGAAGATGGGAGAGATTCTCCCGAAACGCGTCTTACTTAAGAGTAAGTGAATGGAGTTAGTGTAAGAATGTGTATACATGAGTTGAAGTAGATTGCCACTCCATTGTCAACAGCTTCGTAAGTACAAGACTGTATTACATTGTTTATACTCTCAATCAAGTCCACGTGAAGTGAAAAGGAAAGCACATTGCCAAATGTAGACTGAAATAATTTTCTTAAGCAGTTGTGTTATTTAGCAATACCAAAGCTAAGGTTCTCCCATACCTTAAACACCAGGTTTTATGTATGGTAAAGAACCCTTAAAATAAATCACAATTTTCACAACCATGTGTGCCCTCAAGCTCCTTC